>CM046871.1:7447297-8074797 GCA_025617745.1 Heliocidaris erythrogramma | reverse complement strand
CACGCCCTTCTAGCTCTCAACACACATGTTAATGTTAATCAGAAGCAATTTTATAGAGCGATAACACTATCATAACTAGAAATTTTTGCTACAATTAAGTAATAACAAAAGAGATACTAAAAAGAAGAATTTAAGGCCTTTTTCACATTCACTAACAACTGGAATGACCTGCAAAAAAAGATCATACTGCTTAACACTTTAGCACTTGAAGAGTCTGGAGATTGTAGTCATTTACTCCTCACACCACCCCTGAATTAACCATCTTTTGCAATAGTCCCTCTGCTGTATGTAAAATCTCTCTGCGGTAATCACAGAACTCCAAAAGACGTAGAAGGCTCATACCCATTTACAACGCACAGATCGCGGTATCGCCGTAATACCCGGTGTAGGATTCGCTCGAGTGCACACGCCGCCATATTGCTTAGTCCTCGATCTTTTCAACTAACCCACCAGACCGTGTGCTTCTCAATGCCTATTTATATTATATCGGATCTTCTTTATCGAAATAAAGGGCCTTGTGCCTTCATCACTTGAAATTTTGAAGTTGGCTTTTCCACTGAGAACTTCAGCTGCTCTTTCATACATAAGTAACGTCAACTAATATCATGTACATTTTAAGAGGGGGGGGGGGGTGTCTCTTTCGGACACAAAGGTTAAAATTGTATTCTCTCAAATTCAAGATAATATCAAACAGTTGTTTTTTCTATCACTATTATCATTTTAGTTCCCTTTCAAGAAAGCAGCCCGAGTTCGTTTGTTCACCTTCATCCTTCTTGACACCCCCTCGGAAAAAGCAACAAAAAATATAATTGCTTTTTAGTGGTACCATGTACATGACTTTTAAAACGTTATACTTTTTGTACAGTTTCATCTGATATAAAAAGGCCAACAACTTTGTTTTTTTTCGCACTCTTTTATTTCTGCACAAAGTAAAGTATATTCAGAATCATAATAGCATAATGTACATAATCTACGTAATAAACATAATATAATTACTTTTGACAAACAGATAAAAATCTACTTGATCCTTTAACAAAATAAGATATAAATATAATAACAAGAATAGTGGGGCGATTCTATGCTAAGGAGAGTGAAATGATGCAGGAGACCGACATCATAAGCATAAGCTTGAGATGATGACGGCCTCGGGATAGGAAATGAAAGAAGAAAAATAAAAGAAAGAGAAGAGAAAGAAGGATGAATATGAATTGAAGGGTAATGTGCAGGTGGCCGTGCAATATGTGAAATGAGTGATTGTACAAAGCCTCTGCTTAATTTGAAATTTAATTTGATGCCTCAATAAATGGTTAATTTTTCTCTAACAATATTAAATAGTAACTTTAATTACTGTATTGATTAAGAAGGTGTTTTTTGGTAATGGCTTTAAAAAAAAAAGTGAAGTCCGTAACTTTAAGCGAATCAGGTAAGAAGTTCCATTATGTCGGGGCCGTGATGCCTAATTGATTTTTTGAATTAAGGATGTGTTCAACATACTCTTCCATGTTTCTTTTTATCTTTGATGATAATCCTTATATAATATAAGTCAGGACTTTATCGATGAACTTTTTTAAATTGTGGATTAATCAGATTGGCAGGGGAACGGGGAGGGGGAGGGGGGCAAGTCTGTAGCCCTCCTCCCACTTTCTGAGTAGACACATTGCTTAGCCGCCGCTTGAATCAATTTTTATTCAACTGGGGTTTTTTAACTTTGAAGAAACGTTTGTATTTTTACAAGCCAGGCTCAAGATTCTCCTTTCATTGTATTTCTTTTTTTGTTATTATTCATGCCCCTTCACTATATGAGTGTCAAGATAAAATCCAGCAGATTTTGAGTGTGTCTAATCGATATTAAGAAACAGATGAATACGATGATGTGCTTATTGTTTACAGTCAGAATTCACTGCTCCCGGATCACCTCAATTAAAGTTGGTCCTTACCATCCATGGAATATCATTTGACAATGTTTGTAATTTCTATAATTTAGTAACCTACATCGGAAAAAAAATCATTTATATCCATGACTATGCTGTTTGTTTTACATGTATAATAATCAAAGATAGATGTATCTGCAACTGTGCAAATAACTTTGGCATAAGACTGGACATTGGCACATGCAGCAAAGGCATCAAAAGCATAATCATCATAGCATTGGCGGATCCGGGGGGGGGGGGGGGGGGAAACTTCTGGCCCGTGCCCCCCCCCCCCCCCCCTTTGGACGAAAAGTATGCATTTTGACCATAGAGGATCCCTTTTGTGGATTGTGCCCCCCCCCCCACCCCCCCTTTTGGAATGAAAACCTTTTTTTTTTTTTTTTTTTGCTTGTCAGAGAATTATGGAGGGAAACTGGACCCTTATACCCCCTCCCCCCAAAAAAAAAAAAACTGGGCGAATTTTGGAGGTCTGGCGATTTTTTTTTTTTTTTTGTCGAGTTAGAATTGTATTGACTTTATTTTTGTCAAATTAGAATTTTAATGCTTAAAGGAGTACTCCGGCCTGAAAATAATATTAATTGAATGAATAGAGTAAAATTAAACAAGCAAAACAATGAAAATTTCATCGAAATCCGATAAAAAATAACGAAGTTATTGAATTTTTAAGTTTTGCATTATTTTGGGAAACAGTTCTATGCATGGCATCATGAATATGTAATGAGTGAGCTGATGATGTCACGTCCCCACTTTCCTTTTTTAACTATATTATATGAAATCTTCATTATTTCATTTTTTCATACATATCTATAAAAAATATCTCCCTTGTAACAAAAAAAGTTACAGCAATGATGAACTTACACATTAAATAAGGAGTCAGTCCTTTTAGTTATAGGCTTGGAGCAAAAAAATTGAATAATTGCAATTTCATATAATAAAATACAAAAGAAAAAGTGGGGATATGACATCATCAGCTCACTCACTGCATATTCATGATGACGTGCATATAACTGTTTTACCAAAATAATGCAAAACTTAAAAATTCCATAACTTCATTATTTTTCATCAGATTTCGATGAAATTTTCAGTGATTTGTTTGTTTAATTTTACTCTATTTATTCAATTCATATTAATTTCAGGCTGGAGTACCCCTTTTATGATTAAGTTGTAGTCCTCTCCGAAAGCTACCTTTTGTTTCCAATTTGGCAGTCGTGACTTGTGACACTTCGTTGGATTTGATGTATTTTTAATGTTCTTATTTAGAGTGACAACCTTCAACAAAAACACAGATGTCTGGATCATAACAGTGATCTGTAAAGACGTACTGAAATGAGCACACCTCATATCGAACTATTACAAGCATGAAGTCTTGCATCAGGATATGAATACAATAACATAAATTTCCACTTTCATTTGCCAGAACCATGAGAATCATTTGAGTGATCAAAGTTGTTTGAAATGGTAAGTAAATGTAGTGCAGTAAAATTATCTAAATAAGCAACAAGAGTGGATGATGACTGCATTCCTATAATAACAAATAAGCATGAAAATGCCCAAAGCAACATTTGATAATAGAGAGAAACTTCCCTCTCTTTTTGTCTTGGTTCATTTGGATACTAGCATTAACAAAATCTAGCAATTTCAGTAAGATTTCATATAACCCTAGTGTTGATCAAACAATTTGTACTGAATGAATGCCGTTGACGCGACGAGCTTCATGAATCCGGAGCTGGAGAGCGAAGGACTAACCAACATGGCGGATATCACGTGATCACGTACGAACAATGCCTACAATTTCGCACCCGCACGAGCCTTCTACGTCTTTAGGAGTTCTGTGGCGGTAATGCGTCGTTGCAATACAGATTCTAAACAGTTTATATCTAAAGATAGCACACACACACTTTTATTGTGCCCGATCCCCTACATTCGTTGTGAAATGGGTCAAAGTCCACAGGCGTTCTCGGGCGGTTTTGGGCGGTTTGAGGAGTAACTAGATGGGTGGTTTCGGGCGGTTTGAGTGCTAGAGCGTTAAAGAAAATGTGAAATCTGACTAGTTTCTTTTTACCCCCCAAAAAGATCATATTTCCTTGTAGAACATACTAGTAGTAATCATATTCTACATATGATGACATAAATGGTACCCTGGGGTACCAAATAAAAATCGGCCATTTTTTTGAATTATTTAATTGTTTTTTAGGGCTGTACCCTGGGTTGCCAAAAAGTAGGAAATTATTTTGGTTTGATATTTTCAACATTAAATTGTGTCCCATGTTCTTGTAAAACATCCTATAAGTCATGTATTTTTCTCAAATTCATTGTTGTTGTGAGTAATTAGGCCTATTCTATTATTGATTTCTATTGGGGATTGGGCCAGCAGTGTCATAATAACACCGTCAGCCTGCTCCTTGTCTCCCCCGTTACTCGCCTTCCTAAAAACCGCTACCATGTACACAGATCAGCGGCCTGCTCGTCCCCCACTTTTGTATTGCACGATATCGTGCTCTTTCAACTTTCTCGGTCCTTGGAATCTTCCGTCTTTTACGTCCTTTCCCTTACAGTAAATTTCCGTATCCACCATTACCTTCCACCATTGTCTAAGTTTGAAAGTTTGACAGCTAAAATACAGTAACGATGAGGTGATGTTTTTTAGGAAGAAGTGAAATAAAATCAAGTTCTAAAGCCGGCCGCGGGGGAGCTAACGCCTAGCTACCTATAGCCACTGCGCTTGTAATTAATTGTAAGGGCTGCTAGATAGCAGCTAGCGCGCGGTATACAGTGCATGCACACCATGCATAATAACACTGCACTGTTAACATGCATTGTGACTACGTACACGCACTGCATTCATAACTCTGGGGTTGTACTCGAGTGGACGTGAGATGGCGCTACACAACGTGGTACCCCGGGGTACAACGCTACACCGGGGTACCGCGTGGTGCATCATATCCTGCTATAACATGTAAGCGTTGTATTGCGTTCTTTCCTTTTCTTCATTACAAAAAGTGAAATTGATATTTAGAAGAGTCAATGCTCACCTGCCCTTCAGGTCAGGGGCAGATCCAGGATTTTGTAAAAGAGAGGGCACAAAGCAAAAAATGGTACACACTGAAGGGTGCCATTTTTTGATTGTGTACTTGAGGTATGCCAGTTGGGTTTCAGAAGAGGGGGCACAGGCAGATTCCCCCCCCCCCCCCAATCCTACAAAATCAACCACTGATGATTCAGGGTCAAAGAGTACAAAACACTTGTAGGATAGCAATCTGTCATGATACATACCAGTGATGGGGCCTGTGGGTCGGGCCAGAAGGTCTCCGGAATAGGCCAGTGTCCCATTGGTACACCGCTCTTGGGGTTGGGTCTGACATGAATCATTCTACGACAGCTGTACCATGAGGTGTCCTGTGGGGTGGGGGAAGGAGCCCCATTTCGGCCATTAGGGGGCACCACCAATGTTCCCTGAGGATCTGTAGAAAGAAGAAATGAAGACATTAATGAAGGAGTGTTGTATGATACAATTTATGGTATTTTACTGCTCTGGTGGTGTTTTTGTGAATATTGCACGTGTAAAATATGAGGTCATGTAGCATTTACTGTTTGATAGATATGACTGGCAGGATAGGTAAGATGCATACACTAGAGTTATGACTTGACCCTATTCAGGCTTATCGTTTGAAATATATTTTGGTAGCAGAAGGGATCATCTACACCCCTTCCTCCCACCCTTGATTTCAAGAAATGATAGACAATGTAAAATGTTCAGACTTGGGTAGTGTTTTTTTTTAAAAGTTCTCCAGTGTACAAGTACATGAAAATTCTGAAATATAGGGTATACATTATACTATTAATACATGGTTGGGAGTGCGTTGGTGCGATCTGGCAACACAAAGGTCTTTATAGTGGTGTACTATACGCACGAGGCGCAAGTCGAATGTGTTTGACACCACGATAAAAACCTGCGTGTTGCCAGATTGCACTAATGCACAAACTCACAACCACTTATTAATAGTTTTATAAAACGGGTCGGCAATATGATTATGAAGTCTATAAAAATGGTTACGAACCCCATAGAAATGCCAAGAGTCGCACAGTCATGGAGGCTGCCATTTGCTTTCTTGGATGACATCACAGAAGCGCAGCCAAAAGTCATGCACGTTTCAGTGCGCGCATGTAATCCCTGCGCTAAAATGACAATTAAACTACGCGACTTCATTGCGTTTTAAAAAGTTTGCATGCACCAGAGGTACGCGTACGCGCAGCTCAGCCATGGTTTACAGACTTTTTGCCGTATGTTATCACTTTTTTTTGCACGGTCACATGGTGTTATTTGACCAATCAGGATGGCTACATTCTTGAACCCATTTTATAAATCTTACCATGAAATGTTGAATGACATGCAATATGGCCTTACCCACCAGGTTTTAAAAAAAAACTGACGAGGAAGGAAGGGTGGGGTTGCGAAGCACTAAGGAATTTTTATCAATTTTGATCAAATCTGAACCCCAAACCCTTCCCCTAAAACCGCTGAGCTTGGGTAGGGTTAAAGCCCTTCTGGCTACATGTATACAATGTATAATTGTTTCACCAAGACCTGCATAGAAACACTTAAAGGGATAAGTCCACCCTGATTACAAGTTGGCTTTAAAAGAAGCAGAAAAATAAAGAAACACATCGGTGAAAGTTTAAGCAAAATCCGATAAGAAATAAGTCATGAGTATTTGAAGTTGTAATCAATCAGACACAAATTGGCAACTCCGTGACGTATCTTGCAAGCTCCTCTCTCATTTGCTCAATACAGAAAATTTCATAAATTTTCATTTCTTAGTTTTTGATGAAGAAATATATTTGTTTCATACAGGTTTTGTGTAAAAACATATGAGCAATGATTATATCTAAAGTGCATGTATGATTAAATATTTCCTTTAGAGAAAATGGAAATTGATGATTTTGGGGGTATAGGGCAAATGGGAGAGGAGCTCGGAAGATACGTCATGGAGTTGCCAATTTGGATCTGATTGATTACCACTTCAAGAATTCATAACTTTCTTATTTCGTATAGGATTTTGCTCAAACCTTCACTGATCTGTTTCTCTAATTTTTCTGCTTCTTTTAAAATCAACTTGCAATCAGGGTGAACTATCCCTTTAAAGTGAACGTCCACCCTGATTACAACTTTGTTTTAAAAGAAGCAGAAAAATTAAAGAAACGGATCAGTGAAGCTTTGAGCAAAATACGATAAGAAGAAATTTTTGAAGTTGTAATCAATCAAACACAAATTGGCAACTCCGTGACGTATCTTGCGAACTCCTCTCAAAATCATTAACTTCCATTTTCTCTAAAGAAAATATTTGATCATACATGCACTTTAGATATAATCATTGCGCAATGTTTCTACACAAAACCTGTATGAAACAAATCTATGCCTTCATCAAAAAAACTAAGAAAATGAAAATTGATGAGATTTTCTGTACTGAGCAAATGGAAGATGAGCTCGCAAGATACGTCATGGAGTTGATAATTTGTGTTTGATTGATTATAAGTTCCAAAATTCATAACTTTTATTTCTTACTGGATTTTGCTCAAACTTTCACTAATCTGTTTCTCTCATTTTTTTGTCATTTATTCAAATCAACTTAATACCAGGGTGGAGTTTCCCTTTAACCATCATGCCCATTCTTATCCAACACCATGGCTTTTAACATTTAAAGCAAGCTCTACTTTTTCAAAGACAGATAAAATACATATAAATAAAAAACATGCTGCCCCTCCCACATTTCTGACTACAAAATACAGTCTATGTAAATACAATGTATACAGGGGTAAGACAATCTTCCTTCATTGTACAAAAGCTTATTTCCTGTGATTTTTCAAGCTATGATATTGTTGTTATATTCGTTTCATATTGTAAGGTAGCATTATTATGACAGTATAAATTTGTCTCCATGATCACTTCATCCTCTTATTTACATTTTCTCTCTATTCAACCTTCCACCTGTTTTCTTGAGGACATTGCTCCACTTAACTAACTTCCTTTCTTGTCACCCCTATTCACCTTAAATCTTTTGTTCTCTCCCAGGCCCATTTGAACCTTGCCTGCCATACCATTTACTATGACAAAGACCCCGTTCTCATTACAAGGGATAGAGCGATCTAGCGCGCGGTAGATCGCGCCACCTCTGAGGTGAGAACGCGGCGACGTCGTTCCGGCGCGATCCAGGGCGATCCACAGCGATCCACAGCGATCCCAAACCGGACCACATCTGGGGGGTGGTCCACGAGAGATAGCGCGATCTAGCGCGCGCCTATTCACAGTTTACTGTGCAGAGAGTGCTACGATAGATCGCTCTACCCTCTGCAGTTGTGAACCCGCGGCGTGCCAGCAGCGTGCCAGTGGACCGCCCCTGGCGCGATCCACTTTCCAATCTCGTAATGAGAACGGGGTCTATGACTCACTGACCATCCAACCCTGACTTATCACATGACCCATTCTCTCTTTTCTTATTGGTACTTCTTGTAGACTTCTGATTGGTTATTTTGTTTATGTACTTGTCATCCATTTTGAGTTTATATTCAAATATACTTCAGTGCATCTCCAAATTTCAAGCCTGCAAGACCTATTTTGTAGTGTCTGCTACAATATGTATTTTCCCTGTTTGATGTTTTTTTTTCAATGTGTTTCTTTGAAACTGGAAATGTTCAAGTACAACTCAAAACAAAGAAAACGTTTTTTTAAAAATCTTTTCTAACTTAAAGTGGAATTCTAAGCTGTGTATTCTAAGTTAAAGTACTATCAGCTCAGTCCAAGTCAAATTTGATAAAGAAAACTTAAAGCTCGATCTAAATTGCTCATTTGACTTAGACCAAGCTTATTAGGACTGATAATTTAGTAGAATACAGAATACAGGTCTATGTGTTTGAATAAGAAAGACAAGACCAACATGTGTAATATAATAGTACCGTTTTAAATGTCATGACTCTAACATACACAAAATGCAACATATTTGCAGCACGTTGTTAAGTTTGTTTTTTCCTCGAGAGTGTGAGAATGAGAGGCAGTACAAATGCACAGTAGTAATCTGCAAATAGCTTGCATGGCTTGAAAATAATCCCTTACTTGATCCTGGTGGGTGGGAGGGAAGATGAAGATGAACATTGGAAGGGAGATGGTGGTATACACACAGAGGTGAGTATAGTCACAGCAAAGTGAGAGAATGGAGTGAGAGGTATATGGAAAATAGACCTGTTTACTAATGTATTTAAATTTATGCATGTTTCTCTCTAGAATCCTTAGTTACCAACTATTTAGTGCACCTATTATGCATAATGGTATCTCTATGGATGGAATCCATTTTGCATACATTAGTTGTTGCTATGTCGGGCAAGCCTCTGGCAAGCTTTTGAGTCGTCAGGAGAAACCTTTATTCACAAAGTACGCATAAAATTAGTAAACAGGTCTATTGGAAGGGAGACGGGGTATAAACACGCAGATGCGTATACAGTGTGCGTCAATAAAAAGAAAACCCATATTCAAGCCCAAATATCTTTAAAACCAAGAAAAATGTTACTGTTCAGTTGTCAATTGTCAGATGTTATTGATCAAGGTGTCAAATTAAAGAAAACATGATAGGCTACAATGTGAATATCTTTGTTTAAATCCGTTTGTACTGATCTCAACGATATTCAGAGTTAATCAGGGTTTCCTTTTTATTGATTCACACTGTAGTCAAAGCAGAATGAGAGATAGGTATGGAGTGAGGGGTGTACAGAGAGACAGAGGGAAAGGAGATAAAGAGAGAGAGAAAAGACAAAGTCAGATTGAGATACATAGAAAAAGGAAAAAGATTCATCAGAGAAAGGGGGTAGATAAGGAGATAGTGAGAGACAGAAAGAGAGAAAGAGAGACTAAGTGAAAAGGAGGGAAGTTTGGAAGAGACTGGAAACAGTGAGAGACCTAACAGTGAGATTAAGATACACAAATAAAAAAAGGTTCATCAGAGAAAGGGGGTAGACAAGGAGATATAGGGAGATAAGGAGATATAGGGAGATAGAGAGACAGAAAGAGAGAGACTAAGTGAAAAGGATGAAGGTTGACAGACAGGAAACAGTGAGATTGAGATACATAGATAAAGGAAAAATGTTCATCACAGAAAGGCGGAAGACAAGGAGACATAGGGAGATAGAGAGGGACAGAAAGAGGGAGATAGAGAGGATAGAAAGAGAGAAAGAGAGACTAAGTGAACAGGAGGTAAGGTTGGAAGAGACAGGAAACAGTGAGATTGAGATACATAGATAAAGAGAAAAGGATTTATCAGAGAGGTGGAAGACAAGGAGACAGAGGGAGATAGAGAGGGACAGAAAGAAAGAAAGAGAGACAGAAAGAAAGAGAGACTAAGTGAAAAGGAGGTAAGTTGAAAGAGACAGGAAAGAGTGAGACATAACGGTGAGATTGTGATACATAGATAAAGGAAAAAGATTCATCAGAGAAAGGCGGAAGACAAGGAGACATATGGGGTGTTGCAAGAAAGTTGCAATTGATTGCAAGTTGCAACTGATCAGTACTGACTAATCAAAATCATTGTTGCAAGCGCATCTTCTTGAATGGGCAGACCCTGAACCATTCAGAATGGTTGTTCTAATTTGCTTTACAATTTGCAATTGATTGCAACTTTCTTGCAACACCCCAATAAGGAGATAGTGAGAGACAGAAAGAGAGAGACTAAGTGAAAAGGAGGGAAGGTTGGAAGAGACAGGAAATAGTGAGAGACCTAACAGTGAAATTGAGATACATAGATAAAGAGAAAATGATTTACAGAGAGGTGGAAGACAAGGAGACATAGGGAGATAGAGAGGGACAGAAAGAGAGAAAGAGAGACTAAGTGAAAAGCAGGTAAGGTTGGAAGAGACAGAAAACAGTGAGAGACCTAACAGTGAGATTGAGATACTTAGATAAAGAGAAAAGGATTTATCAGAGAGGTGGAAGACAAGGAGACATATGGGGTGACACGACATTTGCTCCTGCGACATTTGCTCCTCCATCCATATCTCGAAAGGTCAAAGGTTAAGGTGAAGGTCATGATTTGGTTTTTTGTTCAGGACAATGTGAAGATTAGGATTAGGGTTAGGGTAAGGGTTAGGGTTAGGGTTAGGGTTAGGTTAAGGATTAACATGGCAAAGTTAGACCGGAGCAATTGTCACAGGAGCAAATGTCATGGAACCGACATATGGAGATAGAGAGGGACAGAAGGAGAGAGAGAGAGAGTAAGTGAACAGAAGGTAAGGCTTGAAGAGACAGGAAACAGTGAGAGACCCAACAGTGAGATTGAGATACTTAGATAAAGAGAAAAGGATTTATCAGAGAGGTGGAAGACAAGGAGACATAGGGAGATAGAGAGGGACAGAAAGAGAGAAAGAGAGACTAAGTGAAAAGCAAGTAAGGTTGGAAGAGACAAGAAACAGTGAGAGACCCAACAGTGAGACTGAGATACATAGATAAAGAGAAAAGGATTTACAGAGAGGTGGAAGACAAGGAGACATAGGGAGATAGAGAGGGACAGAAAGAAAGAAAGAGAGAATAAGTGAACAGGAGGTAAAATTTGAAGAGACATGCAACAGTGAGAGACATAACAGTGAGTGGTACATGAAGAGATATAGAGACTGTGACAGGAAACAGACACTAATTGACAGAAGAATATGAAAGAGAGAGAAACATAGGAATAGGGATAAAATGAGACACACAGCAAAGCAGTATAGCAAATGAAATAACGACGAAAGGAAATGTGCATGGAGAGAAAAGAAAAGAAAGGAAAGGTGCATGGAGAGATAAAAATGCACCTGTGCAAAGAGACAGGGATACAAAATAGAGAGACAGAGGGAGAGACACAGACAGACAGAGACAAGAGAGACAGAGAGAGACAGAGACAGACAGAGACAGACAGAGACAGAGACAGAACCAGAAGCCAGAAGAAGAAAGATGAAGAGACAACAATGAATAGTTGCATACTAAAGTATGAAGCCTGAATAGAACTCAGAGAAAGAGAGAGCGAAAAAAAGAAGAAAAAGAAATAGAAAGGGAAACAGAAACAGAAAGAGAAAGAGAAAGAGAGGGTAAAGAAATTGATACTGTAGGGATACGGTTGGGACAGTAACACAATTTGTAGCTAAACCACATTATGTTGCGGGGAAACCCGAGGGAAACACTCTTTTTTTCGTTCAGCATAGGGTAAATAACGGGTGAGTATATATATATCCCATGAGAATGCTAACGTAATTAGATCAGATTAAATACCAAACAAACCCACAAATCCCATCTTCAATGTTCCAATTCGACTAAACAGCGTTAACCTGTTCAGTGCCACGGGCAATACACATTTCCCGGGATTTACATGTAGTACAGGTATACAATATGTTGAAGAATAGCTCATTCTATACATGCATATGTTGTGTAATTTGATAT
Source organism: Heliocidaris erythrogramma (assembly GCA_025617745.1). Taxonomy (NCBI): domain Eukaryota; kingdom Metazoa; phylum Echinodermata; class Echinoidea; order Camarodonta; family Echinometridae; genus Heliocidaris; species Heliocidaris erythrogramma. The sequence goes on along the minus strand of CM046871.1, from coordinate 8,062,419 downwards.
TGTGGAAGATATGTGTGCATGAAGTTTGAGTGAAATCTAAAAAGTAAACATTAATTTAGAACAGCGTAAAAGGTAGACTTCAAGACAATTTGGAGGGTAATACTAATATGTATCAACCGACATATCTGCCTAATTTGATCTGCATTATGAGCAACATGTCAACACTACTGAAACAGACAATCCAGGTATTACTTCATGTATACAGTTCTATGCTACATGAACATATAATGTAATCTAATTATAAAGATTTCCTTTTCTTTTTAAAAATTAATACGTCATTACAGAAAGAAAACAAGGAATAGCACCCCTTTTCCCCTGAGTAATATACAACAAAAATATGAAAAGGGACGTTTCTTATTGCTCCCTCATTGCAAATGCCTTGCCAAACATAGCAATCAGATTTCTTTCTTCTTCAAAAATCACAATTTTAATTGATCTGAATAGAAGCAATGAAACAAATTTATTATAGACCCTGATTTTTTTTTAATAAAAAAAAAAATGTTAATAGATTTTAATAACCACCCAAGATAAAAAAAAAAAATCAAAAATGAATGTATACTTCTTCTCTATCTTTATGCACTTATGTAGTTAAAAACCTTACTGAAAGTAAAAAAAACCCACCTATTTTTTAATAGAAATTTACTACTCTCTGCATACCACAGATAACATCCTAAATCTCCAAATAAATGAAGGCAAGTCAGGAAGAAAAATCCTCAATCGATCAATTCAGCAGGATTTTATCTGCCACCTACACTGATGATAGTATTACCTGAATGAAATCCTCTTCTTTCTGACTCATGAATATTCAAGTTTCCCAGAAGACCTTTAAAGGTGAGGGGTGGTTAAGAAAAATAATTATAATCTGGAAATTAACTGCCTAGAAGCCAGGGAAAAAATAAAAACATGGGAAATTGTGAGTGATTTAACTCAGAAAATCTTCAAAAGAACTCTTTGACAACTAAAAAGGAAATCCGTAAAAAATGAATACATACATATAAAAATGCCACACCCAAATCCCAATTTTAGTACACTAAATCATTTTTTTTTTTAAAGCTCCTGTAAACAAAATATATTTTTACACTTCTAGAAAGTTTGCTTTTGTTCAAAATTACAAAATAGTTTTTAATTTCTATTATTCTCAATTCCAACACAGGGACCCTTTCAGATTATAGCTTCAAGGCAGTCTTTATGTATCTTATAGTGAAAATTTGGTCATCACAAAATCCCTACATCTTGACCAACAGATGTACAAAGTACAGAAGTAAGAAGCACTACACACAGATATGGATATATGGGAATAAACAAACATGTGGTCAGAAGACTAGTCCAAGCCAGCATGTCCAAGGGATAAAGTATTGGTTTTTTTTAAAGAAAAATCCTTCTCATGTTTTTATTTCTAATACTCTGATGTTTTGCCAGTTTGTAAATAATAAAAAAAAAAATTACTTTGTGTTTTTACTTTGTCAGTGTTCTATGATTCTCTTCCATTTTTGGATGTTTACTGGCTTTTGTCTGCTTTATCTATACACTAAACTGTCAGGTTTTAGTGTGTGGGCTGGGCTGAAATGCAACAAACCATAAATAGACTGGCAGCTTTAGTGGAGTAACCCCCACGCGGTTTTTTGAGTTCATGCTATTACATGCTCTCACTTTAACACGTGGCAAAAGACAGTGCAATATGTTCAGCATGAAAGATGAATTTCCTATACAAATATCTTGTACAAGTCACTTTATTCTGAATGGTTTTTTAATATCACTATTGATTGTAATATTTAGAAGGTATAATGGAAATACAAAAATGGAAGACAATGACTTTTCTGTTTATGACTTGTACCTTAACCCTTTCCATGCCACCAGATTTTTGAGCAACTGTCAAAAATAAACTTTCAAGAGTTAAATATTAACTTTCAATGAGATTTTTCTTGAGCAAAGTGGGCAAAGATATATTGCATAGGAATAAGCATGATATTGGAGGCACATGTTTCTGTATGAGGAAGAAATTTCAAGCCAATCTCAGCCTAAACAAAATGTTCAACACTCACATTTTGGGGCGGGATTTGCCCCCCACGGCATGGTAGGGGTTAAAATGTTTTGTTTTGCACAAAGCATTCAAAGAAAATCTTCTTATTCTTCCAGCTTTAGAGCGACTGCAGAAGATAATGGTGACGAATTACGTGGCAAAAATTGGACGTCAAAGGATGGGAAAGTTGAACAACGAACATGGTAAGCGATGGAACTACATGCTTTCATTTACTCTAGCCTGCTGAACATGGAAAGCGGTCACTGGTGCGTTTGTTTTTTTGAGTACTATTTGTTCAACCTTGGAATTACAAATGGCTCTTTAAAATTCTGTATATATGTGATTAAACATGTAGCATATGTTACTTCATGGCTTTGTAAGTGTATAGGCTTGTTCAATTGAAAAATTGTCAAACTAAAGTTCTTTAGACACAACATAGGAGCAGCTACCATCAAGCTTATGCTCCAGTTCAAGGCTTCAAGCACTTAAAGATAAAGGTCAGGAGATTGAATTGCATAAGAAACTGTCTCAAAGTTGAGACAGATTGGGAAAGGTTGATTTTAAAGCACATAAGAATTGGTGTATGCTGTAAGGGTTTGGAATCACCAAAACGATAAGATGAGAAGGGTATGACAAAGCAATGTATTAGTTTGCTGTGGCTTGCTCATGCTGTAAAAGATATTGCCACAGTGTGACTTGGACATGAGTTGATAAGTATAGGTGGGTCTCAGGGGAAAAAGAATGAAGCACTTTTTCTGCGAGAGCCGGAAGGACGTTAACTCTGTCAAGAATTATACGAGTAAATGCCCTTCTGGCTCTCAACAGACGACATGTTGACACGGCACTCGGAAGACTTGACCTAGTCGCCTAGGCTGCCATCTTACCCAGCGGCTGTGGCGTGCCCACCCGGTCCACCTCTAGTGGCTGCGGGGACTGGCGTCCACCAGCTTTAACTGTAAAACACAAATCAGGGTACGGTCATTCTTGAGTGCACATGGAACCTGGGAGGTTTGGGGGGCTTGGAACAAGGGTGGGAGCCCTCACAGGATATCAACTCATTGAAAACCAAGTCCAATATCACTTGGGATTAAAGATAAAGTTGAGTTCTGGTAAATGCTATTACATTGTGAAAGAAACTGCCTGAAAGCAATTGGAAAAGGGTGATTGCATAGTATAAAAGAACTGGCGTATGCTGTTTTGGAGGGTTTTTGAATCACCAAAATGAGAATAAGTTGAATCCATACTGCTGAGAGTCACATGCACTGTACACAGTCATGTGTATATGGGACTTCACACAAATGTGGCACGAATGTTCGGCCCGAACATTTCAACTGTTTGTTTTATTTCTTTAATATGAGGGTATTAAAAGAGCAATAATTTTCAGGGGACATTTCTATTAATAATGTTCTTCCAAACTGACATAAAGAGAAAAAGAATGCTCACAAATGATTTTTCACCTTTCACAGAACTCAACCTTCTCTATAGGAAAGAATGTTTCATCCCGAGAGGTTTCAGCACTGTTTTATAATCATGCTGAGAGTATGATTCCAATAAAGATTGGATAGGGAGAAACTTTATTCTTCTAGCAATTGGCAGAGTCTTCCAGAACTTTAATTACTTACCTCCGATTCATAAAAACATTTTTAAAATGGCTTTAATTTCCCCCTCCAATTCTCAGCACATGATTATTCCGTGCATGCAATGAAGAAATGATTTTGATATCCTTTGCAGCCTCTAAATGATAACTTAAACTGATGTTAGTTTGCAAATACACGTTAAACTTAAGTTTTAATTTGTATAACCGAAGTTTAGTTTACACAACTTAAAATCATCAAGAGAACAGTCCAATAATTCATCAACATCTTCAGAGTCACCCAATCTCGGTATTTTTTTGGACTGCAGTGGCCTTTAGATGCGAGAGTACTGCACTTGTTATTTGAATCTGTGAATTACATGATGGACCCACTAGCAACCAAAGCAGTTCCAAAACATACTTACTCTCTCCATTGGGTAGGACAGGGTCGGGTCCAAACTTCTCAAAGTGGACCACCACCCCGCTCTGGACCTTCTGGACCAGGGACTCGAGGCACTGGTTCAGGGTCTTCATAGAGTTCACCATGTAGGACCGACCTGATAGAAGAGAGGAAAAGAAGTTGGATGATGCAGCCTGGAAAATTGTACTCGGAACCTTGACAATGATGACCTGCAAACTACCACAACAAAAACTATCGGTAGTTATTTCAGGTATGGGGGGCAAGGTCAAAAGCCCCATGACGTTACCATGTAGTGTATAAAGGAAGAGGAGCAAAACTGAGGTTAGACACATAAGTTGTTAATGTAACATGCTGGTAATTATTACAGGTTGCATGGCAGAGCATCAATAAATTATTAAAATGTTTATACCACCTTGAAACTACTGATCCACCAAATACCTACACAGTATTAGGAGATGGATGTTGTGTTACAAATCTATTTTTTTATAGTTATTCATTCATTTTTATAATTATTCGTTTTATTGATTGATTGAATTATTGATGTATTTATATATTAATTGATTTATTGATTGATTTGTTCATTGATTTATTCTTTTTTCTGTTTTATTTATTTTTTGGTGGGGGGGGGGGGGGGCTTGAATCTTTATAATGTTGGACAACCAATGGGCCTAACTGCAGTAAAAATAGAAATCTTTCTCTGTCTTACCATCACTTTATTCAAATTTTAATGATGGATATCAAACTAAATGTCATATAACATTTCATAATTACAATATTTAGGTACATTAAACTTTTAGTCTCATTCTGACTGCCAAGAACTTTGCCCTAGTATCTAGATAACATCTTGATGTGAACAGCTCTCCTGGCTACAGACTATGAGCTTTCCAATGAGACCGCCCATAAGACCAAAAGACCAAGGGAAAAACATCGTCAGTATTGTAGGCCTCCTGAAAAGTAACTTGCAGGTTCACAAGAACGGCAGCCCACAAGGACGACATGTTAGTCTTTTCAGGCCTTCAGTCAACTTTTCTAAGGGCTCATGAGACCGAATGTTGGTATCATCAGCTGTCGGTCTCGTTGGCTATCAGTCTAATGGGATGTGAACGGCTCTTCTCACCTCCAGTAACATCACACATGCTGCTGATGGGGGAGTCATCCGTATTCACCAGACTGCTTGTCGGTCCCATACGCTCCTTCTCTCCCGCAACCCCTGGTAGACGCAGCACCAGGGCAAAGAGCCGCTGATCCCATCTAAAGGGCTCCCTCGTGAGTTCACTTCCCGGAAGCACATGGCTCATTGGTAGTGACAACTGCAAGATGAGTGAAAAGGAACAATCAAAATATGCATTCAATATTGAGCAAATTAAAGAATATATCACTTGGGCAGACCCACAAGGCTGTTAACTAGTATAATTTAAAACAGAGCCCTTCTGGCCCTCAAGAAAGCAATAATCTATCATACCCTGCAAAATCCTTGTCAGTGACGGGCTGCTGGGGATCAAAATGATTACAGCTTGGAAAGACTTGCACAAAAAGCTATGGATCAGGTAATTATGGAAGAACTCGGGCTAAGCTAGACTACACACATAATTTGGGGAAGGTTATGGGAGGGGAGGGAACAATGAAGGGCATGTCTGCATTCCAGGGGCGGTATTCTGAAAACTGTGTTATCTTTTATGTTAAGGAAAACTGTTAATTGTCATAACAAATTGAAACTGCGCGCAATAAACACTAATCATTGGTGCTTGCGCAGATGTCTGTTAACTTTACGCGGGCACAGCCATCTTTGCGCAATCATTAACCAATGACTTGTCCTGATTTTAATTTGTTATGACAATTAACATCGTTTTACTAACATAAAAGATAACACCGTTTTCAGAATACCCCCAGAGGTGATACAAATCTAGTTCAGGATGTTGATAGTAAATTAAAGCATGCTATGGGAGGCAAGATTCTTTCGAAATGAAACAAAAACTTTCCTATTTGAATAAGAAAGAAAATTTGATTAGAAAGCTTACCTCTTCTTGCACACCACTGTTGCTTGATAGTTTATGCCCATCAGTGATTGCTATGACGATAGCTGGCTCCAGATAGAAAGGATTCCGACCCTACAAATATGATACAATATTGTGATTTAATTTCTTACTCTGATATAGTGAAATCTTTAACAACTGGTCTAAGTAGATCTCACTCACCCATTACATGTATGTAGTAGCCTGCCAATATGAAAATAACAATAACTAAATTCCTGACAACCTTACAGTAAATAGTTATTTTGGTAATGATGAAAAGTTAAAATCTCCAAGGATCCTACAAAATAACTACCCCCCCCCCCCCCCCCCCCCACAACAAAAAAAAAATTTGAAAGAAAATATGCAGTATATGGAGCTGAATAATAAGCAACAAAATTTTAGAATATCAGGGCCTTGTTTCATAAAACTTATCAATAACAAGTTACAATAATTGTTAAAAGCTATTGAAATCCTTAAATCTGATTGGCTGAGAGCAAATTTGTCATAGAAATTGGGCAGTTGTTATTGATAACAAGTTTTATGAACAAGATGTTAGACAAAGGCTTGATATCAACCCTCATCTTACCTGTCCATAGTTGTCAATACCAGAGTACAGCCGGTTGACATTCAAGAGGTCAAAGGTCATCTTGAGGGCATGACCCAAGGTCGTTAGACCTGTGGCTTGAAGGTTCTTGAGCTCACTCATGAATACAGCTGGGTTCTCTTTCCATCCAGCCTATAGCATGGATATATTGATACAGAAAACATGTATAATTAGTAAGATTTTATTAAATGGTATCAGTCACCTACATGGACATATAATTTATGTATAGCTAGAAGACAATTTAAGAAAGAAAATCCTTTACTTTGTATTCTATAGCCAGGTTTTAATGGTTAAGGAGTATGATGACAATTTAGAATACTAGAAAACTAAATATTTATTGATATGTGAGCAATGATCTTTTCTTGTTAAAAAATAAAATAGTTGACAAAGGTAGCTCAACCTTTCATAAAAAATATTAGTGAAAAAGACAAATTCATGAGAATTCAATATTAGAAAGGAAGGATATCCGACTTGCCTATAAATTTGAAAACAAATTTCATCAAACTTATTGTTTAATTCAAAAAGTCACTCTAATTTTAACAGTGACAATGTCAATGATAGACATATAATATAGACTAAAGATTCTTTATTTTTTCTTCTTCTTTTTTGGGGGTCCAATTACAATCTCAACCTATTACAAATTCGGTATCTTGATAATGACAATTCAAAAATAATTATCAAAAAAAATAAAGATTATAATCCACAAGTGTCTGTGTAGTGCGCCAGCTGCTAACTTCAGCTCATGAATATTCATTATGACCTTTGGATCGATTCATTTTAATTTTGTGTTGCTAAATTTCAGTCTGACACACAAGATGGATGACTGCATGTAGGAAGTCAATCTTGCTCTAAGTTTGACGCAAAATTTTGCTAATGTAGCACACATCATGACATATTATCAAAATATCTTCGTGGAAAGAGAGTCAAGGAATCGTAGTTTGGCCTATTTATTACTGAAATCTATGACATATGAGAGAAATCAAGAATCTCCTCCGACCTTTATTGTTGCCGGTGACTCGTCGCAAGTCACCAACATGTAGCGATCAGTGCGGCTGGCCTGGTCTCGAAGGCGAAGCTGCAAAGCAAAACAAAAGAAGTCGCATAAATGAACGTCACTATGAATTACTTAATATTTATACTTCGGAAATTTAACACAAATATATCCACCAAAAACAATACAACATTCTCAGCATCGTTAGTTTTCAAAACAAGAAAAATAGTCTAAACTTCAGAGTTCAGTAGAAATTGGATCGATCCCCCAACATGCATTGCTGCTGCTTCTATAATACCTTCATGAACGTCTCGACGGCACCCTTCGCAATATCCAGCAGTGATGTGCCCAAATGTGTCCGCTGATTCATCGAAGCACTGGTATCTATGAGAAAAACTAGCACCGGCATCTTGTTCCTAATTATTTCATCTATCTCTCATCTGAAAATTCTGTCGAAATATGGCCTATAAGGCCCAAATCAAGAGTTCCAAGCCCCTTTCCTTCTTTTCAAGCAGCCTCGCGAGAGCTGCCGAATTTCAGCAGCAGCGAAATCATCGCGCAAAAAAATAATGCACTGGAAAATCGCAGCCACATATCTAAGTCACGTGACAACACAGCCTTCATTCGCTGATTGGCCAACAGCAAGCTCTTTAGTTTGCATATGATTACCATAATAAAAGATGTTGCTAAAAATATCTTTACTACGACGTTGCAAGTAGAAAATACTGAGCGAGAATGATGTTGACATTATAAAAAACCACTGTGCCCCCGTGCTAGGTTGGTTGCAGAAAAAAAGGACATTACGGTACCTGTTTTTAAAGGCATTTACTTCCACCTATTTCCACCTATTATTGCGCGATCGACGTGCTCCACTATACATTTGCCCTTGGAAAAATACAAAAACAACAAACAACAACAAAAGAAACAAAACAACAACAGCAGCAACAGCAACAAAACAAAAGAATAGGAATGAAGTGAGAAAAGAGAAGGGGGAAAAGGAAAGAAGAGAAATTAAGGATACAGGAAGAGGGATATCACTGACCCTTGCTCTCAAGGCGCATTTCCTTTGCTTTGGAAAATGATTTGATAAGATCCCCCAGCCCCTCCCAGTGCTTTCTCAATGGCTGGATCAACACTTTGTCACTTGTCACAAGAATCTGAAGGGATGATTTCGGGGGGGGGGGGGGGGGTTGTACCCTTCATTTATGGTTTTCGTAGAAAATGAATGCTCAAGGCATCTTTTAATATCATATTAAGGCATACGAGCATTCAGCACCCCTTTTTTCTTTAATCAGAAGAGTCAAAATGCAATGTCTTTCTAAAGTAGTTTGAATAATTACCAGATCGCACTTCGGCAAATGTTTTCGACGTAAGAATGGCGGCAGAACGTCACAGGGGGGGGGGGGGGTCGCATCGACCATGTCGACTTGCCCTGCGGTGCTAACTGCCCCTTCCTGGTAATATTTTCTGATATGTACCATCTATAAAGACAATGATGCCCTGAGTTTCCCCGGGCATATCTTTTATCCCCTTTGTTTAGTAAGTGTTTTTTTTTTAATAATAAATGCTATTCTATGCAATTTATCCCATATCAGTGTCAGTCCTAGACACAGGCCGCTTGATAAGGGATTTTCTTAAGTTATCGTCTCGATGGCCTTAAAATTGTTCTCCCTGCAGACATGTTGTACTAAACTCATATTTCAAACAGTGGAACTAGAATATCACTTTTGAATATAATACTTGCCCCCTTTCACAGCTTTCCAGCAAGTCATTTGTTTCTGAATGTATATATTTGCTTCTTGATTTCTTGTTAGTTTATGAAGTAAACAATAATGCTTAAAACTGATGATCATAATGATAATGATGATAATAATAATAATAATAATTATAATAATATAATAATAATAATAACTATTATTATTATTATTATATTATTATAATATTATTATTTTATATTAATAATAATAATAATAAAAATAATAATAATAATAATAATAATAATAATAATAATAATAATAATAACTATAATATTAATACATAATGATTATTATTCAGTAAAAAAAAAAATATGATAAGAGTAATAATGTAACAATGTAGTGATATGGTCATGCCTGTCCGGCAATAATTGATTGCTGAGAGAGATAGGGAGAGAGAGAGAGAAAGAAAGAAAGAGAGCGGGGGTGGGGGGGGGGGGCAAGACGATCGATGGTAACACAGACAACGGATAGCCTACAAAGTGCCTCCCCCGGTATGAGTGGACCCCTGCATGCTACACCACTGCCCACCAATCAGTCATCAGACCACGGACCATCGTGGTGTTATACAGAATTCCATATTCTGATATAGTGTTTTAAAACTCTCTCACATTTTTTTTCTTCATTTTCTTTTCATGAACAGAATATCATTAAGCGATAATTCCCTCGCATAAATGCGCATGCGAGGCGCTCGAAAAATATATTAACATGATAATGAAATACAGAGTGTTACAAATCTATAGTAAACAATCAAAACTTTAAGAGTATAATATGAAATTGATTTTTTTTTAAAAACAACATGAATATATCGGGGTTTTTCCAACCCCCACACCACATTTCTTTTTTTTTTTTTGGGGGGGGGGGGGCTTGCTTGCCTTTATAAAGACATATAGAGCTAAAGTAGTAGTGATATGCGATGGAGCCTCTTGTATACATGTATATTTAAAATATTTTAAATTTTGGAAAATAAACTTCAGTCGGCTAATAATGTACTATTACCATCTCGTTATTCGTCTATTATAATATATGAAATTATACATACCGCTGTAAAGTCCACTTATTGGCGGAGTAATAGAAGAATAACGAGGTGGAGATGCAGTATTAGCCTATAATTATTGCAGTTTATTTTCCAAATGGCACGATTGTCCAAAATGAATACCCCCAGGAATACGACTCCAGAAATCCTGTTTGGGGAGATGGGGGGGGGGGGGGAATTTCCCCCCGATTTTCCCCGATTGCATTCCCCAGCGGGATTGTTTTACCCATAAAAGGGTTGTTTTTCATGTTTCTTCTTAATGGTGGGCGAGCGGGGGGGGGGGGGGGGTCGCAGGGGCGTCGATAGAAGTGGGTGGGGTGTCACAACCCCCACTCAAAATTTTTGTCGGCAAATGCGCCACCTCTGTTGGCAAAAAAAAAAGGAGGGGGAAAAGGGTGAAAGGGAAGAGGAAAGGGAAAAGAGAAAAGTTAAAGGAGCAGAAAAAAAAAAGTAAAAAAAGAGAAAAGGGAAAGAAAAGGAAAACAAAAACAGAAAGAAAAGAAGGAAAGGAAAAGGGAAGGAAAGAGAAAGAAGGAAAAACTTACCAATTTTTTTTTGCTCGCTCGCAAAAACACATGAAAGTTAATATTCGTTCAAAAGGCGTCCCCCCTTCGTCAATAGGCTGCAGATTTTCAAAGTTCCGATATTCGGCAACCACCACTTCATATTCGGCAGCGAAGAGTCAGAATATCCACATATTTGGGCAGCGAGGTCCCCAGATAATTATGTAACTTTTGTACCTTTTCACTACGAAAAGTTAAAAAAAATTGCTCGGTCGCTTCGCTTTCGCAAATATTTAGAAAATTAAAAAGTTGATTTTCGGGCAAAAGGCGTCCCCCTCAGCAATGGGCTGCAGCCCCTCCCCCCGAAGGTTTTCAAATATCCAATATTCGGGCAACCACCTCTTCATATTCGGGCAGCGAGGAGCCAGAATATCCACATATTTGGGCAGCGAGGTTCCCAGATAATTATATAACTTCTGTTTGTAACTTCTGTACATTTTCACTACAAAAAGTAAAAATACAAAAAATACAAAAAATTAGAAATTGAAAACATGATATTGGGACAAAATGCGTCAGCCTGTATGATCAAAATCTCTACTTCTGTAATTTTCTTTTATTATTATAAAGTTTATTTAAAAAAATGCTCGCTCGCTCGCTAATAAAAGGCGTCCCCCTTCGGCAATGGGCTGCAGCACCCCTCGCCGAGGATTTTCAGAGTTCCGATATTCGGGCAACCACCACTTCATATTCGGGCAGCGAGGAGCCAGAATATCCACATATTTGGGCAGCGAGGTTCCCAGATAATTATATAACTTCTGTTTGTAACTTCTGTACATTATGTTTTACTACTGTATATACGAAAAGTAAAAAAAAAATTTGTTGATATTCGTGCAAAAGGCGTCAGCCTGTATGATCAATGATCTATAATCTGTGATTTTCTTTTATTATTATTTGTGGGAGGGGGGGGCGGTTAGGGTGCAGCATTTTTGTCGGCAAATTTGGGTGTCACGCCCCCCCCCCCCCCCCCCCACTCAAATTGTTCTACGTATATACGCTCCCGGGGTTCGGCCCCTTGATCTGCCCAACGCTCCTATATCATTCTGGTATGGAAAAAAAAGAGAACATAAAAAAAAAACACGTTGGTAACATTGTCGCATTCGGACATGATATTGGTTGACATAGACGCGAGAAGCGGGGGGGGGGGGGGGGGGAGGGTCTGCAGCCCCTCCCCCGTGAATTTTGAAATTGGCTACATTTAGTTACCAATTTGTCTAGTGATTTTCTTAGTATTCCCTATAATAGTGTTTCGTGTCATCAAAAAGTTCGTATCCTTCTTATTAGTCGTTCGATTTTTTTATCAAACTTCTTTTGATTTGTTTGTCTGCATGATTTTTTTCTGCTTGGACTATCAAAATCAAGTAATTCTCGGGCCTGGTATTAAAATGTTTTGAATAAAAGGAGGAAAATGAGAAAAACAGATTAGTAAACATTTTTGTAATGAAGTTGTAATCAATCAAAGACAAATTGGCAACTCTGTGACCTATTGCGAGCTTCCCTCCCATTTGCTCTGTACAGAAAATTTCGTAAATTTTCATTTTCTTAGTTGTTGATGAAGGAATACTTTTGTAGTACATGTTTTGTGTAAAGTATTTAAATTGATTATCTAGGTTGCATGTATGATTAAATATTTTCTTTCAAAATTTATTATTTTGTTTTAGTTCAGGGCAAATGGGAGAGGAGCCACAGAACTAGGAGTTCTGTGAGAGGAGCTCGCAAGATACGCCACGGAGTTGCCAATTTGTGTTTGATTGATTACTACTTCAAAATCAATACCGTCTTTCTTATTTCGTATCGGATTTTGCTCAAACTTTCATTGATCTGTTTCTCTCATTTTCCTGCTTTTATTCAAATCAACTGAATACCAGGGTGGACCTCCCCTTTAATGGGGAAGCTCGGTCCAAAAAAATACTTGTTTCTATTATCTGCTTCTGTTAAAATCAAACAATTCTTCTTGTTGCTGTTGGTTGGTTTTATAGTAGCAACCAGTCAGTTTGTGACTGTTATTGCCTAAGACTGCTGTTCAGGTTCGAATTTGTCCCCTTCCTAATTTATTATTTATTTTTATTTTATTTTTATTGATTTATAAACGGTAAAAATGCCCAAACAGTGTCAAACATTCGCAAATACATTTAGAAACAGTGCAAATCTGAAAAACTGAATTAACAACAATATGAATTAATACCGATTAATGCTAATAAAAGTCACCCGCCCTTTCTATTTTCCACTGCTCTTTATTCTATTTGTGCCCTATTTTCTTTAGAACATTGCAAGCTTTCTTTACTGTGCTCGTCATACAAAACTGCCACGTCATATACTTACGCATGCATGTGTATAGTTTTCCGGATGGGGGAGGCCTATATATATAGTTTAGGGGCCGGGGGGGGGGGGGGATGGAATCATTCAAGTCGAAGTGTGAGTAGTGTTTAGTATGGACATTAATATACCCAGTAATATAACCATGGAGTAAAAATCTTAGCTTCCCTCTTTTGTCATCAAATTAGCATGGCACATAGCAGAAAAAATTAATTTCCATATAAGTCTACGCCCTCTTTGACCATGGCCCATACTGAGCATGCACACAACTTTACTTGGCTTGGTACCTTGACGAAGGTACCACTTACAAAAATAATTCCAGTGCTCAAATGGTGGAAAATATCTGTATTAGCTTTTTTCTTCCCAATGATATTTTCCTCCACCTGACACCCCTACCCATTAAAATAGGGCATTTCTCCTTTAGCACTGAATCTTGTGTTCCGTAAACCTTTTGTTCATCACTAATTTATGCATTGTCCACTGGAAACTATGAATGGAATAAACATTATGATTGATTGTACTGTCTTTGTGTTGGTTTAGAATGGCATGAACGAATACACGAAATAACATTTTTTTCGCCTTCGCCTAATATTTTCAGAATTGAATTATTCCTTATTTTCTTCATTAAACTTAGTGCTGTTACTTATTATATCATCATGTGTCATTTATTTACCGAGCCGCGCCGCGCCGCATGACCGAGTCGGTATTATCATTGCGATAGATACAGACTCTTGAGGGCAGCAGAGTACTTTCTAGATTTCCGTAGAAAATCAACGAATGAGGTGAGGAACTTTGCAGTAAATATCATTTTTCAGTCCATTAAATGCCACCAAAAGTTAAGAGGATGGCTTAGATACATAGATGTTATAATTAAGTTTATAAATGTTGAATGTATGATGATTTTGAATGTGATTTCTTTGTCTGTGCGTGATGTAAGTGTCGTTTATTTGCCGGATGCTTGCAACGCAGATAGTGCAGAGGTCATCGCCAGCGCCATAGCATAGGGCTGTGTGTCGCTTGCAGGACTGCGTGTTATCGGTGTGTGTCGTCGGTGAATCGCCGGGGCACTCTCGGGCAAATATTGCGATCATGACACGGCTAATGTTGCAGCGTAGCATGCCATGGTACGTGTAGCGAACTGCGTAGTGTTCGAGCATTGAGGCAAAGCTTGCACTTGCTTTCTTTTCAGTCAGAAACTGAAGACCAGATATTTTTATAAAAGAACTGAGCTTCCATTAACAATAACTCTCCAATGCAAAGTCAAAGTCATTATGAGCATAAATGAGTCAAAGTCAGGACCTGTTTTTTGGGGAATCAAACCTGGCTTAATCAGGAAAGAAAGGGCAGTGTCATGAGTGTAGAAATCTAGAAATCGTAGCTAGGATTAATGTTTTTTATTGTTGGGGGGGGGGGGGGGGGGGGGCGGTTGTGAGCATGTGAAGCATGCGCCCAGGGCTCAGGGGGTAGATCATGTGCAGCCTGCAGGGAGGGGGATTTTCCCCGCTCCTCAATTTCTGCTTTATTTTTGTTCTCTTAATCCTTCTCATGTCAATCTTGGAGTTTATCATTTACACATATTATATATGGATATTATAGATAACCTCGCACTCCATACCTTCATTCCAAAGAGGATCCGGGCAAACTCTGCACTAGGGCGAACTCGGCCTTGGCGGTGAATTAGCCCAGAGAGTTGAATTGATCGCAAATACTTGTGTTGAACTTTACATTAATTACACATTTCAAAACACTTAAATTCAAAATTATTTGATATCAATGTGTAAAATGAGTAGCAAAGAAGTAATGTTGACAATTTTTAGTCGTAAGATTGTACAAACATGAAATTAAGGCTATAAAGAGGTACGGTGTGTAGCGTGGCCTTCAATTCTTGAAACATAGTTACCGCGCAGTGCTGAGTTAGCCCGACCCCGCAACTCGAGCGCACGTGTGTTTTGAAGCAGCAAGATCGCCGGACAAAAATAGCCTGAAACTTTCACTTCCACTTCATCAAGGTGATAAAGATCCTATTGAAGAATTTTCCATGAAATCAGCTTTCTATCATCCAAAAATGTAGAAGGAAGTATTTTCTCAAAATTTTGCCTATTATATTTGTTGTAACCTCTTCAACTTGAGGTCGCGACCACTGCCGAAATTAGCACAGCCCCACATAGTGATGGTTCCATTAGTGGGAGTTTATAAACTCGTGCTCCATCGAGGCTTGAACTTGTGCTGCCTGCGCGACCCAGCACTGTATGTACCCCGGCACTTTGGCCCATGGTGCAGCACGTCGCCAATTCATGAGTGGGTTGCTCTCTTTTCTTGGCTATCTACCCATACTGGCCGTGCTGTAAATGTAGTGTCAAGGGATTGCTCTTGCAGTGGAAAATCGTGCAGTGCTATGCTGTGCTGACATGGCTAAAGTACAGGCTGTAATGTTTTTTGTTTGTTGTTCCACAATTGTTAAAGTTCAGGTAAAGAATAAAGAAGAAAGAAAGCAAATCCTTCAAAAAGGGGCAATGAAAACGGATCATATGAAATAATTTATAATATCCTTGTCCTTTGACATTGGAGTTAATATTTATAGATCTTATTATTTCTACTTCTCTTTTCAGGAAGTTGATCTGGAGGCTTGAAGTATTTGGCAGATATGCTTCTATACATGATCTGACAAAGTACATGTAAGTCTAAAAAAATTGAAAAGGCGACTGATTATCAAAAATATTTTGATCTGTATGTTTGGGGTTCCATGCCAGAAATATTGCAAGTGTAAATATATGTTAAAGTTAAAAGTATTGTCTTGTGCTGTTAATGATTCTGCAGCTATTTTTCTGAGGCAGTGCCATTTTCGAAATTTGCTACTCTTCCAGCTGTAGTCATGCTTGAAGCAGCAAGAAATTTGCAAATGAGGGCTTCCTATGCAATCTCTGTTTCATTTATGTTGTCTTCATTTTCAAAGCGAGAGCAGTCATGCGTTTGTCAACAAAGCTGACTCTATGGAAAGCTATCATACATAAATTTCTTGCTGCTTCAAATATGACTACGTTTGAAAAAGTATCAAATTTTGAAAATGACATTTCCCCATGAAAATAGCCTTAGAATCAAAACGCCTTACCCAAAATGGATGATCTTGGTGTCATGTTACTCGGAAAAGAATGTTCTACCCAATAAATAAAAAACTAATGATTTCGTATCAATGATGTCATTGAAATTGGAGATCTCGGGTTTTGCATTCTGTCGGGGCCAGGCTGTATATTGCACATTAATTAATATCTTTCAAACATCTTGGATACATTTCAGTATGAAAATAACTTTGTTCAGTTTTGAAAATGTGGTTTCTTGCATCGCTATTCAGCATTCAACTTATGAAATCGAATCAGAAGTGTTAACCCCATTCCTTTTTCAGAAGATATTTCCATAATCCCAGAAAATCATATACACACTGTATATATGCAGGTTGTATGCATGCTTCATTTAAATGCACAGTTTTATTGTAAAGTGCATTGACCCCAAGTCACCCTAAGACTCTAATGTGCAAAGTCATGTTCCTTTAGAACTTGACCATGAAATGTCTCGGTGGTTTACAGTGTGAGTGACTTCCTTGTGGATGCTTTATAAGAGCTTGGTGGCAGATTTATTTGCCTTGTTAAGTAACATGTTTACGAACTTATATACAGTGAGAATGGGCCTTGTCTGTATACAGGTAATGCACATGTACAGATCAAGGCTGAGGGTTTGTTTGCATGATGATGTACATGCAGAGCTGCCAACCATTCCGTTTTTGACAGAATTATTACCACTTTTTAACCAATATTACGGCATTCCGTTTTTTCTTCATGAAATACGTTTTTTTCTGTTTTTTAAGTGTTTGCGTGTGTTCTGTGTACTAGTACACGAAAATACAGTGTTGTCTATGACTTCCGGGTTTGAGCTATCGATACACGTAATGTTACAGTCCCACCGACGAAACCGACCCCAAACTGACCGATGGTATGTACATGTACAGTATATCATTGAAATAACGCAAGTTTCGATCGCTCTTCCGTCGTGTGACTGGGTCGTGTGACTGCGAAAACATGTTTTATTCGCATGCAGCGGTGCCCATGTAGCGTGCGACCCATGCAAAACGCATGTAAGCACAGCACCGATCTCTATATGTGGGACAATGTATTACCGCTTGCTGAACTGCGCACGGCCTTTGACACGATCGTGGATTTAACGGAATTATTTCGCGAAACTGGAGAGGATTTGATCAAAATTAGTGGAAAACGGTCACAGAAGTTTAAAGAGGAGTACAAACAACGATTTCCTGTCATAAAGCCAATCACAAAAGGCGTTGAATTTGCATTTTGCATGTGTAAGTTCTCATTTAGATTTTCAAAAAAAAAAAAAAAAAATGAAATCCAAAATCTAAAGCATTTTTATCAAAACCAGTGCGGTGTAGCAGGTCATGCAATATTCCTGACACTTGTATAATTTTCCTTCTAGTTCTATTACATGTACATGTATATGTTTTTGAAAATTTCTAGTTCTATTACATGTACATTTATGTTTTTGAAAATCAACCTTGGACTCTGTCTCTGGAGTTGGAGATGCTGATTTAATGGCCTCTAAATAATGCCCCTCCAATCCTCCATAGTGCTATTTTCTCAGTTTCAAGGGGACGTTGCCCCCTTGAGACTCCCATCAGGGCGCTGCCCTTGAACCCCCCCCCCCCAAGTAATGCGTGACTGTGAGCACACATCAAAGGGAAAAATGTGACGAGACATTTCAGCATAAGAAATGAGCATTATTTCTGCAATGGAAGTATGTCGCGCGAGGTTTTAAGTTTTGTTTGAAGGTATTCCTTTTTTTTGCTGTAAATTCCTTTTTTTGGCCATCATGATTCCTTTTTTTGGTTGCACAAGGTTGGCAGCTCTGTACATGTACATGACTACATGTCTTATGTATGGTCTCGATATTAAAAAAAAACCATACTGGACGAACAAAATAACAAATAACCAAATTAACTACTATAGAGTTTATTTTATTGGTTGTACCTCTTTTTTTCTTTCAGTAATCCTCAAAATATATTTCTCTGCAGGGGTTCTTTTCAATTTATTACACAAAACAAAAGCTCCATATGGCATTAACTTGGTTGTACAGTAGATATTCCCTGACCAATAGAAATAAACCATGGGACAGCTAAGATGTGTTGAAGGGAAGGTTGAGTTATGGGAAAGGTGAAAAATAATTTGTGAGCTTTCTCATTCCTTTTAGGTCAGTTTGGAAGAACTTCATAATAGAAATGTCCCCTGAAAAGGATTATTTTCTTGAAATTATATTCAAAATGTGATAAAAAATAGCTGAAGTGTTTACGGCCAAACATTCATGCCATATCTCTGTGCAGTCCCATACCCATTTCTGTGTGTGGTGCATGTGTTTTTGAGTGAGTTTGGGTTGATTTCTTATCATTTTGATGATTCCAAAACCTCACAGTATGCACCAATCCTTATTTAGACATGCTCAACCTTTCCCAATTGCTTCCAGACAGTTTCTGACACAATGTAATCGCAAGACCAGAACTCAACTTTATCTCTTAAGTGGCATATACGGTACGGTAAACTTTTTTATGCCTCCACCACCGAAGGTGGTGTTGGAGGCATTGGTCCGAATTCACAAAGGTGGTTTAAACCTAAACCATGGTTTAAACCTCTGTAAGCATACTCAAATAGGCGTAAATAAGAGCACATTACCCATCCGCGCACTCAAAGAAAATATATGATTGGATCGGATTCCATGCGCACGTACGCTTAAACCACCAGGAGGGGCTTTAAACCATGGTACAAATCTATTACCCCCTTTATGAATTCAGGCCATTATGTTTTCGGGTTGTCCGTCCGTCCTGCTTTCTCGTTCTGCTTTCTCGTTCTTGCGATAACGCAGGAACCACATGAGGTATGAACTCCAAACTTGGTGCTAGTAGGTGTCACCATAGGAAGACGATCTGATTAGATCTTGTTTCTAAAACCATACTTTTCCTAAAGCACATACAAGTACATGTACATGTAGATTCTCACAGGGAAATTGGCACTGTTTATGATCTTATGAAATTGAGATGATTCTCTTCCATCATGGTATTGTGGTAAGATTCGTACATGTAGGGTACATACATGATATAAAATGTGATCTGCTAAAACTTGCTGTCTGTGTTTCTGCTAAAACTTGCTGTCTGTGTTTCTGCTAAAACTTGAGTGGCAAGTACCGTAATGCAAGCAATGAGGATGTACAGCCTCTGTGACTGGACCTGGGGGCACCCTTCAGTTATAACCTTTGTCCTTATGCAATACATGTAGATCTGAGCCATCCCTAGGAGCTAGCCCTACATGAACAATGTAGGCCTACATGTGTGTAACATTGGTCTTGGGTTTGGTTTAGACTTCTAGGGCCTGACCCTCCATGTATACTGTGTGTACTGGTAATATGGGTCATGCGTTTTTATCCTTTCAGGACAGGAATTATTTTTTTCTTCAAATTGGCAATACTATCTTTCTTTTCGTGCTACATGGTTCTAATAAGGTGTAATGTCTTTGAAAACGATATACATGGTCACGAATTTTGTTGAAAATAATTTTGATAAAAATTTTGATAAAATAATGATTTTGAACCTTTCAATGTGTTGCCAATTTAAGGAATTTAAAGCTTTAAAATTCCTGGCACAATATGGTCATGCAACAAAAATGGACAAAGTGTGTTTAGAAATTTTTGCTCTTTCTACTCCTGCATCTGGTATATTTTTAGCTCTCTGAATCAAAAGTTATTGAGCTAAACCAGAAAATGTGGTCAATTGTCTCAAAAGGGTTAATGGAGAACCCCCTAGGGCCCAGCAGTACATGTACCTGTATGGAACATGGGTCTTGCATTTGATCAACATTGATAATTCAGATGGACAACTTTTCAAGTGTGAGTGGGGTCCAAGGTGAGTACTTCCTTGAACTGGTTTTACTTCCCCTGGAAATGTACCTGTACATGTACCTGTACATGGATTTAGGGTTCATGAAGACTAGCATGATACTTTTGATAGCACCCCTTATGCAGAGAAATAGGAATCTGTACATACATGAAGGGACAGGTGAATGCTTTACCATATATGTGACCCTCCACCACAAAACGACCAATAAGTCGCAATGGGAGTTTTACAGTTAACGGCTGAAAAAGGCTGTTCGGGGTGCAAATTTCTATTTTAAGTTATTGGTAGTTTCTGAAAGTTAATTTATTAATCTGCCATCTGAGAAAATTTCGGGGTATTAAAGATACCATGCTGAAATATGTTTTTACTCTCATTCAAAATGCCCATTTTTTCCTGGACATTCAAACTTTGTGAGTCAGCTTGCTGGGATTGTACATCGCTTTTCTTGTATAGCTCAATAACTATGCAATGTCTGATATTCAAAATCTACAGAAAGAAAGAAATATATATCTATTCTAAAGGTATGAAAAGTTTCAACCCAATCTAGTTAGTGCTTGACAGCGTAGGCTTTGGAGATTTGACTCACCCTTTTGTGCACAAACAATAGGACACAGATTAGGTGCTCTTGAATGGTCACTCTTCTATAGAGCCCGTTTTCTCTATTGTTTTGATCATTAGCATGTCTGACTTTCTGACATTCTCATTGTAATTTATAAGGGTTTGCTTAGTCTATACAAGACAAGTTATATAAAGCTAAGAATCTAAGCTTTCAAACTGATGAACTTAAAAAACCCAAATTTCTGACTTACCGGTATTGCTCGTTATGTGGTGGAGGGTCACATACATGTATATCTGTTTGTGTTATTGGTCTAACGTTTGATCGAGATCGATAATCCAGATAGCAAGCTTTTCAAGTGCGAATGGGGTGCAAGATGAGGACTTCCTTGACATGATTTTAATACCCCAAGATGGGTACCTGCATCTGGAGGAAGGGGCTTACTTGTAACAAAAGAACTGTATGGATCATTGACTAAACTCCCATAGTGTGCTCCCTGTAATAGTCTTTGTGTAGCCTACATGACTTGAAGTGTATGTACATTGTACAGTATAAAGGTACAAGAATAGCTATGACAATGAGAATATTTAGAAGGGCACCTTCAGATATTTACATGTCCAACATCAGAGAGACACTGTGTTTTATACATCTACATGTGCACCTAGGTCCAGGAAGAAGAGTTGATACCGTAATATACAGATTTTTGTTTTATTTAAAAAAAATGGCTTGTAAAATGCGTATTTACACTACTACATGTACATGTATATAGGCCTACATGTGATTATCGGATTTCTCAAATGGATAGAAAGGAACAGAAAAGAAAAGAAGGACATATTTTAGCAACATTATATTTTACAGACATGTAGTTCCTTTATGAACTGCTGAAATGTATGTGTATAGAATGCATGTCATTTACTAGCTGGCATGTCTTTTGGATCATGATTTTACCTCAAGAAGACTGAAGCCGTTCAAGTTCTGTCTGTGTGATGTGCTCGTATGGTATGTGACCCTTACAGTGGAGATCAAGCTTTTTCCTAATTGAACCAACCTACACATACATTGCATCTGTTTGTATTTCTCTCTTCAATCTATGATGACTAATAGATCCTATGGACATGCCTAGTGTACAGTCTACATGTACATGTATTTGGGAATCTTGGAATTTAAATTATTAGGGGGTACTATCTTACAGCTGTAAGTTACTTTTTCCGGGGGGGGGGGGGGGGGGGAGGGGAGGTGTGGGGGGATGGGATGGGGTGGGGCACATACATGTATGGCAGGAGGCATGGTTTGCTTTCTTAGGAGAGAGTAGGAGAGACAGATGTATAATTTGAGGGAAAATCAACAACAAAAGATTAGGTTCATACATGTACATTGTACCTGGCATACATTTTGCAAAATGAAGCATACATACATGTACATGTACATTCAGTCTACTATCTGAGGCTGCATCCAAGCCCCACGGTAAATTGCTTTTAAACAGTTGCAACTGGATGAGAATTGAATAGACCATCAATTTTCCTGCAGTGTACATGCCTTAGACAGAGAGAATTGCTTTTAAAGGCACGTTTTCTGTGTCATGCCTGATGGGTTACAGGTAAATATATGCTAGTGAATGAAACTCTACAAACATTAGCTGATAATTATGTGGAAAATTGTCAGCCTGTTCAAAATACCTTGAAATTACTCCTATTTGATTACTCGGTAAGGAGAACTATCTCTCTAAAGTTTGCAGATTCCTTGCTAGATATTATCCCATGGGGGCTGCCATTTTGAAAAACTGTAATGTAATAGTCCATTTACTTGTAAATAATGGATAAGATGTTGCATAATGAATAGCTATTGTACAACTAAAGCCACTAATGCAAAGTGGCAGCCATCTTGGTACCCCCGATGTATCACACAGGTCACAAAGGTGATATCTAAGAGCAGTTGTTAGGTCTTTGTCACTTCTTTGAAGAATTGACAAACCTTTGTCTGACCAAGCAACAACTTGTGCATGCCAAATCCTGCTTAACAAAAGGAACAGCTGAACCATGTCTTGACACAAATAAGTTATATGACACAATAAAATTATCTTTAGTTGAACGTACAGGACTACAAAAATGGTTTATTATGAGAAAATTCAGTGTCATGTATTCCATGACGTGATAGGTGTCTTGTAGCTAGTGTACAGGTCAGTGGGTATCTCACAAATAAAACTGCTCTGACATTACTTTGTCAAGAAAATGGCAGCCCCCATGGGATAATTACTGTTCTCCTTATTAAATAATCAAATAGGAGTAATTTTAAGATATTTGTAATAGGCTGACAATTATCTACATGATTGTAGGCTAATGTTTGTTGCCTTTCATTCCTCTTTAAGGTTTAGTTCCATTTAATCTAAGGTGCATCATGCTTTCCAGGGGAGCGTTTCATCAAGTTGTTTTGTCAGTGATTTTTACTGACAAATTGCTCCCAGCCAATCAGATGCAAGGATTTCAGTAGCTTATAACAGTTGTCGGTAAAAATCACTGACAAAACAGTTGATGAAATGCTCCCCTGGTTCTCTTCATGTACATGTAGGTACGTAGATCTAATGTATATGTTAAAGCCTGCATTATATGGTTGATTCATAGAGTTTTCCTGACATTATGACGCTGACCCATGGGAATTATAACTTCCCCATACTTCCACAGCATCCTCGGCTAGATACTTGACAAGGCTAATACAGGCGAATACCCATAGTTGTCTTCACTGTATACCTATCTGTATCATCTGTATCAGGGTATGTTTTGTTTGCCTGGTTAGCTCAGACTGTAGAGCATCAGACCTTTAATCTGAAGGTCAAGGGTTCATGTCCCTTGTCGAGCATTGGCATCACATATAACTGGTCCCATGGTGTAATGTAGCCCTCCCCTTACTAGTACCATTCACTTGGAGGAGGCCTGCTATTCATACTGTGAATAGGCTACTGTAAACGTTGTTATTTTTGTGTGATTACATTTTTGCGCAGAGCGACCCAAAAATATATTCGCAGGTTCTTGAATTCTCGCTACCTCAAATATGCAATTTTCGACGTAGAGGGCAATATTATGCATGGAAATGGTCCGCATCTTCGTCAACTTCACTTCTGGTACGTATTGAAATACTACGGCTTATGAATAAAATGAGTGCTAAAATGCTTAATTTTTGGATCGCATGACATAAACCACTCAAATTTTGAAAATGCAACCAATTGTCTCAATAAATCATGATGGTATCTTTTCAAACATGTTAATTTATACTCAAACTCAAGGATTTTTGTAAAACCTGTGTACATTTTCAATGCAAAAAGACAAACACTTGTCGACCCAATCGGGATATTGTCAGCACTGCGCATGCGTGGTTTGCATGACAAACGCCATCTGTTGGCGAAATTGCGTATTTGGGGTAGCGAGAATTCGTGCAGCACAATAAACTCACTTGCAAATATGCGGCTCCATTTATTGTTTCACACACACACACACACACGCACACACGCACACACGGTCCATTCAAATGCATACTACAGACACAACTACACACACGCACTCTAAAATGAATTGGATTCAAACACTTACTAATCAGATGAAGCACGCAGTGCAGCGTCCATTCAAAAGAAGCATAAGGAATCGTGCTTATATATTCCCATGTTCTAGAATTTGCGCCCGCCGAAAAATGGCGCGAAATCCGTGAAAAATTAATGTACCGCAAATATTTCTGCATTTACAGTATATAAATATGGAATGTCCACTTGGCGACTCACTTTTTCTTCTTGATAATTTTGTTACTTACTAGTTAACATGTACATGTGCATGTAGGCCTATATGTGTACAGTGAAGCCTGTCAATAGTGGACTCCTCTTGGTTAAGGACACCTGTCTGCACTGGTCAACTATATTTTCTCACTCGGGGAAGAAATCCATGTGTTGTTGAACCTATCTCCATGTACACTAAAACCACTGGATGGCTTTCAAGGGAAGGTTGAGTTTCGGGAAAGGTGAACAATAATTTGTGAGCGTTCTCATTCCTTTTATGTCAGTTTGGAAGAACATCATAGTAGAAATGTCCTCTGAAAAGGATTGCTCTTCAAATGCCCTCATATTCAAAATATGACGAGAAATAGCTGAATTTGTGCCGAACATTCATGCCGTGTGTGTGTGTGTGTGCTGTCCCATGCCCATTTCTGTGTGCAGTGCATGTGCTTTTCAGCGAGATTGTGTCAATTTAGTATTATTTTGTCGATTCCTAAACTTCAATCTTACATGTATGTAGACATGATCCACCTTTCCAAGTGCTTTGAGACAGTTTCTTTCACAATTTAATCACATGACCAGAAATCAACTTTATCTTTAAAGACCCTATCCAAAGAGGAAAAAGAATTAGACCAATTACACATTAATGGAAAGCTTAATATAAGCCACAGAATACAACAATGCCAATTGCATGTGATTTTGTTGTCTGCCAGGAGAGTAATCTTTCTCGAAACACTTGAACCCGAGAGCTTCGAAAACGGGCAGCTATCAACGTTCAAACAGGCTTGGATTTGATGACGTGATTGTGATTCTCTACGTTTGCACCTAGGGAAGTGAAGTCGTATTTTTAACGAGTTTCATATGAAAATATAACATCAGTATGGTTTAAAGTATTTCAATGCATCTTTGATCTTGCCAAACCTTGGTAACTCCGACCTGCTCGTAAATGTGAGTGAAACAGAAGTTCAGCGTCTTGGCAGCTACACTGAAGTGAAGGTACGAAGCGGGATTACAGCTCGCTCACAGCCGGGCAGGGCTGATCGGTTACAGCCGGGCAGGGCTGATATGTTACAGACGGCCAGGCACATATACTATTTAAGTGTCAGGCGATGTCTCGCAGACGATTTGCGAGAACCTGAAATTGAGTCCAGATCTAAGCTAACAATTACTTCTTGTAAATTTAAGATTTACATGTAGGTTAAAATGTTGCCTGACCACGTTTTTGTAGGTTATTCTATACTAAAGCTGAAATCTGTTTTCAGCCTTCAGGTTCAGCAGAATCACCTAGATTTTATCCGGGCTCAGGCGGGGCAACCACATGCCGCCTCTCACCCAAATTATCGTCACTCTAACACTATAATAACATCACTTACATGTATCAGAATAATCCGTCTGTTAAGAGGTGTTTTAAAAGATTTTCTGACTTTCAAGGCTCTACGAGACAGAAAAGTCCGTCTGTAATAGGAGTTTTATAACATTCAGTTTCTGAGTTTCGAGGCTCTCCTCCTAGAAGAGGGATTCCGTGAAGCCAGACATAGTCGACATAGGTGCATAATAATTATCCTCGAACGAAATACATGTAGACTGATTTTTCGGTAGTATAGTATCACTTGCCTCATCGCTAGCTGGGCTGGTGTCTTCCTCATGCACCCATTTCCCCACTGCTGTCACCTCTTCATAATAAAATTATATGATCAAATCATCTTGAATATTTGACGCTGTCATTTTTTTTTAACCCTAGATAAGAAACTTTTCAAAACGAAAGAAACTTTGCTATAGGTTCTACTCTATTGTAACGCATATCGCACACGGTACGTAGGAGTAGTCAGTTGGCCAGCAGGCCATCTGCGAGCCGAGAAGCAAGGTCTACATTGAATGACATGAAGATAACAGCTCATTCGATTCCTGTTGACACGTAT
Source organism: Heliocidaris erythrogramma (assembly GCA_025617745.1). NCBI lineage: Eukaryota > Metazoa > Echinodermata > Echinoidea > Camarodonta > Echinometridae > Heliocidaris > Heliocidaris erythrogramma. The sequence goes on along the minus strand of CM046871.1, from coordinate 8,035,960 downwards.
TTGGGAGGGGGCAGCTCAGTGAAGTTTCGATCTGCTATTGTGCAGTACTGAAAGGAAAAATACCTTTTATCTATGAATAATTTTATTCTACGTCTCATCAGCGTTCCATTGATTTGTAGTAGTATACATGTAATTGGCTTTGGATAGGGTCTTTAATAGGCAGGTGTGATTGTGAATAAAGTCACTTTGTTTCTTCACGATCTCTTCATGTTTATTGAGGTGAAGGATAGAGAGAAAATGACAAAGGCAGGCAGCCTCAAAGCTCTACTAGGAAATATGGTAACAATAACAATGCAGTAATATAGTAACCATAACAATAATGTACAACATGCCTTGTACACATGGAGTGAAGACTGTTTGAACAAAGGCTGTACCATTACGTACCTCTGTGCCAAATATTCATACATGTACACTGTATGTAATAACTTGAGGGTCAATGACAAGTAGTTTTCATATTGAGTATTTTTTTTAGTATTACTCACTTTTTTGTCTTTAACATTATTTCTAAACTAAGTAAACCTTTTTTTCTGAGAGCAGAAAAAGACCAATAGTTTCTTTAAAATTCCGGTAGTTTTAGTTTTGAGGAATCACATATCCTAACAAGCATAAAGGCTTTTTCCTGTTGGAAGGCCCAAACATCATAAATACAGGCCTAACATGTGCATGTATGTTTGTGTTCCTGAGTCATGGACATTGTATACACAATGTCGGTTTGAATGAAAAAAAAAATGGTGTTAAATCCTTCAACCACCAAATGATCACCTGCAAATTTACTCATTTTGATTTTGAAGAAAAAATTATGACCCCGTGGACAATATTTTGTATGCAATCTGCATGTAGATGTATGGCCTTGAATCATACAAAATGTATAGTCATTGTTGACCTTTGGTTGACATCCCAGTAATGCCATACTGTACAAAGTAAAACCTACTAACCTTTTCAATGCATTGCTGAAAGAGAAAATACAGATGATCTAACTGCACACTTTCATCAGTACTATGGTCTATATTTTATGCTAATACTGTATACTGTAAATGTAAACGTGGAATAGTTCATGGTGTGGAAATTAAAACAAATGTTTTTGTTCATGTAATTTTTTTTTATACACGAGCGAAGCGCATCTGCGAAATTAAGTTGAACGCTAATCCTACATGTTCACATGCTCTTCTGTGCTCGTTACCCTCTCATGACTAAAATTATTTAAGGGCTAAAATGATCACATTTTATTCTTCAAATTGGCAACAATAATATTTTTATTTTGGTGGTTTATGGTTCTAATAAGATTTAATGTCTGTGAAAATAATATACATGATTAGGAAGTTTGTCAATAAGTTGAAAAATTGCCAATTTTGATAAAAAACAATGATTTTTGAACCTCTCAAAGTGTTGCCAAATTAGGGATTTTAATGCTCATTTTCCTATTTAAAATTCCTGGCATCAAATGCAATATATGGTCATGTAACAGAAATGCACACAATGTGTGCAGAAATTTTTGCTTTTTATATTCATGCATCTGGTATATTTTTTGGGGGCTCAGAATGAAAAGTTACTGAGGCAAACCACACAATGTGGCGTTCTGTCCTGAAAGGGTTAATGAGGAGATTCATCAATTAATTTTATAACAGACATCAGTCTATTTGATAGAACAAGTTAAAATCCTTCATGCCTCCTCAAGAAACATAAAAATGGCTTATATTGAAATTATGAAACCTATATTTCCTGTTTTTACAACTAGGTCAAACCATAAATCTTAGATTGTGGAAATGCTTTTAATCTTAACATTTAGCTGTCTGCCTTAAATGTATATGAGATAGGGTGTGGCTTGACATGGGGAAGGTTTGGATTACTGAAAGCTTAGGAAATTAGGGTAAATTTCTGATAGACGGGCAAACAAAATAACAGACTCGGGATTAAAACATTGGTTCAAATGGCGTACTTGTATTTGGGTCAAAAAGGAAGTTTTCCGGGAATAGTACTTTTGTTGGATTTATGAGGGGAAAACAGGCAGTTTTGAAATACAGGATGCAGAAAATGTTAAAGGTACTATTTAACTTTTTTATGTTGGAAAATAAGTCCAAAAAATCATGGGAAACAAAGTGGGTGTTGTCGGTGATATGAAATCCCTTTGAAAAGCAAATTTGGTTGTGATAATCTCCATGATTTTAATTATTCTTAATTCTCATTATTCTAATATTATTGAAAATCAACTTAATTTTCTCCTTAGTAAACAACTAAACACTGATCAATTTGTGTGGGATTCTCTCCCCCTTATACTCAAAGGCCCAATTAACACCCGACCCTGGTTTTTCACAAAGGAAGTTTAATCAAGGTCTAAATTTTCATTTTTGTTAAACATGACTTTAGACTAAGCTTCAGGTTTAACTGAATTAGGAGAATACAAACAAGAGATCAAATATTAAAGCAATTAATCTACTTGTCAAGATATTGAAAAATGAAGAGTACTTTAAAAGCTTAAGTGTGTTTCAATTTAAGCTTCTGCCAACAAAGGTACATAGTAGCTACACCAAGTAATAGTGGTCGTATTGACAACTAAGCGCGACGAATGCAAAAAGTACTACCGGTACTCATTTTCTATGGCATGTTTTAAATGTATGGGGGAGGGGTGGGAATAAGATAAATATTTCTGATACATGTACGTACTACCTTTCATATTCAGCCCTTAAAAAATCTCACTCTTACCTTTTGTATACATGGCTGTTAGGAAGAACTTGTGATATTTCCAAACCAAACCGAAGAAATCTCTGCCAATTTTTTTTTGGTTCGCATGTTGTACTTGTTTTCATTCCGCTGATGTTTTAGGCTTAAACTCGGCCAATAAAATTATTTTCCACAAAGAAACTTGTTATGACTCGAAACTTGTCAATCTTTATGATCGCGCACATGGAAAATCTGGACTTCTATGTGTGCGCGAAGTTTTTGACAGCCAAATTTTTTTCGGAAGATGTCAGTTTTTTGTAAATTAAATGCTGATTTTGAGTGAATGTTGGTGACTTTTGTGCAGTGGTGTTTGAAAGTGTTGAGGTGTATGACCGTCCAAGAGTATACACACATAGTATAGTAATGCTGCTATGAGTGGTACCTAGCCATGACCCTGTTCAAAATTTCAAATACATTTTTTTTAATGCATTGGGTTCATTTGTATGCAACTACGCATTGCAGATGATTGAATTCATTGATTGAACAGTGGACACTTGGATAATTAAAAAAATTATACATTGTATCTGACTGAGGTTTTCATATATTCTAAAGTTGAAGGATGTGAAATTTATGTGGAGCAAGTTTGACGACATTCTCTGAATAATTTTTTCAATATTGCTCTAAATATTCAATTATAATTTCACTTTTTTTTAAATCAAGGCCACCAAATCTCTGTGTAAGAAATTTAATTCAGAATACACCAATTGCCATTGTGCATTACAGCTGAAGTTACAGAACAGCTTTTTAAACCAGAGTTATGAAACATTAATGGCACTGCACAGCAAAAGGTTGTCAGAAATTACAGCTGCAACACACAATGGCAACTGTTGTGTTCTGAATTATTTACTGATACACCCAGATTTTGTGGCCTTGATTTTTTGAAATATTAAGTGAAAAAATCTAATTAGATATTCAGAGCAATATTAGAAAAATATTCACACAAATTGTCATAAAACCTGCTCTCATTTTTTTTTTACATCCTTCAACATTACAATGTAAAGCCATGAGCAGTCTGATATGAGGTATAAATTTTGAAGATATTAACAATCAAAAGTGTCCACTATTTTTGAAAAAAAATGCCTAGTACATGCTTCGATCTCTACCCAGTGGATAAAGCAATGCCTTCCACGTTCGATGCGACCCGAGGCGACATGTCGCCACGTTTGGGCTTGCAGAAAAAAACCGCTATAGTACTATTTCAATACAATTTTATGCATTTTTAGAATCAAATAATTCAGCACTGTGAAGATTTTTCCACGAGTTAACTGCAAAATTAGGTTAAACAAGTGTACCCTTACAAATCCTAGAGCACGATTTAATGTGACAATTAGTATAATGTCTTATTTAAAGTAAAAAATAAATTCACATATCTTTCGAAAAGGAGTTCACTGTAATTGTACACAGCAGACGATGTCCCCCGCTATGTCCCACGCGGTCCCGCGTACTGTGTTTGAGTGAGGGCTCCTAAGTTTGGTTGCGCGGCCGCATCAACTGCTTGCATAGAGCCGTGTGTACGATGCGATATCCACGTACGGTGGAGATCGATTTAATAGTGCATGTAGGCTACATATACTGTGTGTCACAGATACATGTTATACATTGAAGACTCCTTCCTTTGAGGTTAAAACAAGAAAGAATCCTGTCACTCGTATTTTATTATTTTGCAATACTGGCTATCTGTTTTTAGAAAGTATTCTTTTGTACAAACCCTGAAAAAAATTAATTTCTGCCTATGTGATAATATAGATATATTGACTGCTATGAGAGGCATAGTTTTTTATATACATGTAGGCTCAAGGGGACCTTACATCCTGCTATGACCCCCGAGGCTCTCCGAGGGGTCATCAGCAGGATGTAAGGTCCCTGAGAGCCTATAGAAACAACTGTGCCTCGAATATTGAAGCAGTCAATATATCTTTTATATACTGAACAAAGCCAGATAGAAGTCAAAGAATATACATGTGCGACTTACCAGTCATGGGGTCCTCACATTTAAAAATCATCATCAAACTGTTAATAAACTAAAAAATCAGAGATAAATTGAGATAGATCGCCGGTCTTCGGCTTAAGTAAAATAAATTTAGCAACCAAATCGCACTCCGATAATGGTATCCGCACTTGTGCTCGCACAAAGTAAGGTTTTACACGTAAACCAATGGGGATCGCAGCAGAATTTAACTGTGCCCGTGGGCATAGTTCATTTTTGTGGGCATGGTTAAAAAACATGACTTCACTTTCAACCAATAAGATGACAAGATTAGGAAAAATTCTTAAAAGTAAGGTATATAATTTGTACTATTTTTGTGCTCTTTTTGAAACTGCAACTTCAGGTACATTCTAGACCCTACCTTGAAATGTTTAGTTTAGGACATAGCATTATGCTATTTCCATCATACATGTAGATAACATTATAAATACTTCTAGGCCTACATTTTTGCTGTTTTTGAAAGGTGGCAGTTCACAAAATTCAGCCCTTGCTCACAATTTTTGAATGTTATGATAAAGAAACTATGAAAGCTAACTCTAAGTCAATAATGATTTTTTGTTTACATTTTAGTAACCTACCACCATACACAAATGCACGCAAATGACCAACACACCTTTAGAGGTACAGGATCGAGGTCCACATGTTTTTCTCTAGAATTCAATTGTATTTGTTTTTTATCTTCAAGACTGTCTAAATTGTGAATTGTGTTGTCATTACTCTGTACTCCATGTTCATTGTATTGTAATGATGTGTGTTCCAATGTATTAAAATGCCATTGAATGTACTAGAGGTCATGGCTAAAATGCCATGTACATGTATGTGTCTAGGGCAATGAAAGCAGTCATTCAAGGCATGTAGTAGGGCAAAAGGCACAATGGGGTCAGATGGAAATACATGTATACCTTTAAAATCATTGGCAGGATAGTCAGAGAGTGGAAAGGAGGGAAGAGAGGGGGAAAGGAAGAGAGAAAGAATGAAGGGAAAAGAAAAAAAAATTACTACATGTTCAGGCAGGAAGTCACAGGGAGGAGAGGAGGGAAGAGAGATGGAAAAGGAAGAGAGAAAGAATGAAGAAAAAGGAAAGAGGGGAGGGGAGGGGAGGGAGATGGGGAAGATAAAGAGATAAAGAGAGAAAGAGGAGAAGGGAAAAGAGATGCATCAATTGGAAGATTCATTATTTATCAACTTGAAAAGTCACAGGGAAGAAAGAAGGAGGGAGAAAGAAAGAGGGTGAGACTGAAGGGAAAAGAAATATGTGTAAGAAGATTCATTATTAATTGGTAGGAAATTCACAAGGAAAGGCAGAGAGATGAGAAAGCAACAGAGTAAGAATGAAAGGAAAGGAAAGATGCGAGAGGAGATGCGTTTAATTCTGGAAGGAAAGGAGGAAATACATTGTAAAGAGATAGGAAAGTGAGAGAGAAATAATGAAGGGAAAAGAAACAGGCACTTGAAGATTCATTATTTATCAACAGAAAAAGTCACAGGGAGGAAAAGAGGGAAGAGAGAGAGAGAGAGAGAGAGATGGGAAAGGAAGAGAAAAAATGAAGTGAAAAGAAAGAGGCATAAGAAGATTTGATATATTCAGGCAGATAAGTGACAGGGAGGAAAGAGAGGGGAAAGCAAGAAAGAATGAAGGGGAAGGAAAGAGACTTGTCAGATTTTGTATTGATGCAGGAAAGTGACCGGTGAAAAAAAGGAGGAAAGGGGGGGGGGGGGGGAAGCAAGAGAGAAAGAGAAGGAGGAAAAGAGAAGAAGGAAAAGAGGTTGGGTTTAGGGTTAGGGTTAGGTATAATGTTTGGTCTTGGGGAGCGTTTCATCAAGCGTTTTGTCAGTGATTTTTACTGACAACTGTTATAAGCTACTGAAATCCTTGCATCTGGTTGGCTGAGAGCATATTTGCCGGTAAAAATTACTGACATAACACTTGATGAAACACTCCCCAGGGTTGAAGTTTGGAATTCGGTCAGTATGCAAAATGGACTACATGTACAACCCATACTTACAGAGAAGGTGGAGTTGCGGGAAAGGTGAAAAATTAAAAAATAATTCGTGAGCTTTCAGTTTCGAAGAACATCATAATAGAAATGTCCCATAAAAAAAGTATTGCTCTTCAATCACTCTCATATTTGAAATATGACAAGAAATGGCTGAAACGTTTGGGCCGAACATTCATGCTACATGTACTTGTGTGTGCAGTGCATGCGCTTTTCAGCGAGATTGAGTCAATTTCTTCTCATTCTGATGATTCCAAAACCTCACAGTATACACCAATTATTATATAGACATGAGTCAGTCTTTCCCAGTTGCTTTGAGACAGTTTTTTTTTTAAACAATGTAATCGCATGACCAGAAGTCGACTTTATCTGGAGCATGTGGGGCTCCAACATGTCTGCTCTTTTCAGAGCCCTGAATAACTGAAACATCCTTACATTGAATGTACCTTAAGTACGACAATATAACGGAAAAATATATCCCAAATATTGCACTTGGACTTGGACACAATATCACTTTGAAAGGTCATCACTCTGTCTATTAAAGTAATGTGGACAAATGCATTGATCAAACCAGAAATGGACTATGCACTAAACTGCTGAACACATGACGATATTAAGGCATTGTAAACCATACAAGTTCCTGAGCCAACCAAAGAGACACACTGCACCAAATTAAGCTTCCATGACTCTGCCTAAAAAAAAAGCAACTGCTCAGCACTATCAGAAAATGAAAAAAAATGTGGGCAACTGAATTTTGTGTAATTTTTTTGAAATAAGTACCTTCTAACATGAAGATGAAAATTGATAGTGCTACAAGCTTCTAGATCAGCCTTCTTAAGTTTTACATGTATACGTATAGGCCTACATGTATAACTTTTCACAGGTATAAATATGTATGTACATGTACATGTGCCATGCACTATAAACTTGTACATTGTACAGTCTAGTACATGTACAAATGTATGTCTGACATAGTATTGTCCTCATTCAGATTGTACATATGAGGTTGCCGTATTCATTAACCCTTTCATGACTAGAATTATTTAAGGGCTACAAATGTAAATTGATCACATTTTGTTCTTCAAATTGGCAACAAAAATATGTTTCTTTTAATGCTACATGGTTTTAAGAAAATGTGATGTCTTTATTTATGGTTAGGAGCTTTGTTGAAAAGTTCAAAAGATTGCCAACTGACTGAAAATAATTGTTTTGTACCGCTCAGTGTGTTGCCAATTTAAGGATTTTAAAGCTTATTCTCCTCTTTAAAATTCCTGGCATCAAACGCAATATGGTCATGCAACAAAAAACGAACACAGTGTGTGCAGAAATTTTTGCTCTTTCTACTCCTGCATCTGGTATATTTTTTAGAGCTCTGAATCAAAAGTTATTGAGCCAAACCACAAAATGTGGTCCGTTGTCTCGAAAGGGTTAATGAGTGGCTATTACACTTGACCAACTTGGCATATTTATAGAGTGAACACATGTATGTTTTTATTAACAATAAACATGGCATATTGTTATTGCCATCACTACGCTGCATGGCAACTCAGTTCAATTGGGTACTAGAGGGATAGGGTTTCAATATTAATGGAATATTTTGCAAACCGCAGTGTCATTAGATATTACAATGTATATGAAATTTAAATATAGATGTGTTTTTTGTATTGAGGCTATTAATCTGAATGAAAATAGTAAAAATTTAAATTGTAGAGTATTGTGGGGCTTCCATTATTAGAAAAGATCCAATCGCAGTGTCATTAGATATATGAAAATTTAAACATACATGTATTTTTTATTGGGGTTATTAAATAATCATGAAAATGGTAAATTTAAATTGCAGGGTATTACGGGCCTTCGGCAATTCACAAGGCTGTCCCAAATTTGAAGTACATTTGGCCTTTTCTCTGAAGCAAAGAGCCTGTATTACATGTACCATGCAGTTCTAATATTACTGTTTGTACATATATGACCTGCCATTTAAATAGGAACCTTCTTTAAAGTAGAACACTGATGATTTTAAATATTGCCTTAATACTTATTATTGCATAGATGGCATAAATTAAACAAGGTTATCCAAATTTAAAGCTTGGAAACATTTGAATTAATGATTATTATCAATTATAAAACGGTAAAATACAGCCCCCGATATAGCAGCTGAAAAGCTCCTTGAACGCTGCTGAGATGTGTGACGACACAAGAGGGGCGAGTCCTGTCTAAGCAGACGATGTCCCATAACATTATACACATTTTTCAGTGCCTGTTTTGTCATCTCCTCTTCACTTATTTCTCTTACTTGACTAGCGTCAGTCTTAATGTTAGTCTGTTGCCTCACTCTTAACTTCGTGTATGGTATTATTTTGATGAAAAATGCAGCGTTAAAAAAATAAAGGAATCAGTCACTTGTAAACAAAATAAGACGCCATTGTATTTTCAGCTGCTTGCACCGCGGCATGTTCGGCGTTTCAAGAGGGAACGAATACCATCCAGCTATTATTCGCAGGGCTTTTCAATTTGAAAATGGGGTTTATTTCATTGATCATTGACCCTTCTCCTGTGTATTTACAATCAAACGGTTTTAGTTATCAGAATCAGTTCACTTTCCCTTTTAGAATGGTGTGAAATAAGGTCATGTTTAAATGTACCAAACTCTTTATAATTTGATAAATAATTGCATTGCAATTACGTTCATTCATTATAGGACGTCGTCTGCTTAAGCAGGATCGATCCCTCGTATGACGACATCAAAACATCGCTATATTTCTGGCGAATCCTCGGATATTCCACATGCTGAGAAGAGCTTTTATTTATGTTGTTTTTATAATCATCATATACGCAGTTGACATAAAACTTATACGATTGCCATCTGTAAGCTTCCCAATTTCTAGTGATACATTAATTGCCATATTTGTGATTTTCTTGAGTGTTCTACTTTAATGAGATTTTACATGTTTAATTTTCATATCTTATGATACAGCATAATTCTTCCCCGAATCAGATTTTTGCTGTCGATCTAATGTGTGATTGGCTTTATTTACAGTAGTAGTTCTTATGGGTATCAGCTTGCAAGCTGACATCATAATTCAAAAAGATATTGAGAAATTGTAAAAAATTGTCATTCATGGAATAGAGGAAGGCTGTTGATTTGCCAAGTTTGTGCCCCCCCTCAAGGTTTGACCTCAGATATGGTGAAAATCGCCTCAAGAATTGGATGTGGTCAATGATTTATCATTCTTCTCAACCCTATCATGAGAGAGATATAAACAGCTGAACGTCAACATATGGAACATGGAAACTACATGAATCGATACACCAGTTAAGGCAAATAAAGACAATTTTATACATGTATCGGATTATAGGCTGGTTTTACATTTCGTGCATAAAAAAAAATCAAATTAGTTGATGTATGTGTATGGTCATGTGGTACTTTCTGTGAATTAAGGAAGAACATGTGTGTGTTTTTTTTATGTGATTACTTTTCTACTTTACTCTTTAATGGAGAATTAACCTCAAACAATAAAGACGATAGTGTTGAAAGGTGTTATTTATTCCTACTTGTTAGACTATATGGCTTCGCGTCAAAATATACGAGATCGATACGAATCAAGATTTTCTGAGCAAAATTTATCATCTGCTAGCAATATGTATCGTCTGCTAGCAATACATGGGGGCTGCCATTTTTTTTATGTGTACAAGAAGATTTTCTTAATCCAAATGCCCAATTGCCTTTTTCAAAATTAAAAACCCATTTGAGATTAAAAATATAGAATAGATATGTCAATTTATTTTTAAACTGAAGATTTCCTTATATATTTCTGTTGAAAATAGATATTCGCTTAATATAAATCTATTTTCTAGATACTGTGACGCAATGGACGGAGCAAATTAATTCAAATTTTATGGATGCTTCTTCCCTGAGCATCTATAGCAGCAAACTATGCATTCACCTGCTTTCGGATAATGGGACTTGAAAAGTCAGAATGCATGCTGCATACTGCTCTGTTTGGCAAACCCAAGAAAATAGATTTTTGTTAAGCAAAACCAGACAATTTAAAAGTATCATTATAAAGATTTAATTTTTATAAATCATGTAAACACCCACTTTATATTTTTCGTCACATATGGGATTTTAGGTAATGAAGAAAAGCAATTTAGGTCTTGGATTCAAAATATCTTCCTGACCGGAACATTTCTCAATGGTTCATGTACAAATCCAAATCAGCAAGAAAATGGCAACCCCCATGTAAATGAGTAGGAGACGATACCGGGTGTTGGAATATCTTTATTTATACCCTTTTCTGATATCTTATTAGAAAATGATTTAGGCCAATAAGTAGGAATATATTACACCTTTCAATATAAGTAAATTTGTACTCAGGGGTTAATTCTCCTTTAATTAAGCTGTAAACTACACATATACCAATGTATTACACCTACATGTAAACATGCATCACTGTCAAATCTACAGTACATGTAACTACATGTACATGTATATTCTCAAAGTTACATGTAGGCTTACGTGTACTTGTACATGTTGGCCTACAATGTATGTTTGTGTACATATGCCCTTATGAGGTGATGACTGAGCTATTGTGCTGTGTTGTGCTATAGGGCCTTGTGTGTGATTGTGTGTGGAATGATGACAAAAGACCAATTTTATGACACACACTAAAGCTTCCTCCAGTGTGAAAAGATGAGGGACTGTCAATAAAGATTTTACATGGGCATTACTGTATGTTTAAAGGCTCACACAAATGATTCAGGCCCCCACAATTGATTCAGGCCCCCATTTACTCATTTGTTAAATCAATAATAATAAAACAACCCCAAAAGTCACAATTTGAGAATTCACCTAAGGATTTTTTTTTAAATTCACACAGAGACAAAAGATAAAAATCTCCTAAATGGGGCCTTACTTGGGCATTTTCCCAGCTCAAAGAAAATTTATAAAGGCTGAAACACAACTCTTGCTGACTCCCAGACTGAAACATGTACACTCAGATAATATAAACCCTTTTAAGGGAAAGTACACCTAGTTTACAAGTTTGTTTTAAAAAGAAGCAGGAAAATTAAAGAAACTGATCAGTGAAGGTTTAAGCAAAATACAATTAGAAATAAGAAAGTTATGAATTTTTAAAGTTGTAATCAATCAAACACAAATTGGCAACTCCAGGACGCATCTTGTGCGCTTCTCTCCCATTTTCTCTGTACACAAAAATTTATAATTTTCATTTTCTTTGTGTTTGATGAAGGAATAGATTTGTATCATACAGGTTTTGTTTAAAAGCAAAGTGAAATGATTATGTAGGGTGCATGTATATTATGATTTTTATTTTCAGTACAGGGCAAATGGGAGAGGAGCTCGCATGATAAGCCACGGAGTTGCCAATTTGTGTTTGATTGATTACAGCTTCAAAAATTCATAACTTTATTTTTTACCGGATTTCGCTCAAACTTTCATTGATCTGTTTCATTGATTTTTATGCTTCTTTAAAACCAAGTTTATCAGTGTGGTGAATTTCATCTTCATTTTAATATAAAGTAACCCCCAAATTTTGTTTCTGTTTTTGTTACACTGTTGTGTGCCTTTCTGAAGGGCTCGTAAGGATGAATGGCTAGCATATGTTTATTTGAAAAATAAATACAATGTAGAAAAGTGTATTTAAACTTACAGGTTTTTAACTTTGACTACATTTACACAACACATCTGTGTCCATACATCATTGTAAAGTGTCAAAACAGGGGCAACCTATAATTGCTCCATATTATCTTTCTATCCTTTCATTACAAACCAAATAAAGACAAAGTTTACAAAAATGAGCGTTCACATTCTTCTGCCAGGGTAAAGAGCAATACCTGTAGTGAAGCAAAATAACCAATAAAGTGAATTGAAATGATTGGTCATTAAAATTTTATAGGCTACATGTGTACATGACATCACATGGAAACCAGAGCATGCTAATGAGGGCATGCTTGTTTGTGTACAAGGTCTTTTATGTAATTAGTTCATGTAAGTGATGTTTTGATCATTATTGATATCAATTCCTAGAAAATAGTAATTAAAATGATATTCTGTTCTTGTACAATGTGTATGACATTATGGTATAATTAACGTCTCTGTGCTTTTTTGAAAGAGCTTTTGAAGATATTTCTCTGGCTTTAGCTTCAAACATTGTCATCACCTCACACTGCAGTCGAGGAATACATGTAGATCCTACCAGATCCAGGCCTTTACAGGGGTGGGGTGCACTTGGGGTCTTAAATTTTGACTCCTGATGCCCAAAATATTAAAACTTAGACAGGGGCCATATGCATACAGACCCTAAACATGTCAGTCTTTGGAATAGTTTCCAATTCCTGGTTAATTGAATATCTGTTTGTTTCCTTTTAGAGAGCAGATATCATTTGCCTGACCTGAGGAACCTTTGGGAATGTCTCGTCCCAGGACCGGTGCCTATTATGGCCGACCAGAGCCCTAGCTGCCACCAATTAGGGGGGTCCAAACACCGACGATCAAAGCGAGGTGCTGCCGCTACTACCGCCACATCTACCACTAGCAACGCTGCCGCCTCCTCTGCTGGATCATCGGCAACCAGTCTTGTACAAGACTTATCAAATCATCAGAAGCATCAGGTGTCCTCAAGGCAGGAGACTTGTATCAAGTCCAGGTAAGTTTAACCAGTTAGGCTGTTGAAGGTTGAGTCTAAGAATCATCGGAAGCATCAGCTGTGTGCAAGGCAGGGGAATTGTATCATGTCCAGGTAAATTAAACAAAATGATTTGTTGAACGTTAAGGCTGAGAATTATTAGAAGCATCGGGTGTCCTCAAGACAGGAAACTTGTATCAAGTATAGGTAAGAGTAACCTGTTAACCTGTGTGTATACAGACCTGGGTCCCGTAACACAATGAATTTGCAATCAATCGCAAAGTTGCAATAGCCAATTAAGATCATTGTCTCATGCACATCTTGTTCAAAAAGCTGACCCTGGACCAATTAGAATGGTTGTTTCATATTTGTGATTGATTGCAAACTTTTGTATTATCGGGCCCTGATTACCATAGAAAATAAAATTGCTGAGTCATGAAGGGAAATGCTGTGAACAGTTTTGTTATAAAGCTAATTTGCACTTATCATTTGGACACTTGTACAACTGAAAACACATGATGACACACACATGTTTGTCTCTATTGAAATTACAACCTCTTGCTTGTCATAGGACAATGAAATTATTAGTGCCAACTTCAACAAACCTTCTTTTGACAATCCTGTCGGCAATGGCCGGAAGACGATGTGTAAAACAAAGATTTTGATATTGGTGACATTATGATACTTAACTGTGAATTCTACATTGAATATCAAATGAAATAAAGTCAAACATTTGTCCAAATTCCACATTAAATTTTTTTTTGGGTTGTAGTTCTTCTTTTAGCTGTGTCACTGCTTTTAGATTCATTTCATCACCCACTCTTGCTGAGGTAGGCACCCTGCAGCAGCAGTAATTTGTTCTTGCACATGAAATTTGCCCATAATGTCTTGTCGACAACTGTCAACATCGGTCATAAATTCGACCCACCATGTCGACAGAAAATTGAATTTGCTGACAGCACTGGAAATTATAGGCTAAAGTACATGTCCGTCTTGCATTCGTCAAACTATCTTTTGAAATAAGTTGTCTACTTGAATGTTGAAAAAGGATGAACTTTTTTGCAAGAGGAAAAAGTGGTAGGTATAGACAGCTTGTACCTGAGAATCTGTTGCAGTGTTTTCACTTTTATGGCAATTGGACATTTTGTTAAGTACATAAAACCTCTGTTTTATCCTTTTTCTTGCAGTAAGAAGCAAACTATTGCCACTGCAAGCAAGAGGAAAGCTTCAAGTGAGGGCCACGGAGCTCCACCTTCCAAGGTTCCATCCCATTCCTTGTTGGATGCATTGCAAGCCGACAGCAGCAGTGGTGCTCAACTAATCAAAAACAATAGACAAAAACACGAAGTGTGCATTCCATCAGTGACCACTCTCAAGAGCAAACGTCACAACCTCCCAAAGAAATCCAAAAAGACTGTCGAGCTTTCCAAGCACAACCTGCTCCAGAGCGAGGACTCTCTGCAGAACAACGTGAGCGGCAACGAGAGCGCGCACTCGCGGGACTCCAAGCAGCGCAGACGCGGGAGCACGTCTTCTGCCTCATCAGCGTGGTCATCCCTCTCCGGAGGATCAAGTCGATTTAGTTTATCAGACTCAACAAGCAGTGTCTGTTTCGCTGGAAGTTCTTTTACAAGTGCAGCCCTCCCGACAGGGGAGCCAGAGGGCTCTGAACCCAGCGCATCCAGTGATTCAAGGAGTGGTCGTGTGAACATAAGCATAACGTCCCGCTCCTTACGCTCGTACTCCAGATATCACCCTTACCAATTTGAGGCCTTGGACTATTACGCCCCTCGTCGCCTGGGTCTTAGGACTACTACCACCCTCTCCACCTCCTTCACCAAGTCGGAGGAACCCAAATTGAACAGTGTCACCTTTGGTGCACCCCAAACCAAAGCAAACGATTTGACCGCAAGTGCTACCAAAGCCAAAGGCCTTACGTCGAGCGACCAAGCAGGCACCAAGAAGGCCAAAGGGACAGTCTCTAAATCTGCAATACAGAAAACCCCTGTGCAAGGGACACAGGCCAGGAGGAAAAGCAATAAGAAACTTGCCAAATCTGCTGCCACCAAGCAGTCTGCATCTGCTTCAGCCTCACCGCCAAATAAAAGGCATAGCAGCAACCACAAAGCAGCCGCCAAAGGTGGGTAAACTTCTGCCACATCTACCGTTTTTAACTCATAGGGCATCTCAATGGAATTCCAGTAATCCTCATCTTATTCTTGAAATACCTAACACAATGAAAAAATGTAAAAACTGTTGGGGGTTTTTAATTGGATTGTGAAATCAAATCAAGCATTTGAGCTTGAGTATTGGTTAGTTGGATTGAGATACAAGGACATTGTACTGTTATAAGACATACATTAATCCTTTTATATAATTTCAAACAAGATCATGCAGAAGGAATAAGCTGTCGGGGACAGGTCATGTAAAGTGCCACATTCCCTTGCATGTATCGCTACCAAGATTTTAATGAAACAAGAATTATGATTCCTTTTGTCATTGTCAAAACAGTGTTTCATGATATTAGACTTCACAATTTATGAACCTGTTATATCAAAAAGTCCAAAGATAGTTTTACAATATTAGAATTTGGTCGGTTAAAATGAGCCTTGGCTATGAAAGAGTTTAGTATGTTCGATTTTATCAATAATCAAATAAGATATGTCATGGCATCCTTACCTCTTGGTACCCTAGTCAGCAGTTTATTTGGTAATGTGAAATACACCAAATACCTCTTGTTATTTCCTGTATCATACCTGTCAACCAATCCTATTTTTGAGGAATGATCTTCCAATGATTTTTCAGCCTTCAAGCTAATGTGATGAGCAACAGATTTTCCCCTTCATCTGATAACTTCAGTGTGGAAGAGCTGAAAGCAATCAAAATACACTGGGTGATTTCACCCTTGGTGTTGGTGTGTGGTGTTAGTGTCTATTTTGCCGCGAAATCGTGATCTAACACCGAATATGAAATGAAAAAAGAAATCAGTCGGTGTTAAGTGTTGACCTCTGATTTTTTTACGTAGTTCTGGTTGCCGGTGTTAGTTTTTTGTTAATTATCGTCTGCTGAACCGAGCTCGGATGTTGGTGTTTAATTTCAAGTACAAATTCCCATTCACTGATACTATACCCCTAGGGATTAAGAAATACCGATTTCACGGTCGGTGTTGGTGTTGGGAAATTTTGCTGATTAGTCATGAGAAATAAAGACAGTAGGCGTCATTCGAAGTGTAATGTCATAGGTGTTAAGAGGTATTATGTTATATAGGCCTGATATTAGATCTAGGCCAGCATTTGGTCTAACGTTCGAATCTAGAGCACACGGAAAGGAACTACATGTACTTTTACTTTTTAATGGGGCTGAAGGAGTGAATAAAAATACCTACCTAATTTTCTTTTTAAGATAGATTTAATAAAAATGAAGTGAGATATTCCGTAGTTAAAGACCAAGAGAATCCACATTTACCAGGATGAGCTCTAAATCAACATTTACAATACAAAAGTCATGAAACTTCACGGCTAATCTGAGCCAATGCCTGAAATTTGGCTGTTTGCCCTGTACGCGCTACGCCGTCCGATCCGGCGTCTAGCTGCATTAGCTACTGCAGCATTTTCTGCTGCAAGTGAGAAACTCAAGAGAAATCATATCTAAACTTACTGTTCCTGTCAAGACTATCCATTTGTGTGAAGTTTCTTACCGCACTCTAGATCAAATAATATTTCTTTTAGAATTGCCGGACTACTTGTGTAATTTAACAATATTCTAGACTAATTATTAAATAGTTTTAAACAATTTTTTTTTTCCCTCGTTAAAAATGGTGCTGACGCCATTGCCAGTGTTAAGCTATCGATGCGCTTTGTTAGGATATCGGTATCGGCTCCTTAATCTGAACAGCGGTGTTTGAGCTCGATATTAGGAGAATCTTCGCTCTAAACACCAACACCGAGCGTGAAATCACCCAATGTATTCTTTATTTATCCTTGTGAGATTCCTACTTTTTCCTATGGAAGGTTGGCAGGTGTGCTATATGGGTGACATACAAATTGCACATACACAACATACATGCATGAGTGCAATGAAGGATGAATATATTGAGGTGTTGGAAGAGATTTTGTGTAAAGTTGAGTTTATTGGGTTTGGCTAGCGGGCATGGGAAGGGAAAATGAATGAAATCATGAGGAAAAAGGAATTGGTAATTTGATGAACCGACAAATTAGTGGTGTATTGACGTGTAAATCAAGTTCTTTTTATGGTAGCACCCATACATGTACATGTATGTGATTTTGAGGTACATCTATGTGCTTATTGGAAATGTTAGGAAATGAGACAGTATTTCTTTGTTTTAAAGCTTTATACAGTAGCAATATGTTTCAATGTTTAAATATATAATTTCTGTTATGTTATTTATGTATCAAGTTGTAAGATGATTGCGGAAATAAGGCTGTGAAGGTAAATTTTATTATTTTGAGCTGTAAATTAATATAATGTGATAATCAATGAAAAAATGCATCAAGTGTATTAAAATAAAAAATGTAGATATGACAGTCATTTTGAAAGCAGGAAGTATGTCACTCTCACGGGTCTATTCTTTAGATCTTATACACATTGCTGGCCAATGTTGTGGATTTTGTGGAAGTAAGTTTTACCTTTCCATCCATATGATTTAACCTGTAACAACAATTTCTTTCTTTCATATATCTCTGAAATATATATCGAAAACAAGCTGCTGAAAACTGCTTATAATCCAATAATAGCGAGCCAATGGAATAAAATGGAGTCAAAAGGGGCCTGAGCTTCCGATCCTAGCAGAATCTTTGTCAGAGGCAAAAAGACAAACATAAAAAGCAAGACAAGCATATATATAGACTACAGACACAAAACAGACACAAAACATATCTCTGAAATAACTTCCTCTTTAAATACAGTAGTTTCCTCAAGGAATTTGTAATTATTCTGTTTGTTCAGGTTCATCAACATGAATACATACCTGCCAACTGTCCCTATTAAACATACAGGGACAATCCCGATTGGTGGTAAAAGAAAGAGCCACTTCTACCACTGTGCCCCTAATTGCATAAATCTGTCTGACTCTGTAGTAATGTATAGGAAACTCAGAAATGTCCCTATTTTCAGCCCCTGCCTTGTCATTTGTCCCTATTTCTTGGGTTTCAGGGTTGGCAGGTCTATGAATAGTATCCTAGCTATGAAATCTTTGAATTATAAAGCTTAGAAACATTTTTATCAGTGAGTTAAGCAACTAATCAGTATTACAAAGCACAAATTGAAAAGAAATCTTAAGTGAACTTGTAATTTCTTTTATAAAGTTAAAGTTGAGTTCTGGTCATGTGATTACACTGTGAAAGAAACCGTCTAAAAGCAATTGGGAAAGGTTGATCGTGTCTGCATGAGAATTGTTGTATAATGCGAGGCTTTAGAATCATCAAAATGACAAGAAATCGACTCGATCGACTGAAAGTCACGTGCACTGCACACAGAAATGGGTACAAGGGACTGCACACACGTGGAGCATGAATGTTTGGCCCAAACACGGCACCTATTTCTCATATTTTGAATATGAGGGCATTTGAAGAGCAATCCTCATCTGGGGACACTTACTTGTGTGTAATAAGATGCAAAAATTTTGAGCGCAGTACGCTTCAAAACCCCTGCATTGGTTTACCGCGGCATATATAACGAGGCACTTTTCCCGCGTCATATTTAACAAGCCTTTATGTTTCTCTCATGTAGCAGGGAAGGGTAAGGGCCGGTCATCGACCGCTCGCTCTGATTCTCTCCGTCAGAGGGCAACAGAAACCACCACGGGAACGTGTGCAAGCACAAGGTACGTAGGAGACGAGGTTTCCATGGTTTCCATGGTAACACATTCCTCAAAGATACCTCAACATAATCAGGAAGCTGCCATCGAAGCGCTTGCTTTTTATTGGCGCCTTCACGTGTGTCAAGAGGCTTTTCCTGGTGATGTTGTGATGTGATGTACATGTACATGCAGTTTTTAAAGTTGTAAAGCAAGATTTAATCTGATTAATCACCATCATGTGCAATACATGGCCTCATGTACACATCTGCTGCTATAAATCATATTCAAAATAATCTCTGATTGGATTTGATAGTATATAAAATTAATATATGTATCAGTGAGAACAATGTAATAAATGGAGGTTGAGGGCAGTCCCCCTTTCAAAAGTCTTCCTGTAAATACAAAAAGGGCTCCTGAAAAAATTCTAATAGGTTGAATAGATAAAAACTTTAAACAAAGCCATATATGGAGAAAGGGGGAATGCTCCCGTACAAAAAGTCTGTAAATAGATTTATAAATAGAAGAATTAGTAAGTCTGAATGCCATGTCCAATTATCAGCCCTTGGAATCATAACATCATTTTTTACTTGGATGTGAATTATTGTGTTAGGAGCCGGCGCAGCTCGGGCATGAGTAAGCGAGGGCCAGGGGGCTCTGGCCGACAGGAGAGCAGAACCGGAGGAAGGGATGCTAACACTGACGCCAACCCAACTAATGCTCCTTCTGCATCTGACGATTCAGCACAGGGAGCCACTGGTAAGTGTCCCAAGAAGGTCTAGGGTTCAAAGCCCAAGTATATTCATTTATGGTTTCACAGAGTTGTAAAATATAAAATATGAAGGAATGGGAACACTGACACAGATTTTTTTTTGTACACATGAAAATGGTAAAGTTCAATAACATTGAAGTATTCCAAACTTAGTCATTTTGAAAAGTTTCAAGTTTGAAGTTTGAAGTTTATTTGTTCCACATTCCACATTTACATCGAAACAATTTTTCAGAAGTTATTTTACAAGCATAACTGTCAATTTCAAAGGAACTCAAATCAAGTATAATGTACAGTAAATAGGTAAAAAGTTTGAGAAATATATAAACGACTGGCAAAAGAGGAAATATGTAAAATGTGGGGAGCCTAAATAAAAAGCATTGCTTGTAAATGATTAGGCTCCCGTATAAAGCAATTCTGATTTGGATGCAATGAAAAGGGGGGACGGACTAGAAATATCAGATTTATAAAACGTACACGGAGAGCAAAGCTCAGAATATGGAGTAAAGAAACGAAAAGACGAAAGAGAAGAAGAAGAAAGAAAGAAAAAAGGAAAATAAGATGAAGAAAAGAAAAAGAGAAAATGAAAAAAAGCAAAAGAAGAAGGAGAAGAAAAATTTGTAAAGACATGACAGTGTTACACAAGCAAAGTCTATGTGACCACCTGTACGATCCAACAAGATATGAATATTCATATATACATGTACTTACTTAAGAGGTAACACCTTAGCTTCCGTTTAAAAGAATTGTTGGAGGGGCTATCAACTAGTTCGTTATTCAGGCTGTTCCAGAATTTGGGTCCAGTAAAGGTGATTGTTTTGTTTGCGAAAACGGTGCGAGTTCGGGGGAGGTGAAAATGGTTTGTTTGCCTAGTTGGATAGGAATGTATAGCATTATTGCGTTGAAAAATAGGGACGAAAGCATCTGGTAAATTACCTTTCGAGAGTTCATACATAAATATTCCAACATTATACAAGTACAAGTCAGATATCTTAAGGATGTTACAATTATAGAAAAGTTCATTTGTATGTGCACGAAATCCAACATTATTTACTATTGTGATAACCCGTTTTTGTACAACTTTAATTTTGTCAATTATGGTTATAGAACAATTTCCCCATGCAAGTATACAATAATTAAGATAAGGCAAGATCAGGGCAGAATAGAGTATAAGCATAACATGAGGAGGTACAAAAGGTTTCAACTTGTTCATTACACCTGAATTACGTGATAACAGTTTACATAGGCAATCAATTTGAACCTTCCATGTTAGTCTAGTGTCTATAAAAACACCCAGAAATTTGGTAGATTCAACCTGGGCGATATTTTTATTGTTAATTTGTATATTACCTGGTAGGGATGAAATAGAATTACTAAATAACATGAAATTTGTTTTATTTATATTGAGCGACAATTTGTTAGCTTGAATCCAGTCAGAAACGCATTTTAATTCAGTGTTTACGATGTTGAGAAGTGTATCGGGGTTCTGGTGAGAGCAAAAAATATTGGAGTCATCGGCAAAAAGGATAAATGATAAGACTGCAGATGAGTTTTGGAGATCGTTAATGTATAATATAAACAGGAGCGGGCCTAGTAAAGAGCCTTGAGGGACACCACAAGTAATTGATTGAAGGGTCGATTTGAAACCATTTATGTATACATATTGTTTTCTATCAATAAGGTAGTTCCTGAACCACTCCAAGGCCTTCCCCCGAATACCATAGTGGGACAACTTATGCAAGTTAACTATATTAAGAAGGATTATGTGTCATGAATGGAAAAGTATAAAAAGGATATCGACTCATATTTTTTATTGGTTTCCATCCAGCTGCAGGATCCAGTACCGGCGCCTCGGCCTTAGCAGCCGGCAGCAAAGGCGACGCCGACGAGTCTGAAGTTACAAGACTACAAGGTAATGTATTCCCCATGGCATCGTGCCAACCTCCATTTTCTGCAAAGCGAGATCATCGGGGTATTGCATTTTTCATGAATTTTACTAAATGATAAATATCCCATTTTGTGGGCAGTTTTCATCTCTTTGAATGTTGTTCATCGTAAACATGAAAGATAGATGAGATCCCGTTGATATTTAAAGAGGATTTATACCACCTTTGGAAGTAATAGAAGCAAATCCATTTATCCAACGTTATGGAATGTCATTGTATATTTGCACAATTTTTCTAATGCCTCAAGTTCTATAGGCATAAGATTACACATGAAAAATTATTCCATGCATTTTAAGTTGGAATATAGTTTATAACACACTCTTGCTAAACTGTGACAAGCTTAGACATTGATATTAATGTATTTTGAGTATATAAGCTGAAATGGTGAAATTTGAATTTATAATTTATAAAAAGGGAAAATTTTTCATTTCATTTTTTTCACTGGTGATCTGATGTTTGCTCTGGGCTATATTTTGTGTCAATCGTAGCATTAGATTTAGGTTATGATTGGGTTTTAGGTTAGGTTGAGGGTTAGGATTTGGGTTAAAGATAATGTTGAGTTCTGTCTCAAGGAAATTGGGAAAGGTTGATGATATAGCAAATAAGAATTGGTGTATGCTGTAAGGTTTTGGATAAGATCACCAAAATGATAAGAAATTAAGTCAATCCTGCTGAGAGTCAAATGGACTGCACACAGAAATATGTATATGGAACTACACACAAATATGTGGCCCAAACATTTCAGCTGTTATATTTCGAATACTATGATAATCTTTCAAACTAACATTAAAAGAATGAGAAAGCTCACAAATTATTTCTTACCTTCAACCTTTCCTTTAAGGTTAGGTGTAATGTTGGGTTGACGTTAGAAGTTCTTGTAGATTATGAAACTGATCATGGCCAGTGTTATAGCTAGGAACTTTTTAGTGGTGGTTCAAATTTCACTGACTGACAAGCAACAAGTCATTCTAGCGAACGGAGCCTCGCAATTAGCAGCTTCCGGTATACGCTACGTAAAACATGATATCTATTTGTATGTGCAAATTACGAACAGTAGTACAGTATAGTGCGTAACAAAAGACAACGAAACTCGGCAAATCTTTAAGAAATAATCATTTATTGTCAAATAGAAAGCATGATTCTTGTACGATTGCAAATAAAACAAGAATAAAGATGGAAATATGAATGTAAGTACCACGTTTCTTCACAAACAGTTACGTTTAATGCTGTTCTTATGTGAAATTAGTGCCGGTCGGAAGCAGTGTTTTTCACCCGGAGTGGTGGACGGAAATCCCCCGTGCTGGTCGGGCCCGTCCACCGCCGACCACCGTAGCTATAACACTGATCATGGCGCAATTGTCCCTGCAACATGTGTTGTGCAATCACTTTCACTTTCTTTCATTTTGGCCCTTGAAGCTCTTCTGGAGGCCCGAGGGGTACCTCCACATCTGTTTAACGCTCTTGGACCTCGTATGCACCAGCTTCTACAGCGCAGCATGGGGACTGGAGCTAGTAAGTTTATACTTTCAAACCTGCTTTAGAGACCACCTGTAGAGAAAG
Organism: Heliocidaris erythrogramma; assembly: GCA_025617745.1. Classification (NCBI taxonomy): domain Eukaryota; kingdom Metazoa; phylum Echinodermata; class Echinoidea; order Camarodonta; family Echinometridae; genus Heliocidaris; species Heliocidaris erythrogramma. The sequence goes on along the minus strand of CM046871.1, from coordinate 8,012,524 downwards.
ACCACATGTTTGGTGTCAAATTAAAGATAAAGTTGAGTTTTGGTCATGTGATAACATTGTGATAAAACTCTCTCAAATCAATTGGGAAAAGGTTGATATATAGAACGTAAGAATTAGTGTCTGCTGTAAGGTTTTAGAATCACCAAAATGAGAAAAAATTGACACAATCCTGCTTAGAGTCACATGCACTGCACACAGAAATGAGTACATGGGACTACATACACATGTTCGGCCCGAACATTTTAGCCGTTTCTCGTCATATTTCGAATATGAGGGAATTTGAAGAGCAATCCCTATTCAGGGGACATTTCTACTATGATGTTCTTCCAAACTGACATAAAAGGAATGAGAAAGCTCACAAATTATTTTTCACCTTTCCCATAACTCAACCCTCCCTTTAATAGCATCTCTCATTGAAAACTACTGAACTTGTATGATAAGGACACCCATCCATAAGAACCACAAATTTGGTTTCCCTTTAATAGCATTTAAAAGGTAAGTCAACTGTGGTATTTAGTAGATTAAGATGAGACAAACTTTTGAGTCCCTACTCGTCTCATCATTTTATTTCTGAACGTCTTGTTTACCTTACCAGGTAGCAAAGCTCACCAGCTATTATCAGGCCTCCAAGCCAGCGGAGACGAGAGCCAGCAACTCCAGGCTGTGATTGAGATGTGCCAGCTGCTGGTGATGGGGAACGAGGACACGTTAGGGGGATTCCCTGTCAAACAGGTGGTCCCGGCCCTCATCAGTCTTCTTTCCATGGAACATAACTTTGATATCGTGAGTACAGCACGGGCCCTGAAACCTTCATGAGGGCTTGATATTTAGCAGGTATCCTCGGGCAAACAACGCTCTAAAATTCATAATGAACGGTATATTTTGATACCTATTCTATGAAGAGATATAGCAGGACCTCATATTTTATTTCTTATTTATCATCATTCAAATTACCCAGTCGCAAAAAAAGTGGGCATGGAGCCCTGCCTTTACAATTTTGGTGTTGACAGTTGAAGGCCAGTTAGCCCGTATAAATAATGCATATTTCAGAACGTTTCTTCAAGTAGATATTGTGCATGCAACATGAACAAATCAGTTTATACTCACCAAGTATATTCAGGATGCATGCTCCTTACTAGCACTTATAGGTTGTCGAGTCTGTTTTTTTCTTTCTGTAACACGTTTCATATGTTGACCTTTGACCTCCAGATGAACCATGCCTGCCGTGCATTGACCTACATGATGGAGGCTTTACCAAGGTCATCATCCGTCGTCATGGATGCGATCCCAGTATTCTTAGAGAAAGTAAGATATCTCCTTCTCTTTATCAATTTATGTTTTTGTGCTTATAAGCATAGGCAAATATAAAGAGAGTACCGAAGTACCGGACATAGATTGAAACAAGAAATTCATATGAGAGTAATTAAATGTAAGCAAGCAGATAAGTGGAGAGAAGAGAGAGAAGGCAGTGACTGGACAGAGAGGAAGACAGTCCGAGATGAAGACCTATGTAGAGATGACATAGAGGTGGTGGAAATAGCAAGAAGAAGAAGAAGAAGTGATATTAGACTAGAGGTCGTTTTGCTAGGCTTAGAATGCATAAGTTGTAATTCACAAGTACTCCTTATCATGATGCAATCCACATCAATATGTTGACAGATGAGTGTTTTGTGTTCCATTCTTCACTATCCCGTAGAGTAATTCTGTCTGGGTTTTTTTCCCTTCTCTCATTTCAGCTTCAAGTGATCCAGTGCATGGATGTAGCTGAGCAATCTCTGACAGCTCTAGAGATGCTTTCTAGAAGACACAGCAAAGCTATCCTTCAGGCAGTAAGTACCGAAAACCTGTTTATAAAACAATATATATCTGTTATGGGAATAGGGGGAACGTTCAAATACATGTATAAATTGTAAAGAAATAGAGTAGTCTTCTCTTTGTGGCTATTTCATAAACTTGAGGTCATGATGTCGTCATTGCCTTAGTATTTTTTGCTTTGTATGAAGAAAAAAAAATCAAATAAAAATATTGTTGATTTGAAATCAAACTTAAACAAAAAGAAAAAATTACTTGCCGTATTTTCAAAGGAATGTTTTCATTACCGTATAGTCGCGTGTATACGGCGCACTTTTTTTCATGGCAGAGAATGTCAAAAGTCGGGGTGCGCCATATAAACGAGTACAAGGAAATGACAACGACATGCAGCTCTTACTGGGTCTTGCCCGCCAGCGCTACCCACCGCCCCAGGCCCCCGGCGCGGCCGGACATATCACATGTAACACTAGGCCTATGTCATTGCACTGTATCGGGGTAGTGTGCAGTTGAACGACAATTGTCCGATTTTTATATTAAAAACTCTGCTTTATAAAACAATTATCGAAATTCTACATACATGGCCAGTATAATCCTAGTCTAAGCTTCACTTTCATAACTGTAATGACGAAAACCAGATTGAATTCGCGGCTATAATGATGAAAATAGATCGTCTTTTTCATTTGTTCGCAAGGTGGCTGTAGATGACTGTACGTGGTATGACCAAGAGGTGGCGCGCGCGCGATAAACGGCATGAGCTAGCTACAGAGAGTATCTACACTGATCCGCCATTTTTTACACAAAGACAGCATACGTGCAGGATTATTATGCGCGTGTTACAACTCTCTTTATAAACGGCCTCTGGCATCTTCCTTTTTCTATTTTACATGTGACCTACGGGCGCCATTTTTTTTTTCTTCGATTCTAACGAACAATAATTTTTCTTCCGATTGGTAGCCTAGTTTGAATTATTATTTTGTACCGTCACTGTGGTATGAATAATATTTGTTTCCTCAAATTTTGGAGGGGTTTTCCTTTATAGTTCTTCAATGTCTTATATTTTTAAGTGAGGGGCAGGCTTAATTGTTGACCATTGCTTTTGATATTTGATCTAGGTTTTTTCTTCGTAAATTCCCTCTTTCGGTAGGCCTACTTTTAAAGAAAATTATTACTATTCCTTATCTTAATATTTCTTAATTCTGATGTACTCTAACAATGAATATATTTGTGCTTCGAATTTTTCTAAAGACCTGAAAGCTATCTTTTCATTTTATATTTTCTTCTCAGACTTTTTCTTTTTCCGTGATTTATTTATTTTTTATTTTTTGGTGTGTTTGTGTGTGTGGTGTTGTTAGTTCTTCAAACGCCGAGTTTCCATTCCGGAGTAAATTTCGTTGATTTGTTTCATTAATTTTTATATTATTACACCGGATTTAGATATGCAAACCAGCAATGATATATTATGTTCTGTCCCTAGCCCTGCCCCCTAAATATTCATCTCGCTCCCTCGCTCACGCTCTCTCTCTTCCACGCTCTCTCTCTTCCAAGCTCTCCCACGTGAGTTTCCCTGTCTTGCTCATACAATGAAGTGTGCGCTATTAACGGCGTTGTACACACACATACCCCTACGTATACACACACTGTATACATATGTACTGATAGATTTTTGCGGAGCTAAGTTGCGGAGCTAAGTAGCGGCGCTGATATGACTGGAAGTTCAAACTTTCACTCATTCTGGGGCCGATTCCGAGCCTCGTATGTATTATCACGCGATAGAATCGCGCCATGTGCAAAGACGGCAATATTTTTTTTTTTAATACAGAGGGTCGAAAGTATGGATGCGCCTTATATACGTGTGCGCCGTGTACACGCGACTATACGGTATGACCGGAATGTTATATGATTGCAAAAATCTGACTTATATTTAAAAGGTAGAGCAACAATAGAAAAAATGCAAAACTTATGTACAAGTATAAGTTTGTAGATATAAGTATTAAAACATTATTGTTGTTTGTCTTTTAATGAAGTGGAGAAAGATCCAGTGGAGAAAATCTTGGATTGATTTGTTTGTCCAGAATAGTTGCATTCACTGTCTTTAACATTTATTTGAACGTTGAATTTAAATTGTTCTTTTCTTAATCACCGATTTCTTCAATTTTATATTGAACATCCAACTAATCCTTTCTGTTTGCTGCTTCTACTAGGGTGGTCTCTCTGCATGTCTTCTCTACATTGAGTTCTTCTCCATAACTGCCCAGCGAAATGCCTTGGCTGTTGCGGCTAACTGTTGTCAAAGCATGGGACCGGATGAATTCCATTTGGTTGCCAACTCGTTACCCTTACTCTCTGGTAGACTTCAACACCAGGTAAAACAATTGTATTTTAATGTAGTAGATGTAACATATGGTAGGAGTACTCATCAAATTATATGTAATTCACAAAATTGGAAGTTAAGTGATTAATTTTACAGGTTTAAAAAGAGCAGCCTATTTGAGGAAAGAGGCTTTGATTTTGTAGAATTTTACAGCATTTTGTCGTTATTAGCAGATGAAAGTATCTTGTTGAAGCAAGTATCAGTTTTATTATGCCTCCGCACACCGAAGGTGGGTGCCGGAGGCATTATGTTTTCGGGTTGTCCGTCCGTCCGTGCGTCTGTGCGTGCGTCCGTGCGTCCGTCCGTCCCACTTCTTGTTACCGCGATATCTGAAGAATCATTTGAGGTAGGAACCTCAAACTTGGTACTAGTATGTATCCCCATACGAAGATGAACTGATTAGATTTTGGGGTAAGTAGGTCAAAGGTCAGAGGTCACAGAGGTCAATTTACATGAAATTATATGAAATTCTTGGTTTTTAGCACCGTTACCGCGATATCTCAAGAACTGTTTGAGGTAAGAACTTCAAACTTGGTACTAGTATGTTTCCCTATACGAAGATGAACTGATTAGATTTTGGGGTAAGGAGGTCAAAGGTCAGAGGTCACAGAGGTCAATTTACATGAAATTACATGAAATTCTTGGTTTTTAGCACCGTTACCGCGATTTCTGAAGAACTATTTGAGGTGAGAACTTCAAACTTGGTACCAGTATGTGTCCCCATAGAAAGAGGAACTGATTAGATTTTGGGGTAGGTAGGTCAAAGTTCAGAGGTCACAGAGGTCAATTTACATGAAATTACATGGAATTACTGGTTTTTAGCACCGTTACCGCGATATCTCAAGAACTATCTGAGGTGAGAACTTCAAACTTGGTACCAGTATGTATCCCCATAGAAAGATGAACTGATTAGATTTTGGGGTAGGTAGGTCAAAGTTCAGAGGTCACAGAGGTCAATTTACATGAAATTACATGGAATAACTGGTTTTTAGCCTCGTTATCAAATATTTCTAGAACAGTTTGAGCCATCAACTGAATTTAGGCGGAGGCATATAGGAGACGCAGTCGCATTCATCTTGTTTAACATGCATTGTATTTCTTTTTCTTTCGACCTGTGTATTTTGGGCGAGGACTGTAAAGTTTAACTGTCTTGTACTGTGCAGAGAAAAGTTGATTAATAAGAGTAACTTCTCAACCCATTAAATGCAGAGCCTGAGAAAGCTGAGGATGAAACTCATTTGAAATGCATTTTAATTTAAATCAGCTTTAAAAAATAGTGCATGTTCTATGATGCTCTTCCTCTTGAGAGTAAAAAAAAATGTGCATACTTTGTTGCCTGTGTTTTGCCAGTCTTGTGGACAACATTTGTTTATTTGTTCATATATATTTATGTATTTCTTATATTTAATAGACAGGGTGACTCATTATCACCAAGAGTGGTGGTCTTCCATGAATCCCTGTTAACAATAATAAGAAACAATAGTGAATTCAAGTGTATTCAAGATTCCAAAATGACATTTCATGCCTCTTTAAACCCCCCCCCACCTTTTCTGTGCAGGACAAGAAATCGGTAGAGAGCTGTTGCCTGTGTTTTGCCCGTCTTGTGGACAACTATCAGAACGATGAGAAGCTCCTGTTGCTGATAGCTGAACATGGTCTCCTCACCAACCTACAACAACTGGTATGTTGAATCAGTATACCACCCATCAAGGAAGAAAAGCTAATATGAAATGATAGAAACAAGTCAACTGGACTTACTTAAATCCTAGGAGGGAATGGAGGAACAAAGCATTTTCTTATGGCAGAACTCAAGTACATCAAGCATTAGCTTTTCTCTAATAGAGAGGATCTTCAAAATAACAGCTAGTTTGTAATGTCATACTGCAGATAATCACAAATTATTTAAATCCAAAAAACGGAAGCCTTAGAAGTACAAGAGCTATACGTAATGAAACCACGATTCTTGTTTGTTTCCATTTGATGGTTTCATTTCAGCTTTGAAGGCTTTATGTTCATTTTTGTAATGTATCAGTAAGAGTAAAAGAATATGAAATTGGTTGACACAAGCAGAAGGCTGAATGTAGTATTTTGTGACTCATAGAGTCAATCAGAATGTTGAAGTCGTAGAAAAGAGTAGGCAAGATGTGTTTCTCTTTCCATGTAAACCTTACTATTTTATAGTGCAATGAAACAAACATTGCTATTTATGTTGAAAAAAAAAATTATTCATTACTTATGTTGAAAATTTATGCCTGCGTTGTGCCAATTCATTCCATGAGTAATTATTTGATTGCATTACCCTCCCAACTGATGATTTTCTGATTATTCAGGTTAATATTGAAAATTGTCTCTTTATCATTTTAGCTGGTAGTGACACCGCCTATCATCAGTACTGGGACGTTCATCATGGTGATTCGTATGCTATCACTCATGTGTGCAAACTGTCCGAGCCTTGCTGTACAGCTTCTTAAACAAAGTAAGATACATTGAAACTTGTATATAAAGACCGCTCAAGGGAGACAAGAAAAGTGGTCTTTAAGAGCAGGTGGTCTTTGTGTACAGGTTCCTTAAATACACATTTCAATGAGAAATACTTTTCAAGGGAAACAAAATTGTGGTCTTCATAGACAGGTGATCTTTCTATATAGGTGATCGCTAAAGCAGGTTTGACTGTATTATCCAGTGAAACCTGTCTGTAAAGACCACTCAAGGGAGACAAGAAAAGCGGTCTTTATGTACAGGTTCCTTTAATACATGTTTCAATGAGAAACACTTTTCAAGGGAAACAAAAATTTTGGTCTTTATAGACAGGTGGCCTTTCTATATAGGTGGTTGCTAAAGCAGGTCTGACTGTATTATAGTTGCACCTCGTGCATATAGTACACCACGATAAAAACCTTTGTGTTGCCAGATCGCGCCAACGCACTTCCAACCATGTATTAATAGTTTTATAAAACGGGTTGGCAATAGGATTATGAAGTCTATAAAAGTGGTTACGAACCCCATGGAAACGCCGAGAGTCGCACAGTCATGGAGGCTGCGATTTGCTTTCCTGGATGACTTCACATAAGCGCAGCCAACAAAAGTCATGCGCGTTTCAATGCACGCATCTAATCCCTGCGCTAAAATGACAATTAAACTACGCGATTTTGTTGTGTTTTAAGTTTGCACGCACCAGAGGTACGCGCAGCTCAGCCGTGCTTTAGAGCCTTTTTGCCGTGCGTTATCACTTTTTTTTTGCACGGTCACGTGGTGTTATTTGACCAGTCAGGATGGCTACATTTTTGAACCCGTTTTATAATTATTTCTGTTCTCAGTTATACAATGATAGAATAGTCGTGTGAGAGGCAAGTATTATAATAAATGGAGGAATTCTTTTCCAAATACGAGGAAGAATTTACAAAAATATACCCCCCACTGATGAGTAATTTAGGCCACTAATTTACCTTTTACCATTGCTGTAGGAAGTCACAAAAATTATTTAAATTTTTTGATAAAAGAAAAGCATTTTATTGTCATCTGGGGAGCGTTTCATGAAAGGAAATTGTCATATATTTTATCCGACAACTGTTATAAGCTACTGAAATCGTTGCATCTGATTGGCTGAGAGCAAATTTGTCGGATAAAATATCTGACAAGTCCTTTCATGAAACGCCCCCCTGATTTCATGTTGAACCCTTCATTGTTGGAGGTATCAACCACAGTATTTTACTGGTATGCTTTAAAAAGATAGGTCATCATATAGGTCAAACCAACCTACAGACTTTTTCACCAGTGATTAAAAAGAGGCTGCAGTTAATCCATACTGATTATTGTTTGCTACGACTGATTTGTAACCTTATGCCTTATTTGTTATGATTTACAGATATTGCTGAAACTATAAGCTACCTTCTGATTGGAGCGTCAGACTCCACCAATCTAGATATTGAGGTAAGCAGCTTCTTTCTCCCATCCTTGATCACTCCAGTTTCTTCCCCCTGTTGTTGTTGCTCATGTGATAGATATGGGGCAAGCAAAGGGCACAGCCTCGTAGAAAAGCTTATGTTTTACACATTTCATGGTACTGAAATATTGATCTGTTTTGATAACCATTTTTTTTTCTCAAGATGGATGTGTCTTGAAAGTAAAGATAGTTCTACGAAGGTGTTGAGGTTGGCGGTCCAGTAATATTTTGTGCACTGGCAGAGAAAGAGAACATCTCCTTAGAAACTAGGGATGATGCCCTGCTGATGGCACCTGTTTGTTTTAGACTATGTTGATATGTTGCGACAAATATTGAAAAAAACATAAAGAAAGAACATTCAGGGATGCCACTTTTCAGATGCCGCTTTTTATGTACACAAGGGCCCATTCTAGATGATTTTTCCTACTTTTTTATCAATTCTAAGTGGCATCCCTGAACAATATCATATTGATTCACTTCCTGTATTGAGATTGAAGTAAATTACCAGAACATCCATCGATCTCATTTTGTGATTTTAAACGAGATAACCAATTGACATAATTGACACAATTTATATCAATGGAGCATACGTATTCAATCTAAATTTCTCCATGTTCTTATGTGTAACAGCTGGTATCAAGGAGTCCACAGGAACTGTATGAAATTACCTCACTAATTGGGTAAGTCTATTGTTTGATCATTTCATTATGTTTATTATCCAGTGATAAATGATATGTTGGTTTTGATGCTGTTAGTTGCTGAGAACCTTTGATTACAACACTTGCATACATGTGCAAGTAGTTTGCAGGCACAAACCCTGGTCAGTCATAAAAGAGAGTCTGCACTGTAAGACTACCATAGGCCATGTACTATAGCTGCTCATGACACATATATTGACACGACCAGTGTGTGTGTAATGTGTGTAATTGGGTTTTTACAGACATGTATCAATCAGATATGATTATTTACATCTGGGGACCGACCTTTAAGGTCACCATACGAAAGACGTGACCCAGTCTCGAACCTGGGTCCGCTTAAAATCGGTTTATAACTTGCCCTGTGAGCTGGATTACAGGCGCATGCCACAACGCCCAGTAGGAAGCTGGGTTAGGCTTCTCTCAAGACACAAGTTTTTCTGATAGAGTGTCAAATTAGGGTCTGTGCTTGTAGACTAATGTGCAAGAGTGGACCAACTTTCTCATGCCCATTTTGCGTCTCGTTGATTGAATATTTTCTTTACATCGGTGCATCTAGTTTTGGTATATGCTTACAGGCTTTTTACAGGTATATGTACCTAATACATTTAGAAATCATACCAAGTGTAGGTTACTTCAGATGAAGAAAATAAATAGGGTCAATGTCAATGTACAACACGAAATGTGAAAATACTTCCAGTGCTCCCATACCACCCCCATACATCCTGCAAGGTAGATTCCCTTAACCAAATTTAGAAGAGTGCTTAGTCAGAGTTTAGGATATTATAAAAGGAAAGAAAAATGTCTGTTGTGGTCTTAAACTTGTTGGTCACTTTCTTTAAAAAAAAAAATTGCTTCCAGAGAGAACACAGCTTATTCATCCCACCTATGTTTGAAAACTTTGGGGGCTGAAATTCATGTGCAGTTCTTTATAAAAATAGAGTTGTTTTACAAGAGGAAAGTTATATCGTATATATTGCCTTTTCATCTTCAGTGAGCTGATGCCCAGACTGCCCCGTGATGGGTTGTTCTCCGTCGATGCCTACCTGAAGAAGGTACCCAACCAGATTACTGAGGCAGCCCTATGGCAATGGAGAGACGACAGGGGAATGTGGCATCCGTACACCCGCATCGATAACAGGATTGTAGAGGTGATGACAATAATCGTGCTTCCTTCTACGTCTTGGAAAAGATTTGCTTATCAAATTTATGCAATGGAAGAATTAGGTTTTTGTAAATTGAAAAAGCTGTCATTCTAAGGCAGCTTTTACTGTACTATCCATAGGCAGAGAGACACCTAAGAGCATGAACAATAAAGAGAAGGTCTTCGGTCGTCTTTGGTCATCTGTCTGTACTGCTTTCTAAAGTAACGGACGCTGAAATAAAGTTTTCAAAAGCTCCTAACTCAAGTAAATTAAGATTCAGAATTCTTGCCAGTGCAGTTTAGGGCCAAAAGAACAGTTGACCCTAACATGTTTTCTTGCAGGCCTTCCATGTTTTATTAGCTATACATGTACACGCTGTGCCTATTGTGACCGATGAATTGCCCTTCTATCTGAAAGTGTACCTTCTAAAGACATGTCTAGAAGCAAGATGCAATATATGGTTAATAACTGACAATACAAATAGTCACTATGATCAGGGAATTTACTCAGTCTTCCATTGTCTTTAAATTGATCTACATATACCCCTCTCAACATAGGTGAAGTACAATGTATATGGGTATCCAGGAGCAAGAAATCAATTCAATATTTGAGTATTTTATCATGGAAGCTAGACTAAAGATGGCATGGTAATAGCATTCCGCATTTTATATCTTTAAAATAAAGTGCATTATAAATCCACCTATTGTGCTAATTAACAACAACACTTTTTCCCCCCCATCCATACCCTAGGCTGCCCATCAAGCGGGAGAAGATGAGGTCACTCTCTCCACCCTGGGCCGGACCTACACTATAGACTTCAATGCCATGCAGCAGATCAATGAAGACACTGGCACAGCTAGACCGGTCCAGAGGAGACCTAACCCTGCAGCTGGTTCTGGGGCCTCTTCGGGTATGTCTTTAGGGAGTACATGTAGGAAAACACATAGAGACTAATGGGCTTGCATTCTAATGACAAGTTATATTGACAAGTACAGGTTTGTTGAAATAACCAGTCTAAGTATTGATTGCTGTTTGTGTAAAATGATACAGGTTAATATAGTCTTTTCAAATGATTTTGATACAAGGATGAAAGTCATGATATTAAATTGATTTTGATTTAATAGTGTTTTATACTAAAGATACAACATGATCAATGCCAATTACATTAGTTTGATTGTATGTGACCTGATATCCATACCAAAAATACTATTACATGATGACATTATGCTTTCAAACCAGCAAAGTGTGATTGTAATATATTTGGTTGGATCTGGCAAACAATGCAAGTGGGGTTCTAGCAATCTTTTTAAACTTATGATCTTTGTCCCTGATGGTAGCCTCGGCAGCAGCAGCAGCTCCTAGAACTAAGATTATAGTAGGTATGAACTTACGAAGTTGGATCCTTTCAAACTTTCAAAATGTGGTCTTTGTCCCTGATTATAGCTTCAGCAGTAGCAGCTCCTAAAGAAGATGCAAGGGTTGTCTTTATGAAAGAGGACGGTGACCAGTCTGCTGCATTCATCAAATCTCTGTTTGCTGTACTCTATGAAGTCTACAGCTCGTCGGTAAGTAGACTTGGGGTTTTTCATGCGGTATGGTCCTCTTGGTGTTTTTAATGTTTTCTTCATGTGCAGTAATTTAACCAATTTGTGAGTGGTCCACATAACGTCTCATAATTTTATTTCATTTTAACACAGTTTTGGGTTGTGAGAGATTTCAGTTTTGTAGTGTTATCATCTGAAATGGGAAGGAATGGGAGGACCTTTCTGGTTCTTCTTACACAGTGAGATCAATGTTAAATTGATTATGGTGAATGTACTCATTTTGTCCTATTGTCTGCTGTACTTGATGGGGGTAGTTTCGAATTGCATGGGCAGTGTTGGAATCTCTAGGTCTTCATGGGGGGGGGGGGGTAATATGCAGATTAAAAAAAATATTGATATGGAATGAGAACAAATTGCAAAAAAAAATATAACAAAATCAGATGGGAATACTTGAAATAGATGCATCTGTCATCAACAATGCTGTATGTTTAAATGACACAACTGTGTATTAAAAAGATTGTTGGTTTGTCTGTTGTTCCTTATCAGGCTGGACCTGCAGTCAGACACAAATGCTTGAAGGCCTTACTAAGAATGGTGTTCTTTGGCAAGCCAGATCTTCTGAAGGATATGCTGAAGAATCATGCTGTATCCAGGTAAGAAATGATAACCATTCAATGCTTGTCTCATGATACTATTACATGGTATGTATGTATCTTTGAATGAAAATGAATTTGGTTCTTTCTTGATTGATTGGTGTGTGTTTTGACAGAGATGCTAAGATTTTAAATATTTCTACTCAATTGGGGGGGGGGGAGAGGTTGGAATCCACCCCATTGGCTGAGAGAGCACCAAAATAACTGCCTATTTAGTGTTGAAACTGATATGCACATTTGCTTTCCAAAGCAAAGAGGATAAAATTGTGATTTGTTTTTGAGGCTTTTTTTTTTCTTTCTTACGTACAGTCACATAGCAGCCATGCTGTCGTCTCAAGACCTGAAGGTTGTAGTAGGTGCCCTACAGATGGCCGAGATCCTCATGCAGAAGCTCCCAGATATCTTCCATATCTACTTCCGCAGAGAAGGTAAGCACGAAGCTTGAAGATTTCCGAGCATCGATGCAACAACTGAATTTAGGCGGAGGCATATAGGAGATGCAGTCGCATTCATCTTGTTTATTGTTGTCTTGATTGCTATAGAGTACCGAAGTGTGGCGTCATACCCGCCAAGTTGTCCAGGTTGCTGGTTCCAAACTATTTTGTGAGTAACAATGGCTTGGTGATCACACCAGCTCCAAACACTAAAATTGCCCTGCTCCAGCCCGCTGCTTGAATGATTTCGCGGTGAACCTCATGCGCGAGCTCTGTTGTTTTGGAACCATTATCCCGGACGAATATGACGTCTGCACTTCGGTACTCTATTCTCTCCGACTGATATTTGTCTCCTGCTAAGTAACAATAGCTTATACTGTCATTTGACTGTTGTTACCTTCACCAGGTGTGATGCATCAAGTGAAGAACCTCGCCGAGGCCACCATCACAGCAGACAGCTCACCTCCTATCAAAGACAAGTTCGCTGCCTCCAAGGTCACGGCTTCCGACCCCTCCTCCTCCTCCTCCTCATCAACCCCAGCCTCATCTGCCTCCTCAGCTTCGTCTGCATCATCAGCGTCATCAGCCTCATCCGCATCCTCAACACATACCCCGTCACCCAGGGATACCGTCAACATCAACGTAGGCTTAGATTCGGATGGTGTTCCTCAAGGGTAAGTTACCGATGTAGTGCCTGGTAGCCTGTAGCACTTCCATTTTACTTCTCTTTCTCACTGTTACCTCATTATTTTGCATGGTTGAAGACATAGTGCATTAATATACAAAGCACCATACTGTTTAGAATAATACAATACAATACAATACAATAAGCATTTAGTATGCCCTTCCCATTATACAGAAGCAAAATCCGGACTCCCGTGAAGCTTTTGCACATGTACATATATAGCAGTGAAAGTGTATGGGCACTTTCGAGTGTTAAGGACAGGCAGATATGGATACTTCCGTTGCCAAACTATTTAAGTTCAGCCATTGATTTGAAATTCAAGGAAATAATATCTACCTTGTTTGCAGATTATGAGGACTTCATTTAATCAAAGCTCAAGAGAGTCAATTTTTTTTTTGGCCGCTTTTGGATTTTAGATTTGTCATCATCCACTTGAAGTAGTATGAATCTGATTATAGACTGGTTATTAGAATGGGTTATTAATTTGTTCATCATTTCCTTACCTACACTTGATCAGACGTCTGAGCGATGCCTTGAAACTGAAAAGAGCAACCAAGCGAGGTCCAGGCCGGAAGAGCAACCGCTACGCCAGCAACGACGAGTCACCATCCCAGGGAGGTCATGGCCACCACTACGAGGCCATAGACACCCCACCAGGCAGACTGAGCGCAGTATCGGTCCCCATGCCCCCCTCATCCAGGGCTGTGGGGAGCAGCAGCGGGGGCAGGACGGGAGTCAGCAAGGGTAAAGGCTCAACAGGTGGGTCACTGTTGGTAAGAGTATCGTGTTGAACACAGGGCTAAACTAGTGGTTAGTCGTTGGTGAAACGATTGTTATGGTATCTTAGATATGTTGGCACTTATAAGGAGAAGGCTGAAATGGATGAAAAGTGTGTACTTTACATGACAAAATAATTTTGATACATGTAGACAAATCTCGTCTGCCTGTATACTACTACTATCCAACTAATAACCCACTTCTTCATAATGAAAGGGGATGAAAATAGTGCATATCTGTTTATATCATTTATCTTGGATTAAGTGGTCTTATTTTGTTGTAAACAGATTTGAAAAGTATTTTCTCATAAGATCATATGCGAGTATAGATGAATTTTATTCAGTTTCATCACATCCTTTACCAGTTTACATCATTTTCTTCATGAAAATCTGTATATCCTATATGCATTTCTATTTTTTTGTGCTTAAACTTGGGAGCGTTTCATCAAGTGTTTTGTCAGTGATTTTCACGGACAAATTTGCTCTCAGCCAATCAGATGCAAGGATTTCAGTAGCTTATAACAGTTGTCGGTAAAAATCACTGACAAAACACTTGATGAAACGCTCCCCATGTCATAAACACAGGCAAGATGGTCAGTGGATCAACGTCCTCCCGTTCATCCTTCCTGGCCAGCCTCAACCTCTCCCGCTGGGGTCGGGGTGCGTCCAACTCCCCCTCCTCCGCCAACACCACCCCTAGCAATACCGCCATGGGTAGCGACCACCATCACCACCACCATCACCATCATCACCACCACCACCACCTGCACACCGCAGCGGGGCGTGAGATGGGCCTACAGAGGGGTGGAGCTGGAGGCATGGGGTACGCCTCGGATAGGATACTTGGGCACGGGGGCGAGAACCTCCTCGGGGTGCAGAAGGATGCCAGCGGATCGCAGAAGGAAAAAGTCAGGGCTTGGATCAAGGAACAAGGTAGGGCTTTCCAGCGTTGCCCTTTTGAGGATTAATGATTAACAAATCCAGTGCTGTGCTCACTTTCTTTGATGTTCTTGTGAAAGTTGTACAAAACATTTCTGAAGGAGATTTTTATGACAAATTTCAAGATATTGATCAGACTATAAGTGTGAAAGTAGATATTAAAGAAAAAAATATTTCACCTTGAGAAGTGGTCGATTTATCTGAGTTGACCTGTCTACCTAAATGGTCTAAATAGTACATATACATGTAGCTTTTAGCAGGTAAAGAGTTAATGTCCAGACATGTGTCAAAGAGTCTCTATACCTCAAGTGTGTTGATATCACGATGTCAAACCATTTTGTACCAGTTTCATTTTGCTTGAATTTTACATAATTTTAGAAGGATTATGCCACGTTTATCTAATCTAGTTTTTGACATTTTTTATGTTCTTGTTAACAGCGTCTCAGTTTATCAGTCAGTACTTCAGCCAAACGGATCACCAGGGAGAGTCACACCCCGCCCTCACCTTACTCAATCAGCTCTGCACCAACGCAGACAAACTTACACTAAAGGTAACTCAAGGATGTCAGTTTTCAGGCTTTTGCCTTTTTTCAGTCCTCCTACGCGCCATGCGCACCCCAAACCATGAGGTATGGAAAGATGACTGCACGGTCATCCAGATACTTTTGCGCAAACCATTTCTAGTCGCCGGAAAACCCTTCATACAAATAATAATAGTCTATCCCACAGCCTGGTTGTAGTCCTGCTTCACACTTAAAGTCTGACCCCTCGGTAAGTGGCTGATTCATCCACAAATCTTTCCTTTTCTTCTTCCCTACATAGAGCGACGAAGGGTGCGAAATGCTGGAGAGCATCGCTCACATCCTCACTAATTCAGACATCTCTGCCTTTGAGATCCTGCACAGTGGTCTTGTGGTCAAACTCTTGGACTATCTTACCAACAACAGTGACCACAACGTAGTACAGAGAGATCTAAGACTCAGACGGTTTCTGCATATATTCCTACAGTGCCCAGTGAGTATTGGATTTCGTTTACCGTCTTTGATAAAGAGGGGGACATGTTACATCCCCAGTGGAATTGTAAGCGCAAAATTCAATGTTGTGAGAAATGGACATAAAAGAGAGTTGTAGAGTTGCTGTATAATAGAGAATTTACATAGGAGCAATTCTATGTGTATTCAGCTTTTGTGATGAAATTAGAAATGCGTACCTATGAAATCACAACCTAAAAGTTTTCCAGATACAGGTATATGTATCGCATTTCATGTGTTTATTTTTGACTAGTATTGAATAAGATTACAAAAAACAAACAAAATTGGGGGGGGGGGGGTGGAATATGAAGGGAACATCCTGTGATAAGGTCTGTGAAGCTTCCCACAGTGATTTAGCATTAAAACAAATGGTTTTATGGAGAAGACAGAGTCAAATTTGTATTAGACAGATCAGATGATCATTGGACCATTCTTATTGCTTCAGGGTATGGCATTTGCTGTACTGTGTTTGATTTTTTCAGTCATAAACTGTGATGAAATGATTTAGAGGAATATGAATGCATACAAGCTCTTGTCTCCAATGTCTGATAGGCTCCGGGCAGTCCCCCCTTCACCTCGCTGGAGATCCCTGAGAACCCACCCTTCACTGCCCTCGTCTCAAAGATCAACGGCTGCATCAACCACCTGGAGCAGTTCCCTGTCAAGGTTCACGACCTCCCAGGGGCCGGGGGGTCATCAGGGGGCACCAGGGGCTCCCAGGCACTCAAGTTCTTCAACACCCATCAGCTCAAGTGCCAGCTGCAGAGACACCCCGAATGCACCAACCTTAGACAGTGGAGGGGTGGACCGGTCAAGATTGACCCCCTGGCCCTGGTGCAGGCCATTGAGAGATACCTCATGGTCAGGAACTACGGACGCATGAGGCAGGTGGGTGAAGGAATCCTTTTTGGTTCATTAGATTCTTTATCCATCTTTATCCAACAAGTATCAAATGCTGTTAACTTATTACAGGGTGCTTTTAATATTGTAAACCATTTTCTTCTTTTTTTTCCTGGTTACCTCAAATCTGTTGTTTCTTTTTTTTCTCTTTCTTTCTTCATTAAAGCATGTAGAGATCTAACGATGTGTGATAAATGCTATACAAGAACTGCATATTATTATTATATTATATTATATTATATTATTATAGCAGTCAAACCTGCTTTAGCGACCACCTGTCTATAAAAACCACAATTTTTGTTTCCCCTGAAAAGTGTTTCTCATTGAAATGTGTATTAAATGAACCTGTACATAAAGACCACCTGCTCATAAAGACCGCTTTTCTTGTCTCCCTTGAGTGGTCTTTATAGACAGGTTTCACTGTATTATTAGTAATATATGATTATTATGAATGTGATCTCTATACAGGATGATGAGGATAGTGATGATGATGCATCAGATGATGAGATTGATGAATCTGTGGTAAGTATGATAAATACAGCTTATTCAGGGGGGGGGGGGGGGGGGGGGGGCGGCGTTTCATCAAGTGTCTTGTCAGTGATTTTTACTGACAAATTTGCTCTCAGCCAATCAGATGCGAGGATTTCAGTAGCTTATAACAGTTATTGCAACCTGTCATTGATGACAAGTTTTATGAAACAAGGTCCCAGGGATGTTCTGGAAATGTGGAAGAAGTAAAAGTTGGTGATCAACTTCCATATTGCATTCTTCAGCTTAAGTTTTCGCGTTGAGCAGTCTGTGTCTTACATCTGAAACATATCATGATATAACTTATTTTTGTACTTGAAAGATATCATGAGAAGAATGTATGAAGTTTGTGTGGAAAGTTTGTATGGAAAGCTTACGGTGTCCTTTATGTTCTTTTCATGTTTATATTTTTCTTTGAAAATATCACTTTCACACTAGATTATGCAACAGTAATGCATGAAGTACATACAGTGTATAAGTTTATAAACAATGCACATTTCCCTGGCGCAAATATTCACTCTTGAATGATAAGCGCCTTAAAACGTAAATAAACAAACAAACAAACAACTGGTCTATTGCAGGCAACGGCCTTCTCAAGCTCCAACACCAACATCAAGCACAAGCTTCAGTTCTTGATTGGAGAACAAGTCCTTCCGTACAACATGACAGTCTACCAGGCTATCAAGCAGTTCGGTAACGCTGCCAGCGCATCGGAAGATGATAGAGATACTGACGATGAGAGCAATCCGCTAGGCAGGGCAGGTATCTGGATCAAGACACATACAATATGGTGAGTATGATGTGATGTAACATTGGATGACTTGATCTGTAATTTTGCAAATTCAAATGATACATGGCATGTTGCATATTAAAAAAAAAACCCTAATTACATTCAAATACTCATAGCTTGTAGGTGTATCTAAGAATTCTGTATTTAAGAAAAATCTGAACAATTTCCACATCAAATTAAATCTGAGTAATTGTGTATTTATTCCTGACGTGAAAATTAACATCAATCTGTCCTTTCAAGTTTAACTAATAAATTTCTCTGAAGATCCACAAATTTCAGAAGCTAAAATTCTCAGCTAGTTTTGTGTATGAATACACTTTCCTTTAGCCTGAAATTCAATAGAAATTAAAAACATTACTATTTTTCTGGGTCTGCACAAATCAAGGAGCTCCTTCCAAAATCTTTGTTAGTGGAGAAGAGCCGACAACAAGCTATTCAATGAGACTAAATAGATTTTAAACTGCTTACAGCCGAGGTATATGATCATAACCACCGACGTTTATCTTTTCTTAGGTATCGACCGGTCCCAGAGGCTGGATCGACCTCCGCCCAGAAATCATCGGCCACGAACAGCAGCACGACCACCACCACGACGAGCACCAGGAAAGGCAAGGGAGGGAGCTCTTCCAAGTCATCCTCTAAGGGAAGAAAACATGATGATATGTGGATGGGTAAGAAAAGAAGAACGCTCTTCTTCTGTATTACTCTTGAAAATCCAATTGAAACCCTCTTAGTCCCAAGCCATAAAAACTCCATTGAGTTAATACACATCTTTGCACCTGGGGGACTGAGAGGGTTAAAAGCGAACTTTAATATTTCCAGTACTAAATGATTCATTTGCTTTATCTGTTGGATACAATTTGTTTTTTTTATATTCCCAGCCCAAGTCACCTTGGTCTTAGTATTCTATGATTTAAAGATAAAGTTGAGTTCTGGGGAGCGTTTCATCAAGCGTTTTGTCAGTGATTTTTACCGACAACTGTTATAAGCTATTGAAATCCTTGCATCTGATTGGCTGAGAGCAAATTTGTTAGTAAAAATCACTGACAAGACACTTGATGAAACGCTCCCCAGGCTTAACTTAGGCCGCTTACGAGAATACAAGCCATTGAGACAAACAGAGAGAAGGAAAGAGAAGTGAAATTTGTATATTTACACCTGTGTACATATGGAACCCGGGGAGTGTTTCATCAGGCGTTTTGTCAGTGATTTTTACCGACAACTGTTGTAAGCTACTGAAATCCTTGCATCTGACTGGCTGAGGGCAAATTTGTTAGTAAAAATCACTGACAAGACACTTGATGAAATGCTCCCCAGGTCATGAGATTGAATTATGAAAGAAACTGTCTCAAAGCAATTTGGAAAGGTTGATCATGTCTGTATTCTCGTTTGATTTCAGATGGTGTGTGTCCGGCAGTACAGAAGGAGCTCCATAAGTACCTCCATTGCAATCTACCTGGTTCCGTCCCAATAGAAGACCCCTCCTGTGCAGCTATCACACTGCTAAGGGTCTTGTATGGCCTTAGCAGACACTGGAATAATCTGTATCCGGTAAGATTGTATTTACAAAATATTTATCAGGGATAATTTGGGATGCTTGTGAAAACTTTTCCATTCCTGCATAATAGTAATAATTGTCACTGCACTTATAAATAAAGTGAAAGTCACCTCAAGCAATTTTGAAGAAGATGAGTTGATTATTCAATTCAATTCAAATTATTTTCCACAGATGCCAAACATAATTGTACATGTACATACATATAAAGAAAATACATACAGTAAAATACATACATACAATAAAATACAGTCATACTACAAAAAAAATGAAAAAAATGTATGTTTTGAAACAGAAAATTTCTATACAATTTAGAAATCAATATGAGGTCAAATGATGTGGTAGTACCAGTAATGAGAAAAATTATTTTTGAATACTTGCGGTTTTTCAAATGCTGTCCCATTCCTGCACAGGTATGCATTAAAGAGGCATTTATTAGGGACATGTAGATTGTGTTTCATGATTTTCAAATCCTCTTTCATTTTCTTTGCAACACAATTATTAATGTACTACATTGTATGTTGGTGATGCCCGATGACAATTAAGCAAAAATCAAATCAAAATCAAAAATACTGTAAAAATTTTCACGCGATTAATTTTTCGCACTTAGTCAAGTAAGGTGAATTTCACATGTTTTTAATTTTTCCGACGCGCTAGGCTCACGGGCCAAAGAATACATAAACAAAAATATTCATGTGGTTATTTCCACACAGCGAAATATTCCACGTTTACAGTACTGTTCAACAAACAGGACTGATAGTTTGGGATAAGTGTTGCAAGAAAGTAGAAGCCTTACAGTTTGTACATGTAATTCAATCCATATTTTCTCATTCTTTTTTTTAGGGAGCTTTGCCACAGCAGGCAGTAGGTAGCAGTGAGTTTGTAAACAGCAAGCTCTCAGCCAAGGCCAACAGACAGCTTCAGGATCCTTTAGTAATAATGACGGGCAACCTACCCTCATGGCTCAACGCAGTCGCACAGGCATGGTGAGTGGGACGTCTCTGCAGAGTTTCTAGAATTATTGCTAATTATTGTGCAGTCTTATGCAGGGGCAGATCCAGTATTCTGTAAAAGCCCCCCCCCCCCAAAAAAAAAAAAAAATAAAGGGGGGGGGGGGTCAATTTTGAAAAAAAATTTGTCGAGTAAAGAAAAAAGTTATCACTTCTGTAAGGTGCTAAATAAAAGTCTACTCCAAGCAAAAAAAAAAAAGAGGAAATAAAATAGAATTAAGAGGTATCACAATGAGGTGTCTTTTCGGTCGAGTGTTTGAGGGGGGGGGGGTACACATTTAATTTTGAAAAGGGGCCTAGGCTGGAAATGACAAGTTCAATACATTTGAAAGGTAGAATTTTGCATCAAGAAATTCATTTTGTGAACATTTTCTAATGACTCCACAAGGATGATGAATGTGAAACTCTTTGGAGTAAAACTTTGCAGTGTTGATTCTTCCGTGTATGATCAGTCCAACCCATGTAATAATTTGATTTGAGTGAAAGCAGAAAGATCAGAGGAGCATATTGGGGAAAGTTTGAAGAAAATCAGACAAATAATAAGAAAGTTGTGATTTTTTAAAAGTTGTAATCACTATACATATGGAATTTCAAATCGGCCGAATCGGTACGGTCACTGTGATGTTAAAGGCGGTCACATTTCCCATTCTCCCTAACACTCAAAGTGACTAAAATGGCAATTTTTCAAAATGTATAACTTTGTATAATCTTTTTCTTTTTGGAGGACCTATAACAGTCTACAATATATTTTGAGTACTGCCCCGAGGGAAAAGGCACTCGGGAGAAAAACAGAATTTAATGATATTTTGGTGTACGACAAATAGGAGAGTTGACCGTAAATACATCACAATCAATTCTCCAGATTGCCAATTTGAGATTCGCATGAATGATTTCATTTTTCAAACATTCATAACTTTTGTATTTTTCGTTTGATTTCTTACAAACTTTCTCTGTCCTGTTTCTCTTATTATTCTGCTTTCACACAAATCAGCATTTGACAAAGATTGCCCTTTAACCTTTTAGTCACTGAGGATTACGCGCATTGTAGTCATTTACTCACTGAACTCGGTCTCAGTCAACCATCTTGCGGCACAGAGTCGCTGCTGTACGCAAAATCTTTCAACAGTAACGCATTGCTTCAGTGTGGATTCTAAATGGCTTATGTGTAAAGATAGCACACACAAAGTTTCAGTGTCCAATATCCCCTACAATACATTTGCTGTAGTGTTACACAGGTCAAAGTCCATGGGCGGTCCCGGGCGGCTCAGTGAGTAATATGAAGGGCGGTCCCGGGCGGTTTAGTTGCTAAAGGGTTAAGTTAACTTCTGGGTATGTTATGAACCTTCTTTCCTTTTCTTCTTGTTTCAGTCCGTTCCTGTTACCGTTTGATACCCGCCAGCTGCTCTTCTACACCACGGCATTTGACAGAGATCGAGCCATGCAGAGACTACAGGATAACAATCCAGACATGTCTACATCAGAGAATAGCGAGAGGGTAGCTCCTAGATTGGACAGGAGGAAAGTGAGTAATACCTCGAGACAGACTTTGAATTATCTTGAGTTATTCCCTAGGAATTGTGGCAAGGACATTTGTTAATTTGAATATATGCCAGCGATTTAGGAATACCAGCACTTAAATTGTCTAAAAAGATTAGAAGAAAGCTTAATAATGTGTCATATTTTGTTGTATTAGTTGAATAAGAAAGTGATTAATTTTTGAAATGTCATTACATTTAATGAAGGTTTAATATTCTGTGATTTCTACTACTGAATTCAATTTCTTGGCAAGAGTTAGGTGCTTTGCTTCTCTTTCAAAGAGGCATGAAATTGTAACTCTGTTCAGAACTCATGGCCCCTTTTTCTGGATGCATTATAAGATTATAAGTGATTTGGTAACTTCGCAGAGGCTTGATAAAATCTGAGCTGCCTGGCCTTACATGCTATCAGTGTATGTAATATGGTGTAAAAATGAAGCCCAGGGGAAAAAAAGCACTTCAAAATCATCATGTGCTTCACAAAAGTAAACATATGCAAGTGACCGGAAATGCCAGACTCATTTTCCCCCATAGACTCAGTGTTAGACTAAAGCGTATGGCCATATGCTTTCGTAAATGGGAGTATCCAGTCATAGATATCTTAATAATAGCATTATATATTTGAAAACCTTTCTATGCCTGGCTATTTATTGATCCTTCTGAACATCGGTATACAATACAGATATAAAAATTCAACAACTTATGAAATCAAGCCTCCACAAAGTTACCAAATCCCTTTAAGAAGACATTTAGACACATGGATATATTTGCTTGTACTGTTCATGCCTCTTTTTGTTATGTTTTCCTTACAGAGAAGTGTATCGAGAGCAGATCTATTGCGACAAGCCGAGTCCGTCATGGAGGATCTGGCTAATTCTAGGGCAGTACT
Organism: Heliocidaris erythrogramma; assembly: GCA_025617745.1. Lineage (NCBI taxonomy): Eukaryota > Metazoa > Echinodermata > Echinoidea > Camarodonta > Echinometridae > Heliocidaris > Heliocidaris erythrogramma. Next base: position 7,989,289 of record CM046871.1, on the reverse strand, counting down.
GGAAATACAGTATGAAGATGAGGTAAGTTTTTGGCATATGATTGCAAGTAAGAATGAGTAGGCATCGTTTTGACTTTGAGTATGTTTAGTGTGCCCAGTTCATATTGAATATGCTGAAAGTCCAAATGATGTGGGATAATATGTATACATATATTTTATGTTTCATTTTTCATATTTCTCTTAATAAGAAATGAAATGTGTACATGTAAAAAAAAAAAGAGTTACAGAAGCAATTGGATTAATAGCTGTTTGGATGGATAGTTTAGATTGATATCTAATTATTTCAATAAATAGCAGCATGAAAGATAAATATTTGACAATAATATCTCGAATGCTTCTTAGGAAAAATCTATATATTGCAAGGCTCAACATTTACAAGGATCCTAAACACACAGCCTCAAAACTTTAAGAAAAGACCTCAAGATTTTAAAGCTTAAGCAAGGGGTGTTTACATACGGATTTCAGTCCCGTTAAAATAATCAGCATGGAACTACATGTATGTACATTGACATTTTTACTGTGTATGTACATGTATATATGCATATTAAATCTCCATCTTCTTCCCATTTTATTTCTTTCTATATCTGCATATTGCTGTCTCTCTCTGTCTGTCCTCTCTCCAACCACTTTCTTTACTTTTACCCCTTCTTTCTCATATTCTCTCTCTCATTCCTCTATCTTGTTCTGTATTTTGTGTCTATCCCCATTCACCATACAGGTTGGTACTGGTTTAGGTCCCACCCTAGAGTTCTATGCTCTGGTATCAAGAGAGGTTCAGCGAGCTGATCTTGACCTCTGGAGAGGAGAATCGGTCCTTCTACCAGATCCAAAAGGTAAACATCCTTCCTAGAATTCCGCTCTCTTCTGCTTAACCCTTTCAAGACAATTGATTTTGTGGTTTGGCTTAATAACATTTCATTTAGAACACTAAAAAATATAACAGATGCATCTGTAGAAAGAGCAAAATTTTCTGCACACTCTATGTCCATTTTTTGTTGCATGACCATACTGTGATTGATGCTAGGAATTTTTAAAATGAGAATAAGCTTTGAAATCCTTAAATTGGCAACATATTGAAAGGTTCAAAATTGTTTTTTTCATCAAAATTGGCAATTTTTTTTCAACTTTTTGACAAATTTCTAACCATGCATATTGTTTTCACTGACATTACACCTTAGTTGAACCATGTAGCACTAACAGACAAATATTATTGTTGCCAATTTGAAGAACAAAATGTGATCAATTTAGCCCTTATATAATTCCTGTCATGAATGAGTTAAATGTGTATTCCAGATTCCAGATTCAAAGTTTATTTCACATCGTTTTAAAAAAAACATTACAAGGTTCATGTGTACATTTAACAAAATACATAGAAAAAAAATAAAAGAATGATCGTGATTCATGATAACAGCATGTGGTATAGACTTAAATATGAAGCGGATGTGAGGGATCAGCAAAAGGCCATTGGCCTGTCTAGGGTGATCCCCTTTATACTGCTTATACATTATCAATTCACTATATATATGTAATGCATGCTTATTAACATAAAAGAAGAGATCATGTATTTGAAATGATCATCTAATGTATTGAAGAGCTCCATCTAAAATCCAACCTAATTACAACAGACACGGAACACTCCGGACCTTGGCTGATATGGTTTGGCTGTCGGAGAACTTATAATTTGTTGCTATTATAATGTAGAATGAACCTATGACAGTATGAACAAATGATGCTATGCAACAGTTTCAGGCGTGGGTCGCATTTATTTGTCTGATGACGATAACAATAAAGAGTTTTTCAATTAAAGATTCACCCTGCTACATATATATGGTGGGTACTCATGTCTGTTAATAGTAGGGCAGCTCTTGGGGGTACCTTTAATGACAAATTCTTGTTAACGTTATCGGACAGATATGACCCATTAAACCCATTCAGAAGAGTTATACTTGATAAAGATGGCTATCTCCCGTAGCACATTACTGGGCTTCTTTAATGAAACTTGACAAAGACTATGCCCTCCCAGTAGAAGCAGCTTTAGAAACAATTATTTTAGACCTTCTGTGAAGTATTAAAGTTTCCCATGACATCCCCTAGGTGTAGTAAAGGTTAAAGGTAGACATTACAAGGAAACAGGCTGGTTGAATGAGTGGCTACTGAAGTTGGTTTAGTTTGCCCTCACTATCGAGTTTCTTGTGTACTATCCGCTCCTACATGTATCTATATTCAATCTTCCGTACAGGCAAGCAAGCAGGAGTGAAGTACATCCACTCACCTCATGGTCTCTTCCCTTCACCCGTGGGACGCAACGCCAAGGCTTCTGTAGTAGCCAAGATCAAGTCCAAGTTCACCTTCATGGGACGCTTCATAGCAAAGGCACTCATGGACTCTCGGATGGTAGGTCCTCTCTCCCCAATCTGTCTTTCTATCTCTCTCCCTGCCTGATGGCTCAATTTTCGTTGGGATCTGTGAAGGAAACCTAATACTTGTGGAAATGCTACTTGTATTAAAAAGGAAGATAACAAAACCATTCCCTAGAAAAATAAAACAATGTCAATGGAAGTTCAAGAAAGTGAGAGTATGAGACTTTGAAGATATCAACTGTGGTCAAGTGACAAATGTCATAAAATCTACTCTTCAATCAAGGGTTTATGTTCCTCTTTAATTGAATTTAAGACTGACAATAGATTTGATTCAACTTCATTTTGTACAGCCTTAAAATGTTGACATAAATCGAGGTATCCTTGTCTAATCAATAAGTTTGTGGACTCTGGACTAAATGGTTACCTTTTTTTGAAAAACCTGGGGTCAGCTTGTCTGAAGCCAGGGTTTTATAGTTGTTCTTTGTAGGCCTCCACAAACATGTCGTGGGATAGATATGGGTGCATTATTATACATGTAACTGATATGTTTGTTTTTGTCTGTAGATTGACATTCCACTTAGCCTACCATTTTACAAGTGGCTCCTGGGGCAGGAGGCTAGCTTGACCTCCTCTGACCTTCAGTACATTGACCGAACCTTGGCCCGATCCTTCCAGCAGCTCCAAGAGCTGGGTCAGCAGAAACAACGGCTGGTCGATGACCCCTCTCAGGTAAGTGTCTGTCATCTGGAAATCCAGCCCATGGATTATGAACATGAATGGTTGCTGCAGTGGACCAAGGCATCCATTCATCATGTCCATATAGCGTATTGAGAGAGAGAAATAGTTGTGACACGCCCACCTGTTTGCGCTCAAAGGTCTATTCCTCGAGCTCCAGTTAGTACCCTCTGTGCAATCTCTGTTGGAGGGAACTGTATTTGGGTTCCATGAAATCGACCTTTGAAGAAGGGAGCATATGCATGTCACAACTACTTATCTCTCTCAATATGCTATGATGATGATGTCCTCCATGGCCCTTGCTCTTGTCCCGTATGGTTAACTACAAGGTTTAATGAGCTAAGGGGTTTAAAGAAGTGTTTTTAGAACTGGATGATCCTGAATTTGAAATAGGGACCGTCAAGGGAATTCAGGCTGAACATAAATTCACAGTCAGTAGCTTGAAGCTTTTTTGACATTGTGACAAGCAACCATGTGAAAGAGTTGTGATGATGTATTCAGTTGATATTCAGTGGATGTCTTTGCCAATATCAATTCATGCACTTTCCGTTCTGTTTGTACCTAGACTGCTGCTAGTCTCCAGCTAGCCCTAGAGTCACTGAGCATAGACGGTAGTCCGGTGGAGGAGCTAGGACTTGACTTCACACTGCCCGGCTACCCTAATATAGAACTGAAGAAAGGAGGCAAGGATATTGGTGTGACCATTCACAATCTAGACGAGTACCTCAAGGTTAGTAGGAATGGTATATAATTCAGATATGGTTAAACAAGTCCTTTATATGCAGTTCCGTCCAGTCCCATTTAATATGCAACTTCATAATATGGAATTTAATATGGCACTTCTTAATCTTGACACTGTCATTTGAAGAAATGCCAAGTCAAACTTTCTTTGATAATGGCATAACTCATCAAGGAAAAAGCACAAGAAAGTAGAGCGGAAAGTGTGGACTGTGAGTGTGGACTTTAACCCGTTGACTACAGAATTCTCAGATTCCCATAGGGCTAATACAGGGACCATCTGGGAAGAGTTTCATCAAGCGTTTTGTCAGTGATTTTTACCGACAACTGTTATAAGCTACTGAAATCCTTGCATCTGATTGGCTGAGAGCAAATTTGTCAGTAAAAATCACTTGACAAAACGCTTGATGAAATGCTCCCCCGGTTCCCGAAGGCAATGGGTTAAGTGCGGACTTGTTACTGAATCCAGTGACCGAGGATGATAACATACTGTTCAGCACTTGTATTGGTTATGTGTATCTGGAAATGTGCTGTATGAACTGCCATATAAAACAAACAGTTGTGTTTGATGTCGTCGTCGTCGTGATCATCATCAAAAGATATACTGTCAATTAAAGTGAATGAAGCAGACACTGATTTTTTTTCATGGGGGGGGGGGGGGGGGGGTAGACAGAATGAAAGAGATTTTGGAATAGCATTAAGATTTTAAAAAAATATTCATGGTCTTCGCTGCATTGTAGATTAGTAATATACATGTACACACATATATATATATATATGGGTTTGTGATTTCTTTGCTATACAGCTTGTTGTCCGATGGACCCTCAATGAGGGCGTATCCAGACAGTTTGAAGCCCTTAGGGATGGATTCCAGTCAGTGTTCCCTCTCTCTCATCTGCAAAGCTTCTACGGAGAAGAGGTACGTTATTACCACAGCATTTGGTTAGCACTACATGTAGTCTTGAATTCTAGTAATGCTGGAAAATAAATTGTCCCAGATTCTAGTCAAATCTACACTGAATGCTCAAGACTGCTAGTGCTGTCTGCCTATTGATTTGGGCAGAAATCGTATAATACAGCCAAACCTGCTTCAGTGACCCACCTTTCTATAAAGACCACAATTTTCATTTATCTGAAATGTGTTTCTCATCGAAATGTGTATTAAAGGAACCTGTTCATAAAGACCACCTGCTAATAAAGACCACTATTTTCATTCATCTTGAAACATGTTTCTCATTGAAATGTGTATTAAAGAAACCTGTACGTAAAGACCACTATTTTTGTTTCTCTTGAAAGTGTTTCTCATTGAAACGTGTATTAAAGGAACCTGTACGTAAAGACCATCTGCTTATAAAGCCCACTATTTTCGTTTCTCTTGAAAAGTGTTTCTCGTTGAAACATGTATTAAAGGAACCTGTATGTAAAGATCGCTTTTCTTGTTTCCCTTGAGTGGTCTTTGTATACAGGTTTAACTGTAACACAGAAACAAGCAAAGAAAGATGAGGAATTTGAGCTAGTCGACCCAAACATATGCATGGCAAGGTCGTCTTGTATGTGCTTAATTGTACTGATGCATATCAGTGACTGTGATTTTCTGCATTCTTTAATCTGTTTATATTTTGTATATTTCAACAATTCAGTGTCAAATCAAGTCAGTTTAAGCATGCTTTTTTTTTTTTTTTTCCTCCAGTTGGACCAGCTGTTCTGTGGGAATCGTAGTGAACCTTGGGATATCAAGACATTAATAGAATGCTGCAGACCTGATCATGGTTATACACATGATAGGTAAGATTAATTTTTGAGAAATAACAGTAAAAACAGAAAATAACAAACATTTGTTTTTATCTGTTTCTACTGTTAATGAAATTTCTTTTGTTAAAATTTGTTTTAAACATTTTTTTAGGTCTGTTTCTGCAGTTAATGAAATTTGTTTAGTTAAATAGGCATATGAATATATGGATTGCTCTTTGTTTCTCCTGATATATCTGTAAGATTTTGGATAAATTTTTACAATTATGATTGCCAAGGTAATGGTTAGAAATAAAGAAAATGTAAATCACAAATATTGTAATTATAGAATTATGTTGTAAGTCAGCATTTTATCAATAGCATTCTTTATAATATATTTTGATTATGCTTATGATCTACCCATGTTTCTGTACAGTGTTCAATTAGAAAAATTGCCATTAAAAATACCTACAAGTAGCTTCACTTGAACTTCTTTGTTATTTGTTATATTTTGTGAAGGAAGGCAATGAGAAAAGGACAAGCTATGTTCTGTTTAAAATCTTGTTATTTCTAAGAATACTTCAACCTCTTCTAATGATATTGGCCTGTATTCTGAACCCCGGTCTAACTTAAACTTCAGGGGGGTGTTTCACAAAGAGTTTAGTTTGACTTAAAGTCATGCGTAAGTGCCAATGCGCCTATGGTATTAAATGCGTAATCTCATTGGTAGATTATCCAAAAGTGTGCGTCCCCTGAGCATGATCTGACCAATGCGGTGATGTGTCATATACCGCACGCAACTAGGAATTTAAGTGCGACTTTATGTCAAACTTAACTCTTTGTGAAACACCCCCCAGGCTACGTTAAAACGGATATTTAATTAGAACTGACTTAAACCGCTAGTCCACTCTAAATTTCTGTACAAAGTTAAACCACCATAGACTGGAGTTATAAGTTAAGAAATGTGATTTTCTATAAGGCAGGTTCAGACTGGGTTTAAACCACTCTTAGACCGTGTTTTAAGTAAAATCGGAGTTGAGAATACTGGCCATTATATATTGAGTGCCATCTACTAACATTACATTGTTTTCATTTCTCCTTAGTCGAGCTGTGAAGCTATTATTTGAGCTCATGGGTTCATACACAGATAGTCAACAGAGGGAATTTCTTCAGTTCGTTACTGGAAGCCCTAAACTCCCTGTAGGAGGTATGAATCAATATAACTCACACATTTTATAATACTTTCATGCTACCGGTATTCTGTGTGTTATCCTTTCTTTTTCGAAAGACTATTTTTTGTATCATTTTTTTTTTCCTGGTTATTTTCAGGTGGTCTGTCATAGACAGATCACCTTTTAATTTTTCTTTTATTCATGTTCTATTGATTTCCATGATTTTCATAAGTATCATGATTTTTGTATCAGTTCATAGCAACATACATATTGTTGGTTTTCTTTAAGTTCGTGATTTGCATGGAAGCTGATTTTAGCCATGTTTGATACTCTTCAAATTTCAGTTGATTTCAACTTCTTTGTGACAATGTAAACTCCGAAAGCATGTTTGTGATTTTCTGTTTACACTTTGCCATAGTTTCATTTGACGATAGATCATTTAGATCAGGACAAGGAACGCTTACATTTTGTGCAGAGACTACTTTGACTAGAATTTTTCATTCCATATGATTTGATGTAAACTTGTTACCACCACACATCTTTTATCTATGAATCTAGAATACAAATTTGCATGCAGCCTTCAAATGGTTATCCAAGATGAACATGTGCAACACATTTCCTTTTGTGCTTTTTGTAGTTACTTAGTGCACGCACTGATTTGACAGAATAATTGTTTTGTTTAAAGGGGAATGAAGGCAACATTAGCCTATAATCATGTAGATAATTGTCAGCCTATTACAAATATCTCGAAATTAATCCTATTTGATTCTTTAAGAAGGAGAGCAGTGTCTCAAAGAGTTGCAGTTTCCTTTCAGACATTATGCCATGGGGGCTGCCATTTTCTATACAAAGTAATGTCAGAGCGGTTCTATTTGTGAAATACCCACTGACCTGTACACTAGCTACAATGACACTCATGATCACCTCTGGAATGCATGACACTGGATTTTCTCGTAATAAACCATTTTTGTAGTCATTTACATTCAGACGAAGATACTTTTATCTTGTCATATAACCTATCTGTGTCAAGATATTTGGTTCAGCTGTTTCTTTCGTTAAGCAGGATTTGGCATGCACAAGTTGTTGCTTGGTCAGACAAATGTTTGTCAATTCTTCAAAGAAGTGACAAAGACCTACAACACATGTACAACTGCTCTCAGATATCACCTGTGCGAGACAATGGGGGTACCGAGATGGCTGCCATTTTGCATTAGTGGCTTTAGTTTTACAATAGCTATTCATTATGCAACATCATATCCATTGTGTACAGGTATATTAACATGTACGACTATGACATCACAGTTTTTCAAAATGGCATCCCACATGGGATAATATCTAGCATGGAATCTACAAAGTTTACAGAGATTGTTCTCCTTACTGAGTAATCAAATAGGAGTATTTTCAAGATATTTTTAACAGGCTGACAATTTTCCATATGATTATCAGATAATGTTTGTTGAGTTTCATTCTCCTTTAATATAACTGGCAGCTAACCCTAATATTTTGACCCTTTGTTATCTCCAGGTTTCCGTTCCCTGAACCCCCCTCTGACGATCGTCCGTAAGATGTTTGAAGGCTCGGAGGAGCCGGACAAGTTCCTCCCCTCTGTGATGACTTGTGTGAACTACTTGAAACTCCCAGACTACAGCAACAAGGAAGTCATGGCTTCCAAGCTTTCTGTAGCCGTACGGGAAGGCCAACAGTCCTTCCACTTATCATAACAAAGGCTTCTCCATATACTCCTGGACGGGATTGGGAGGAGCTACAATGTATCTGTCTTCAGGAAATCTTGGCTGTTAAGCCCTGTATGGCCATACAGGAAGGGCAACAGTCTTTACATTTATAATAACAGAGGCTCCTGCAGAGGCTCCTGCATAAGCTCCAGGAGGGGACAGGAAGAAGATATCTGACTACAGCACTAAAGAAGTCATGGCTGCTAAGCTGTCTATAGCCATACGAGTAGGGCAACAGTCCTTCCATTTATCATACATGTAACTAAGGCTCCTGGAGAGACCAGATGGAGCCAGGTGAAGCCTGGGGATCCTTCACATGAAGAACACCAGTGATCATCAAGGCTTTTGTTGCAAGATGGATACATAAACCTTCACATCCCCGTTGAGGTGCGGAGCGTGTTCTGGGAAGTCCTTTGCAAGATGGGACTGTGTCCAGTTATCCTTGACAAGTTGGGTGTATGATCCTCTTGGTAGTGGGAGTATCTTCCCAACTTTCAGAGGACTTTTGGGGAACAAGAAGTCCCCAGCAAGATGTGAACATGTTCCCATTAGTACTTTAAATGATGAGAGCGTGTTCTCATTAGTCCACTAAAAGATTAGGTCATTAGGAGCTTGTTCCCAATTAATATCCCTCTAGAAGATGGGACTGTTGTAAGTAGTCCTCTAAATGATAGGTGCATTTTAAGTCGTCACTTTGCAAGTTGAGTGCATGTTCCCATTTACTAGTGAAGTCCTGAGCTGTTCACATGGAGACTTAAACTACTAGATTTATAATACTAGAATTGTTACTAATTGGACTGCTGCATTCGTGCTTAAACATGGATATACGCTCATATACAGGCAAAAAAAAAGGATGAATTAGATAACCAATACAATGTATACATGATCTATATTATAATGGGCATTCAATACAGATGGCTTTTGTACAATTTTACAGAATAATGCTTAATGATGTCAGTGGATTAGATAGCCATAAATTGATTTGAAAAAAATGTCTATAAACTTATTTAAAGTTGCTTTTTGTCCCCCAAACCCAGGGGAAAAATCAGGCAAAAATTTGATTTCAGCAAAGAATTGCTGTTGCACATCTCCATTTCCTTGGTTTGTTTGTATTCACGTTGTAATGAAAAGAAATCACAGTCAGAAAACATATTTTGATCGGTCTGTTTGGCCTCTATAATATATCACTAATACATTACAATTGTAATCATTTTATGAATGATAAATAATGTATTATAACTGTACCAAAGAATCTGAATGCAATGTAATTATCAGGCACCCGACAATGTTCACAATAGTCCTTCTTGTTGCTCAAGGTTATCCCCAGACATCAGGTCCAACCTGATATTAAGTTGATTTTTATAAATAAGTCAGATAAACATGTTAGTGAATGGTTGAGGAAAAACAATTTGTATTAAAAAAAAAGTTATAAGTTCTGAAGATCACTTTCCAAATCGGGCAACTGTACAAATTTTTCTACCGAAGTGTTTTCTCTCAAACTTATGCTTGATAAAAGTATATCATTAGAAATGTGTTATTATAAGTCCTCCTGAGTGAAATGCCTACATATGCAGCTGTGGTCATTCTTCAAACTTCCAAGAACAGGTTCCAATTTTCATTGTGATCTTCAAAACTGGAAAGCTTGATAACTTTGTTAGTTTTTTTATCTGATCTTTCTCAAATTTCACAGTCCTGTTTCTCTGATTTTGTTTTTCTCCATTTAATATGTTCTGATATACTTCCCCTTCAGCTAATTTAGAATTAAACTTACTGTATAAGTGGAGCATACATACATGTATACATGCAATTGATTGATTATTGTACACATTTACTGGAAGTCATGATTCTTCTCTGCACTCAAAAGTCATATATTTTTGGTTGAATGATTGAATGACTTTTGATGTCTGTCAGAGATCTGTCAGAGATAAACCCTCTTATTTTCTGTGCATAGTCCTGCTAAAAACACAATTCTTTTGTTTATGTGTTTGCCTGGTATGATGCCATTTCTGGTTTACTACCGTTAGCATGTGACATGATGGGTACCATAGAAGAGTCGGTGAGCGTTTCTTTTTGTTGTATCGATACTTTTTTAATGATGCATTGTCTGTCCTTAATGTGTTTATAAGTGCCCACTTTTTCCCCCGATTCTTGCAGTGCTTTGCAATTTCCTGTTGTGTTCCCAGATGCCAGACTCAAAATTTTGCCCTTTAGCTTACATGTACCATACTGATGTATTTGGCTAATGGTAGAGACTTTATTTATAAAAAAAGAGTTGTTAGAGGTACTCCTTGGGTTTCTGGTAATGCTGGATACTAAAATACATGTATTCTCATATAATCCCATGAAGCTTATACAGAACATCTAAACTACAATTGAAAGATGTCTGCATAACAAATTTGATTTTCAAATATATAATGGCTTATAGGGAAACGCCAAGAATCGTAAGGATATCTGGTCTGTAAGGACTATAGTTCATTGTGTGGTCCCACATGTGCATATGTCCGTTAGTGCTTTTTCAGGAAATGGGCCATTTGGAGTTGTATGCAAACCAGTGAATAAAGATAAAAGCCGATATCAGGATGCCAACAGCGGGGAACATATCGATTGTTGGAAGGTGATTAACTTCATTGAATTATAGCAATGCCTATTCATGAATATTAGCGTACCATAAGACATACTGAAAATATGCAGCCATACATCTAGACCTAGCATAATGTAAGCATAATGTTGTACATGCACATGTATATCCGTTTTGTCAAGTTGCATGCTACACGACAGTCCTAAATTGTTTTTATGTCTTCACGATGAAGATAACAACCAGATCTTCCACGAATTGTACAGAACAAGGCATTAAACAACAACAAAATATGGGGTCCGAGAATACCAAAATGAAGACGTATTAGCTAATTGTAGTGGTTACTGGTTGTAAACAACAGAACCCTTAAGTTTGCATTTGCTTAATACCAAACTATCAGCTATTGAATCTGTTGCAGTTTACATTGTTTTTTAGTATGCGCAAAATTGGTGATACCTTATTTACATTGGTCAAATCACATTGTGATGTTGCACTTCCTTCGCCCATTGTTCATGAAGCAATTCATAGATTGATCTCTGTTCACCTTTTTACTTCTATAAATTGAAGCAGACATGCGCTAACTTTTTTCTCCACATTGCACATCAAGTGATTTGTACAGCATATTTCTACATGCATGCTTATTTTGTTGGTTTTAATATTTCTCAAAAAGACAAACGGCACAATCGCAAGACAATTTACTTGGTTATTTTGATTCCTTCTTGATTTTCAATTCGCAACTGTGTTGCTATGTCAGGGCAGAGCTCAGGTGAGATGCTCAAGAGAGCTATTATTCTGGTAGAGGTGCACTGTCTGCATGGGTTCAAGTTTCGTAGAGAATATGTGAAAAACTAGATATACATGCAAGTACAAATCTTTGAACAAACTATTTTTGTTCACAACAGTTATGGATGAGGCCTAAATATATGTTAGAGAAGTGCATGTCCAGTTGATGTCTTTTGTTTTGCTAATTGGCCGTAAATATTTAAGGTATTGAGCTCCAGTGGACATGGAATATTTAAATTTATAGGAGGAATGAGTTATTATATCAAGTTGATAATTCTATGGGATTGTAACTCAATGTCCCATTGTGTAGTGTATGTGGAAGATATGAAAATTAATGTGTTCATAGACGATTATGATACTTAGGCTATAATAGCAGTATTTCTGTAGAACGATTTCTTTTTCTTTTCCTTTTTGCATATTAACATGTCAAATTTCAAGCACTTGTATAAAAAATTATGAAAATAATATGAAGGTATTATTGATTTATGTGACGGAGGCATATTATAGTTGATGGTGATACGAAACTGAAAAAAATCCTTTGATGTATACATTGAAAACTACTTTTTGAGAATGACTGATGTAAACTTTTCCTATCACTATCTTCATGTGAGGTGTATGTTTTTGATGCAATGATGTACAAGAAATATTACTTCTTTTTTTTTTTTCTTGTCTGTAATTCATGCGTGATAAGAGTGATTTGGTGTATGGATATGCTTATGAGTTTGTTTAAACTCTTGAGAGTGGATATACATGTAATGTGAAAGAGTTAACTTTGTTTTTTGCTAGATTTTTTCTTTTCTTTTACCTTTTTTCTTATTGGTTTATGTAAGTTGTAAAGATGCTGTGTAGTCTACAATATGAGAAACAACATGCACTTAAATGGGTTCAATAAAAAAAGAAAAATATGACCAAGTTAAATCCGTGTCATGACTTGTGATATTGTTTTGTTTATATAATTTTGTCGGTGATGAACAAATTGAAATGGTTGCTGCAACTTACTGATTACTGTAGTGTGTGGTTATCACTCATTGATTTAAAGATAAAGTTTTGGTCATGAGATTGAATTTGGAAAGGGCGATTATACATGTATAGCACGTAAGAATTGGCGTACCGTATGCTGCAAGGTTTTGGAATCACCGTAACGATGAGAAATTGACTCGATCCTACTGAGATTCACTTGCACTGCATACAGAAAAGTGTATATATACATATATATGGGACTTTCTCCATTTTTTTTTTTCTGCGTGTAAGATCTGTATGAAATTGTTTTAACTACTGAACTGCGCCACATTCTCCATGAGATACCAAGATTATATGGCTTTTTAAAACAAGGTTGTGTGGTATTCTTCCCTTTAGTATTAGAAAGCAAAACTTCTTCCAATAGGTGACCCAGCATTGCACCCGTGACATATGTTCTGAACCTTATTTCATCAAAGATATATAGGGTTCGGGAAAGGGTACATGTATGATGGTGGATCTTAGGGCTGAAGTTAGGAATTTGGTTTAGTGTAGGGAAATTACTGCAGAGCATATGTCACAAAAAGAAAAAGAAAAAAGAATGAAAAATAACCCGACTATTCAACACAACCTCGATAAAACACAAACTATGAGAATAGGGGACATATATAATCATAGATGCATATGAACTCACAATTTTCTTGTTCTCATAATTTATTATCTCATATCTGAAGACAGCACCATTCAAACTTTACATTTACAATTTTTTTTACAATTTGATAAAAATATCTTCATTCAATAATGTCACCTTTTCTCTGTTACTATATACACATAATTTAACACATTTGTAAAGTAAATAATTGGCTACTTACTGATAGTATACATATTCATCAAAATAAGAACAATATAAATATTGTGTACTTTCTTTTAAAGTACAAATGGAACTCCAACTTTGACAATTCATTCTTCCTGGTTTCCTCCTCCATTCGTTTAGTGTTGATTGTAGTCTACAAAGCTCTAATAATGTATAAATACTATCAATTTATTTTTGGTCATGGAACATTGAAATAATTGAATACTGCCCATAGAATCTCTGAGATACAGAGGAAAAATTGATAACATCAGAATTTGAATCAATCCTACACATCAAATTATGAAATTCTCTCATTTTGGACAGAATTTAAAAGCTCACACAATAGCCGTAACAGTGAAAAATGAAAATCTTACTGCGTTTATCAACATTGGAAAATTATATGTAAACCAAGTTGATCTATAAGATACAAATGTAAAAAATATTGAGGCAGGACTGAATCAAAACACAATATTGCCACCACACATCACATTTGAAAAATATACTTCAATTCTCTTTTGCAATATCAAAATAAACCATATTTCTGTTGCAATTTAAATCATTGGAAATATGTTGTTTTTAAAAAGCATAAACATTGCTTGATAATACCTCTTTCTATCATGCCTTATCTCAAATCCTGTATCTGTAGGCATTTGAGGTTTATTTCAAATTGAGTAAGTGATATCTGGACATTTGTCACTGTAACTTTTTTTGATGAACAACAATATTCATACAATATGAAACAACACTCCTGTAGCCAAGACAAATAAAAACAAAAACCAAGAAAACAATACATTTAAAAAAAAAAAGATTGGAATGCACCAGAGACCAGGAAACGCTTTTACTGGGAAACCTACAAATGGAATATGACTATGAACTGTATTTTTTCTGTGAACATTCTGTCATATGCACCATGTCTGAGTAATGAAAATTACAAGGATTTTCGTTTATAAAGTGAGGCAGAAAATAATGCAAAACAATTTTTAAATTAATCACATCAATATCGTGATGTATACCTGGTTATTCTTTGGCACTGAATAATTAAGAACAAAGAACAAATGTATAATGCATTTTCGGTTTAATTTCCCTGTGCATATATTTGGTCACATTTCTTGTTAGACTAGAAGTTAAAGGCAGGAAAGCTTAAAAGCATGTACATGTATTATTCCATCTCAATAAGTACATTTATATGTATTTTGAATAATATTTGAATTATATACACCACCATTCGACATGTCGTACCAACACATTATTACATTTTCACAAGTCCAATCCAACTTGTTCAGTTGAGAAGTAGATGGGGAAACTGTTGTTTCTGAAACCGAGTGGCCAACAACCGCGCATGAAGAAGATATACCATGCAATATTCTCATACATGCATCACTGAGTAGCAGTTCATAGTAAGCACATGCTTGACTTTATTGAGTTCACATCAAGTACATCATGATATCAGGTGACCTTTTGGAGGTCAAAGGTGAACTATTTAGCTATTCTGGGCCGTTTCTGCTGCTGCAACCATGCCACTGAATAGAGAGTTGGGATTGGCTAGGAGGGCGCTTGGCTTGTCGAACTCGGCCACCTGCAAATGAAAGAAAGAAAGTCACAGAAAGGCCAAATTCATTAATGAGAATAATATAAAGTTTTCTCCGGAAGTAAACAATATATATTTTCCTACAGGATTGATGCAACAATTCAGAACCAAAAGGCTGTTAAGTCATATCATTCAACAAAGAATTAACGACCTTCTGGCTCTTAACAGATGAATTGTTCCTTTTCAAAAGTGGAATACTAATAACTTTTAATGTTTGTCAAAAAGTGTTGGAAGCTGAAGTACATCTTTATAGATAGTAATTTAACATTAGTGTATGAGAATTACTTATCAGAAAATATAAAACAAAACAATTAGAATGATAGTATATTATTATATATTAATTAGAATAAGCTGAAAGAAGTGTCACTGCAAATATTTGATAATAGAAAACTTTACTTTTAAATTCAGTTGCAAATATCGTGTTAAAATATAAAGATCATACAAACTTGTACATTAAACTGCTAGAAAGTGAATATTGTGAATTTAAAAAAGAAAAGCCTCAATAAACAAAATCACTAAAAGTTCTACAATGGTGTGAAACCTGTTTAAAGACTAAGAAAGAGAATAAGATTTATCAAACTTTACTATCACTCCCTCCTCAATAAGAGATTATAAAACGGGTTCAAGAATGTAGCCATCCTGATTGGTCAAATAACACCACGTGACCGTGCAAAAAAAAGCACTAACGCACGGCAAAAAGGCTCTAAAGCGCGGCTGAGCTGCGCGTACGCGTACCTCTGGTACCTGCAAACTTAAAACGCAATGAAATCGCGTAGTTTAATTGTCATTTTAGCGTAGGGATTACATGCGCGCACTGAAACGCGCATGACTTTTGTTGGCTGCGCTTATGTGAAGTCATCCAAGAAAGCAAATGGCAACCTCCATGACTGTGCGACTCTTGGCGATTCTATGGGGTTTGTAACCATTTTTATAGACTTCATAAGCATATTGCCGACCTGTTTTATAAAACTATTAATACATGGTTGTGAGTTTGTGTGTTAGTGCGATCCGGCAGCACGCAGGTTTTTATCGCGGTGTCCAACACACTCGGCTTGCGCCGAGTACACCATGATAATAACCTTTGTGTTGCCAGATCGCACTAACGCACTCCCAACCATGTATTAATAGTATACTGGTGACCCTTTCTTACCCTTCCATCATCCATGACCAGTACTTTATCTGAATCCAGAATGGTATTGAGTCTGTGGGCAACTGTGAGCATGGTACAGTCTTTGAATTCTTGTCTGATGGTCTGCTGGATCAGGGAATCCGTCTCGGTATCAATAGCTGCTGTGGCCTCATCCAACATAAGGATCTACAGGTGAAGAAGAAAAAGACGATGACAGATTTAGAAATAAGACAACACGATATATGAAGCTGCAGTTGTGTCCCCATTATATATATACTAAACGACTATTGATCACACTGTAATGTACAGTATGTATCTTACACAATGTACTTCATTGAATGATGACTCCTATAATAGTATATTGAACTGATTTTATTATTTTTCTTTTAATGTGTGTAAAAAGTGCTAATGTACATCTTTAGAAATAGTAATTTCTTTTTTGAACGTTGACTAATAGTGCAAGTATTATGTATGATATCTTAATTCTCTTCCAATAAGAATATGAGAGTATAAAGACAAAAATATAATTTATATATTTATTCTCGTTCATAGCTTATTTATGAACAGTGAGTGAACAGTCTGATAACCAAGAACATTTTTACCTTCTTATTTCCAGTACTTTGAGGAATTTACTTTTCGTTACTTTTAAATGAAATATATTATTGAAGAGGTTTATTCTGCACATATTACTTCATTAAAAAATCATTACACTGAGATTATCAGATGGACATAAAATGATGTTAGACCAAAAAAGGCTAACGTCCTTCTAGTTCCAATCCCTTACCTTACTGCCTCTAAGCAGAGCCCTGGCCATACACATGAGCTGCCTCTCTCCTACTGAGAAGTTATCACCGCCTTCTGTCACTGGTGCTTCCAGCTGACTCTCAAGGGCGCTGATCTATATATGATCAACAAAGAGACATAAAAACCCTGCATATAGAAATAACTGTACATGGACACCATATTTCTTTATTTTCACTGTAACTGTGATTATCATACATGTGCATTTGAATGTCATTGTCATTGTTACCATTATGATACATACATGTACATGTATATGGTAATTGTAATGTAATAGCTAATTCTAACTGTTCTCTGTACTGTCATTCCAGTGGAAAGCATAACCAATTGTCATTGTCATAATTATTGGTACTTGCAAAGTAATTGTCACGTAACTATAAAAGAAACTGTAATTAAAATCAGAATTTTTGATCCCACCGCTGCCACCAGGTTGCAAAAATACTCAGAACTCAGAACTCAGAACTCAGAACTCAGAACTCAGAACTCAGAACTCAGAACTCAGAACTCAGAACTCAGAACTCAGAACTCTGAACTCAGAACTCAGAGCTCAGAGTTCAGAACTCTGTGTCACCAGACAACTTGATTTTACATGCCACATTAGGTTTATGTCTTCACCATGTATCCAGTGAGGGCCCTGTTTCACAAAACCTGTTATTGATAACAACTATGACAACTCTGCTCTCAGCCAATCAAATTCAATGATTTCAGCAGCTTATAACAATCGCTGTAACTTGTTATGGATAACAAGTTTTATGTAACAGGGCCCGGGTGCTCAACATTTATGGCAATAAATAGAAATAGGGTTTGTACTAAATACAATGTACGATGGCATTTAGTTGAATGTTCACTGAGCTATTCATGACCGAGAAAAAAAAACATTGTTGTGAAGGGATAAGAATGTCAATGTTCTATTTACCCTATCCTTCATGTAGGATCTTTCCAGTGCCTCCCAGAGCTCCTTGTCCTTGTGCTCATTAAATGGATCCAAGTTATATCTAAAGATGAAGAAAAACAAAAGCAACCACATTAATCTTCTGGTCTCGGGAGAAACATTCAATACATAACTTTGACTACTATTAACCAGTTAAGTTGGCACAGCATACATGTAGCTCACTGGATAAAGCAATGGTCTTAGAAGAGGGGTATCAATGGTTCAAAATGCAAGTCTAGGCAATAGTGCCCTTTGATGAGGTATTAATTCTAAAGCCTGGTACCTCAGATGGGACTTAAGGCTATAAATTTTGAGGAGCTTACCTGTACGAACTTACCTTCCTTTTTAGAACTCGGCCGGAATAAAGCTAGGACTTTGACTAGGGCTAGAAAATTTACCATGTAGCAATAGACCCGTTTACTAATTTTTATGCATGCTTCTTGAACCAAAGTTTCTCTTCAAGACTCAAACGATTGCCAGAGGCTTGCCTGATATACTGTAGCAACAACTAATGTATGCGAAATGGATTCCATCCATAGAGATGTCATTATGCATAGCAGGTGCACTATTAATAGTTGGTAATGAGGGGTTTCGGAGAGAAACATGCATAAATTGAATACATCAGTAAACAGGTCTACAGTTGCCAATTAAAGCATGCGTCATAAAACATGAATCTCATAAGCCTACCTGACAGTTCCAATGAAGAGAACGGGATCTTGAGGGATGATGGAGAGCTTGGAACGAAGATCATGGAGACCGATCTGCTTCACGTTGATTCCGTCAATGATGATCTGTCCACTGGCGCCCTCGACCAATCGGAACAAGGCAACCCCAAGGGTCGACTTACCTGCAAGCCAAGGAGACAAAGTATGAATGGTAAGAATGGAATGTATTAACAGAGCAGTGTTAAAAACATCACTTAAATACACAACCCATGGGAAGGAAGCAATCTAGTTTAGATGAAAAGATATAGATCATATGAAGTCCAAGCAGTTTTTCACCTACATTGTATGAATGGTATAGAGTAAAGGACTATGCAACAGTCTCTATCTATACCTTCTTTGGTACGGCATCACACCTCTAGTCTTTTGAAATAACTCACTAAAATATTTAGAGAAAGTTGATGGATATTTTCTTTATGTACATGGAAGTGAATATGAAAATATATATCACTCACCAAGCAATATATATCACTCACCAAGCAATATATAGTAACCAAGCAAAATTAAAATTCAGTCATTATTACGAGAAATGTTGACTACTCTTCAACATCAAACCTTGAGATCACTTCAAGAAATCAATGAAATTTGAGGTAAGAAGAAGAAAAAATCTGAAATTCATCCATATCGTACCTGATCCTGTCCTTCCCACAATGCCAACCTTCTCCATGGGTTTGACGACAAGTTTGACTCCCTTCAACACAAGAGGGAGCCCTTCCCTGTAGCGCATTTTGAAGTCTTTGAACTCAATCTGACCCTGATCTGGCCATTTCTTGGCTGGACGGTTGTCCTTGATTACCCTGGGTGCCTCAGCAACAAGATTCTAGGTGGATAAACAAAAAAAAACAGTATTACATAAAGACTGAATGGAGATGGTACATGTATGTGGCATGACTTCGGGGGGAAAAAAAGGCCAATTGAAAAAGTAATTAAATCCTCAGATCATATTCTACAGCATGGTTATAAATAGCTCCTAACAGAGGGAGAAAAAAGGATATATAGCCAAGGGATGAGAGCGATTTGTATCAAGAAACTCTTGAAAATTCCCCATAATGATGGAAAAAAAGAACTACTATAAATTAAATCTATTTAAATGGGTTGTAATATGCAACAACTCTCAGAATTTAAAAATATCCCTCATAATCAAATTTTAGTTTTCACCCTGCCTCCTAAATTCATAGCTTCTGACGAAGTTCATCTTCTAACGGATAATTTTGACAATTATTCTTTTAAATACATTAGAAAAACCCAAATTGAGATATTAATTCTCCTCACATATAAATATGAATTTTACAAACTTATCTCAACAAAAATTCACTGGTTCTCTTTTAAAATGCAATGGAAAATCAATACTGAAATCTTTTTAACCCTTTCAAGACAACTGACCACATTTTGTGGTTTGGCTCAATAACTTTTGATTCAGAGCTCTAAAAATATACCAGATGCATGAGTAGAAAGAGCAAAAATTTGCTTTTTTATCCATTTTTGTTGCATTACCACATTGCGTTTGATTCCAGGAATTAAAAAAAAGAATAAGTTTTAAAATCCTTAAATTGGCAACATATTGAGAGGTTCAAAATCCTAGTTTTTTGATTGGCAATTTTTTCAACTTTTCGACAAAGTTCCCAACCATGTATATTGTTTTCAAGACATTACATCTTATTAGAACCAGCACTAAAAGAAAAATATTGTTGCCAATTTGAAGAAGAAAATGTATTCTGGAGTGTGTAGTAAAAGTCTTGGTCTCTTACCTTCATGTAGCTCTGGATTCTTTCAACAGATGTGAACCGAGCCTCTGTTTCTGAGGCCATGAGAACCAACATCTGGAACATACCAGTCAACTGTGAACGGAGCAAACATTCAAACAGTTCAATGACATGTCTGATTAATTACAATTCATATGATGTTATTATCACCTAATCTCAAAGTTCAGCTATATTTTAGAATGTACAAAATAAATATGGTACAGACATACAAGTTTTCAACCCATGAATATCGAGAAAGAACTAGTGTTCAGTTACCAAGATCCTCAAAGTAGTGAACTTCTTTCAAATATGCAATACTAAGGATTTGTATACTAAGCAACGTCTTATAAAGAGTTCCGGTTGACCCAAATCAATGGCAACTAAACACAAGGTTAATATCAGTTGCAATTCCGTAGATAACAGACTGAGATAGACAGTTGTAATAATGGGATTGATTAGAGGACTTGCAATCATTTTGAATCACTTGTAACTGTTCATAAGACAGAGCCCTGGAATTTCAGATTGATAACCTTGTACTTTGATCCTTATTGGTTCAGAGAATTACCTGAATAGTGTATGACACAGCAAGACCGGCTGTCGCGGAGTCGATCTCACCGTGGTAGAGTACCACAAGGAGATGACAGATGAAAGCCAGGAGGATGACAAGAGTCTCCAATCTGACCCCAGCCCATCGAGCAGCCATCCTAAAGAACATGTACGGTAAAGCATTACCATCGAGCAGCGTACGGAACCTGACGATGAAGTCGTCCGTCTTGTTGTAGGCATGGATCGTGGAGAGTCCCTGGACGGTGGCGGAGATGTGGGAGAACCACGGTGAACGGGTGATGTTCTCGATACGCTTGAGATCGCGGATGCCCTTCCGGTAGTAGCGGAGGATGATGGTAAAAATGATGAACGTGGGGATGATGATGGCGATGAAGATTGGGAAGACAATGCAGATGACGATGAGAGCGAAGGAGACCAGGAAACAGTTTTGGAGGAAGAGTTCCAAGTTGAAGGGTAACAGAACATCAACTGCAAGGAAGAGATAGTTGATAAGATCGATAATATTGAGAACTGACAATACAAACAACTTCCTTGTTATGCTTATTATGCATATTTCTGGTGGTCAGGGTGTGGAGTGTACTAGGTAATACCGGGCAGGGAGATGGTGACCTGTGAAAGAAGCTGTTGAACTGGTAGGGCGAGGCATCACAGCTAGATCACCATCATGTATGAATTGTTTTATTATTGTTCTTTTGTACGTATACTTACATGTACATGTAGTTAGATTTTCAAGGTCCATATTGTATCCCATTTTGGTACTTTGCATTTCAAGATTATCTCTGTCTCTCTTAAATGTTCTTGGGTTTTTGCTCCGGACACTTTTCATCATGCTGATGATTTCACCAGAAAAGAAACAAATACTCACCTTCATCCAAATCCTTGGAGAATCTGTTGAGAATACGACCGGTTGGAGTGGTATCAAAGAAACTCATCGGTGAACGGAAAACATTGATAAAGACAGTGTCATGCATATGAGAGGCAGCTTTCAGTGTTACCTGGGAAGAAATATTAGGATATAAATACATGTACTTGTATCATCATTTCTCACATACTTGATTCCATTTTTATATGCTTTTAACAAGTAAACAGTCTGGGCTAATTATATTCACAAGATTTTAAGTAACAGTATATTTCGAGCAAAAGGTTTACGTTCATGTAAACGTAAAGACATATTCTGAATACCCAACGATTATACACAATGAAATCTGTCAAAGCGATACAGGGTACAGTACATGTATATGCCATATCTCAATTCTTTGTAGTATGATATGATACAGGTCCTTTATCTTGCCTTAGGATCATAAGAGATACAAAATCATTCTCTCAATATATCTTTGTGCCTCTTCATAAAATCACAAAGCTAAAGTGTTCTGTAAACTTTTATTTTTTTGCTTGTCAGAGAATTATGGAGGGAAACTGGACCCCATACTGACAATATGGGTCTTCCTTCCCTTGAGAAGGAAGAGGCATAACCTACCTTCATAAAGACAAGACTCTTGAATGCTCCAAACATCATGATAACAATAAGAGAGAGGCCGTAGATCAACTGGTATTTCTGAGCATCAGGATTCAGACCGAAGTCACCGTTGGGATCAGTCTGGATGGGACAAGGGGAGAAGGGAAATGAATACACAGTGAAAACCTGTCTATAAAGACCGCTCAAGGGAGACAAGAAGAGCGGTCTTTATGAGCAGATGTTCTTTATGGACAGGTTCCTTTAATACAAGTTTAAATGTGAAATGTTGTTCAAGGGAAACAAAAATTGTGGTCTTTATAGACAGGTGGTCTTTCTTTACAGGTGGTCGCTAAAGCAGATTTGACTATATCAGGGTCAGATAAAAAATACATTCATAACCAGGAAGGACTAGAGTCAAAATCATACCTCTAATATTATGGAAATAGAAAAAAAAAAAACTGAACTTAAAACTTATCGATTAAATGGTGGTTTAGTGGACATGAAAATCACATATTTATTATGCAATCTACTGGTGGGTCTACACGGAATAACTATGATAGTATAGGTTCTGTTCTACTTCTTCTGTTACTATTTGAATTACTGCTTCTACTGATTCTTTGCAAACCAATTCATGTTCTACTTTCTGTTTCCATAGTAACATGACAGAATGATATATGAACCATCTTCTTCTGTGACTATTTCAATGACTGCTCATACTGCTTCTTTGAAAACCAATTAATCCTCTTCTTAATGTTTCCATAGTAACATCACAGAATGATACATTACCATCTTTGACTTTAACTTTTTGTATTTTCCTTACCTCTGCTATTGTTTATACTAGTAACAGCCAACCAATGCAATGACACATCCCCTGCCCTCCCCATTAAACCTAAACAATTTCTACCAACTCCTTACTTTTTCATTATCTACTCCACAAACCTACCGATGATCCTCTCCCTATCCTCCCTCTTACCCCCTATCTCTATTAACATTTTCCATAATGCTAGCCTGCCAATACCTCTGCCTTCCTTACCCTAACCCCCTTTTCCTCTACCATCATTCACACCAATAGCCTGTTAATGCCCCTATTCCCTCATCCCACCCCTATCATCTCTAGAACTTACTCCATTTCCTGGTTAAGCCAGTAAGAGAGGTACATACATATTGTTGAGTCTGATGAATCAATTAGGATAATACACAAGAATGCCTCGATCTGTCCCCCTTACCACTAGCCCATCACTGCTTTAAATAATTTACCCCTCCTCGTACCCCTATCATCTCCAGAACTTACTCCATTTCCTTGGTTAAGCCAGTAAGAGAGGTACATATTGTTGAGTCTGATGAATCAATGAGGATAATACACAAGAATAAATAAACCTGCTGACCAATGCCGCGATCTGTCCCCCTTACCCCATCCCTACATTAATTTACCCCTCCTTGTACACCTATCATCTCCAGAACTTACTCCATTTCCTTGGTTAAGCCAGAAAGAGAGGAACAAATTGTTGAGCGTGATGGATCCGAACATAAGAATGAAACAGAAGAGTACGAGAAGTCCCATGTGGTAGCCGCCCATGGATTTGACGTAGGTAGCGTAGGTACCCCAGCCAACCGAAGCTGTGCTCTTCTCTTCCGAAGACATCAGTTTACCTAGATGCAAACAGAAAGTGAAGGTTTAATCCCTACAAAGCCGTGGGCTGCAAATCCCGCCCCCAAATTTGAGTGTTGAACATTTCAGTCAAATATGAAATTTAATATCTCAACTCTTGAATATTCATTTTTGACAAAAAATCTGGTGGCATGGAATGGGTCAAAGATGAGATTGAATTCTTTCTTTTTGGGGCCAAGGAAATTCCCTGACCTTTCCCTTACTGGAAAAAAAGAAGGAACTCATTTTCAAGGTTTCCCTGATTTCCAGGATAGCTAGGAATAGTGAAAATAATTTCTGAGCATACATGCACACTATTCTTTTTATTCCTATGTGGACAAATATTATGTCATATGAAAAAGACAGCTTTTGAAAGGCCCTCATGTTTAGCCAATTATTCCTATATAGATGATGATGAATCATACAACTCGTCGTATTCACCATCGGAGACGGCTACAGCTGGTTCTGGTTCAGGTGGCGCATCCGAGATGAAGCTTGACGCCCTGGACCTGGAGCTGAGCTGTGACTGCGCCCTCTCTCGTCTCTCTACCATTGATTCCTCCTGCTCCGGCATTTCCTCGTCCGCTTCGGGGTTCGCAATATCCTCCAAGTCCTCTCCCTCCTGTTTGGAGTGGAAGGTGTGGATAAGGTTGGCGTAGACGCCATCCACGGCCATCAGTTCGTCATGGTGACCGCGTTCAACGATGCGGCCATCCATCATCGTCATGACGAGGTCGCAGTCCTTCAGATACTGTAGGTGAAATAATAATCATACAAATTTAAGGAAAGGATTAAAAAAAAATAATGATAATACTGTACTGTACCTTTAACATTCATTTCTTGCATAGCGGATATAACATATGCAGCAATGTCTCCATACCCTTCCACAGAATTTTGGACTGTTACCGCGGCTTTGGCCTAGCTGGTCTAAATGACTGGGATGTGCAGGTGTACCTACACCAGGGTTTCCCCAGAGTGGCAAAAGAAGTCATATTTCTTTCTACTACCCGACCATTATGAACGATATCAAACAAAACTTTATAACAAATACCTGGAGTTGATGAGTAACAAAGAGCACCGTCTTGCCCTTGAGGGCGGTATTGATGCAATGCGTAAAGATGTGAAGACCAACGTGGGCATCGACGGCACTGAGAGGGTCGTCAAGGAGATAGATGTCACGGTCAGAATACAGCGCCCTCGCGAGACTGATGCGTTGCTTCTGTCCTCCACTCATGTTGATACCACGTTCTCCGATCTATATGTTCAGAAACAGGACAAGAAGAGGAAATATATTAACAGATAAAGGAAATTAGCTCATACACCTGCAAATATTATCTTGTAAACGAACAGAACCAGCTTCAGACGAATCAGAAAAGAAAGAAAGTAAGAAAGCATCATAATGAACATACATGTATATAATGAACATACATGTCTATAGAATAAAAATTTCTAATCTCTGACTGAATCAAATAATTACTGTTCTCGTAATATATATCCATATACACAAAAATATCTAAAGGCAATTATATAAAGAATGTTGTATTATAAGCTGTGATTTCGCTTAATGTTGTGGCAAAGTATTTGAGGAATCCAACACAAAGTGAATTAAGATTTGATAGAATTATAGCAACATCGAGTTTTCAAACAGAAAATGTCAATATTGTAAAAAGATTTGTCTACCACTGCCCATGTTGTGACATGACTTAAATTCTACACTATTTTCAAAGCAATACAGCAAAATAAAAGTATATTCACGTCTGTAATGAAGGTTTAGCCATACAATTCATTGTTTCTCTGCATATGCCTAAGAATCTACATGTATGATCATTATTTTACCAATGTGTAAATAACAATACTAACCTCAGTTTGATCTCCCATTGGTAGAATAGCCAGATCAGGTTTGAGAGAGCAAGCATGTAAAACCATCTCATATTTGTCCTCATCAAACGGGAGTCCAAAGAGGATGTTGTTCTTTACCGTAGCATTGAAGATCCAGGCTTCCTGAGCGGCGTAAGCGAAGGCACCGTTGACGCAGTTGTCGCCCTCCATATTGTGCATCTGTCCGAGAATGGCGGAGATGAGTGAGGTCTTGCCCGCACCGACAGAACCGCAAACACCCGTCAGCTTACCCTGGAGGGATATATCAAATGAAAATAGATGAAGCCAGTCAATGCAAAAAATGAATATTATCAACAATCTAGAACACGCACATGTATGTTCTTCTAGACGTATTGATACTGAAAATGTGAAAAATCACAAAAGCCAGTGAGATTTTACATCTAAACTCAACAACATGTATAACTATAAAGTTTAAAATGTCAATGATCTTAAAAAAGGGGAAATTTTTCTTAATTCTTGGTACATGTGCAGATATTATAATATCACAATTTTAAAAATCTGCTTATATTTACTTTGCACTGCACTTATTTTGTTGGACCTTTAAAATACAGGACCATAGTAAATTAGAATAAAATACACAAGAGCTTTTAAATTCTGTAAAAAAACTGCAGTGAAAAAAAAGGAAACTTGCAACTCTCAGAGGGAATAGCATTTTTCACCTTTTCCAGCGCAAAGTTGATCCCAAAGAGCACCTTGGAGACCTTGTCGTTCGGTACATTGCGTCTGGGATGGATGTTGCTCTTCTGGATGAGTTTATCCACGGCAACCGTATCCAGGCCAGCTTCTGCCAGGGAGACTGGCTTGGTGGCGATGCTGAAGCGCTTGCCTTGCTCGTTTGCTTTCTTACCGGCATTACCATTGGGCCGCTCTGGCTCAATGATGGTGATGGCGGACTTCTTGGAGGGCGCTTCTTCGTCTAGATCAACCTGGGTGGAGGAAATAAGAAAATAGATGCAATGGCAAACTCGCAAATGCAACATACATGTAAGCACATTCATGTAGCATTAATAATGGTTACGTTTTTTCCGAAGGTTCATAATTCCGAAAATGAAATAGGGTTCGTAATTCAGAAAATGAAACAGGGTTCATAATTCTGTTGGTTCAAACATGCATTTCTGAAAATGTAATAAAACCTACATCATTTTTCACCAACTGTTTGATTTCACAGTACGATGACTTGTCCTACAGATCACTTATAGATGTACCCCAGTGTTAAATGTTCACTTTGAACCTCTTCCATGCCGCTGGGTTTAAGAACAATTATCATAAATAAACTTCTAGAGTCATATTTGAGGTTTTAACTTTTGTTTCTTTGTAAATTTTGATTTAAGTATTAAACTTTCATGGAACAATCTTTGCACTGTATATACAACTGTTTCTTTTTCAGAGATAAAAGAGATTAAAGCTATTATCAGGCAAAACTTAAAGTGAAAATTTAAAATCGTGGGGTGGGATATGCCACCAACGGTAAGGAAGGAGTTACGTATGAAATGAGCCACGGACCTGTATGTTAACCTCCCTGGTATGAACGAAAGCCACCTTCTTCTCATTGTTATTAGCGCTACCGTTCTCAATGGCTCGACTTTTCAGTTTAATCTCCTCCATCTCCCCTTCCTCCTCTCCGCTCTCCAGCCTATCCCAGCCAAACACTCCGTTACGGATGATGACGGCGTATTTGTCGTTCCTTGGTAGGATGTCCAGGGGGCTCTGCTCGTCCATCACAAACACACTCTGGAAAATAGATAATTTGCAGTAATTGTTGTTAAAATGAATATCATAAATGCAATTATGTTCATCTTCAATTAAAAAAAAATAATTAATATCCTTTCTGTTAATATCCTCATTATTATCATGAAAATGGAAAAGAAAATTTGTGTAATAAAAATGAACTACCATCATCGTCAGCATCGTATTATCATTATTACTTGATCTAAAAAATGAAACCTGTATTCTACGTTAAGTTTCCTTTTCCTGTTCGAAACCACTGATCATTCATATATGGGATTATTATTTTACTCAACCTAATTTAACAGAACTGCAGCCGTACAAGCATTTCACACAACAATGGCAATTAGGAAAAAAAAATTGTACAAAATATTTTTCCCGATTTCAATAAAAACAGTTCAACAGTAATACACAACTGGGCGTTGTGGCATGCGCCTGTAATCCAGCTAATAGTGGAAGTTATAAACTGATTCAGCAGACCCAGGTTCAAGTATTTCGGATGGTGACGTTAAAGGTCGGTCTCGTAAATAATCATATCTGATTGATACACGTCTGTAAAAACCCAATTACACACACACATACATGAAATGATATAGAGGTGAGGAGTCTGTGAGATTACACTCCCTTACCTTCAACCTCCCGAGGGCGATGTTTGCCTCGGCCAGAGATCGAATGGCCCATGGAGTGGGACCAATCACTGCCCTGAGAGTGTTAAGAATGGCCACCAAGGTGAAAGCCTGCAAAACAAAAAAGTATTCAACAAAATATTCTTAGTTTTGCTTTAATACGATACCTTTGGATAGGCCTACAAGCCACCATTTTCAAAACTTTGTTGCCTCTTTACATCATCAATTGCATGATGGAAATGATGAGACGTAATAAAGTTGTCTTTTTCTTGGACTAAACATTTCTCTACTTTCTGCAAAGTGAAAATAGCTGCAACATCCATGAATGTACCTTTAATTCATATTTTAATTCACCATCCAGGATAATTTTTTTTTTATCAAACAAAGTAAAGGCAATACAAACACAGCATGGAAACAATAATCTAGCTTAGACAATGATGCACATTTTTAGCAAATTATGTCATATTAAGAACAATTCATATACATGTATCCCACCTACATTGTTCATGTACATGTTGTACGCCTAGAATTCTTCTTCTTTTGTACTTATTTCAAAAAAGTGGAAAGAAATGTAACACATTTGGGTTTACAACTTGGCACCTACAGCATCTATAGTAGATATGGATGCCTTCTAAATATTCTCATTAACATCATTTTACTAAAGTAAAAGTGGAAATTTTCATGTGATTAATTTTTCATGCTTGGGCCAAGTAAGGTGAACATGGGCAAAAGAATACATAAACAAAAATATTCAAGTGTTTTTATTTTTGCGCAAATTTCATGCCGAGCGAAATGCGCAAAAATTTCCACACCGCAAAATATTCCACGTTTACAGTATTCCTACATACAGTAATAACATACAATGTATGAAAGGGGTAAAAGAGATTGATTTAAGATGAAACTTGTACATTTGTTGATGTCAGTGGTTCTTCGTAGGCGGTGGAAAGGAAGATAACGATGGTTAGCACTGTAGCGATGTTTGGTGTGATTGGGGAGATAGAGAGACTGAAACTCTGCATGTAACCCGCTTTCTCCAGAAGAGAACGCTCCAAGTTCCTGATGGCTGCAATAAGAAGAAGGATGTTGATTACAGTCAAGTTGTGACGAGAGCAAAGGTAATACTGCTATACTAAAATATGGAACAACTGCAGTACATGTAGACCCCACCACACAAAGAATCTTAGCCCTTACTCTGACCCTAGTTCTAATCTTAGCCCTAATCCTCACCCTGACCTTAACCCTGACATTAATCCTAACCTTAACCCTAACCCGAACACTTACCCTAACGTCTAACCCCAATACACTGTACTGAGGCATGGTGGGGTACTTTGCAGTTATGCCAAAAATGTATCTTAAATAATATCTTCTGAGATGACTTTAATTACGGTTCCTTTTTCCATTGCTCATCTTGACACAAGAAGTATTCTACGATATCTTCACAGATCGTCACCCTGTTTTGAATCTGAAGGAAACATGAAAGCCTTCCTTTGTTCAAAAACATTCACTACGACATTGTCATGTGGGAATTTAAAACTAGCACTTGGGACCACCTATGGCACTGAGAAGGTTAAGAGTCGAGATTATTATCATTCTTATTCCAGATTAGTTCAGGGTTAGTGTTATGGATCTAGTCAAGAAGTTCTAGCATGTACTCCACTTTAATCTTACAGTTGGAGGAATCTTCACAGACATTATTGTTCATTTGGTACACATACCTGAAATGGCTTTCGAGAAGGGCACTTCCCACGCGTACATCTTGATCAGTTTCACGTACGTCAGTACCTCGTTCATCTTCTGCACACGTTCGTCGGTCACCGAGATACAACGATCTCGGAGCATAGATGTGATCTTGCCAAAGATCATCTGTAATAAGGAATAATTCAAACAATGAAGTAAGGTCTTTATCCCATTGCTCACAGGAAATGGGTGGTTCCCGTATTAACGAGAAGGTTGAGTTCTGGGAGAGGTACAATATAATTTGTGAGCTTTCTTATTCTTTTTATGTCACTTTGGAAGATTATCATGAAAGAAATGTCTCCATAAAAGGATAGCTCTTCAAATGCTCTCATATTGGACATATGACGAGAAGTAGCTAAAACATTCGGCGAACATTCACTTGTGTGTGCAGTCCCATATACACATTTATGTGTGCAGTACTTGTGCTTTTTAGTGAGATTGGGTCAATTTATCATCATTTTGATGATTAAAAAACCTCACAGTATTAAAAACTATTCTTAAGTAGACATGATCAACCTTTCCCAATAAGCCAGTTCGGGGTTAGCGCATGGTACAAATGACCCCAAATATCCACAGATATTTTAGACATGGAGGGTCCCTTTATGTGCACTTCAGAAAAATAACTCTGGGAGTGATAGAGGTGCCTCATGAATAGCTTTTTTTTCCCCCTTTAAAAAGAATACTTCCACCTGGATATCATGGAATGCAAAATTAGTGCATAATTGAATAATGATTACATGACATTCATGAGCACATATCGAATATTAGTGTCAGTGGGTTTTAGAATTTGGTACAGATGACCTTTATCTGCTCATGCTCAGATTGCATCTCCGAAGTGGCTTATTGCTTTGAGACAGTTTCTTTCACAATGTAATTGCATGACCAGAACTCTACTTTATCTTTAAGCCTAGAGAACCAGTAATCAATGTACATGTACTAGTTGATCAAAGATATGGACTGAAAGCATTCTAAATCTTCCACTCATAATGATAATGATATTATTACTTAGCACTTTCCAATTTTAATCTTACCTGATGAAAGAACATTTCAATCGAGTATTACTCCAGTCACTAATTCTTTAAACAGCACAAGTCAATATCTTCTTTTTGTATGCTAGCTTACGCCTCGTCAGTGTATGAATATGGGTGACTAGACCTAAAAAACAGCCCCAAAATAAAAAAAAACACACTTTTAATCAGTTCCATTGTTACTGCCCATTATCTTACCTGTAGAGGCCAGAAGAAGATGAATGTAAGGAGGACACCACAGATAGCCGCCCAGCCAATGATCAGGGTCGCTGCTATCAATACAGCGATGATGAGGATGATGGAGACGAAGAGGAAGTTACCGTAGACGCAGACGTCAAAGAGACGCTGGCTGTCGTTGGCACAGATGTTTACAATCTGTAAGGAAACAGATAAAAGAATCTCTCAGTATCCTTCACAAATCAACAGATTTATGCCTTTCCGTGGTTGAATTTATAGTAATTGATGAAGATTCTTATTTGGGTTAGGTAAAAGGGAGGTAGACAATTATGATGAATGACAGAAAATGATTGATAACCACTTCCATTTGTTGCTCACCCTCCAAATCATGGCAAGGAACTTTTTAGAGACCCTGATACTATTGTTCTACCAATGTATCCAACCACTAATTTGACTTCCATACCAACCAAAATCTCCATCACTCCAAACCTTAAGGTTCCTTACAAGAGCTATCTTCCTGAAGACAAAAGAGGGCATACCACTTCTCAGCTTTAAGGGCACTGTTCTACCAGTGTATCACTCTGGTTTCCATAACAACTTACTTCTCCCCAACTCCTATCCTGTAGGTTCCTTAACCCATAGACTACGGGAACCGGGTGGCTCCTGTACTAAGCCTATGGGAGTTAAAGAATTCAGTAGCCAACCGGTTAACCTAATTACTTGAACATGAATTACAGTATACCATTCTCGGGCTTCATGGCATTGTTCTACCAATGTATCCATCCTCTCCATCTGGTTTCCATAGCAACCTACCTCTCCCACACTCCTATCTTGTAGGTTCCTCAGCCTGGCTATCTTCTTGAAGACGAAGGAGAGGATACCACTCCTGAGCCTGGTAGCCGTCCTCATGGATGTCATCCAGAAGGTCACATCGCAGATGATACGGATGATGTTCACTCCTAGCATGCTGCAGACAAGAATGTAACCCCTGGACATGGGAGCATCCACATCATCGGTGAAGACCAGCAGCTCTTGTACGAGGAAGGCCTGGATAAGGGGACAGCAGCAAATGAGAGATTTAAGATTTACAAGTACACTGTAAATGTAAGCTTCTGTAAAGACCAGCAGCTTTTTGACCAGGTAGGAGTGGAAAACTGTAAAATGTTAACTGGTGAAGACTAGCAGCTCTTGTACGAGGAAAGCCTGGAAAAAGGTAAAGCAGCAATGAGAGATGTAAGATATACATCTACGCTGGTCCAAATAGTCTAATTATGAAACATGCTCCAGGAACAATCGCTCTATGGTCAACTTCCTAGACTAACTTAATTCCTTACTCTACCAAGGAACAAACACTGCATCTATTAAATCTAAACCTAACCTAAAACCAATTGCAACCCCTAACCCTATTTAGGCTCGCACAGACACACTGTGGTACATGCTCCACTCCCTGGACAGCATTCAACCACAAGTTTGCATCCTCCCACGTACATATTTAACCCTTTTGCAACAAGAATCCTTTTTGTTTTTCACATTCGCAACAATATTTTTCTGTTAGTGCCACATGGTTCTAATACGTTGTAATGTCTTTGAAAACAATATACATGGTCAGGAATTTTGTCGAAAAGTTGGAAAAAATTCCAATTTTGATTAAAAAAACAATAATTTTGAACCTCTCAATGTGTTACCAATTTAAGGATTTTAAAGCGTATTCTCCATATTTAAAATTCCTGGCATCAAACGAAATAAGGTATATGCAACGAAAATGGACACAGTGTGTGCAGAATTTTTGCTCTTCCTACTCATATATCTGGTATATTTTTTAGACCTCTAAATCAAATGTTATTGAGCCAAACCACAAAATGTGGTCAATTGTCTTGAAAGAGTTAAGGACATGACTGCTGTGCCAGGGACTGAATCTACGACATTCGCATCTCCAGTCTAGCATCAAAACCACTTGACTTTGACACCTTAACAGGGTAGTTAGTGTTCTATATTGGTCTCATTAATTGTAGAAGAAGGATTCAAGCAGATATATCTAGATGTCAACTTACGGAAATAACGATGAGACAAGCCGAGTATCCAAGGAGAGCTGTGATGATGACGAAGAGACGCGTCCGGACAAACTTCAAGGCTATCTTCCCCATACTGACCTTCTCCTGACCGACCTTGGCGACCTCTTCGTCCCACATCTTCTCAAATCTGAAAGGAAGGAGATGATGTCATTGAAACCTTTTAAACTTTTAGAGCATTACTTTATTTGTACATCAATCATCAGATAGAGTTTTCTAATGATTCATATTCCTATTATCTTTATGTAAAGATAACACATGATGAATGATTTCATCAGTTAATCATTACACATTTTGAAGGATGAAATTTAAAAGAAAGGTAATCGAAATCATCATTTCAATTTATATCTCCATCATCATCATCATCATCATCAATAATTTTGTCATCATGATTGCCATACCCCTTTGTGCTATACAAGTACATACTTTGTAGCCTTTCTCCAAAACAACCGCTGGCTGATAATAAGCTCCATGAATAAATAAAATTAAGAAAAAAATAATCCTCCCCCTCCTGTTACCACAGTTGTTACGTTCAGACGATGGGAGCCAAACTTTAAGTTTCGCTTGTAGTTTCAAACTTTAAGTTAACTTGTAGTTATCTTGTAGTTTCAGCCCGTATGAACGGACCTGTGGTTTTGAAACTTTAAGCTTACTCGTGGTTCTAGAACCACAAGCGAGCTCCATCGTTGTTAAAGTCTTAACCACGAGCAGTGGGGGGTCCTCCATCGAAGTCTCGTCCCATGTGAACGTAATAAACTTTAAGTTTCGCAAGCTTCTGGTTAGCGTTGACCTCTCTGTTCATGATAAATTAAGAACACAGGATCTGTATGTGTACTGTACAAACATTCGGTAGTTTCTACTTCCTGGGTTAACCACAACGATCGCTCCGCTTGGAGTTAAGCTCGTTGTTTAGGGCTCATGTGAACCCTTGTTGCGGTTAGGGAGTCGTGGTTTTGTTAACTTAAAAACTCAAAACCACAAGTCCTGTATAACCATCACCATCACCATCACCATCACCATCACCATCACCATCACCATCACCATCACCACCACCACCACCACCACCACCACCACCACCACCACCACCACCACCACCACCATCACCACCACCACCACCACCACCACCACCACCACCATCATCATCACCACCACCACCATCATCATCATCATCATCACCACCACCACCACCACCACCACCATCATCATCATCATCATCATCACCACCACCATCATCATCATCATCATCATCATCATCATCACCACCACCACCACCACCACCATCATCATCATCATCACCACCACCACCACCATCATCCCACAATTTTCTCCAATCTCTCTCCCCTACCTCAGTCCATTCAAGTATCCAGTATCAAGTTCCGATTGATCATAGAGGTCATCAAATTCAAGATTATTCTTCACGGCTTTCACGAAAAGTCTGGTCAACCAGTTGACAGTGAGGAATGAGAACAGTCCATAATGGTCGAGAGGGGAGTAGTGCTCTTCTCTGGCGGACAAGAAAACAAAAAGAAATAATTCAATTGTCATTAATCTGCATTTTTAACGGTCCGCCGATTTGTTTACAAATTAAAAATTCCTCCCCAGTCAAGCTTCTTCGTTTACTAACCATTGTCTACGGCGGACCGTTAAAAATGAATATTAATGAGTCAGAAAGAAGAGGATCTTGGGTATTTGATTCTAGTTCATCGTGACTTGGCCGTGAACCAGAATAGCTTGGTGGTTAAGTCGCTACCCGGCAAGCAGTAGATGACAGGTTCGAATCCCGCTGGTTCCAATTTTTTCTGACTTGTGTTTTTCATTACAGATCGAGCATACGATCTTTAACACTGGGATCGAGTAAAATGCCTAAAGATTTGTTTACATATATTATTGCAATAGTAAAAATAAAACAAAGTTGAATATATAGATCTTAGAGTCATATACACTAAAGATAAATACATAGATGTATATGATTACTACTACCACATCATAAATATCTTGATACTATCATTCCATTATCAGTTAGCTTGACTCCACCTATTAAATGAGACAACTATTCCAAGCTTCAAAACATGTTTGACAAAAATTAACCTCAGACTCGACACAAACAAAATTACATCATAAAACACTTGTGGAGAGACAACAAGACACAGTCAGCTACAGCGCACAAGTATAGGAAAGGCAGGGCCACTAATTAATGAACTTTGACCAAATACTTGACTTGAAAACCAACAATGTATTTTATTAAAGTTCTGTTGACTGCTCTCTAGCTACTTATAACCCAAATCTTGTTTGCTCTGTTGATAAAGACTATAGCTGATTAAGAACTATTAAGGAAACCCTGTAACTCTTCTCTCGTCCGAAAAGTGTTACGGCCTTTGTTTTAACCCTTTTAGATAGCTTACTTTAGAGTCACTTGGTGAGCGTATATATGGAGTATTTGTTTAGAGTTTGTGTGTGTAATGCCTGGTTAGTTTATCTCATTGCTGGATGGTACATGCATAGGTTTGTCAGATATTGGAAAGATAGGAAATCGACTGGGCTTCAACACAGGGTGGGTGATTATGTTATATCACTGTGTAGCTGTTGATGATGTGTGAATTCTACACATAATCATGATGGGAAAAGGACTTTAAGTCAACTTAAAAGATTATTTGCACCATACCTTTATGGGCTAGTGAGGACTAATCACACCTTATGGAATAGAATGGCAATTATTACAATGTTCTAAGCCAAGATGAAAACAAAGATATATTGAATGTGAATACAGATACCAGATACCAGATTTACAAGGCGCTGTAGCCTTTTAAAAATGTTCCTTTTGGATAACTATACCCAAAGACTCCACTGTATCATTGTTTGTTCACTCTTAATATACGTCTGCAATTTTGCTTTTTGTAATAAAAAAAGATTAATAGGTCACGATCAGCTGATTAGAAGGGAAAGTCTCCAGTTTTTCTCTGTTTGTTGTAATATGAATCGATAAAATGAATCTGAATCTAAATCTGAGAGGAAACAACTGAAATCAACTTCGACCTCTACTATTTCCCTGCATTTTTCAGTATTAAAAAGTAAATTATCTGCTGATTATTAACTCTTACTGTGCCAAGGGGTTTAGCTCTCTTAAAATTTTACCAAAAAGTGATCAATGCTTACTTTTAAATGTCTGCACTTCATTAACCATCTATTATTTCACAAAATATTGTGCACATAACTTGTAGGAAATTTATTACCATTTCTTATGATACTAAACATTATTACTTTACCCAACTTTATGCATATTAAACAAAATATTGAAAATTACATTTGAGTTTCTTATTTGTCCATTATCTTTTAGTTTCTCATTTGTTTACTATTGTTTAATGTTGAAAAAAGGTAACATCTTTTTACAAATCTGCAATTTTCTCTGAAAATTTCTATGGTAGTATATAATTATAATCAAATATTTAGAATGCTTGATTTATGCTTAAAATTTTGATATACATTGACCACCATATACCTTTCCTGTTGTCGAGCAATTGATGAATGAAAATGACAAGTCTATCTGTCACATATACGTGACATCGGCACTGAAAGAGTTGAAAGGAGAAATATCCTGCATGAAATGGGGAAGAATAAAGTAGAAGTCTTCCTGAACTTACTTCGGTTTTTTCCTGACTGGATAGAAGACCTTGAGGGGGTCCTTGTACTTGGCCATACCTTTCTTCTTCTCTTTTAAGTCACGGTATGTCACCTCGGGAACGAGCTCCACCCCTTCATCTGTCTCGATCTCAGCGAGGGCGGCGTTGTCGATCAGGTCAGCCGGGAGGGACGAGATGAATCCCCCGACGCCCGACGACTTGCCGTTCTTGTTCATGTCTGCTGACTTGCTGGGCATCTTGCCGATGCTGGCAACTGCTCTGTAAGGCGATTGAAACAGAATACACAAAATACTTTCATAGGAAAGTTCCGTTTACAGTGAGGATATTATTTACCGGTAATCCCATCTTTTCCTCTTTCACTGTGTTGAATTCTTGACTTCGAGAGAGTTCGCTTTAGGCATTTTTGAGTTGCCTGTGCGCTTCTTTCGTAGGAAATTTTGTGGAGATTAATAAAATTTAATTTACATAAAGCAAGGTCTTCATGATTTTTTTTTCTCTTTTGTGATTCTGCAACTGGGTCTGAGTGTGACCATTGATGTAATATTAAAGAATGTACATCTCTTTCTCAATATTGATTAATTAGAACTTTGAATATAAAATATTAGTGTCACTCCTGTAGCCCACTTAAAATTGTTCAGGGCATCAATGAAATAATTGTCGGATTTGATGACTGTATAACGGAACTCCCTTTAGGTAAATGCAGTTTGTGTTTAGGATTGATCTATAGGTTACTTCATGTAACAAAATCACTCTTTATGAAAATATTTATATATTTTTTCCCCCTTTATTCTTCATTATTTCCAGGTGATAGAATTAAGTAACAGCTAAAAAAGAGTATTTATGTATTGTTGATACAGTATATCAATCAATTATAAATAATAGTCTGAATTACCGTTCAAGCAGTTAACAAATAGACTCAACCAAAACTTAAAGTAAAGGAAATGTCTTTGCTGGCAGAAGCTTGCTTTCTATAATTCCTGCAAGAAATGAAAGAAGAAAATGAAGATCACTTTACATATAGGCATAGTGTTAGGCAAATAATTTATTATTTATAATTGGCAATTTTCAATGTGTAAATGAAAGAATACTGGACATAAAGAATATGTGATAGATATTTTTATCAAAAACGAGATGCAGATATTAAAAATGAGATAGTGAAAGTCAGAGTTAGATTATGAGAGAGGGAGAGAAAATGCAAAAGGAGAGAGAGAGAGAGAGAGAGAGAGGGAGGTGCATAGATGGAGTGGGAGAGAAACAGCATTTTTCGCAGCCAAAAGCAAGAAAGAGACAGAGAGAGAGACAGAGAGACAGACAGATGACAGACAGATTAAGACTGATGAGAGAGAGGGAGAAACAAATTATAATTTCATGTTGTTCATTTTCCCCGAACACATGTCCTCTAGACATATATCATGAATGCTGCTATTAAATTGTTTTACAACACAACCAAGTACCACAAATCATAAATCAACATCTTCCCCGAACCCCAACGGCCGCCGGCCCATGTGATAGCAAGCACAATCTATCTGTTATAAGAGTTAAGTACCACGCTTCACCTGGTAAACTCTGCAGACGGACTTCTCTAATGATCACAAGATATCTTATTGAGACTGAAACAAAAATAGATTTCTATTCCCAGGAAATAAACAAAATCCTCTGTTTGGAGCCAGAAAGGCATTAACTCATATACTTTAACACGGTGTTAACATCCTTCTGGCTTTCAACAGACGATATACTATTACAAGCAATATCATAAATAGACTGAAATTAATATCACTGTGCCAATCAATTTAGATTAAAGACCATTGCTGGTCAATGAAAATGGGTGCAGGTAACTCACTTTGACACTGGTTTGCTATTTTTGCTTGGATCGATTGATCCAATCGCTTTAGATTAAAGGCTATTGCTGGTCAATGAAAATGGGTGCACTTAACCCACTTAGTCACTGGTTTGTTCAAAAGTAATTTTGCTATTTTTGCTTGAATAAAGTCGGCTGAGAGCCAGATGGGCATTAATTCATACCATTACACAATAGAGTTAACGCCTTTTCTGATCTCAACAGAAAATACTGTGATAACAACAAATTGATCAAAGGAATTAAATGTAACAATAGATCAAAAACATTCATCTTATAAAATGAATGATTTCTAATCCTTCTGTGTGCTGTAAAAGAGTACAGCTGAAGACCGATTGCTCAATTGTTACATAGAGAAGAGCCGCATCTCTAATTTCAATGAGTAAAATACTCAACGAGATAAACTAGCCGAGGCTTGATCAGTGACTATACGGATCAATCAGATCGCATTCTGAACCTTGTACAGAATGCACTTTGGACCTTAAGGCAACGTGTGAACTGATCAAGCTTAGAGGCTACTTATTAAAAAAAACTCTTATCCTCTTTGACTTATTTAGCAGAGTCATGGGAGGATTTCTTTATATTAAGCATCCAAAGATGAGATTTGATATTTGGTATTTTTGTTGCATTTTATTAAGAAACTTCATTGACATTGACATCAATATTTTGTTTTACAATACAAAGCATTAGATTTGAATACCCAAATATGTATGATTAATAATTGGAAATTACAGT
Organism: Heliocidaris erythrogramma; assembly: GCA_025617745.1. Lineage (NCBI taxonomy): Eukaryota > Metazoa > Echinodermata > Echinoidea > Camarodonta > Echinometridae > Heliocidaris > Heliocidaris erythrogramma. Next base: position 7,949,582 of record CM046871.1, on the reverse strand, counting down.
TCTAAGTAAATATGGTGAGACAAAGTGTTATATTTCACTAAAGCTAGAACTATAAATGGATTACCACATAATATTCATTTCATAAGATGATTATTCACAATTAAGGAGTGCATTATTTGCACACTTTACTCTGTGTTTGTCTCTTATACTTTCCTGATAATATGCACCAATTACCTAATGGTTCCTAGAATTTTCTGATGAACAGGACATAGAAAAAAGAAATAGAAGGGGGGGGGGGGGGGGGGGGAGAAGAAGGGTAAAAACTGACAAAGGAATAAAAAGAAAAGAGGAAAAGTTGTGACACAAGAAGTGTTAAAATGATAAGTATCACAAAATATGATAAAATTAAAGACAAAATGAAGAAAAATGAAAGTCTAGTGAACAGGTAAAGACAAAAGATGCATAAAGTGTAAAAAAAAAGTAAGGAGTAAAATAAAAAGAAGAAAAATGAAGAAACCCTACAAAAAGTTTATTGAAATCACAATTTATCCCAGATGTACATATTCATTAGTAAAAATCCATTACACTTTCCCTCCATGCTTTTATATCCATACTTTTCCTTTTCCCTTTCCATTGCAGTTTATATCCCATCCAATTGACAAGGTTATTTATGATAACAGTGCTAATAGCACTTCCACTAAGGACTACCTATCTTGTTTCTGTCATAAATACTTCCAATTCGTGGATTCCAGGTCCCTCGCAGGTGATTAATCGAGGCTCTTCGAACCAAGCAATCAATTTCCAGTTTAAATGAACTACTAACCCTCTCTCTCATTTCTCTTGTAATTATTACAATAAAAACATTGATTCTACAGTTCAATAGCAGGCATGAAACAAGTAATGTCTTAAAATAGAAAAGAAGATATGAAACTTTCCAACAATATTTTCTATTATGATAAGAAGATAATCATACAAGTGGTCTTTTTGTTGGAAATAGAAAACAGAAATCCTAATCCTATATCCTAATCAACATAGGAGCAATATACAAAGAAAGAAAAATAGAAGCATTAATGATCCTCTTTCAAAGATGCATCTTTCTAAGCACATCAATTCTTCTTTTTTTTCATAATGTAATTTATGCTTTACAAAACAGATTACCATCCAAAATATAATCAGAATCAGCTTTTCATTGGTGTATTGCACCATTTATAACTATTGTTATAACAAAGTTTCCTTAGTACAATATAAGAAACCCATGAAAGCCAAAATAATGACAATATTCTTCTACATTCAAAAGCGTCTTTAAACTTTCGGTATATTTACCTTCATCAAATTTCAAGAAATGGTCATTTAAGTGCCTTTAAGTGTGATAAATCTGATTACTTATAAAACAAATTCTACCAACATTCAAAACATCACAACAACTTCATTCCTTGTAAAATTCACTTGACACTTAAACTCCAGGAAAATGCAAATGTTATCACATGTCGAGGTTGAAAACAAAACTCAAGGAATTATCTTAATATCCACAGCTGGTAGTACAATAGGTTACTAGTGTAAGGTAATAATGGAAAAGCAATTTCCGTTGTTGGACTTCCTCAGCGATTAACCTGAGGGAATTTCAAAGACTGTACAGAGTGACCTTAGAGCGACTGTTAAATGATCTCTCTCACACTCTCTCTTTCTATGTTTCCAGGGGAGCGATGCATCAAGTATCTTGTCAGTGATTTTTTACTGACAAATTTGCTCTTAGCCAATCAAGTGCAAGGAATTCAGTAGCTTATAACAGTTGTCTGTAAAAATCACTGACAAAACAGTTGATGATGAAATGCTCCCCAGGTTTCATATGTACACAGGTGTAAATATACAAATTTCACTTCTTTTTCCTTCTCTCTGTTTGTCTCAATGGTCGAAAGCGACCTAAGTTAAGTCTGGGGAGCATTTCATCAAGTGTTTTGTCATTGATTTTTACCGACAAATTTGCTCCCAGCCAATCAGATGCAAGGATTTCAGTAGCTTATAACAGTTGTTGGTAAAAAGCACTGACAAAACAATTGATGAAATGCTCCCCCGGCTTAACATAGGCCACAGATTTACGGAAGGCCATTCGTCAACCCCTAAGTCCTGGACAAATTACTACATTTATGTAACAAAATAAAGAAACAATCTTATATTATGGCATGAAATGCATCAGTAATCAATTCTATTGTGTCAGTTTTTGAATTTGTATTTAGCCCTAGAAATATAGTGATTTTGTAGGATTAAAAGAGGGTGACATTTGGCTCTCCATAATTTGGTGGCCTAAATCTACACACTTAGGTGGGGGCTTAAGTTAGGCACCTCGATCTCTGTCTCTCACTATCTGTGTCTGTATGTCTGTCTGTGTCTCAGTCTGTCTGTCTCTGTCTATCTGTCTGTCTGTCTGTCTGTCTCTATCTCTCGCTATCTGTGTCTGTGTCTATCTGTCTCTCTGTCTGTCTCTGTCTGTTTCTGTCTCTCGCTATCTGTCTCTGTCTGTGTCTCTGTCTCTCTGTCTGTCTGTCTGTCTCTGTCTATCTGTCTCTGTCTGTCTCTGTCTCTGTCTATCTCTGTCTGTCTGTCTCTGTCTGTCTCTGTCTGTCTCTGTCTGTCTGTCTCTGTCTGTCTCTGTCTGTCTCTGTCTGTCTGTCTATCTGTCTGTCTGTCTCTGTCTGTCTGTCTGTCTGTCTCTGTCTGTCTGTCTGTCTGTCTCTGTCTGTCTCTCTGTCTCTGTATGTCTCTTTGTCTGTCTGTCTCTGTCTACCTGTCTCTGTCTGTGTGTCTGTGTGTCTGTCTGTCTCTGTCTGTGTGTCTGTGTGTCTGTGTCTCTCTTCTTGGTTCTGTACCTATCTAATGGATGTTTTTTCTCTCTAGCTCTGTCGGTGCCCATCTCTGTTGCTGCCCATCTCTGTTGCTCTCTTTCTGTTTAATTTTACAATATTTTCCCAAATATTTTTGTTTGATGTATTACGATAAATATGTTCTCAAAATTACCACATTTCTTTTTCAGAGAATGTTCTCTTGAACTTCATTAAAGTCTCTCAAAAATGTGTGTTCTACAATGCAATTTCTACATTTACTTATTTTTTTTCTGAAAAAGTGAATAAATGTATGAGATAGTAGTACAAAACACATATCTAAAATGTGATAAATTTGTAAATCAGGTAGATAACTTTTCATTTTTTATTGACTTATGACATATTCATTAAATATATAAATATAGTCTGTAAACTACAAAGTAGCATGATACAAACTAAATGAAAGACAAAGAATGATAGATAGCAATATCTACTTAATTATACAACTGTAATATATCATTTTGATATCAATATATTCATAAACTATAAATAAACTACATGTATATGTGAAGTGTGTATCACTTTCCAGCCCAGAAGCACTTTAGAATGAAAGAAAGAAAACAACATGAGCCTCTAGAGATAAAATAACAGAATAATTTGAAATAGAAATATAAACTAAACTTGCAAAAATTTTCAGGCATTGCAAACATAGCAAATAATTCAAATCAACTTGATGTTGTTATTGTTGTGTTTTCTTTCTTTGTGTAATATTAATTTGATAAGCATTTGTATTTTCAGAATGCATTTGCTTTTTAGTGAGAACAGAATATTAATTCAACTTGGACTTGAAATTTACAAATATTAGCGATAAATTCATATATATTTAGATCTTCTTCAGATGTGAATGCATTATCCATATGCAACACAGTAAATCACAGTAAATAAAAACTGATTATACTGAAGTGAACATTTGTCCCTGCAAATTGTTTTTACAAAAACTAAAACAAATCTTTAAAAATTAAATAAACCTAATCAATAAAATCCTGACACATAGTATTATGTCATATAACATTTGACGATTATGAGCAGTATACACAGACATCAAAACTGTCATTTGCAATATTGATGGCTACAGTGTATCTTGTCAAATATAACATCGCTTTTCTTTTAAATTGCTTTCTTTTCTATGTCAATTAAAGCACAGAGTAACAATCACACAAAATTACATCAAACATACCACACTACATAAAGACTCACTACACCAATTCATGACACAATATTGAAAAGAAACTTCAAATTGCCTCACATCAAATGTTACACAACTAGATGTATTTTACAGAACAACTGAAAATAATGATAATCAAAATGAAATTTTTAATAATTTCAGCAATGAAAGCAGGTTAAGCTACAAAACATTCATGATCCATCCAATTACCGAATGGGTAATAATAATTATTATCCAACTCACCACTTGAAGTCCACTTGTGTTTATGGCTTGTAAAATAATGTCAATCGAACTTCAGCTGAAGCCTGTTTACACGGGTTCTTCCATCCTGTAATGAGCCTGGAGAAACAGTCGATATCGAAAGAATAAAACTATGAAGGGAGGAAGAAATAAAAACTATCCTCTTCCTAGCGCAGTCTCATGTGCGAATGAACTCTGGAAGGATTTGGTGGAGTATTTTGAGGTTTGCAGAATTGGGTTGTATCACACAAGTTGGTAGCACATAATTATAGCGTGTATCTCATGCAAGGGGTTATACCATTCCATGTGGAGGGGTGCTCTTCTCAGGTGGGGATGAGGTAATTATCAATTCCAATATTTGATTACCAAACACAAAAAAGGTAATCCCTATTCTTGTTTTATTTCTACCTATGACTTTTTCCTGCTTTCCATAAAACCAACTTTAATACCGGAATGATTGATATTATTTCCTTAGCCAACTTCCTTCCTTCCTTCCTTCGGAGTGATAATTTTTGCCTCCTTGTTCTCATAAACTGAGACAAGTATCAAAACTATTTGTATGAAAAGGAAATCATCACACTGCAACGTGTCTCATAATCTAGGCACTAAATTTATCTTTGAATATGCAAGTGCATTAAATTACATACCAATGGTAAGAGTCAATCACAAGTCATTTAAATGTATTACATCTGTCAATATAAGAACAATTGATCTATTGCATTCACAATCAATTGGAAAATGTATGTTAAAAATTGAGACAAAGCACGAATATATGACCATTGTATTTAATGTTAACAAAAGTATAATTTGATTTAGTGAAGATGATTTAGTACATAACATCTCAACGATATATATCCTCTTTTATGGAAACAAACAAACTTTCAGGATACAGTTTGATTTTATGCGCATCACTTATTAATCGTAGTCATAAAAAACTTGAAACATATTAAACTTTCATTGAAAAACAGGGAAATGAGGCATTTTCATGAACTACAATTTAAAATATTCCATTATCATGCACATTGGAAAATATCAAAATTAAAAAAAGGAAAAAATGTTGACAAATCATTTTGTTATTCAGTAGGTTTCATATCAACAATTACCTTAAATTTGATAAAGATTTCATCCCTCCCATCTCCATCTCCACCCTGCTCTCTCAATGGTAGAGTCCTGATCCTGCATACTAGTAATATTGAGTAACACCGCTAGTAAGACCATGTTAACCTCAACCTGAAGCATAGGGGGGTTTTGGATTGAGATTGGTTAATGAGTGTATGAGGGGTGGAGATAAGGGGAGACAAAGGTTGAAGATGGGCGTCGGCATCGTTGCACTCACACACTGACCGACTAGCCGATGGGATGGAAGATTCTTTGCTACAGCATCCCTGGTCTGGCTAACTTTTCATGGAATTATAAGATATTAAACCAATAAAACCCCAAAGATAAAATAATATCCATATTTATCTTCAATTTCTATTTTAAAAGATATATTCCTCCATATGTTAAATCTAAAAGGACAAATTTCCCCTAAAATGTTTCTCATAAAAGATACATTTTCACATTTCCCTTTTTCAATAAAGTGGAGCTTATTTTTATTCCGTTTTCTGTCATTTTTTTTTAAATAAAGCAAATAAAGAGCTGAATATCTTATAACAATTGGGCTAATGCTCTTGACTGATCATTATTAATAACACTTTTTAAACCTTACACATTTCAAAATGTAATTCAATTATTGAGAGATTGATTATAATTATTTTGATAGTCTCATCCTCCCTTTGGTATCCTGTTCTGATGAATAGTTCATAAAGAATGTTTTCATCTTTTACCCATAATGGGTGACTCTAAAGTAAACAAAGCAAAGATTATGTATGATAATGTTTGGTTAATAGACCAATCATGTGATGTTTTAACAGATACATGTAATTCATGACAAACAAACATATTTCGTCAATGTTCCAACATGAATTAATGAGAAACTGAGTAACATTACATGGAAAATGCCAGTGGCGACAATATTTGAGGTAACAACATTTTTTATTAATGTCTAATAATTTGCTGAATGGAAACAGGAAGTGTCAAAGACAGTTTGGAATATTAACAAAAAGATTTCTGTTATAGGTTATAGAAAGCTCAGAAATAGATTTTGATTCTTAAAGTTTTAAAAACACATGTATTTTACAAGGTATGATAAGCAAACCCTTGACATTTAAATAGTGTAATTGCTAGAATCTCCTGCTCTATCAATGAGAAGTCTCCCACTTTCAAAAGCTTAAGGAAATTTAAAACTCTGAATATTAAAATTTGATATTCCACATATTAACCCTTTCGAGACAAGTGACCACAATTTGTGTTTTGGCTTAATAGCTTTTGATTCAGAGCTCTAAAAAATTTACCAGATGCATGGTTACAAATAGCAAAATTTTCTGCACAAACTATGTCCATATTTTTAATTTGTAAACAAATCTTTCGGCATATTACTCCCAGTGTTAAAGATCGTATGCTCGATCTATAATGAAAAACACAAGTCAGAAAAAATTGGAACCAGCGGGATTCGAACCTGTCATCTACTGCTTGCCGGGCAGCGACTTAACCACCAGGCTATTCTGGTTCACGGCCAAGTCACGACGAACTAGAATCAAATACCCAAGATCCTCTTCTTTCTGACTCATTAATATTCAAACGGTCCGCCGTGGAACAATGGTTAGTAAACGAGGAAGCTTGACTGGGGAGGAATATATGTCCATATTTGTTGAATTACCATATTGCGTTTGATTTTTTTTTCAACTTCGACAAATTTTGTAACCATTATATTTTTTGAAAGACATTGCATCTTATTAGAACCATGTAGTAATAAAAGAAAAATATTATTGTTGCCAATTTGAAGAATAAAATGTGATCAATTTAGCCCTGAAAGGGTTAAAGGGTACCAATCACCAACAAATATATTGTTCTGTATGTTAGAGGTTCCATGTCGTTATACTATATTCAAAATATGGGCTTCAAATATTACTTCTATAAAGAGATATTGCAAGTTTAGTTACACTCTCTACAAGCGTAAAAGCGTACGCGCTCGCCAAGATAAGGCTTGCATGGAACCCAACTCGGAGTTCGGTCCCGAGCACATACCTTCATGTTATCCTTTATTTCCTTCATACTCCTGAACTGTTGACCTATAGAATGCCAGATAAAGTTCTTCGAGGTTGATTTTTTAATTTCTAGCAGTACACAAATAATTTTTTCAGGTGATCGGTACACTTTAAGGATTCATTTTAATTTGCTAGCATCGTTGTTAATTAATAGGTACTCGTATTGTGTCTGTAGTTGTCATGTTATCAGAATGATTGTCTAAAGCCCATCGCACACACTATATGACTGCGATCCGATTTGGGAAATAAATCCCAATAGCATTAAATATAGGCGTTTTAACAAATAAAATCTACCTGATTCAGGTTCTGAACGATAATATGAAAAACCAACATTGGAATATGGTACGATGTCGGCCTTATATCCGGAATAAGGGCTAAATCAGTTTCAAATCGTAGACAGCCGCTGCACTGCTCTGACTACGATTTGGTGCCAATTTTAGCCTTTCCTCTGACTAGAAGGCTCGTAATAGGCCGTAATTCAGAACCTCAATCCAACATATTTTATGTGTTTAGCTGTTTATATTTCCTTCCGAAATCGGATTGCAGAGTCGCAGACCGATCATATAGTGTGCGATGGACTTACCAGGGCTAAATATGAGGAGTACATGCACATTAATAACTATACACTAAGTGACTATGCCTGATTAACTGTACTCTTCTGTTTTTGGTTATTACATGTTTAGTTATCAGAAAACGATTGCTTACGACAATATTACAGTCATGGACTTTATATGCATGCACTTTACAGTATCATCAGTATACCTTTCGTTTTGGGGTCAATGCGAGCATGAGTGTTTCTCAAAGCGGTTCCCTGATAAAGCGCTATCTCTCCTTTGCTGCGATCTTCGCCCGACGCAAGCATCCAAAGATCGGCCCAGCTACATGTAGGGTGTCGTGTCAATTTGTGTAAATTTGTGTAACAACTTACCGATGCTCCATTTAAGTTGCTATAGTAACAGTTACTGGAAAAAGCTACTGCACATGCTAACCCAGATATATGATCAGTTTTTAGTCTTTCTTAAAGGATATATAAATATTTTCTCTGATTGTATATGCTACACAACGTATATTCAATGCTCTGGTTTCACTAATGCTGTTATAAAGTTCTTGAAATGTAAATCATATATAACTTTAGTTCATGATAATATTTGTTTCTTTGATTTTCTTAAATAGTACTAGAAATATCACTTTTCTTTAATAATGTAAAAAGTGATCATTAGTACATGTTTAAGAGAACACACAAAAATAAATTTTAACCTCGTATATAAATCTTCTAGAAAATGCTCTGCAATTTTTGTACTAGGCTACATACTTGCATTAAACAAAAGAAGATGAGCTCGACAAGAATTCAATACAATTGTACAACGTAACTGAAAACAATACAAACATGACTTGATCTAAGACTACAGGTAACATGATAATACCAGTTACAGCAGCCCCTGTTCTTGAATTAGTAAAATAAATAGTTTGGGCAAGGACTTTGAGTCCGATTATCACTTTTTAGGGAGTAGCCAAAACTATTTTCTAATTATACAATATTATCAAATCTCAATGAACAAGGTCAAAATTTATATAAATATTCTTATCTTTGTTGTTAATGCAGATTTAATTCATCAGTATAAAAATATATGCACTGTAATTATATAAATATAACTGCATATGTTACAATCTACATCTGGATGTCTTAATCTTGTTATCCATACTTAGTGCAATGAATATTTACGTGTACATGTAATTCCTTGTCACTATATGCCTTTTATAGTTAAGACTTTTATTCACATAACTTTTTTTTTTTTGCATTGATTGTGTGGTGACAGTGATGATATTAACAATTGTCATAACAACAAATGAATAGTGTAGATATTTATGTTGATGATGATGATGATGACAACAATCACAATAAGTAAGAGGGCTATGACGATGATTATGACAATTAAAAATGGTAATCATGATGATGATGGTGATTATGATGATTATGATGATGATTATGATTATGATTATGACAATGATGGTGGTGGTGATAAGGATGGTGATAATGATGGCGATGATGATGATGATGGTGAGAATGATAGAAGTGATAATTACTGATATTATTGAAATATATAATGATGTTCCTAAATCAAGATAAGGTACAATTATTATAATTAAAGAGGTTAGAAAGGAATGACAACAATGAGCAGCCCAAAGTGCATGGAAAGTTAAAAGATAGAAATAGAATAAGAAAAGAGTGAAGAAAAGAGTGAGGAAATTGAGAGGGAACAAGAGTGGAAGAGAGAGAGAGAGAGAGAGAGAGAGAGAGAGAAAGAAAGAGGGGGAGAGGAGGGAGAGGGAGAGAGAGAGAGAGAAAAGGAGAAAGAAAGAGGGGGAGAGGAGGGAGAGAGAGAAAAGGAGAAAGAAAGAGAGAGAGAGAGAGAGAGAGAGAGAACACATTGAACAGCTTCCAATGTGTCAATAACTGCCTTTAAGCTGGTAAGGAATCTATAAAAATTACATGAGCTGTTATTGCAGAGCAGAGCAGAGAGAGAGAGAAAGAGAGAGAGAGAGAGAGAATACAGTATCTCTTCTAAAATGGTTTCAGATGAGTTAAATTTGATACAGGCGGCATAAATCAATCCCCTAACCATTAATAGGCACATCTTCCAGTCACTAAGTCACTGCCTACTAAGCAGAGAGGTATTTGTCGAGGACCAACAGCAGATAAGATAATGTTTAGAATGTGTGTTTACATGGGGAGATACGACTTCACACTAATAGTTTCAACTACAGAGAGAGAGAGAGAGAGACAGAATGCAGGGAATTCAATTTAATTGAGAAGCAGTGAAGATACGATGTACCTGCTACCCATTATAACCTTTCAGTTAAGGTGAAAACTGACATGACATGACGTTGTGTGCCCGGCAGAATGGTGTACATTTTTGTTAAATTTCATAACGCCTCAGGTTTTAGTTTTCTACAACTTTTTTTTTTTTTTTGGAAACTGCTGAAGTGATAAGATTTCACTGTTAACAAGTGGACAATGTATGGCCTGAATTTAACATGTAGACATAGTCAGAGAATGGTCAAAATTTTGAAATAATATTCTCTCAAAATATACATCCGTTGTCCATTTTTACACTAAAGCCCTTCTGCCAGACAAACAACAGTGTATACATTTTAAGAGTTCTAACTTTAGTTGAATAAATATTAAAGAATGATACCATTTAAAATTTAAAAATAGATGATAGAAAACCAGTCAGCAATGTTAAGAGAAGCAGGACTTTTTAAATCATGGAATGTTCCCCGAGGATCACATCTCACTTAGAAATGCAATATCACTTTATGATGGCAGGCTGATTAAAGTGGCAAACGTAAATCATTCACAATAGAATTATAGTCAAATCTGCTTTAGCGACCACCTGTATAGAAAGACCACCTGTCTATAAAGACCACAATTTTTGTTTCCCTTGATAAGTGTTTCTCATTGAAACGAGAATTGAAGGAACCTGTATATAAAGACCACCTGCTCATAAAGACCACCTCCCTTGAGCGGTCTTTATACAGGTTTTACTTTATGTCATAATTTTCATAACAACCAATGCAATGAAATGATTTTGAATTAATTGCTTCACTTGATGGTGAATTGTCTTTTTTAAATTTAAAAAGCCATACATGAAAATCATGGTAAATAAACTTCTGGACCAATCTCAATTTCTAAATCATATTCTAAATATTGCGCAAAGACAGATCAAAAGATGAAAACATAACATTATTCCCTTTTTATTCACTTATTTATTGTCCATCGAAGCTTACAGTTTTCAGATGAATTATAACAGAGCAAAATTTTCACTCATATTATGAAAAAAAAGATATACAAAAAAAACAATTCTCTTCAAATTGTCCACATCCTCCCCATAGGTCATACTCCATTACTCTTCCACTTAAGCCAACACATGAGCAAATAGATTGGTACAGAACCAATACAACATGGATTCATCATATCCCAGATGTCATATGATATTCCAGCAAATTAATTCATTATTTACAGATGGGTCATAAGTGACTAAATTTCAACCTTGCAGATAAGAATGCAGATTTACAGGCCCTACACACCAATATTTGATGATCCCCTCATTAAAACGCAAGTTTTTCGACAGATTCATTTACATTGTAGATCGTTTTTCTTTATCGGATCGCATTTGGTGCACCGGAAGTATAAATGCACATCTTTTCTTGACATACTACAGGTATATTCATATAAATATTGCTTCAACAAATAGAACAATAAAATGTCTTCAGCACCACCTTGGAAAACCAAAGCACAAATATAATCTCTACAGTTATTGGAACTCAATTATTTGTTTTTCATTATACAGGTTATACCATCATAATTTTGCAGCACTTACAATTCATAAACAACAACAACAACAAGAGAGAGAGAGAGAGAGAGTATAATACGAATCAAGGAAATAAGAAAATATACAGAACAGTAGTAAGAAAAAAAACAGTAACCCATTAGGAAACAATAGAAACAATAGAAAATGATGACTTACAAATCATAAACAACAACAAGAGAGAGAGAGAGAGAGTATAATAAGAATCAAGGAAATAAGAAAATATAAAGAATAGTAGTAGGAAAAAGAACAGTAACCCATTAGGAAACAATAGAAAATGATGATTTTCTTCATCTTTCTATTCCTATATTCCACCATTTTTGAATGAAATAAAGACTACGAAAAGACTTTAAATGTCCAGAGAATTAAATGCTTATCATACAAGCATTACATTAAAAAAAAAACCTGAATACAAGAACTACTCCATAATAGCTCTCTCATCTTAATTCTTAAAGCCTTTACTCCATCAAGTCCTAAATGACATCCATTTGTTTACAGTGTTTACATTTATAAATGTTATTCATGATTACTTCAACTAAGAGAGGGGCATGTAACAATCTTCAGAATTGTACAATCGTCATAATTGTACATACAAACATCTACTACATGTATTTGGGAAGGGGGCATACATGTAGGTTCCACAGTAAATTCAGAAATTTTCAGAGGAAACTGCCCCCTGCCCCTAAGACTGATGCCTCCAGGGCCCCCGTTGCATAAAACTTACCATTAACAGTAACTTTGCCTTCAATGCTAACTCCCATGGAAACCTTGATTTTGATTGGCTGTTGAGTGATGTTACCATGGTAGTTACCATTGATAGCAGAGTTACCATAATGGTAAGTTTTATGCAACAGGTATGCCTATCATTTGCTGGACTATCGGAGAGTCAAACTACACAGCCATTATCCAACATTACAAAACTGTACATAAATTATTGTGAGTAATATAAACTACAAAACTGACAATTCATTGACCGTATATGTTGACATAGACACCATACATCCTCATACTGCATATCAAACATCATTTTGCAAACATTACATACATACATACATACATGTAGCCTTTCCAAAGCATCAGTAGACATTGCACATGACATAACACATGTATATTGAGGTACAGATATTAAATGCTCACACACCAGAAAAAAAAAAACTTTGTCTGTGATCATAAAGAGAATTAGATTATTGATGCGATACATTGGAAGGAGCAATGAGAGATAAACCTTCCATTCCTTTAATGAAATCAAGGGTTTTCATACAATATTTAGGGTTTTAATGTATATTTGTGAATATCTTAACATAACCTTCATACACGTTCAGAGGCTAGAATTTTGAGGCAAATAGAAACAACACAATCAAATGTTTGATTAAATCAAGATATTTTCTGAAACCCACAAATGGCATGGTTGAACAATTTATAATTGAAAATAATACATACATGTATGTATTTGGCAGTGGCGTAGCAGGAGTCCAGCCACTGAGGGGGCACTGGCATTATGGGCGGGTGGGGGGGGGGGGGGCATCGGTCGGACATTCGCATTTACAAATCCTGTGATGGGGGGGGGGGGGTGGTCCTAGGGGTCCTATCGTCTTCTTCTCTTTGCCTTTTCACCTTCTTACCTTTTCTCTCCTCTTCTCTTTTTCTTTACTTTTCTTTGTTCTCGGTCATCCAAATTGGGGGGAGGCATGTGACCCTCATACCCCCCTGTAGCTACGCCACTGGTCCTGCAGAGATGAATTATTTCTGAGAGATAAGAACCCCTGAACAAAATCTGGTAGTCTTTTTGAATGTCACTTAAACAAGATGGTCAAGTTCTGGGAAAGTTGAAAAATAAATTTTGAGCTTTCTCATTCTTGTCAAGGCAGTTTGGAAGAACATCACAGCAGATGTCCCCTGAAAAGGATTGCTCTTCAACTGCCCTTATGTTCGAAATACGACGAGAAATAGATGAAGTGTTTGGGCCTGACATTCGTGTAAGCCACATCAGTGTGCAGTCCCATATACCCATTTCTGTGTGCAGTCCCATATACCCATTTCTGTGTGTAGTGCATGTGCTTTTCGGTGAGATCAAGTCCATTTCTTATCATTTTGATGATTCCAAAACCTCATGGTATACACCCATTCGTATGTAGACATGATCAACCTTTCCCCAATTGCTTTGAGACAGTTTCTTGAGACAGTTTCTTGAGACAGCATGACCAGAAACTCAACTTTATCTATAAATGCACTGCATGATCAGCTACATGTATACATGATAGATAATAGAATTGAAATGGTAAAATAACAAAAATATGATAGACTAGCAAAACCATGATTAAACATGGATCTTAAACCAAAGCACAACTGAAAAATCAAAACAGTAAATTCTGGCAAGTACAGTGTACATGTTAAGTATCCAACAATACAATTGTACAAACAATGTTGAAGTATCAGGACCCGTATAACAACTCTGCGTAGCTTCATAGAATTTGGTGGAAAAGAATTTACATGTATTTCAGAATATTTCAGAACTATTTGAATGTTGATCACAATGTGATAGAAACCAATCTTACTTTATAATGTGATGTGACTGTATAATTGTTTTATGATATATAGAAATACTACTTTTCTTTATAATTAAGTAGTATTGCATAATCCAGCATCTTTCGTTCTCATTGTTTAATCAAAGTATTATAGACTTAAACCAAATTAGGGCATTAAAATTAAATTCAGATAATATTAGAGGTATCTTGAATAAAGAAGCTTAATCTCAACCATAAGAAATAGAATAGAATACCGGTACAGGGAAAAAACGATTCATTGCCAGAAATACTGCTATACATATAGAAATATCTTCACCAATGTTCAAAATAAACCAAATTAAGTATTAATATGCACTTCTACATGGATTGTTTTACTGCATATAATTTGTTTTGGTCATGTTCATGCACTTTATTTATTACACAGGCATTATGTACTGTACATGTAAGTTTCAACCACTGATATCTATAATTTGGACAGGCTATTGATTTATGCAGATGATGCCTTTGGGTGTCACTCAGTTCCCTGTTATATTTTTTACGAAATGGATTTCAATACTGCCTTTTAAACTCTCAATAAAAAAGGGTTGATATGATTAGACTGCGTTTTCTAATTACTGTGATTCTCATGGCCAAGGCCACCTCAAATATCATTGCCTAATCTGTTCATAAAAGTTGGCTATCCATTCTTATACAGAGTACTTATGGCTTCAGCCGATTATCAGAACTTCACCACAAGATGGCGCTATGCCATCTTCTCACACACAGCTATATTAGATCTTTATATCTTTTCATAACGATACATGTACCCGATGCTTTCGTAATTAATTGTAGTAGCCATTGATCTAGCACATTGGTATGGCAAGAAATACATCCTATAGCTTTCACTACTTATGGCGTAGAATTTAAAATGATATGCTGTAGTTTGGACTACATTGCACTATATGTATATTCAACACATGGGTCATGTAAAACAAATAGTGTGGGGGTCAATAAAAATGTATATCAAGAGATGGCAACATAATTTCTCAAAGTGAAGTTCTTAAGACAGCATTAGACCTGGACTCTATTTCGTCACTATATCAATAATCTGTATATATTTTGTCAACATATATTCTATAGTGCAGCAAATATATTTCTTTGAAAATAATTACTCTAGAAGCCAAAGCACCTAAAGAATAAATTCATACCAGGGCCCTGTTTCATAAAACAACTGCCGTTTCTATGACAAATTGGCTCTCAGCCAATCAGATGCAAGGATTTCAGTAGCTTAAATGGCAACTTCTTGTAACACGCTATTGATAACAAGTTTTATGAAACAGGGCCCAGATATTATATATGTACACCCTAGTGACAGAGGTGAAGGTGAAATGCCATTCGTAGAGCAGAGCTTCTTTTCTTGGGGTCAAAAATGAAAGTTTTGAGTTCTACATGTATATGCACTGAGCCTGTTTGAATTTTGAAATTTGCACCTTCTTGTGTAACAGACCCCAAATAATGCGAAGCCCTACCTAAAGACATAAGCATGGTCCGAGGCCACAGAAAAGGGAACTCCTGGTTGAAAGTGAATACCACGGTGCCTTATAATATGAATAAAGATTCCTTTCTGAAAAATGTCTCTTTGTTGTGATGAATATTTGAAGTATGCTTAACTCTCCGTTGATCTGTCTGGTTGTGCTCTTCGGGTGGAAACTCCATGATCTAAGATGATACCCTGGGTAAAGAGTGTCCACAATATGAAATGCCTTGCCTTGGTACTGCTATGCTTTGAGCTATAAGACTTCAATCTATGAATCTTGCCGCATACTGTCAAATTAAGCATTCGGTATTTGCTCAACGCATGGGTATTTATGAGAAAATCCAAATACTTTGGCTGCAAGTGGGCACATTTATTTACCTCTTAGTCCAATTGCAACTTCGAGAGTTGTTGAAGCGTCATATATCAGCTCCACAAATGTTATACACAGATCTTTTAATGTTCTTTTTACCACGGGAAATTCATGTCCCAAAAAGGCTCATGGATGCAATATGATGATGACTAAAAAAGTGTGCTTCCTCAAAGCTATTCAGACAATATGTAAGCTTCATAACCTTTGATGGATACATTCATCAATTATCCTTGCTCTGTACGTAAGGTACAGTCACATACCTGTAAATGCCACAGAAGTTTGTAAACAGCAGTGACTGTCTTAATCTTAAACTTATTTTGAATATTTATCAACAGCAAGTAAAATACAATTGACACACACCATTAAAGTAGAACACTGATGATTTTAAATATTGGCTTAATACTTATTATTGCATAGATGGCATAAATTAAACAAGGTTTAATTTAAAGCTTGGAAACATTTGAATTAATGATTATTATCAATTATAAAACGGTAAAATACAGCCCCCGATATAGCAGCTGAAAAGCTCCTTGAACGCTGCTGAGATGTGTGACGACACAAGAGGGGCGAGTCCTGTCTAAGCAGACGATGTCACATAACATCTTACACATTTTTCAGTGCCTGTTTTGTCATCTCCTCTTCACTTATTTCTCTTACTTGACTAGCGTCAGTCTTAATGTTAGTCTGTTGCCTCACTCTTAACTTCGTGTATGGTATTATTTTGATGAAAAATGCAGCGTTAAAAAAATAAAGGAATCAGTCACTTGTAAACAAAATAAGACGCCATTGTATTTTCAGCTGCTTGCACCGCGGCATGTTCGGCGTTTCAAGAGGGAACGAATACCATCCAGCTATTATTCGCAGGGCTTTTCAATTTGAAAATGGGGTTTATTTCATTGATCATTGACCCTTCTCCTGTGTATTTACAATCAAACGGTTTTAGTTATCAGAATCAGTTCACTTTCCCTTTTCGAATGGTGTGAAATAAGGTCATGTTTAAATGTACCAAACTCTTTATAATTTGATAAATAATTGCATTGCAATTACGTTCATTCATTATAGGACGTCGTCTGCTTAAGCAGGATCGATCCCTCGTATGACGACATCAAAACATCGCTATATTTCTGGCGAATCCTAGGATATTCCACATGCTGAGAAGAGCTTTTATTTATGTTGTTTTTATAATCATCATATACGCAGTTGACATAAAACTTATACGATTGCCATCTGTAAGCTTCCCAATTTCTAGTGATACATTAATTGCCATATTTGTGATTTTCTTGAGTGTTCTACTTTAAACAGAACAAGAATGAAGTGTTGTATCTTGGTTACACACGACACAATCAGTTAACCCAAGAAAGATGATTGACTGCATCACAATGTTGCCAATTCAAACCATTTAAAAAGATTTGACGAGTAATGATTGCTTTGTGTATATCATGAAAACAATTGCCTTGGTTCATAACACACAAAGAGAGGAAGAGAAAGGACATATCACAACATCACATGCATATCTTTTCTTTAAAGGCTTAATCAACATTGCAAACCCAAGATGTAGTCAAACAGGCCACGTCCCGACTCCTCCGGTGTCGTCGTCACCAGATGGCAGTATTCAAGAACGATGCGCATAAGGTCGCCAACGCTCCAACGCTTGGTTTGGATCTTCAGTGTCACCTGTTCAAGCTGGATGGAATACAAGCACATTGAAAGGGACTTGTGAAAATTAAAAATGAAAATGATTTAACAACAAAATTTAAATGAAAATAATGCAGAAAAGAATTACCGGAAGCAAGATTTCAAACAAAAAAACAAACATTGTGTTAAGTCTTTCTTTTAAAAAAGAAGAAATTTCCATCTTTCAACAACAATAAAATTGTTAAGTTGGAAAAAAGTTGCTGAATTTTTCTTTGGCCACACTTTGATAATCATACTGTATGACACTTTCAATAAGGTATTTCAAATGTAAGCATAGATTTTTGCTCAATGCAAGGACAGGAGAAATTTCAAAGGCCTTTTCTGCTTAGATTATTAAATTAAAAAAGAGAATAAGATCTCAAAATTGCCTTACATCAGCTTATCTACATGTCAAGAATGATACGTTTACTTCACATTTCTTTGCTGCTTTTTTTAATGCGATCTTCTTTTTCTCCCTTCTTTTCGTTTGTATCAACCTTGTATTATGTTCATTGTTTATATATGTTCATATGCTTTGTAAATATGTTTTTATTATTTTGATACATGGCCCCTTGATCGAGCAGTTTTTATAACTGAAAGGGCTACCCTGTTAAAATAAAACAACAACAAATAAATAAGTAAATAAATACATTGTAAATAAGTTACAAAGAAAGAATGTCGTACATGGTACGTATACCATAACTTCCTTTTTACGTTCACCACTTATCCTAAATCATACATTTATAAGCATACATGTATCTCACCTGGCATACTCTCTCATCATTAAAGCTGTAGTAGAACAACGATGGAGCCCTGCACTGTGATGCAGCCACCCACTGGAGTAGAGACTTCAGCTGTGGGTCGCCACCGAATGCACCACACCCCCAGTTTCCAGTGGCGATTGGCCTGCGAGCAGGAGGCCCTAGAGGGTGCTGGGTGACCCCTATGCTGCTAGACAAGGAAGCCTGGTAAAGGACCACTGCATCTTGGACGGCCTTCTCTACGATACACCCTGCTGTTTCCTGGATGGAGAGTACAGGGGGCAGTTCTCCTGCAAGACTGGTACAAGCTGTCTCCTGGCGATCCATGTTTGACCCATCGTAAGTGGCCAAGATGGAGACCTCGTCCATCGTGTCCTGGAGCTGACTGTCGACTTCATCAGTGGTGCTCTCAGTTGTTAGTCTCCGTTGCGCCGTCAGGTACTCGTCCCTGTATGTCTGCATTGCTGATTCAATGATAGTGTTGGCCAGGTTGGTGGCGAGGGTGACCAGATCCATTTCAGAGATGGTACTCCTGACTGAAAGGGAAGTGGATGACACCGATGATGTTCTGAAGCCTCGACGAGGGTAGCTCCGTCGGCTATTCCCTCCACCAGAATCAAAGTCAGACAAAGAGTCAAGGCGTATGAGTTCTCTGAAGGGAGTTGCTCCGTACAGCTGCAAGAAGGCATCGCAGATGATGTCATCAGAAAGCCGGTTGGCAAGTCGGCTTGCAGCATGGATTTTGGACTGGGTAACTTCATTCTTATGGCTAGCATTACTCGATATAGAACTTTGGCACAGCTCTTGCTGGAAATCTTCTAGGTCAGACTTTCTTCTCTGACTCAGTTTCTCTTCAACTTCTGCAACACGCGACAATTCTTGAGAAAAGAAGGCTATGTTCTCTTCAGTTTTACTTGGCCTCCTACCTGTTGGGTCAATGTTCCCAATACGGAGGAGATCCTCAGTGAAGCTGTCCATACTAGACCTCTTGGAACTGCATGATGGAACTGTCAAGGAACTTCTGGAACTGATGCAGCCTGAACTGCTCTCTCTCCTATACTGACCACATGTGCTGACTATCTGGGTAGAATCAGTGACTGCCCTGGACACCAGACTGCTGGCAAAGTTTTCAATCTCCTGGAACCTTGAGAAACCAACCTCCCCATCGATTCCTCTGGTGCTCTGTTGTCTTGAGGAAGTCGACTCTGGGGTAATGGAGCTGAGCAGCTTCTCTGCAAACTCCTCCAACTGTGTAGGATCTTCCAGACTGAAGCGCTTAGAGCTTCCTGTGGATGCATTGGAAGGAGAAGGAGGAGGAGTAGATGGAATGGTTGAGTATTGCGAGAACTGATAACCTTGATCAGGAAATGATGCAGTAGTAACCTCTTTAAGAGCATCCCTAAAGGCAGAATCAGTGACACTTGCAGCAAAAGCATCAAGTCCTGCCGACACAACTGGTTTGAAGTAGGAATTTTGCATCCCTTCCTCAGTCTCTTTTTGGAACCTTTCCTTGACATCCTGCATTACTCCACCAACTATTCTTTCTGCAATGGTATTAACATCAGCTCCTGATTTACTTTGCTCTACAATTTGAGTTCTTTGCACTTGCTCATCAACATCATCATCCTTCATCCTTTGCACTGCCCCTGCTACAACATTAGACACATACGCCTCAACAGTCATGCCGACCCTCTCAGAACCAACGCTAGACAGGCTACCTACGCTTCGGGTGCCACTTGCGCTGAAGTCACTATCCATGTCGATTCGGACAAAGCTGTCTGACTTGGACGATGACCACGTGGATATCACACTGTAGCCTTCCAAACTTGGGCCTCGGGTGCTGCTGGTTTCAGATACGCACCTCCCAGCGATTTCTGCCAAGGCTTCCTTGATGACGACACCGACGATGTCATCAATGATTGCACTAAGATTCTGAGTGATTCCATCTCCATCCCCGCCCAAATAGCAGCTGCCACCATTCCATATCACCCGATCCTGTGACTGCACACCACCTAGCTGGGAATTTATAGCATCATTTATAAGTGTATTTGAAATATCCTCTGCGATATCATCAACAGACTGTCCATGGTGATCCTTAGTACCCTCCGCTTTCTTTGATGCACTTCTCTTGGATGCATGGATGTATCCCTCCCGCACAGCATCACCTGCGATTGAAGAAGCAAAGTTGTTCAAGCCCTCATTGTTGCATCCCACATGACTATCACCCTTCCCTGTGATTCCGATGTCAAGTGAGGGCTCACTCTGAGTTGCCTGGTCACGCTTGCCCTGGCAGTAGTCCTTGACAGCTATGTCGGTGATTGCTCTGCTCAGGGAATTGCTGTAGTCTGAGATTGTTGATATACATGGTGTTGCAGATCCTGAAATAAAGAAGACAAATAAAGTTATGTTACATCATATATAAACATCTATTATTGATGCACTGAGTCTAACAATACAACAATTCTGCCATTAATGCACCTTGTACAAGATTCAAGTACGAAATTTAAATTTACCAGAAAACATCTCTATTTACCAAACTAAGACTTAATTTTCTGCAATAAATATGTAATACACGGTACTAGTATTTCACTGAAATCACAACACATCAGGGCAGAACAAAATTCCAGGTAAATATATGGCATTAGGGAGGGGGTCATTTAATGATTAATCCTTCCTCTCTTATGGTCACTACTGCATTATTCATAATAACTGGGAAAAAAATCCACAATAACACAAATAAGAAAATGCCACTTACTAGGATGGCTGTCAAGGCCCTCGGAGGCTGTCTCGAAGTCACCTTCTGTCGACATCTGTGACTGGTCCATAGCATCGAGATAGATGCTTTCGCTGAGCTCTCCACCCATCTGACTGCTCAAGAACAGTTCTGTCTGTAGGAAGCCCACATAGGCCTTGTTGAGTTCCCTCAAGAGGAGGGGGTCCCTGTACTGGGCGTCTCCAGGTTCACAGGTGGCATCGATGGCTACTAGAGATGTCTTGATGTCCCCACAGCTGGTGATCTGTGGATGGAAAGAGTGCTAGTACCTTTGTTGGTTTGTGACAAGTAAGGCTGAGAAAGCCAGGGTAGTACATGTAGGCCTCCATGGATTTCCCACAGTACTTTGGAAGCACATCGCGACACTGATTCATAAGTCATATGTGCTGCACAAAAGCAAAAAGTTATTCTTATGAACATGCTTATCATGACTCATCAATTTGCTAGCAGGTTAAGCTTGTTACCAGCTAAGACTGAGGTAATATGAGTGCTTTTACCACTCTCAACCCAAGAGTAGCAATGGAAACCCAGGTGGAAGAAATTCCTATAGTGTTTGAGCGCCTAATTCAGTGGACTGTCTCCTCAGGAAAATAAAAAAAACACTATATAAATTCCACTAATATCAGCATCAGCAGCAGCAGCAGCATCATAATCAAAATCATCATTACTATTAATACTATCATTATTTTATTCAACGAATCTCACCTGTGCACTATCTTTAAAGTCGCCTCCATATCTCAATCCCCAACCATAGCCTGTATAAGACGAGAACTGCTCGAAGCCGCTGATAGAGATTGCTTCATTCTCCTCCATGCTCTCCATGAAGATCAGACTCACCAGGAGCTCAGGACAGATGCAGAAACGGATCTCTTCCTGGACGCACCCTGCGCCAAGGACTCCTCCGCCGATGTACTCATTGGCAAAATCAACCTATGGGTTAGTGGAACAAAGGAAAGGATTTTATTTCCTTTTACTTATCACAATTTACATCAATGGATACATGTATGCCTGTTAGGGAAGCTTGAGTTCTGGGAAAGGTAAAAAATAATTTGTGAGCTTTCTCATTCTTTTTATGTTAGTTTGGAAGATTATCATACTAGAAATGTCCCCTGAAAAGGATTGCTCTTCAAATGCCCTCACATTCAAAATATGACAAGAAACAGCTGAAATGTTCGGGCAGAACATTACTGTGTAGTTCCAAATATACATTTCTATGTGCGGTGCATGTGACTCTCAGCAGGATTGAGTCAATTTCTTATCATTTTGGTGATTCCAAAACCTTACAGCATACACCAATTTTTATGTGCTATATCATCAACCTTTCCCAATTGCTTTGAGATCACAATTCAATCTCATGACCAGAACTCAACTTTATCTTTAACTCTTACTGTGCCAAAGGCTTTAGCTCTTTTCAAAATTTTACCCCAAAAATGATCAATACATACTTTTCAAATGTCTGCACTTCATTAACCATCTATTATTTCACAAAATATTGTGTACAAAACTTGTAGGAAATTTATCACGGTGACCATTTCTTATGATACCAAACATTACTTTACCCAACTTTATGCATAAGAATTATTGAAAAATACACTTGAGTTTCTCTTTTGTCCATTATTTCTTTGTTTCCCATTTGTTTAATATTGTTTAATGTTGAAATAAGGTAACATCTTTTTAAAAATCTGCAATTTTCTCTGAAAATTTCTATGGTAGCATATGATTATAATCATAAATTTTAGAATGCTTGATTTATGCCAAAAATGTTGATATACATTTACCACAATATACCTTTCCTGTGGTCGAGCAATTGGTGAATGAAAATAACAAGTCTATCTGTCACATGTACGTGCCATCGGCACTGAAAGAGTTAACGGGAAGTCAAGCCCCATTCCCTTGTGATGATGATCAAAAGCAAAACACATCAATAAACAGAAAAGGAAAACAACTGTTAAAACTGGACAAAGAGATACAAAATTGTATATTTGTAACTTGTATTTATAAGGATGTAGATGATATTTGACTATTTGATCATCCATGCAGACAAACTAATTAAAAAAAAGTGTTGCATATGAGGAAGGGGGGGGGGGGGGTCGGCTAATTCACAATTGTCGTCAAGTCCAACAATATGTACTGTTTAAGTAAACATCATTTATGAAAGTCGAACCTCTCGATGTCATGAAGGATTTGAATGACGTATGATGAACGTTGACTAAGAATGGCTACATTTTTCTTTATACTGAAGCAGAAATAGGATAATGCACTGTAAACTTTTTCACATTACAAAATATTTCATGTCTAGTTATCTAACAAAATTACACGAAAATTTGAAGTTGTAACTGTTGAAAGTTCATTAACTATACTTGTGTGTAAACATGGTAGCACAATATCTTTCTTCTATTACTTCCTCCTTTTTCACCGAGGTTACATCGTGATGACCTTACACTACAATATTGACTGACCTGGAGTGTACTACTTCCTGCCTCCTCGATCAAACCTTCAGGTCGGACCACAAGAGGGCAGAGCTGAAGTCGGCTGTCCTTCCAGGTCTCCAACATCGGCATCTCATCTCTAGCTAACACCTGACAGAGTCGGAGGAGTAGAGAAAGGAATAATTGATTTGGATTAATTTGATGTTATTCATGTACAATTCCACATTGTATTTCATCTCTACCTCTTTACATTGTTTCCTAATTGAAATTCTGATATTTAATTTTTTTTTGTATAAACTGTGTTTTATAGATTATATCATATTACATATAAGTATATAAGTATTTTTCAGCTTCTTCAGCATTTCATGTAATTTATCAATACTCCTTGTCATCGTCGTCCTCCTCCTTCTTCTTTTTTCATATTATTATTGTTTTTGTCATTATTGTAAGTTTGGTAAAAGTTCAGAAATAGACAGGAAGTAGCAGGATATGAATGATTCACCAGGAAGCTGAAGATTATGGCAAGATACATTCTAACACTGCAGTATTTGGGATATCAACAGCACTGCTGGTTGATACTGAATGGGAAGTGTTTATGTTGAGTGATGCTGTCTAGGTAGAGTATAATAGGATATTTGAAACAGACCAAACATCAGTTACTTGGTGAAATTAATATTAGTATAATCAATTCAAGATAAAAGATTTATTAGATGCTCAATTCACGATTTCATATACTTTCATGACCAATTTTGCAATTACACAGTCATAACAATGGTGTTTTATTTCCTTCTACTAAAGATACCGTACGTTTTCAAACGTTATACAAATGTAGGTATTCTAAATGTTTCATGAAACTATGTTAAAAACTATTTTAACTGACAGTATAAAGAAAAACATTTGGATATACATGTAGATATCTGTATGTACATGTACCATTTTGTTTGTGATAAGTATGAAATGGATGTTACAGTGTACGTACTTATTTTAGTTATCCATGTTATAATTTATTCTTTTTATTTGTTCTTGTTCTTCATAATCATCACAGTTACATTTTTCTTTATTAAACAGTATGCTTCTCCTTCTTTTCCTCACCATATCATCATCATATTCATCATCATTCATCATCATCATCATCATCATCATCATCATCATCATCACTATCATCATCATAATCATCATTATCATCAATCATCATCATCATCATCATCATCAATCATCATCATCATCATCATCATCACTATCATCATCATCGTCATCATCAGTCATCATCATCGTCATCATCATCACCATCAACATCATCCAGGAAGATGACAACAAACCTTTCTAGTGAAGGTCATGCTCCCTGGAGGCCCACTGGATGCAGCATGCGCAGCCAGACGGTTGAAGTAGTTCAGGATGCAACGTAGCTTGGCAGTCTGGGAATCTTCACCTTTTGACCTATACAAATACAAACAATTCAACAGATGTTTGGTGTTTACTCACTCTGACAACCAAGTTCATGAACTTGTATCGCAATTCATGATCCAATTCTTACTCATGATTCATTTTTCAATAATTACCATACATGAGAGATACAGTGTTTCTTCGGGTTGACAAGCAAAATCGATCAATCCATTTTAAATTTCAGGAAGAAAAAGGGTTCTTTTTAGTCCAAACATACTGCATTCAAGACAAAATTCTGGCTGCTGAAACAATTACCAACTACCAACTGATCAACATTATATTCATGTCCTTCAAAATACTTACATGTATGTAACTAAAGCCTGGGTAATATGATTTAAAAAACTGACGGGGCAAATAAACAAATGGCAAAATGAAAAGAGCATTTATACAATGTATAATATTATCCAGGGGTTCAATCAAGCCAAAGAGAAGAAAGGTTGGCTTTAAAAGAATATTTTTATACCTTTAAAGGGAGCAGTCCAGAAATAATCTAAATAAGATAAAAACTACAGATACATGATAACTTACATGTTCAATACTCCAAAGAAGCTCGCAAAGTGAGTTAAATTAAGAGAGAGGTTCGATGGATAGGGCAGTGTGCATAAAAACAGATGAGCCATCAAGCTTGCAACAAACCTCCGAGATAGTCTGGTATCACCTCCTACATGTAGTACACATAAATAAAAACAGAGATGGATGGAGGGAGAGAGAGGGAGAGAGAGGGAGAGAAAGGGAGAGGGAGAGGAACGGAGAGGAAGGGAGAGGAACGGAGAGGGAGGGAGAGGGAGGAAGGGAAAGAGAGAGATAGAGAGATAGGGAGAGAAAGAGAGAACAAAAGCAGTAGACAGAGAGGTACAGAGAAAGGGCATTAAAAAAGGAAAGATAAAAAGAGACAGAGAGATGAAAGTTTTAAAAAAGAAAGAAAAAAACATTAATCATGAGCACGATTATTGACCACAAACTTTTATTGTGTATCTCTGACAACAATTTAGCAATTTTTTGTTCAGTATGACATGCAGACATGGAAAATAATGATCTTGGAGCACATACAACTATTTTCTATTATTATTTAAATAATCTTCTCACTTGGTATACATATGTAGCTACTTTTTCTTGCAGCTGCTCTCACTATGTAAAAGCTTACTTGTCCAAGCCAAAATGTAAATAAATGTATACAATATCAAAGAAATAATACAGAGTACATACTTGTAGAATAAGCACTGTAGCTGAGCCTTGCATAAATTGTAAATATTAAAATTACAATAATATGAAGCTCCATCCCCATACAGGCTTGAGGCTTGATAACACACACTTGAGCTGTGCATTAGCATGCTGTAAATCAAATCATTCACAAGGCTGTCCAAGACACATATGATTTGGGGGGGGGGGGGGGGGGGGGGATAGGTAGAGATGATACACTATATAGTAGATTGGAGATAATGTGCCATATGAGCTGAGCTTAGGGCAGAAGCCGTATTATGATAACATCAATTCAATAAATATTGATTGGGAAGACCTTGCAGCCAGGAAGAATCTGATTTCAAACTTGATTTTTAAAAGGCTGATAATTACATGGAAGAGTGGAAGAGGTATATGTATCAAGAATAAGAAAATAGATCATGTTTATTTGTTTTTCATAAAATGTGCCTAGCCCAAAATCCAAATCTGGTTATATATATGGTTTTGTTATTGCAAGCTATGGTACCTCCCCCCCCCCCCCCCCCCCGCCCCGGTTTTGCCGAAAGGGTGCGTTTGGACTTTTTCAAATATGATATTATGGGGCAGATCTGGGGGGGGGGGGGGGGTAGCCAATTTGTACCCCTTTTGAAGCCATAGGGGGGTCGAATCGGCCGCGGCCTTATTCCCTTTTTCAGGGTTTAAAAAAAGTATAACGCAGTGGCGGATTTAGGGCAGGCCCGTTGCCCCCCCTTTAGAACTTGCTTGTCAGAGAATTCTGGAGGAAAAGGGGAGCCTCCAAAATTTGATAACCTTTGTGTGCCCCCCCCCTTTTACAAAATCCTGCATCTGCCCCTTATATTAATGATAATACCATAATAATAACAATATGTATAAAAAGTCAAACCACCCTTTTGGCAAAACTGGGGAGGGGGCTTTGGATGAATGGTCACATTCCAGTCAACGCAACGCAAGGCGACAATACCCACCCTTTTGGTACAAGCCATGTTTGGGGCGCAGGGCACATGGGAGAGGAGTTGCCAATTTGTGTTTGATTGATTTCAACTTAAAAATTCATCTTTCTTATTTTTTTAATCACATTTTGCTCAAATATTTGCTGAACTGTTTCTTTATTTTTCTGCCTTTTTAAAAACCAACTTAACTTGTAATCAGGGTGTACTTCCCCTTTAATGTAGGGCTCTCTCAAGACACAATATTTTCTAATAAAGTGTCAAATTAGGGTCTGTGCTTGCAGACTACCTCCAAGTAGCTACATTGCATCAACCTCCATTTCCGATTGTATTGTATCTATTCCTGTATGGGATTTGTGCCTATAATCTGATAATTACCCCCCCCCCCCCCAAATAATGAAAAAGCACTAGTGATAACCAACCACTGTGTAGTGTATAAATATCCTGATCCAAGATTCAGTCACAATGCCTATTAGCCTAATAACAACACACAAATTTATAAACAAATAGCGATCAGGGTTTTTTTCTTTCCTATGTCAACACTAGTCTTTAAAGGGAAATAAATGAAAAAAAAAATCAAGAAATTAATCATCAATAAGCATATATATTAAAGCATTCAGCACAATGTTACTGTGTAGCAATGAATATTGTTCAGTACTTGAACAGGTCTGGAATGGAGCAACATAGAAAAATACCTTGCTCAAGGACACGAGTGCCATGCCGGGGATCGAACCCACGACCTACATAGAAAAATACCTTGCTCAAGGACATGAGTGCCGTGCCGGGGATCGAACCCACGACCAACATATGTACCTTGCTCAAGGACATGAGTGCCGTGCCGGGGATCGAACCCACGACCTACATAGAAAAATACCTTGCTCAAGGACATGAGTGCTGTGCCGGGGATCGAACCCACGACCAACATAGAAAAATACCTTGCTCAAGGACATGAGTGCTGTGCCGGGGATCGAACCCACGACCAACATATGTACCTTGCTCAAGGACATGAGTGCCGTGCCGGGGATCGAACCCACGACCTACATAGAAAAATACCTTGCTCAAGGACATGAGTGCCGTGCCGTGGATCGAACCCACGACCTACATAGAAAAATACCTTGCTCAAGGACATGAGTGCCGTGCCGTGGATCGAACCCACGACCTACATAGAAAAATACCTTGCTCAAGGACATGAGTGCCGTGCCGTGGATCGAACCCACGACCTACATAGAAAAATACCTTGCTCAAGGACATGAGTGCTGTGCCGGGGATTGAACCCATGACCAACATATGTACCTTGCTCAAGGACATGAGTGCCGTGCCGGGGATCGAACCCACGACCTACATAGAAAAATACCTTGCTCAAGGACATGAGTGCTGTGCCGGGGATTGAACCCATGACCCAACATATGTACCTTGCTCAAGGACATGAGTGCCGTGCCGGGGATCGAACCCACGACCTACATAGAAAAATACCTTGCTCAAGGACATGAGTGCTGTGCCGGGGATCGAACCCACGACCTACATAGAAAAATACCTTGCTCAAGGACATGAGTGCCGTGCCGTGGATCGAACCCACGACCTACATAGAAAAATACCTTGCTCAAGGACATGAGTGCTGTGCCGGGGATCGAACCCACGACCTACATAGAAAAATACCTTGCTCAAGGACATGAGTGCTGTGCCGGGGATTGAACCCATGACCAACATATGTACCTTGCTCAAGGACATGAGTGCCGTGCCGGGGATCGAACCCACGACCTACATAGAAAAATACCTTGCTCAAGGACATGAGTGCCGTGCCGGGGATCGAACCCACGACCTACATAGAAAAATACCTTGCTCAAGGACATGAGTGCCGTGCCGGGGATCGAACCCACGACCTACATAGAAAAATACCTTGCTCAAGGACATGAGTGCCGTGCCGGGGATCGAACCCACGACCTACATGTACATAGAAAAATACCTTGCTCAAGGACGTGGGTGCCGTGTCGGAGATCGAACCCACGACCTTCGCATCTCCAGTCGGGTGTTTCAACCACTCGACTACATGTACAAGTACATTGTAGACACCTCTACATGTATTATTAAAGAGCCAGACACAACGGTTTATGCATCTGATCAAGCAGGTTCAAACAGATGGAGTCATAACAGACAGCTCCCCTTTGAAGTGAGCTTTGATGTCGCCACAAAAAACATGACAAATATGCGCTCTCCGAAAACATTCTTACAAATGAGGAAACAATTCAAATTCCGTTTTATTGCATAACCATGGATACATGTACGTACAATGTACAATGGAGGATATTCTGTAGTAATGATAATTAGTTTTCGCAGACCCAAATGTAACTTCAAAAAGGTGCACATGAATGATATAACAAGGTTCAAGCGAACATATTTCATGCCAAAAATACCAGAACTGCGATGACATTTCTTGACTGGCCGCGTGTGCCCACTACTTTGGTTGGCTATATTTCCTAGAGCCATCTTTCATGATAGTAATATATGAAATTTTATAAGCAGAATTAAGCGGAAAGGTGTTAAAATTGCTCTTGAGGCAATATATATATCTTCTATCTTCCTTTCACTGGGCCATGAGCATCTACCCATGATGGATACAGGCGCATTACAAATGTTCATATTATTATTATTATTATGCGTTTGTGACACTTTTAAGGCTATATCTCAAAAACTTGTTCATCCTGAGGCAGGGGAATTTCAGAATGAAATAAAAATTATTAACATTAAAACTGCACAATCACTTTCTGTGTTTGTCGATTTATGAGTTTAACTGCGCATCGTAAACATTCAAATGTCAAAACATCTCTAAATCTTTGCTGTTTACTTTGGCGGCATCAGACATTGATGTTAAAGAATCAAGGCAGTTTATCGATTCGATTGTACATCCTTTATAATCTGCCAGGTGTTTGCAAACATTGCATTAAATATTGTAAGTTGAGACTCCGTCTGTCTGAACCTCCTTGATCTGACACAGTGAAGCCTTTACGTGCACTCTGCATTCATGAGCAGTTGAGCACCCTGAAGTACATCTCCATATTGTTGAATGTGAGGTACAGGTACACACATAATTCAAAGAACTCGACATGATTGCTTGTACAATTATCCAGTGACTTTTTCCATCTGGATCACTGCACTTCAAAGGTTTTTAGAAATTTGCATCCGTGATCCTATAACAGGGTCACCTGCATTTTTTCAATGAAGGTGAATCTACAAAATGAACACATTAATACCTACATGTACAGATAATACACACTGCAGCAGTTCCAATATTGTACTTTAGTATTATTATGAATTAAGTATTACATACTTTTCTGTGTACAGCATAATTTGTCTCTGGAATCAACCCTACCCCAATGCAAATTTGCCAGTGAGATCAATTTCTTGGTCATACCGTTTTCTATCTTTGATATTATGAATGTTGTCTCTTTGTGACATACATGTAGTGATCAAATGTCCTGTCCGAATGGTTTTATTTGTGTTATATGTAACTTTTATTAGCTCGTCTTTTTTTTTTTGTACAATATTTAATAACTAATACAAATTCCACATAAATGTACATGTATGCAAATTTTGATTTTTCTAAAAATTGTAAATATGACAGCATTGGTCTTTTGACTCTTTGTCATACGATTTATCGCCAATAAAACCGAGATTGATTTGAATTGAATACATACAGTAGTGAGAGGAGGAGGAGGAGGGAGAGAGAAAGAGATGCATGTGGCTTCAAGCCAGAGATGAGCATTCCTATATGCCTACATGTATGTAAAAGTACAGTCAAACCCATCCGTACTGTATTTCCTCTCAATGACATTTTACATTAAATAAATACAGCATCCCCCATTCACATACCACAGATGCCACAGCAGGCTTCCATACAGAGCACTTATTATGGCTCTGTCAAACAAAGTGGGACCATTCTAAAGTAATACTTTGCTTTGAAGTCTGGATCATCCTTGTCCATGTATGTCTACAAGCAGTTTGTTTGCAAACTACTAGAACTTGGAACTTTCCTAATATATTCTTTAAAAAATAGAGTTTAGAAATGGAAATGCATGTGTAAGTCTTCTCTGCTGTTAAAGTTTGCAGGAATATTCTACAGCTATTACAATCCTGCAAGATTGCTTACAAATGTGTGAACAATCAATGATTAAAAAAAAAAAATGGAGGCTAATCATGTATAAAAACATTCTCTGAAATAATAATTTTATGGCTCATTGTATGGCACTCATATCTGTCGTATGGCAATGCTCCAGACAGAAAAATCATTAGTCCAGATACAGCTGAGCTGCTACAAGGTACCAACAGTTCCCTGGTTGAGAGATGCCAATGTACTCTGCCACAAGAAAATGAAAGACATATTCTTGGCAGTTTCCATGTTCACTGCATCAATAACTCGCTTACGCCGGAATAGTGGAATGAACATTTATTGTGTGGACAAATCTTGCACTGAAAACACAAGTTTTTTAATGTTTTGTCTGCATACTAATAATGAGGATTTGTTTTGAAGCAATCATATTTTCCATCAGTGTCAATACAGATTTCACTATAACTACATGTACTTCATGTACAATGACCACATGACAATGTTTATCGATTCATTTGTAAAGTTGGTACAGTAGCAGCTAGTAGCATAAAAAATTTGATCAAAATGTCCTTTTTCTAATCCAGAATTGCCCCATAAATACATCGATCTAGACATCATATTAAATTATTACAATGTAGGCCTACGTGTACGTGTACATGTACATGTATGCATATATGTCCATGCACAAAACCTAGGCTAATGTTTATCCCACGAAGGATAATGCACTACACTGTCGATGTGAACGGACGACGTGCAGTACATGAATTTCATCTGTTGTAAAGTACATCACCCTTGACATTCAGAAAGCAGATCATGGCTCATGAATAATTTATGTATCATAGATTATCTGGGCTTGCCTTTAATGTCAAAAACCTGATATCCCTGAGCCAGTAAATCATTGTTTCCATCTATCATTTTGGAAATATACGATTCATGAACATTTTCTTGCTCTAGGCCCGTCCTCATCAGCCTGAGTTTTCAAAGTAACCTGCTTATTCTGATCTGCTAATTTGTAATGAAGACGCAATTAGCAGGTTAGTTTGTGGGCTCAAGCTCAAGCTTACAAACCCAAACAAATTTTTGGGGCAAAATAGCGTCCTATTTGGCGAATTAGTGGACAAATTCGCAGGTGAAGACGCGCTCAGGTTTTGACTCCACGTGTACCTAGAATCACGGTGACATAAGCGTGCATGCTCCGTAGCTCACAAAGATAAGATTCCAAGCATGAGCTAGAATTGCCCCACTTGGGCTAATGAAGATTTCAAACTCAGGATTTTTTTCTTGAGTAGCGTTGAATTAGCTAGAATCTAGAGCTTGAACCCAACTCGGGCTGTGCATAATTGGGGATCATCAACTTCAAGGTTGCTTGTAATGTCAAAGACCCAGAATCACTTACAGTAAATCACGCATCACTGTATGATGTCTGATCTGATGTTATCATCCATTAACCCCAAAAATCAATACAAGTCATGCATACATGTTTTTTCCTGGTATTTGGGCATAAATGTCATTTGATTATCAGGGCTTGCATTTAATGAAAAAGAACCCCAATATCAAATAACAGTAAATCATGCACCAAGTGCATTCGACATCTGATATAGGTTTCTATCAAACATCTTATACAGTGTAATCAATATATATTATCACTCCTTGCATCAATGTGCTTTCATTGTTATGTTTTTGTGTGTAATAGGCTTTTTACACCTGACTTCTTTTAAAATTAAGTCACTGGATAACCAGGTATTGGCCTGCTATCTCAGTAGAGACTTCCAGAAGCATTGCGACAGTATACTGAAGGGTTACAAGCTTTAATAACAAATGATTTGATTAATGTTGATGGACAAAGACAATGAATCACCAAGGGTATGAATAATTTTGAACATCACCAAATTTGGATAACGCAATTTTTCTCTTGTTATGCAAATGAGTTGAAACCAGAAACAGCATTCATTTGTAGATGATAACTAAATGTATTCAAGTGATGTGTAAGTACATAAATCAAGTTCTACTTTCATTTTTGCGAAAAATGCAAAAATCTCCAATTTTCCAAGGGTTATGAATAATTTTGAGGACAACTGTACATTACATCTAGGTCGCCTTAATATAATCTCAAAGACCCAATATCAATAACAGCAAATCTTACATCTATCTGGTATTCATCCATTACAATCAATATAATTCATGCCTATTTCTGGTTTTTGTGCATCAAGTCTTGCTTTAAATGTCACAGAACCTAACATCGTTGACAAGTACATGTAATACATCACAGAATCTATGGCAGGACATCTCGCTCGGTATTGTTTCTTTTTTATCTTTATCTTCAACAATAAATACAATTCATGCCTTTTTCTGGCTTTTTGCATGAATAGACTATTTATGGCTTGCCCCAAATATATAACAGAACCTCACATCACAATAAATAATAAATCATGGAATTCACAGTAGGAAATCTGATATTAGTTTCCATCCATTATCTGTACAACCAATACCATTTGTGCATACAGTGTACATTTATTTTCCGGATCTTTACATGTACATATACTGTAGATAATAAAGACCCAATATTACTGACTGTAAAATCATGCACCACTCATGGCATGATCTGATATTGGTCTCCATCCATCATCTTGTACAATGATCAATACGATTTGTCCATATTTTCCGGCTTTGGGCAAAACAATGTGCTTTAGGGCTTGCCTTTAACGTCAAAGACCCAAATACCACTGATTGTAAAATCATGCACCACTCATGACATCTGAAATTGGATTTTCATCCATCATCTTGTACAATCAATATGGTTCACCCATATTTTCTTGCTCTGTGACCTACAGTATTATAACGGGAACATGCACCGATATTGGCTGTAAACTAGGGCTGCACGATATCACAATAATATTGAAATGCTAATGAATATTTGATATTGAATTTTGCCAATATACGATATATCGCCTTCGAGCGATATTTGAAAAAATATCGTTGATATAGGTACGCTAGCGAGTTTTAGAAATAAGGAAATAAAATGTCATAAATATTATGAATGAGATCGTGAAGGATCTGTGAATTACAGTTACCTTTGCATTTAAGTCGAATCTGTTGGGACCACAAAAAATACTTCAACTTGTGCAAACTTTGACTTACATGTAGGATATGTAAATAACACATGTTTTGCATAGTTTGGTCAAAAAATTGAATCGACTTAGGCAAAGTTAACTGTATTCTGACAAAGAATTCTGTATTCTGACGCATGTTATAATTTTATTTCTTATGAATCAGAATGTTTTATTCAATTTAAACACAATATGATATTTTATTTTGAAGCAGGATAGTCAGTGACTGGGCGGGTAACTGTCTCGAGTTGTGCTGAATTTAAGGTGAATAGAAATGTACATTTTTGGGTGGTGACACTCTATCGCCGTATTGGCGATACTGAAGCTGACGATTATCGAATAATCCAAAATGCGATATCATGCAGCCCTACTTGTATGTACATATACATGACATCCTAAACGGGTTCCGAATCCCAACCGTCATCTTACAAACTTGTACAATTAATACAATTTACACCTGAATATTATACTGTATTAAGTAACAAGAGCTGGAAATACGTTCTTATTTGGATGGGGGGGGGGGGGGCTTCTTTTTGGTAGGACCACAAATTCCAGGATGTAAACTGTACATGTATGTATTTCTACTTTACTTTCCCTTTATTTTATCCTGAAAATGAATGCAAGTGTGTGTAGTTTGTAACTGTTGTTGTTCAGACTCTACTAATATCAAGTGTCTGTGCTTCATACAAACAGACATACACTATGAACACGATGACAAAGAGAGCAGACAATTTATGCAGCTCCTCATTCTACCCTCCACAATAGCTCTAGTAGACAAAAGGACATCCCTTCACTGCTATTATGTGACACCTGTTCTACATATTTTTACAGGATAGCAATGAATGGATGTTCTTTTGTTAACCAGTGCAATTGTGAAGGGTACAATGAGGAGCTGCATAAATTGTCCGCTTCTTTGTTCGTCATGTTCATAGTGATACATTGTACATGTACAAACAAAAGGGCATTCAATGTTTGGATTCTTTTAAGAGATTGTACACTATAATATAGTCACTCTCCACAATACACAGGAATGCACAAAGAGGATTACAGAAGACCTGGCATTCATTGTGAACTTTTCTTTGAAAATCATGCAGCACATTGGATGTCTATGAAAAGGCTGCACCTTATCTATACCTGTACATGTATGTACCTAATATTGTAGTTTACAAACACACTTGTATATAAGTACATATACTCACGATCAAAATACAAGGGGGCTCAGTAGTCTGCAAGCACAGACCCTAATTTGACACTTTATCAGAAAATTATTGTGTCTTGAGAGAAGCCTAACCCAGCTACATGAACATGTAGGTCAGGAGCAGCTATAGTACAGGGCCTACAAGGTAAGGTAGTCTTACAGTGCAGACATTCTTTTACCACAGGGTTTGTGCCTGCAAACTAGGGGCTCAGGGAGATAATGCTTTCTCAAACTACTGGAAAAGACTCAATAGGCCTTTAGTACAATTCCAGTAGCCCGAAAACTTTCCTTCCTGGAGAAAATTGTGATGTAAATAGCTCCGAAACAAGAGAGAGAATAAGAGAGAAAGAGAGAGAGAGAGGGGGAGAGAAAGACATTACAGGTATGTATACATGTATGTCTATAAAATAAAAATCAACATTTTCAGTACAGTATTGCATGTCTACATACCTACATGTACAATAAATAGGTCCTAAAAATATAAATCCCCATTCTGAACTAATCTGCAGTCAATAAAAGAATGCACATGAAGTATGACAACTTTCATTGCCAAATGATATTATCATCTCCCTGAGAAATAGACAAACAAATGGTCCAGAAATCATTCAAAGAAAACTCTAGATCATACAAACGACAGATAAATTGAAAACTGAAATGAAATCAATACCTATTTGTTCGACACTGTAGAAGAAGCCATCCTGTGGCTTTAGGTCTCCAAGAGCCAGTGCAAGATCCACAACCACAGGCAAGGTCTTGTCAAAGAATATTGTCCTCTCCTCTTGCGTCGCAATAGCCTCCAGGAAATGGACAAGTCCGGACACGACGGTGGATGCCCTGGTCCTCTGAGTGTCCGTTGACTTTGTGCCGCCATGGATGAGAGCGTAGACGTGGTCCAGGATGGGTAGAACCTCTGATAAAGTGGAGACCCTACGAATCCTGGTGAGGGCTCCCTGGACCAGAGGCCATGTCTCTAGGTCACAGGGCAGGAGCACTGGAACCCTGCTGGGGTCCCTCTGGAGGGATGGATTGTGTGATGCTTTCTCCGTTACCATGGTGATTGTGTGAGGATGAGGGGATGAGGGTGAGGGGTGCGATGTCACAGAGATTCAGTCTTGACTTCTGCTTACAGACTGGTTCCTTGACATTGACGTTGTCTATTGATTAGCATTTTCCATCTGCAAGGATGACATTTAAAGAAAGGAGAACAAGCAACTTTTAAAGCGAGATTTCACTGCTGTCAACACCACATGTACATGTACATGTATTCATTCAAAATGATATAGAGCACTGAAAACTAGGGCAAAGCTCAGTTTACATGTAATAAATTTCATCAACAGAACTTGAACTGTGATCTCAACCAGATGTTTGTCATTTGAAATCAAGTCATTACTAGTGACAAGGAACATACTGTATTATACTAAAGACATCCCTTGAATAGGACTACGATGTAATATTAATACTGTCGGTCCAATGGCTTAGCTATGCGTGAACTGATTATAACTCAATCAATGAACAAATGAAATATTGCAAGTTGTACAAGGCACAACACTGCCTGACGAATATCATAAGCCCAACTGCTGTACAGTGCGTAATGCATAATCGTGCGTGTACATGAAGATATTGACTGGGTACTAAGAAATTTATCTAAAACCATGAATTCCGCATGCATGGAGATTTCTTCCCACAGGATGGAGGAGATTGAATATCACAAGGGACAGGCTTGGCCGTCACCTGTGCATACTAAGCAGACAAACGTACATAAACCACGTTTTATTAAAAAGCTTTGTACATGGGTACATGCTCATACTATGCTATAGAGAGACTATACCAATACATGTACATAAATACTCACAACACAAACATACATGTACCAATGTTTATCAAAATTAACTGTGTTCACACTCATCCAAATTGAACCTCATATCTTGTTAAAGGTCTGTGCATACTAAACTGATTAACACCAAAATTTTTTAAAAAGCTCAGTTCCTACTTGTCCAAATTCAGGTTTCAACGTTAATCTTGACACTAAACACTAAACAGATTAACACAGATAGGTTTATTGAATAGCTCTGTTCACATGATATTAACCTTTTGTCAATTACATGCAGTCTATTATCAATGCAGGCACAATTATTCAAAGGCCTCATTCACACTTCTAAAGATGAAACCTCTTGACATCTGTGGCTGTGCATGTAAAAATGTATGCAGGCATGTTTAGAACCTTTTTTTAACAACTATATGTTCAATGGTCTTTGAAGTCCATTATCTCAAAGAAGGTGAATGCATAGTTCGTCACTATTGACGCTCGGGAAAGTTATCATCCATAAATTTGAATTTATTCGCTCCGTCGCGTACGTCATAGTATCAAGAACATAGATTTATATTTAGTAAAATCGTAATTTTCAAAGAAATATAAAACACATTTTCGTGTTTAGAATATATATATATATCTGTTAAATATTTAAAATCTCAAATGGGGTTTTGTATCAGGAAGAAAGACAATTTTGCATTCGGATTAAAAATATCTTTATGTACACATCAAGAAAATGGCAGCGCCCCCCGGTATCTTGCTGATAAATCTTGCTGAGAAAATCTTGATTTATACCCATCTCGTATATTATAATGCAAAACTACGTACATGTAGGACAACAAGAAGGAATAGATTACATCTTTGAATATAAGCACATTTATATTTTGAGGTTAATTCCCCTTTAACAACCTCATCACCATGGAAATCACGATGGAATTCCTTTTATAAGGTTTCATCAGTCCTTAAAGATAAAGTTGGGTTCTGGTCATGCGATTACATGTACATTTTGAAAGAAATTAAAGCACATATGGGAACGGTTGATCACGTCTACATAAGAATTGGTGTATACTGTGAGGTTCTGGAATCATCAAAATAATAAGAAATTGTCCCAACCTTGCTGAAAAGCACATACATGTACATGTACATGTACACTGCAACGTAGAAATGGGGACTGCACACACTTGTGGCATGAATGTTCGGCCCAAACACTTCATCTATTTCCAGTCATATTTCGAATATGAGGGCATTTGAAGAGCAATCGTTTTCAGGGGACATTGTTACTACGATGTTCTTCCAAACTGACATACATGTAAAGGAATCAGAAAGCTCACAATTTTTTTTTCTTCACCTTTTCCAGAACTCAACCTTCTCTTTAAATAACTTTCCAAACAGACTTTGACTCTGACAGATAAACATGTAGATGCTACACTTGACAGATAAAGAGCCTATGGACATGCCTATAAATTTTGCTTACAAGTTTTTACAGTCACTATTAAAGTGGCTCAGTAAAGACATTGCCTAGAGGCTTACTTTTTAACCTTAATATCAAGAAGAAAAACAAATCAGAAAAATTTGGTTAACTATTAAAGTAATCTGTTCCATGGCAACCGCGTAGCTACAGTATGATTTAATTTCAGGGGAGCGGTTGCGAAAATACTGATGAGCACACGAAGCGTGCTCCCCAGGGGGGTGGGTGCAGCTTTACGTTTTTGAGAGAAAGATAACGGCTCATAGCACCGTTTTGTAGGCTGAAAGTTAGTTCAACGCCCTGACCGCTTTTCGATTATTTGGACGCAATACTGCACTGTACATGTACAGGGATAGGCGCAGGGAGGGGCAAAGTGTGAAAGCTTTGACATTTTAGCAAATATTAATTGAGTAAAAGATATCAGCTCATAGCACCTTTTATGCTTTTTTTTCTCTCACTTCCCCCCGCTTTTTCTCTCTCGCTTTTTTTTTTTTTTGGGGGGGGGAACTGCTTTTTCTCTCTCGCTTTTTTGGGGGGGGGGGGGCTGCCCCCCCCCCCCCCCCCCCCCCCCCCCCCCCAGCTACGTGCCTGTTCAATGGTGGCTGATAATAAATATTCCATCGGTGATGAATGCCTAGTTTCTCTCACTTTGTACTTGTGGTGCTCGAAATATGCTCGGATCTTATTATAGGATTGATGAAAACTGCATCACCATGGCAATAGCGATGGGATTCCTGTTATTAAGGTTTCATCACACTCTAACTTTCCAAACAGACTTGAAACAGACTTGAAACAGACTCCCGACAGATTAACAAACACGTCCTATGGATTACGTTTGGCTCACAAGTCACTAAAGTGGCTACGGTTATTGCAGAGGAGTGCTCAGTTAATTAACCCTTTCATGACAACAGTCCACATTTTGTGGTTTGGCTCAATAACTTTGGATTCAGAGCTCTAAAAAATATAATAATAATAATAATAATAATACATGTGACTTGTATAGCGCACTTTTCCATCCTGATTAGATGCTCAAGGCGCAAATATAACAGATACACGAGCACAAAGAGCAAAAATTTCTACACACACTATGCCCATTTTTATTGCATGACCATATTTCGTTTGATGCAAGGAATTTTAAAAACAAGAAAAAGCTTTAAAATCCTTAAATTGGCAACACAATGAGAGGTTCAAAATTATTGCTTTTTCTCAAAATCGGCAATTTTTTCAACTTTTCGACAAAACTCTGAACTGTGTACATGTATATTGTTTTCAAAGACATTACACCTTATTAGAACCATGTAGCACTAAAAGAAAAATATCATTGTTGCCAATTTGAAGAACAAAATGTGATCAATTTAGCCCTTAAATAATTCCTGTCCTTATCACAATGTTTTTTAAAATAAATAATAATTGTCACAATATCCAATATCTTTGCTTGACACTGTATCCCTTAAAGGGAATTGGTAACTTTGTGGAGGCTTTACTGTATTTAATAAATTGTTGAATTTTGATATGTCTTGTATGATATTCAGAAGGATAAATAAATAGCCAGGCATAGAACGGTTGTTACTATTAAGAACAATTGTGATAAGCTTAAATCAACAGATGAATTGCTCAGACACATTGAACAAGAGCATCCATGAATACATGTACAACAATGTATTTATTTATTTATTTCTGATATTTAGAAAGGGTGATTCATTATCACCAATATTGGTGGTCTTCCATGAGGCCCTGATAACAATAATAAGTAACAATAATAGCCAACATATCATGAAAAAAAAAACTCATAACAAAAATAAATAACAACGTACATAATATACACAATGTACATGGTATCCTCATCATTAACATTTTTTTTACGAATATGTTGAAATTGTTGCACATTTCTATCATCTTATCATCGTATCATATAGATGGTGATATTTTCTATAATCCGTTGAAATATAACCATGCACGTTAATGTATATTAGTTATTTTAAAATGGCATAATATAGTTTTCAAAGTATATGTATTTTATACACAAAGTATAAAGACTACTTTAGCTCAGTATAGAAACTAATTTATTTACAAAACATATTAAATACCGGTAGGATAGTAACTTATTCAAATATTACACAATGATTGCATGTACACGTAATATAACAATAGAATGCTAGTGTCTCTTATCAAACAGTAAAATACAAATATACATGTACACATGTCATTAATAATGAATGATACCAAATAATTAACAAAAATGTATAAATAACAAAATCCAGACAAATATCATGCTTGGTTGGTTACAACAATTTACAAATCCACAAATTTTTCATCCTCTCCCTCTCCCTCTCCCTTTATCAAGTGGAAATAGATACAATAAATATACATTATATTTAAAAATATATAACCTCATAACGGCATGGGTCGGCAGTATTTTTTACCCGTCCAATTTTCCTATAACGGCCACCATACCACCGAAAAACTCAGACAGTAGAGACGACTTCACTTTGGAAGGTGGTAAGCAGGTAAGATTTGTCTTTTTTATCATTAAGTTTGATAAATAAATCTTTCTTTTATCATCTAGACCTAGCTTCAATACTTAGTCACCCCTCTGGAGTAAATCATTTACTTCATGGCGAGGTTCAAGAGCGTGAGTTAGGTGAAACTTAGTTTCAACGTACACGTAAAGAAAGAGGAGTACGAGGTTATAATCATTCATACATGTAACCTAGTACATTGGATGAGTGCCTACATTGGACATGTGAGTGATGTAGGCCTACATGTACTAATGCAGGGCTGCCAAACTTGAGAGTTTAGAGTGAGACATTGCGAGGGAGCGAAGCGACCGAGGGGGAAAGGTGTGCAAGGGGGGTTTGAAAATTTTACATTTTAAATGGTGCAATCTGGTGCATACTTTAGTCATGATTTCAACACATACATAAAAGCACCATTAATGTACTAAATTGAATTGAATATTTTTAGTGAATAGACTCTACCGTAATGGCACCAGTCGTGGCAAGCCCTTGTAATACAGATTCATTGCTGAAACGCCGTGGCAACTGCCCTAGTCTCACCAGAGCGAAATGAACGGATGCGACTAACTAGCAGATATTTTACCAATTAATAAGGAACAACTGTGCGGCGTTTCGCTCACTGCCGATCGCGCAAAAAATGATGGCAGAAAAAGTTTGTTTCCAAAGAGAAAATCCACGGGCCTTTTTATGTTCTGCTATTTTTTTTTGTAAAACAAGAACTTCCTCTTTAGCAGACTGAAACAAAACTCGAATTTAATTCGTCATGAGGACGAATTAGGTGGTCTGTCTTTCAATTGGTATGATCATGATTGTAATCAGGATGATCATAATAATGGGGAAATACTAAACTGAAGATAGGAAGTCAAGAATGCCACGCATGGAGATGCTTCTTGAGGACAGGAATGTAGAAAATGTGTGAAACGGTCATTGGAAGATGTGATAATATTTGTGCAAGATAACAATCATGATAATGGTGATGATTATCATGATGAAGGTGATATAATGATGGTGATGACAATAATAATAGCAATGATGATCATGACGGTGATATTATATCATCATCATCATCATCATGACAGTGATGATGATAATGATGTTGAAGATAATCATGATGATGATCATTATATCATCATGACAGTGCTGATGATAATGATGTTGATAATCATCATCATCATCATCATCATCATCATGAATATCATCATGACAGTGATGATAATGAAGTTGATGATAATCATCAGCATCATCATGAATATCATGACAGTGATGATAATGATGTTGAGGATAATCATCATCATGAATATCGTGACAGTGATGATAATGATGTTGATGATAATCATGATCATCATCATGATTATCATCAACATCATTATCATTTTGAGAAATTGTGATATCAAATAGGACTAATGATATTGCAGGATAGCTTTAATACACTTCAGGGAATCAGATTTTCCATAGGGTTATACATAAACTACTGCACACTACTTTCTAATAGACATAACATGCAAAATAAGACATTTTATTACTTTGTTTGTGATTGCTTATGTTATAATAGTCGAATAAGATGGTAAAATGAAAGGCAAAAAGAAGCAAAAAAAAATTTTTTTTAATGGACCCACCGGGGATCGAACCTGGGTCACCGGAATGAGAGGCAAGTGCTTTGACCAATATACCAAAACATTTCCCATAGAGATAACACGTAAATGAAAAACGGGATTCTGAAATTCCATTTTGTAGTGAAAAATTGGGCATGATCCCGACATCTGATCAAAAATTGGAGACCACACTTATAAAAGCTTATAGTCTCAGCTATAACATACTAAAATCTGGAAGAAAATAGACCAAAAACAACTGAGATACAGCTCAGAGAACAATGTCATGTAGATTCATGATTCGAAAAAAAATCATCTTCCATAGACATAACACGCAAATAGGGAAAATTCTGACATGGCATCTTTAATTGAAAATTTCACTGTGATGACGTCATCAAAATGAAAAACCGTGACGATTGATCTTGTAGATAATTACGAATCTAGAGCCAAATTTGCATAAATGTGATGACGTCAAAACATGAAAATTGGAAATTTTGACTTCTGGCGCCATTTTGATGACGTCATAATATTTATAAGGGTCAAATGATACATGAAATGAAATCTATGATTCATACCCTACCTGATGATGAAAAAAAATTGGGTGTTTATGGACTATTTAAAGAGCTAGAGTTAATTTTGTAGAGGCATGTTTTTGAACGTTTTTACGTTATTTTCACCATAGATGCGCGCATCGATTTTGAACTTTGACGCGCCCGTACGACCTTATTATTGATTGAAATTGATTCCAAGTTGATGGAAATGATGAAGAAAAGTGTCAGGATTGCAAATCAATCGAAAAAACAGCATTTTAACGTTAGTTACGACTTGCGCGCGCGTAAAACGCGCGCGCGGACGCTTACGCACGGACATTTTTGAAATGCTCAAAATGACCTGAAACGTGTGCAGACTTGATCCTACGTGATTTTGAGCATTTTTAAATTTTGACGCGCGCGTACGCACACGTGCTGACCTCTAGATGACCTGTGAGGACATGACTTGATGACCCGTCATGTGAAGTTTATGTGATGTGAATATAGTTGATTTTTGATGATCGATTATGAAGATATAATCGATCTTGTAAATTTACAAAATGGCGTCTTGATGACGTCACGATGACCTGATGACCTCCAAAAGCTTAATGGACCATGTCCATGATTGACCTCATACATGACATGAAACTCGATGATATTGACCTGGCCGATTTTGAGATTTGGTGGGAACAAACATTTGTAATAAAAAGAAATATTAAAAACTAGAATTTAATTCGTCATGAGGACGAATTAGGTGGTCTGTCTTTCAATTTGTATGATCATAATAATGGGGAAATACTAAACTGAAGATTGGAAGTCAAGAATGCCACGCATGGAGATGCTTCTTGAGGACAGGAATTTAGAAATATGTCTGAAACGGTCA
Organism: Heliocidaris erythrogramma; assembly: GCA_025617745.1. Lineage (NCBI taxonomy): Eukaryota > Metazoa > Echinodermata > Echinoidea > Camarodonta > Echinometridae > Heliocidaris > Heliocidaris erythrogramma. The sequence goes on along the minus strand of CM046871.1, from coordinate 7,905,004 downwards.
TTGGAAGATGTGATAATATTTGTGCAAGATAACAATCATAATGGTGATGATTATCATGACGGTGATACTATATCATCACCATCATCATCATTATATCATCATAACAGTGATGATGATAATGAAGTTGATGATAATCATCAGCATCATCATGAAAATCATGGCAGTGATGATGATAATGATGGTGATGATAATCATGATGATGATCATTATATCATCATGACAGTGATGATGATAATGATGTTGATGATAATCATGATGATGATCATTATATCATCATGACAGTAATGATGAAAATTATGTTGATGTTAATCATCATTATCATCATCATGATAACAGTGATGATGATAATGATGTTGATGATAATCATGATGATGATATAATGATGATGATGATGGTGATGATGATGATGATGATGATAATGGTGATGACCATGACTGAAATGATATTGATCTTAGCCATGCCAAATATGAAAGAGAAATGAAATTTAGTTTAAGAAGATACAGCCATGAGTTGATTTTTACAAAAATGCCACCTGGATGACGTCACAATAATCTTATGACTTTGAAAAAGATGCGGGGACTTGACCTTATCAGGATTGATGACTGACGAAAATATGAAGATAATTGACTATGCCAACTTTGAGAAATTGTGATATCAAATAGCACTATTTGACATAGCAGGATACTTGGGAGATAAAGCCCATAGCTCTAATACACGACAGGGAATCACGATTTCCATAGGGTTATACATAAACTACTGCACACTACTTTCCAATAGACATAACACGCAAAATAAGGCAGTTTATTACTTGGTTTGTGATTGTTTATGTTATAATAGTCGAAGATGATGGTAAAATGAAAGGCAAAAAGAAGCAAAAAAAAAAAAAATTTTAATGGACCCACCGGGGATCGAACCTGGGTCACCGGAATGAGAGGCAAGTGCTTTGACCAATAGACCAAAATATTTCCCATAGAGATAACACGTGAACGAAAAACCAGATTCTCAAATCACATTTTGTAGTGAAAAATTGGGCATGATCCCGACATCTGATCAAAATTTGGAGACCACACTTGTAAAAGCTTATAGTCTCAGCTATAACATATTAAAATCTGGAAGAAAATAGACCAAAAACAACTGAGATACAGCTCAGAGAACAATGTCATGTAGATTCATGATTCGAAAAAAAATCATCTTCCATAGACATAACACGCAAATAGGGAAAATTCTGACATGGCATCTTTAATTGAAAATTTCAATGTGATGACGTCATCAAAATGAAAAACCGTGACAACTGATTTTGTAGGAAATTACCTCAGCTACAACATATCAAAATCTGGGCCAAAAACGACCAATAATTACGAATGTAGAGCCAAATTTGCATAAATGTGATAACGTCAAAACATGAAAAATGGAAATTTTGACTTTTGGCGCCATTTTGATAACGTCATAATGTTTATAAGGGTCAAATGATACATGAAATGAAATCTATGATTCATACCCTACCTGATGATCAAAATTGGGGGGTTTGTGGACTATTTAAAGAGCTCGAGTTAATTTTGTAGAGGCATGTTTTTGCACGTTTTTACGTTATTTTCACCATAGACGCGCACACGGATTTTGAACTTTGACGCGCCCGTACGACCTTATTATTGATTGAAATTGATTCCAAGTTGATGGAAATGATGAAGAAAAGTGTCAGGATTGCAAATCAAACGAAAAAACAGCGTTTTAACGTTATTTACGACTTGCGCGCGCGTAAAACGCGCGCGCGGACGCTTACGCACGGAAATTTTTGAAACGCTAAAAATGACCTGAAACATGTGCAGACTTGATCGTACATGATTTTGAGCATTTTTAAATTTTGACGCGCGCGTACGCGCACGTCCTGACCTCTAGATGACCTGTGAGAACATGACTTGATGACCCGTCATGTGAAGTTTATGTGATGTGAATATAGTTGATTTTTGATGATCGATTATGAAAATATAATCGATCTTGTAAATTTACAAAATGGCGTATTGATGACGTCACGATGACCTGATGACCTCCAAAAGCTTAATGGATCATGTCCATGATTGACCTCATACATGACATGAAACTCGATGATAATGACCTGGCTGATTTTGAGATATGGTGGCCACAAGAATATGCCATAAAAAGAAATAATAATATTAAAGAAGAAAAATCTTGACAAAATTAAAAGGAGGTCTGTCATAAATGACAGACCACCTAATAATAAAGAAAATCTTGACAAAATTAAAAGGAGGTCTGTCATAAATGACAGACCACCTAATAAATAGTATGTACCATATTTTCTGTTTTCGATGTAACAGAGCTTAAGTTCCATAGATGTTGGCCAGACAATTTTTTTGCATGAAAAATACTTCGGAAAAAGATTTCTTCAAATTTCTTTCTTCAAAGTTAGCTGTCTTACCGAGAATGCCTATGCTCCAGTCTTGACGCGCCATTCCTACAACACACAAATCATGACGTAGCATCCCGACAAGCGCATTATACTAGTGCGCATGCACAATCCACCAAAGACAACGCAATAGCCAGATAGCTTCCTGCGTATGGTTTAAGCAGCGCGCTGTGTACTGAGTGAATATTTTTACAACAGAGTGATTTATCTTAGATTAATCCTTCCTTCGCAATATCATTTGCGAAGGGTGCGCCACCACTGGTGCAAAGTGCGGCGACACTGGAGCAGCAGAAGCCCACAGTAGCGTTCGCGGCGTAGAAGCAAAATGCAATATTTCATCAGGATTTCATTCACAAGCATTTTCGGCATCGAATGGTGGGTGATTCCTCAACAACTGTAGTATTTTCTGAAAATTATGAATCTAATTTTCAGCAAAATACAAAGTCAAAATCTTGTCCAAAACCGGAGAAATCCCCGCCGATTTGTTTAGCGATCGCGTGTTGTTTACATACTGCCGATGTCTTAGACTAAAATCGGCCAATAAAATTTTTGTCCACGAAGAAACTCGGGATCGCAAGCGCACATCGATCTTTACGATCGCACAAACAGAAAATCAGGACTTTCCGTGTATGCCACATAGGACCGAATTTTTAAGGACAAAACTCTTTTGGGGAGATGTCAGCGCCCGCGGCGACCAGGAAATGTACACAATGACTCCGATAGCTCATTTCGCGAGAATCAACAGTAAATTACGGATTTCATTTTTGGAAATATCTTTTCCAACATCGGTGAGTTGAATTTATTGTATTTCTTGGATATTTAGTGGTCGGTTTTTGTAAATTAAATGCCGATTTTGAGTGAATGTTTGTGACTTTTGTGCAGTGGTGTTTTAAAAAGTTGAGGTGTATGACTGCCTACATTATACACACGAAGTATAGGAATGTAGCTATGAGTGGACCTACCATACATGTGTAAACGCAGTATAAACCACATCAGCAAGCAATGGTCATATTGACCATTAGAATCATATACATGTGTGTATACTGGGTATTGGGGATACAGATGTAATTTTGTTTGAAATTGATGTTTTTGTGGGAAAACTGATACTTAAGTATCATTCTTTAGATTTTAAGTTATCAGTTCGTTAAGATACAAAATGTAGAAAGTTATAAAAACTTACATTTACAGCCCTCTTTTTGGTACTTGTTACCCACACCTCCATACGGATGACGACTGCTCTCAATAATGTTGCGCACTAGTGAGGCCGCTCTACATGGTTACGCACCGTTGATACGTACGCAGAATGTTACGCACACAAGCTATTCTATGAAGACCTGGAAGGGCCAAACTGACGACGTAAAAAAATAAAAAATATTACGTACGTACGTAATATTTTTTATTTTTTTACGTCGTCAGTTTGGCCCTTCCAGGTCTTCGTAGGAGATCGACGAACCCATCGCGCCGGTACTACTACGAGCGCTGAGGGCTCCCTTCATCATAATCGTGAAAAATACAAACTGGATGCTGACGGGACAGTCTCGATTAGCCAGGATTAGCTTCGTGAATGTAGAAAAAAAAAAAATGGCTATACGCCTTCTACACACGAAGCTAGGCGTTATTACCCAGCAATCAGATTCCGCACGGGGTAGTACGACATGAAAAATGCCCTGAAATCACACTTTTCTGATAGTTTCCGCGACCCACAGACCCTTCCCCACAGTGTTTCCTCCTAGGGAAACGTTTGTAATGACAATTTTTTTTTGATTGACTCTAATTTTGGAAATATATCCATAAAAAGATGATAACAATTTCAGAAAACTCACCAGCGTGAGCGTGAGCTTTATGTCATAAAATGACATAAAGGATACAATGTTTTATAAATAATGAATTTTGCAATTTCCATTTTTTTTAAATAATGATTTTACAATATTCATCATATATAAATAATGAATTTTGAAGTTTCCATTATTTATAAATAATGATTTCACAAATTCATTATATATCAAATATTATGGAAATTGCAAAATTCATTATTTATAAAACATTGTATCCTTTATGTCATTTTATCGTATAATAATCGTAGAAAAGAGCTAAATAGTGAATTATATGTAAATAATTGAGCTAAATAATAAATTTACAAACGGCGCCTAATAGTTTTTATGATTTCGATTACGGCGATCGTGCCGCCATTTTGATCTGCATGACCTCGGAGGCATGGATACGCAAACGCTGGTGAGTTTTCTGAAATTTTTATCATCTTTTTATGGATATATTTCCAAAATTAGAGTCAATCAAAAAAAAATTGTCATTACAAACGTTTCCCTAGGAGGAAACGCTGTGGGGAAGGGTCTGTGGGTCGCGGAAACTATCAGAAAAGTGTGATTTCAGGGCATTTTTCATGTCGTACTACCCCGTGCGGAATCTGACTGCTGGGTAATAACGCCTAACTTTGTGTGTAGAAGGCGTATAGCCATTTTTTTTTTTTTCTACATTCACGAAGCTAATCCTGGCTAGTCTCGATAGCAGTTATCGACAAAAAGGACCCAAAATTTCAGGAAACCCTCTTCAAAGGTCACAAAACAACCTGGTAAGTTTTAATCATCTATTATTCAATATAATTCTTTGGATGTAAGTAAACTGCAATATATGAGATTCAATTAAATATAGCCAAAAATGCACAGTGGTGCAGTTTAGGTATGGGATGTGTGCTGGCTGCGTTACTACACAGTCGGCAATGGCGTGTACCTATGAGTGGTATAAACCAATCGTAATCCAATAGCTCTTTGCGCGCGCACTACCAAAAACGATTTTCATTTACTTTGCAAACACAGGAAAATCTCGAAAGGGCTTGGGCATATCGAATATATTAGGAATATCAGAGATTTTTGGAGACATTTTTTTTTGTTACTTTCTATTTTTGGGGTTCAGCATGAGAATTCGTTTATCAGAGTGAGACAGTCAGAATTGGGTGAATTGCACGAGTCTCACGCTCAATGGCGTGAGATTTGGCAGCCCTGCTATTAAATGTAGATCTACGTGAAAATGGATGAATCTTGCCCACTGATTTATTATTCTTGTTCTCCATACGGGAAACTGCTTCCCCTGTCATGCCTGTGTGGTACTTACATGTTCAATGTTATATTTTATAAAACATCAAGCCCGGGTGGCCAGACCAGACCGGCTACACACATGACACACACTGACACAGACATGACAGACACACTGACACAGACATGACAGACACACAGACACACGGTTCCAGTACGGCATGCAGTAGCGAGTAGACAGGCTTTTGAGATACGGGTCCGCGGCCGCTACCGGAGCGGTGTTATGGCGCTCCGATCATCGGTCAATCGGCTCAGAATAACGAGACTTTTACATACCGTACACACAATCACGACTGAATCATCTGAAATTCAACATTTTTAAACAGTAAAAATTCAATTTCAAATAATTACCAGTGATAATGTTGAGTCCATACACAAGCGATGGGCAATCTTGTAGTAGCAATGCTGAGTTTCTGCCTCAATCCAGCAGCTTCAGTCCAGAGGATCATCCGCCCGGAGCTAGCTAGCTAGCTGCGCGCAGGTACTACAGGGGGCGCGGCGCGGGCGCGCGCCGGGGAGGGATCTCTTCAATACTTCGCTGTGGTTTTAATCAAATGCCCTTTCTGCAATAGACATGTATTTCCATATTCATTAATTATCATTCAATCCATAAAATTATTATTCTGTTTCTCTAAGGCTCCTTGGAGTAAAAGGCCAGCCACCGGCTATACTCTCGCATTCTCTTCTGTTCGGGGGGGGGGGGGGGGGGGGGGGCGTTATACGAGAACATATTTCTAGCATCTGAATGAGAGAAATTAAAAATGTAAAATATTAATATTGTTGATCCTACAAAGCTGGGGGGGGGGGGGGAACTGCACTTTCTGCCAACCCTGCAATGTTCGGTTATACTCACGTTTCGTTATTTAAAAAAAAATGAAACGTGAGTACAGGTAATTGAACGTTTGCAGGGATGACAGAAAGTTGATTTCTCCTGTAGAAGGTTTTATATTAGCCTGGTACCCTACTGGGTGCATTGTTGTATCTAAACTCATTTACCTAACACCTGTAGTAAGAGAACTCAAATCCTCTCCCGAATGTAACGTGTGGAATTGCCAACGGCAAAAGGAAAGATCTCAACTTGGGAAGAGTGTTATAGGGGTTTAATAGGAGGGGCCTGGGAGAGCGGTAGGAGAGGGAGAATGGTAAGAGAGGTAGAATTGTAGGAGTGGTAGGAAGGGTGGTAGGGGTGGTAGGAGTGGTAGAATGGTAGAATGGTATGAGTGGTAGAATGGTAGGAGTGGTAAAATAGTAGGAGAGGTAGAATGGTAGGAGTGGTAGAATGGTAGGAGTGGTAGAAGGGTAGGAGAGGTAGAATGGTAGGAGTGGTAGAATGGTAGGAGTGGTAGAAGGGTAGGAGAGGTAGAATGGTAGGAGAGGTAGAATGGTAGGAGTGGTAGAATGGTAGGAGAGGTAGAATGGTAGGATAAGTAGAGTGATAGGAGTGTTAGAATGGTAGGAGTGGTAGAATGGTAGGATAGGTAGAATGGTAGGAGTGGTAGGAGTGGTAGAATGGTAGGAGAGGTAGAATGGTAGGAGTGGTAGAATGGTAGGAGTGGTAGAAGGGTAGGAGAGGTAGAATGGTAGGAGAGGTAGAATGGTAGGAGTGGTAGAATGGTAGGAGAGGTAGAATGGTAGGATAAGTAGAGTGATAGGAGTGTTAGAATGGTAGGAGTGGTAGAATGGTAGGATAGGTAGAATGGTAGGAGTGGTAGGAGTGGTAGAATGGTAGGAGAGGTAGAATGGTAAGAGTGGTAGGAAGGGTGGTAGGAGTGGAAGAATGGTAGGAGAGGAATGGTAGGAGTGGTAGAATGGTAGGATAGGTAGAATGGTAGGAGTGGTAGAATGGTAGGATAGGTAGAATGGTAGGAGTGGTAGGAGTGGTAGAATGGTAAGAGTGGTAGGAAGGGTGGTAGGAGTGGAAGAATGGTAGGAGAGGAATGGTAGGAGTGGTAGAATGGTAGGAGTGGTAGAAGGGTAGGAGTGGTAGAAGGGTAGGAGTGGTAGAATGGTAGGATAGGTAGAATGGTAGGAGTGGTAAAATGGTAGGAGAGGTAGAATGGTAGAGTGATAGGAGTGGTAGAATGGTAGGAGTGGTAGAATGGTAGGAGTGGTAGAATGGTAGGATAGGTAGAATGGTAGGAGTGGTAAAATGGTAGGAGAGGTAGAATGGTAGGAGTGGTATGAGTGGTAGGAGTGGTAGTAGGGTAGGAGTGGTAGAATGGTAGAATGGTAGGAGTGGTAGAATGGTAGGAGTGGTAGAATGGTAGGAGAGGTAGAATGGTAGGAGTGGTAGAGTGGTAGGAGTGGTAAAATGGTAGGAGAGGTAGAATGGCAGGAGTGGTAGGAGTGGTAGAAGGGTAGGAGTGGTAGAATGGTAGGATAGGTAGAATGGTAGGGGTGGTAGAATGGTAGGAGAGGTAGAATGGTAGGAGAGGTAGAATGGTAGGAGTGGTATGAGTGGTAGGAGTGGTAGTAGGGTAGGAGTGGTAGAATGGTAGAATGGTAGGAGTGGTAGAATGGTAGGAGTGGTAGAATGGTAGGAGAGGTAGAATGGTAGGAGTGGTAGAGTGGTAGGAGTGGTAAAATGGTAGGAGAGGTAGAATGGTAGGAGTGTTAGGAGTGGTAGAAGGGTAGGAGTGGTAGAATGGTAGGATAGGTAGAATGGTAGGAGTGGTAGAATGGTAGGAGTGGTAGAATGGTAGGAGTGGTAGAATGGTAGGAGTGGTAGAATGGTAGGAGATGTAGAATGGTAGGAGTGGTAAAATGGTAGGAGTGGTAGAATAGTAGGAGAGGTAGAATGGTAGGAGAGGTAGAATGGTAGGAGTGGTAGAATGGTAGGAGTGGTAAAATGGTAGGAGAGGTAGAATAGGAGTGGTAGAATGGTAGGAGAGGTAGAATGGTAGCTAGGAATGGTAGAAGGGTAGGAGAGGTTGTAGGAGTGGTAGAATGGTAGGAGTGGTAGGAGTGGTAGAATGGTAGGAGATGTGGAATGGTAAAAGAGATAGAATCATAGGAGTGGTAGAATGGTAGGAGATATGAAGTGGCAAAAAAAGATGACTGAATGGGAATGACTGGTAGGAGTAAAATGAGAACATGAACAAGATAAAGAATGATTAATCATATCTGAGTGGGTTCTTTTGGGAGAATGTGTTGAATCAGAGGACTCACTCTCTCTGAGAGCCCTGGTGGACAAAGCAATTATTTCACTGCCTGTCTAAGGATATAATAAATTGCTAAAATTAGAATTGAACAAACTTCTAGCTAGTGTCACAATTGCCCCCCGCCCCCGCAAAAAAAAAAAAAAAAAAAAAGGCAAATCAATTGTGAAGCAAGATATCATGGAATAATATCTGTATCAAAATCAATGGACAATGAAAAACAAAATATGAGTGAAAATTTGTCTCACAACGTTTGAGTTGTGATCAAGTTTTCTTCACCGTCAATGCAACTCCCCATCCTTGAAGCAAACATATCGTCTGCTGACAGCCAGATGCGTGTTAACTCATTAACTTTACACAGAGGTATTAAAGTCCTTCTGGCTCTCAACAGAACATTAACAGTGATGTTAAGCTGTTAGATATGCAAACAAATGAATTAAAAGCATACTGAATTTATTTCTTATTTCTATTTATTGCAATATAAGCTACAAGACTATATGATTCTTTGCGTTCATTTAAATATTATACATCTCAGCACAAGAAAGATGTATGCATCTAATTAAAAGTCTTTTAAAGCCTCACAGTAGTGGGTTCCCAAGGAGAATTTGACACGATTTGGGTGTTTTACCTTATAACAGGTCTTGTCAATCACCAAGGCAATGAATTATGCCCTCCTACCACAGTGTAAGGATATGCCATCATCATAAGTCTCCCTCAACTTTCGAAGTAATTTTCTGGTGATATAGACCCATCTCCCTGGTTCCGCTGCCTGCCTGCCTGGGAGACCTTACACACATTAATTGGTAATTCAACCAAAATCTGGTGTCAGCCAATTACCATGCAATGCACATACTGTATGGCTTTAAACTAAACCAATAATTAAAAAAAAAAAACATTATATGCAAGAGATTATATCTACAAAATGTATTCCTCTAAATATTGCAAGAAGAAAATGAAATTTTAATACTCGTTTCAAAATATCAACTTACTGTTTTCCCTGTCAAACTAGGCAATAGATCTTTTCAAAATAATTCCTGCCAGTGCTAATTACCACAAGTACAAGGGACATCCAAAACTTAATCAATCATTTTACGGAGAACACAGATAGTATATGCCGTGATTGACATTATCTTCAGTTCTTAAACAGTACTGATACAATGATAAATCCACCCTCGTACATGTAGGCCACGGTTAACAAGACATGATTTTGGTTCTCATGAAATACAAGAAAGCATAAATATCAATTACAAATATTATACAACAAATAAATTACAAAGGGCCAATTACCAATGACTAAATGTACAGGAGTAAAATCAGCTGCTCAACGTACTGGATTACATTGACTGAATAAACAAGATAAACTTCCCCATTCCTTCTCGGAATGATCAAATGAATATATTTGGAATAGTGGTGAATCCTTAAATACTTCTTTTTATACTTACCAAACCTTCAAAGATTTCCAAAATTATTTCAGGTTTTCTGACAGAATTAACCAGGTACACAGTGAGCATTTATATACATTTGCCACTCTCTACCCAGGTGTAATAAATGGGTACCAGTGGAGCATTTCATCAAGTGTCTTGTCAGTGATTTTCACTGACAAATTTGCTCTCAGCCAATCAGATGCAAGGATTTCAGTAGCTTATAACAGTTGTCGGTAAAAATCACTGACACAACACTTTATGAAACGCCCCCCTGATGGGATATATTTCTTGAATATACTGTGTGCTAGTTACTGGAGGTAAAGTAGGGGTTATATTTTTCCAAGGCACTTTGAAGGAATGACGGAATGATCACTCATAATGATTGCCAATGATAGAATATTATAATTCATATTAACCATCTGGAACATTAACCAATACAGGAACCAAAAAGAAACAGAACTAAGAGATAGAATATGAGGTGACTCGTATGCTTGAATATCAAATATATATCATAAAGACTATGGCCCGAATTCACAAAGGAGAATTGGTTTAAGCCATGGTTTAAACCCCCTCCTGGATTTTTTAAAGTGATTTGGTAACTTTGTAGAGGCTTGATAAAATCTGAGCTGCCTGGCCTTACATGCTACAGTGTATGTAATATGGTGTAAAAATGAAGCCCAGGAAAAAACAGGAGCTCCAGGGGGCACGACGCTCACCTGATGTGGATCAATTCATATCTGGTGCATGTTCTCTCTAGCACCACCAGGAGATATGTTAGAAATTGAAACAACTAGGAGAATGTACATGAGATGATGTTAGAAATTAACATAATTCCCCCCCCCCCCCACCCCCATGGTCTACTTTGGATCCCCTACCCCTAAGGATGATTCCTGCCAAGTTTGGTTGAATTCCAATCATGTGTTTTGGAGAAGAGCAGAATGTACATTTCGCCTGGCAGCACCACCCCCCCCCCCGCCCCCTCCAGTATGTTACCCCCACAGGGCCCCTATAGGGCCATTCAGTGTTTCATGAACATTCATTCTTTTTTCATCTATAGAGGTATCTCCATACACAATACCAAGTCTGAGCTATGCCTGGTTCTGGAGAAGATGTTTGAAATTTACATATCTTTTACAATTGGGGGCCCTCCCCCTGGGCCCCCTGGGGGCAACATCTACCATTTTAGCAACTTTGGGTCCCCTACCCCTAAGGATGATTCATACCAAGTTTGGTTGAATTCCGATCATGTGTTTTTGAGAAGATCAGAATGTACATTTTGCCTGGCAGCGCCCCCCCCTCCAGTATGTTACCCCCACAGGGCCCCTATAGGGCCACTCAGAGAAATTTCATGAACAGCATTCATTCTTCATCTATAGAGGTATCTCCATACACAATACCAAGTCTGAGCTATGCCTGATTCTGGAGAAGAAGATGTTTGAAACTTACATAGCTTTTACAATTGGGGGGCCCTCCCCCTGGGGGCCACATGTACCATTTTAGCAACTTTGGGTCCCCTACCCCTAAGGATGATTCCTACCAAGTTTGGTTGAATTCCGATAATGTGTTTTGGAGAAGAAGATCAGAATGTACATTTTGCCTGGCAGCGCCCCCCCCCCCCCCTCCAGTATGTTACCCCCACAGGGCCCCTATAGGGCCACTCAGAGAAATTTCATGAACAACATTCATTCTTCATCTATAGAGGTATCTCCATACACAATACCAAGTCTGAGCTTTGCCTGGTTCTGGAGAAGAAGATGTTTGAAATTTACATAGCTTTTACAATTGGGGGCCTTCCCCCTGGGCCCCCCTGGGGGCCACATGTACCATTTTAGCAACTTTGGGTCCCCTACCCCTAAGGATGATTCCTACCAAGTTTGGTTGAATTCCGATAATGTGTTTTGGAGAAGAAGATCAGAATGTACATTTTGCCTGGCAGCGCCCCCCCCCCCCTCCAGTATGTTACCCCCACAGGGCCCCTATAGGGCCACTCAGAGAAATTTTATGAACAACATTCATTCTTCATCTATAGAGGTATCTCCATACACAATACCAAGTCTGAGCTATGCCTGGTTCTGGAGAAGAAGATGTTTGAAATTTACATAGCTTTTACAATTGGGGTCCCTCCCCCTGAGCCCCCCTGGGGGCCACATGTACCATTTTAGCAACTTTGGGTCCCCTACCCCTAAGGATGATTCCTACCAAGTTTGGTTGAATTCCGATCATGGGTTTTGGAGAAGAAGATGAAAATGTAAAAAGTTAACGGACGACGGACGACGCACGACGGACGACGGACAAATTTCCATCGCAATAGCTCACTCGAGCCTTAGGCTCAGGTGAGCTAAAAAGCACTTCAAAATCATCATGTGCTTCACAAAAGTAAACATATGCAAGTGACCGGAAATGCTAGACTCATTTTCCCCCATAGACTCAGTGTTAGACTAAAGCGTATGGCCATACGCTTTCGTAAATGGGTGTATTCAGTCATAGATATCTTAATAATAGCATTATATATTTGAAAACCTTTATATGCCTGGCTATATATTTATCCTTCAGAACATTATTATACAAGACAGATATCAAAATTCAACAATTTATTAAATCAAGCCTCCACAAAGTTACCAAATCCCTTTAAGCGCACCGAATCCGATCCAATCATATATTTTCTTTTCTTACGCTTATTTTAGTACACTTACGGAGGTTTAAACCTCCTTTGTGAATTCGGGCCTGTATGTATCGAAAATGTCAGAATGAAGGACCTTCGGCCAGTTCACCACATGAAGTCCTAAAAAGTTTTTTTTTTTTGGCAAACAGGCCGCAAAGCATACTCTGAGAGCATAAATAGTTTGGCTTAAATATATTCCTAAATGACGAGAGAGAGAGAGAGAGAGAGAGAGAGAGAAAACAGCTTTTTCCTGTCAGTAACAAGGTCGTTATTGAAATGACAAATTAAAATGAAAAACCTCTGAATACTATGCATCATGAGATGCCAAGGCTTGATATTAATTGTGACCCGACGCCTCAAAACCTACAATAAGTCGCCAAAATTATTTTTTTTGTTTTATACATTTTCTGAAAGTAGAGATTCTCAGCTTTCTAATGGTATATCACTTGCCTAGTTTTCTCAATGATAACACCTTTAAATACAGGCATCACATTTAGAATCAGTATGTAACCAGCAATCAATAACTCCTATTCAGAGAAAATGGCCATTTAAGTTCAGAACAAAAGAGTGCTAAACCTTCGCTCTCTGTGTGCGCCCAAGTAAAACTGGGTATTCAAATGGCCATAGCAACCAGTATGAAAGGATTATCAGATTAGGCTGAATTTTGGCACACCGCACCTGGAGGACCTATTCATAACTCATTCCAAAAATCAATTTAATACCTTTAGAAGTAAAGTAGTAATTTGGCATTGAATGAAAGTATTACGAAAGCTCTCCAAACATTCATTACCTCGACAGGTGAAAAAAAGGAGTCATTTTAAAATGCCCCCAAAACATATTTCTAAGTCGAATTACGACTCACAAACTTGAGACATGATAGAATGATAATGAAACTACCCATTTCTATCAAAAACAGAAAATCTACTGGTCCAAGCAAATTTACTATTTTGGGCTGTTTGCTACGTTGTGGTCCGTGCGACTTATTGTAGGTTTTGAGGTGGCGGGTCACAATTAGTGATTTGAATACAGATATGCAGCATTAGACTTGCTGCATTAAAGGAAAAATTACATGTATACTAGCTGGGACATAAATCCACATTGTGCCCTTTCCTAGTACTCAATGAAAAATGTAAAAAACATAGTACTGTCTAGATTCTAGTACAGCGAATACTAAAAATTGTGCTAACCCAAATGCCTTTATCCTTTTCCTGGAAGGCACAGCAAAAAATTTGTCCCAAGCTAGAATGACTACTCCTGCCCTATGGTCCAAACAAACAAAATAATGTTAGCATTGATACTTAACTAAATCTTACAACACTCTTTTTGTCAAGGACAATGTCAGGAAATAATGCGTTGTACTCCAAGTAAAATAAATCGACTACGCAATCTGCCTGTTACTGAAAAATCTGCTCTGTGTGTAATGGCTCACATGATTTTTGTCAGACCTCGGGAGTGTTTCATCAAGTGTCTTGTCAGTGATTTTTACTGACAAATTTGCTCTCAGCCAATCAGATGCAAGGATTTCAGTAGCTTACAACAGTCGATGGTAAAAATCACTGACAAAACGCTTGATGAAACTTGGGTGATCTTTCCCCACTTCTTAAGATTAAATGGTACAATCACAAAAAAATATTTTGCTCTGTATGTTAGAGGTTCCATGTTGTTATACTATATTCAAAATATGGGCTTCAAATATCACTTCTATAAAGAGATATTGCAAGTTTACTTACCCTCTCTATAAGCGTAGAAGCGACTCGTGAGGAAACTACTTGATGCACCCGTACGTGCTCACCAAGATAAGTGGTTCCACGCATGCTCCTTCATGTTATCCTTTATTTTTTATTACAGTATAAGTTGTTAGTATGAATTGATTTATGTAATTTGTAAAGCCCTTTGATCAGTTTGAACTGTGTCGCAGGAGCAAATGTCGCGGGAGCAAATGTTGGGTCACCCAAAACTATTCTTCCTCCAAACATGATCCTTTGCTGCAGCAAAATAAATGAATGAATGGCAGACGGTGCTGTGAAAAAAACAAATGCCCCTAACCGTACTTTATAGAAAAGTGAAACGCACGGTGCCTACGTCATTTCATTTTGCCACAGCAATTTTTTTTTCTCTGGATTACAGCATCATGTACAAGGTATTAGAGACATAGAAGAGGTCCAGAGGGGTCTTCATCATCTTGGGTTGGCTTCAATCCACCAGGAGGTTGACGACCCTTTGCACATCGTTGTTCGTCATCTCAAGAAGTTCTTGAAGCTTGAAAGTTTTCTTCTCAGGGAACATCTCTTGCAGCTGCTGGAGTGGAGTTTGTGAGACAGATGTGCTACCGGTACCTAGGAGAAAAGATTTATGAACAATATTTGGTAGGTTTATAAGTATGAATTCAGGAGAAAATTATTATCATTATTATTTGAGGAACTTTCCATAAAAACAGGACATTTAGCTATTACTTCCATCTACACAGTTAGTATGTACCAATGTTCTTCTATTAAAGTGAAAGTCCACCATAGTATTAAGCCGATTTGAATAAAGGAAGAAAAATGAGAGAAACAGATTAGTGAAAGTTTGAGCAAAATTTGACAAAAATTAATAAAGTAGTGAATTTTTGAAGTTGAAGTTGAAGTTTTCAATCAAACACAAATCGGCAACTCCGTCTTGCGAGCTCCTCTTCCATTTGCTCAGTACAGAAAATCTAATAAAGTTTCTAAGTTTTTGATGAAGGAATACATTTGGGCAATTCCATGATTAAGTGGACATCAGGCCAAACTTTATTTTTGCTCTTTCTGAAATTCAGGTCGATTTTGGGGGTTTAAATAAATACAGGAATTGCTTTTACAAAGGGGTTTCATACTCACCCAAAACAATTTTATTTAATATGGCCCCTTATAGAAGAATCCGAACCATACACAAATTTAGATAGATGGGACTTCACACAGTTTTTTAGTCATGGACAGAAATATACTGCATATTTTGTGAATTTTTCGATTAGATAATTTGTAGGGCATTTAGTCTCACCAAATTAAAAGAAAGTAGGCAATAATAAGTTGTTGAAAAGGTATAAAAATCTCAAATATGTAGTACTGGACAAACTGTAACGTGACTAACCGTAACGTTACTAACCAAGGTTTTGGGCTCTACTTAAACAAATTGAGAGATACAATCTCTAAGCAATTTGGGGCAACATTTGTCATCATTTAAGAAGTAATACTGATATGGCTCCAAGTTTGAGGTACAATACAATAAGGAGGAATATTGTTTCAAAAACTTTGGTTTGTTTCTCATGTCCTTTTTTTGTAACGTAACTAACCGGGCCGGCATAAAACGTTCTCATTACAGCTATTATTTTATTCATTTACTTTTGATTTCTTTATGTACTGTAGACCTTTGTTAGGTGAATATATATTTGCAAGAGTAGGACTTCAGATGAAAAAGCTATTGAATTATCTGTATCAAAAGTATTAAAATTTGATAAAGTGTAACAAAACTAAACATGTAATTGCCCATTTGTTTCTCACAGGTTTTTGTGTAATAACATATGAACAATGACCAATACCTAAGATGCATGATTGAATAGTTTCTTTAAGGAAAATGGAAATTACTGATTTTTGGGGTACAGGGCAAATGGGAGAGGAGCTCGCAAGATACGTCACAGAGTTGCCAATTTGTGTTTGATTGATTACAACTTCAAATATTCATAACTTTCTTATTTCTTATCATATTTTGCTCAGACCTTCACTGATCTGATTCTTTCATTTTTATGCTTCTTTTAAAATCAACTTGTAATCCAGATGGGCTCTCTCTGTAATTTGATTAGTCTTGGTGTCAAACTTCCATACTTTTAAGCAGGGGACTGATCCTGGAATGTCAGAAAGGGGGTGCTCTCACTTGGAGAGAGAAAAAATTCCAATGACAATACATTGTACGAGCTACAGCCCCCAAATTCATCTGATGCTAATTCTCTTTTTCACAAATGAAATGACATAGTAATATAATATGGACTGGGTTTGAGGGGGATTCATTTATATATTGCCTGAACTAGAATCGTAATTGCCCTCGTCCTCGACTCGGGCTACAAAAAGCCCTAGTGAATTAATGTTGTATCCCCCGAAAGCAGCCGGTCCATATCATTATTATTAACAGAATCAGATATCTAGAGAGAACTCAAAAATATTGTAAAATATACAGTTTATTGCCCGCTATTTAACACGCAAAATCCCATTGACTTTCGAAACCGGGCGATAAACAATTCATCGGCCTGCAATTTGTTGGCTTGTCAAAGCCAGGCAGTAAAATGTAAAACTGGCATTGCTCAGATGTCTGATATGGTTATTAATGTATAATGTAACTACTTACTCTGTGAAGTAATCTTCATTTCCTCTAGTCTTCTGAGGAACTGCTCATTAGTTCTGTAAAACAGAGAGAGGGATGAAAAATATTACATTAAAAAATAAAAGAAAACAAACAAACTAGAAAAAGAAAAAATGTGTCAAGAAATACACATGTGCATGGTGACTAAAAAAAAGGGATAGTGCATTATAGCTATATTATTTGTGGAAAGACACTGACAGTTTGGGACCTTTGTTCTTTTTACTTAAAAAGAGGAAACTTTAGCTGCTTAAAAGTGAACTGAATATGAACACTTAAGATGCTCACGAGAGGACAGAAAAATACAAAATTCAAATTTATCTGTAGTACTCTGTACAGTTTGGTAGCATTCAAATAAAAAAAACGTCAGTGTGTTTTCTTCTTTTTCAGCCAAAATACATGTACAGTTAACCTTGCATAACTCAAAATCGCATAAGTCAAACTTCCCTAAGTTGAATCAATTTTTTTGACCAAACTATGGAAAACATGTGTTATTTACATTTCCTAAGTCAAACTATTTTTGGTGGTCTCTACAGATTCAACTTATGCAAAGTTAACTGTACAAAATAGGTCGAAAATGACACAATCAAAATGAAATGACATTCACTGAAAATCTTGCCACCAGTAAATACATTAACCTTTTGGCATTGAAAGAAAACAAAAACTGCATAGAAGACAATACAGGGGTGGGGGAGGGGGACGTACTTGGTATGCTCATCTTTTAGGAAGTTTTTTTCTCTTTCCTTCCTTCTCTGCTCGTTTTCTAAGGCCTGTGAGAAGAGAAAAGAAGAGAGAGAGAGAAAATTATTTAAAAAAAGAAGATAACTGTCTTAATATTACCTTCTTTCTGATTGAGATTAGCAGTGTCAAGCTTTGACATAAAGTCATAAAGCAATTTAAGAATAAACAGGCCAGAATTAAGGTGACCACAAAATAAGGTACTATTTTCATATTTTTTAAGCCTAGTTTGGAAATGTAGTCTGCTGCTATCTATAAATTCTACTAGCGTTGCTGACTCGTCATATAGTAAACAAGATGAATGCGACTGCGTCTCCTATACATGTACATGTATGCCTCCGCCTAAATTCAGTTGATGGCTCAAACTCTTCTAGAAATATTTGATAACGAGGCTAAAAACCAGTAATTTCATGTAATTTTATGTAAATTGACCTCTGTGACCTCTGACCTTTGACCTACTTACCCCAAAATCTAATCAGCTCATCTTTCTATGGGTATGCATACTGGTACCAAGTTTGAAGTTCTCACCTCAGATAGTTCGAGATATCGCGGTAACGGTGCTAAAAACCACTAATTCCATGTAATTTCATGTAAATTGACCTCTGTGACCTCTGAACTATGACCTACCTACCCCAAAATCTAATCAGTTCCTCTTTCTATGGGGATACATACTGGTACCAAGTTTGAAGTTCTCACTTCAGATAGTTCTTGAGATATCGCGGTAACGGTGCTAAAAACCAAGAATTTCATGTAATTTCATGTAAATTGACCTCTGTGACCTCTGACCTTTGACCTACTTACCCCAAAATCTAATCAGTTCATCTTTCTATGGGGATACATACTGGTACCAAGTTTGAAGTTCTCACCTCAGACAGTTCTTGAGATATCGCGGTAACGGTGCTAAAAACCAAGAATTTCATGTAATTTCATGTAAATTGACCTCTGTGACCTCTGACCTTTGACCGCCTTACCCCAAAATCTAATCAGTTCATCTTCATATAGGGAAACATACTAGTACCAAGTTTGAAGTTCTTACCTCAAACAGTTCTTGAGATATCGTGGTAACGGTGCTAAAAACCAAGAATTTTTATGTAATTTCATGTAAATTGACCTGTGACCTGTGACCTTTGACCTCCTTACTCCAAAATCTAATCAGTTCATCTTCATACAGTCAGACCGCAGGTTGTATGCAAATGAGCAAAAATCGCGCATTTTATTTCCAGTGCCCGAAATGGACTCTCTCCCTGCACCCAGTCGGCTGTATCGCATGGTCATCTTTAAAGTTATGTTCATAAATAAATATAAATGCTATGCTCATTAGACTTTCTGCAAAAATAAATGAATAGTTTACCAACACAGGGATATTTTGTTTTAGTCAGAATTTTAGAAATAAGTTGTTTAAAATAGCTGATGAAATAGTCATACAAAAGCATTTTTTTCACAAGATTTCAAGTTGTTAAAAGACATATAAAAAGTATATGAGCCGCCATCAAGACACATATGTATGGAAGCGCTGGAATCTCATCTTTTTCATCGTTACATTCAAAACATCCATAGATTTATGACAGAGTCAGGATCCAGCAATATTCAGCCGCAGATTATCCGTTGTCAAGACCATGGTCAAGACCATAGAATCTTAGCCCTGTGATTGGCAAGCAAGCCATCTGTAACCAAGTGCGCGTTGAATGAAACAATGCGCAACCTGTTGCTTCATCCTTGCGCAAACATGCGCATAGCTGTTGCCAGGCTGTGAGAAAACATCTTGCATGGTGGTAACCAATCGGAATGCTGGAATTGACTTTTTTAAAGACAAAGTGTGTACATTGGTTACATATTGCTGGATCCTGACCCTGTCATGAAGTGCACATTAATGTTATTTCAATCTTTGGAAAGTACAGAAAATGCCCTTTACGCTCATGTCAAATTTGCCCTGGCTCACAATAAAACTATGGTAGTTTTGGCCAGATTTATATTTCATTTCATTTCCATTTTTTGTCATAAAAGGAACACCATTTTTTACCAATTTCGTCTTTTATTTTGAAAACAACAAAAGCATGTCACAAATCTCTGATCCCTCTTCTTTTATTTGATGCATAACTCATGGCAATTGGTGAATGATATTAAGTAGTCTATTCAATAGTTTGCAAATAAGATGTTCCTGGCTGTTCTTGCTCATTATGTATTCATAGTCAGGCAGAACTGGAAATAAAATAGCGCGCTTTTTGGGGACCTGCGGATTGGCTGCATATAGAGATAGGGAAACATACTAGTACCAAGTTTGAAGTTCTTACCTCAAACAGTTCTTGAGATATCGTGGTAACGGTGCTAAAAACCAAGAATTTTTATGTAATTTCATGTAAATTGACCTCTGTGACCTCTGACCTTTGACCTCCTTACCCCAAAATCTAACCAGTTCATCTTCATATAGGGAAACATACTAGTACCAAGTTTGAAGTTCTTACCTCAAACAGTTCTTGAGATATCGTGGTAACGGTGCTAAAAACCAAGAATTTGTATGTAATTTCATGTAAATTGACCTCTGACCTTTGACCTCCTTACCCCAAAATCTAACCAGTTCATCTTCATATAGGGAAACATACTAGTACCAAGTTTGAAGTTCTTACCTCAAACAGTTCTTGAGATATCGTGGTAACGGTGCTAAAAACCAAGAATTTGTATGTAATTTCATGTAAATTGACCTCTGACCTTTGACCTCCTTACCCCAAAATCTAATCAGTTCATCTTCATATAGGGAAACATACTAGTACCAAGTTTGAAGTTCTTACCTCAAACAGTTCTTGAGATATCGTGGTAACGGTGCTAAAAACCAAGAATTTTTATGTAATTTCATGTAAATTGACCTCTGTGACCTCTGACCTTTGACCTACTTACCCCAAAATCTAATCAGTTCATCTTCGTATGGGGATACATACTAGTACCAAGTTTGAGGTTCCTACCTCAAATGATTCTTCAGATATCGCGGTAACGAGAAGTGGGACGGACGGACGGATGCACGGACGCACGGACGGTCGGACAACTCGAAAACATAATGCTTCCGGCACCCACCTTCGGTGGGCGGAGGCATAACAATGAGAGCAGGATCATCTCTTCAGACCATTATATGTACTTCAATGATGCTGTTATATGGATTTGCCCCAAAATTGTAAATTTGCATTATTTTGCCAACAAAAATTGAGAGAGGACATGTAACCCCCCTCTAGTGACACTCCTAATGCTTAGAAAATTTATAGTTGGTGGTGGAGTTTATTACATTTATTATTAAAGTAAAGTATAATTATTACATTTTTGTGGACAGAAGATCTACAGAGCATTATATAGATGGATAATGGATTAAATACCCACTTTGGGACATCCATGATAACATTTGCGGGTTAAGTGGAATTACACTTGCAGGCATCATTTCATCAGTGTCTTCCACCTCCCCCATCAACTGATGATTCTTACCTTTTGTCTAAGTCGGGCTTTCTTTTCCTCATACTCTTTGTCCTCTCTCTCCCTCTGTTCTCTCCGCCATTGGTCTCTTTTTAACTGTTTGAAGGAAAAAGCAATACCATTATATAACAATGGGCTTGGAATATTTTTGTAAAAAATGTTTCACCAGATGAAATCCTGACAAAATCACAATGGTTGAGTATCATATCAGCCACTTCACACTGGTGGCCAAAGCTTTTATAGCACTATGAGTGGTCAATAATATCTGTATAATTTCTCCATGATCAACATCTCACAATTATTTTTCAACTCTCTCTTGGATAGTAATTGAAACTGTTTTTACATGACATTAAATTATCTTAAATCTTGAATCTTGAAACTACATAGTAAGTTAAGAATTTAATTTTCATATTTTTACTTACAATCTGTTCATATTTCTTGTTTTGATGTTGCTTCTCTTGGGCTCGCCTAGCCTCCTCCTCAGACTTACTTCCACCTGAAAAAAAGGGGAACAACGAGAGAAGAAATGATGTAAGTGAATGACATTTAATAAAAGGGTATTGCAAATTTTTGTAGTTAAATGTCTCTTTTTCAAATACTAGATTACAAAATAAAGCAATAATCTTTTATAACAACTATATAGGCTATTACTGTATAGCTATACATTTACTTGGGGAAATATTCAAGTACGGATGTAATTATCCATTGTGAGGCGCAAGAAATACGGTGTCAAAAAGAGATTTGTGGAAATATTCAAGCATGGACATAATTTATTATCCATTGTGGGGCCAAAGACATACGTACAGTGTCAAAATGAGATTTGTAGGAACCATCAGCAGTAAAGATTCTTCAGATGTGATCAGTAAATGGTCTGCAGTTTCGAATTTTCTAAAATATTTTACTTAATGCTAAAGAAATGAAAGATGTGGGGAGTCTATCATCTGCAAAACTAAAGCAGTATATCTACCAAAGAAGATACTGCCATTGTGAATTCAAATTCTTGAGGTTGTTCATTGACCTCTAATCACTCTGACCAATTCAGTTTGAGTTGGATCGAAACTGATTGTAATCAATGAAACATCCCCTAGAGGAAAAGGTGAGCTTGAATATATATATACTGTATAAGCTGATAATTTCGCGTACAGATATATTCGCGAATGGCGACCTCTGCCACATATTCATGTGTTGTTAAATTCGTGTCACCACCACACAACAGATCAACATGAAGGGATAAATAACCTAAACAGAGTTGATATTCCCCATCTGAAAGTGGAAAAAGCGAATACATTTACACATCGCGGGAATTGGAATGGGGCCAAAAAAATCTGAGCATGGTTTGTACTACTAGTACTAGTACAGTATATACATGTATACAGCACTGTATTGTTCGCCTTGCAAAAATGTGCTCTCGTAATGTTGCATATTCATATGAGAATATTTTCACGTGTTGTTAAATTCGCGGGTGATCTTTCATTCGCGAAATTCGCGAAAATAAAACCCTCGCGAAAATAACAGCTTATACAGTATATGCTATCATCTTGCTGCAGTGTAGTGTGATTAAGGACTTGTATCAACTTGGTGGTGGTGTGAAATGTAGGCCTACCTGTACTCTTCGCTTCTCCACAAATTGTGGCTGGTTTCTTGGAAGCTTTGTAATCTTCATATGCCTTCAGCTCCTGTGAAGATTCTAGTTTCAAAGAGAATGCAAGGTATTGCAAGGTATTTATCCATTAGCCTAAAATTTCTTCCAATGCATATTGCCAAACGACTATACATCAGCACCCCAAGCTCTGATCTCAAAATAACTTTGAGGTCATACTCCCACCATCCCTCCATGCCATGGCAAGAAAACTCAATACTTTTGATTTTCTTCACTTTCACCCCTCATAAAAGTTTTCCACCAGAATTCAAGACCATTCTGTTAAGATTTGTTCTCATTTATTCATTCTTCAAATAATTATTGCTTCTAAAACATATTCACATCCTCCGGATGAAAATTCTCTGACAAATTAAATTTCAAGTTTGGACAAATTTCATTCATTTCAATCCAAGATTCAAGTTACTACAGTTAAACCTGTTTTTAAAGACCACTCAAGGGAGACAAAAGTGGTCTTTATGAGCAGGTAGTCTTTATGGATAGGTTCCTTTAATACACATTTCAATGAGAAACGTTGTTCACTGGAAATAAAAATTGTGGTCTTAATAGACAGGTGGTCTTTCTATACAGGTGGTCGCTAAAGCAGGTTTGACTGTATATAAATTTGATGCCATCATTATATTCTGTTAATTTCTTCCTTTACTCTTTCCCCTCCCTTTGTCCCCATCTTTCCAATTCTCCTATATCTTCAATTCATCCAACCCCCCTTGAAAGCAATATTTGGATAGTGACTTACTATTTATAAGCTGTTGTCTCTTTGAAGCATTGGGTTGAATCACTCTATAAGATCCAGGGCTATTAATGAAAGTAGAGAATAATGAGAATCAAATCAAACTGACTCTTCCATAAGATGAGAATGATGAAGAATTAACTCTTCACTGGCTAAGACTTTGGTCTACCTGGTACACATAGAACAAACAGGGGACTGCCTTATGGTCAATTTTTACAGTGTACATAAAATATGTACTCCAAACCATGTGGCAGGATTTCGATCCATGGCAAATAAAGATTTAATCAAATGTTTTCTGCTATAAAAGGAAGATTTTAAGGCTTATAAACTATAACAAACATAACATGTTTACATAAGTTTATTTATACATATTGAGCTTTTTATTACAGCTTCCTTCCTAAATTGTTAAATTCAGGACAGATTGGTACTCATTAATGAAGACCAGGGCTCCGTCTTATTAAAGATTTGCGATTGTAAGATTGATTACAAATAATTTGAAATTGATATCAATCACATCTCCTATCTCTTTTTAAATACAAATTGCAAATTATATGTAATCAATCGCAACTCGTAATATGACAGGCCCCAGCTCTCGAAATCATTCATATCATCTGACATACATGTAGTTACACACTGTGCAAGTATTTGAAGTTTTGTTCAAGAACTCAGAAGAAATAACCGCTAGGGCCAGTTTCTTGTAACTGCATTATAAGTCACCATCACAAGTCTAAGTTTGAGGATATCCCATTAATTCTATAACACACGTTTCTATGGGATGTCCAAGAACTTAGACTTGCGACCATTTCGAGAAACTGGCCCCTGCTAGATTACTAAGCCTGAGATAACTTGGGATGACACCCATGAGAAATACAGATTATTGTGCACCCAATGGGTTTTTGAAAGAAATTCAAAGAGATACTGTACTGGCCTGTATTCTAAAAAAACAGCTTGAGTTAAACTGGCTTCACTTAATCAACAGATTAAAAGAAGGCCAAATGTATACTTTCTGCATTATGTAAGTATGTAACAAAAACAATATCAATTTGCTTTCATAAAATGAACATGAAAAATTCATATAGTGACAAATTTGTTTTTTTAAAATTAATTACAGGTGCAAGATGAAAATTTCAAGATTTGGCACTCCATAATTCGGTCTACACACTTAGTCTAAGGTGTAACAAGTTCAAACATGGCCTAAAGAGTAAAGTTAGGTGCTTTTTTGAGAATATGGGCCATTGTCCCTGACCTTTCACCCTGTTGCTGCTGTTGTGAGCTTCCCTGACCCTGTGATGGTCCAGCATCTCCCTGCCGCTGACGAGAAGAATCCTCTTCATCCTCTGGGCGTCTTTGGCCCACTGGACGAGGGTTGGCAGAGTACAAGCTACTGTTGGTGTATCTACTGTTGTATGCCATGCCACCTCTTGATGGACCTCTGGAGCCTCTTCCCCTATCTGGTGATTGGCGATTTGGAGAGGTTTTATTATTTAACGTCACGTCTATCGATTTAGTAAATCTATTTGGAGTTCTATTAACATTCGTTGGATGATTTGATTTCAAGTTTGAGGCACTTGTTCTGCTGTAAATATGCTCTGAATTCTTCGATTTGATAGGCCTATTTTGTGAGATGGTTTGATTTCCTACACCTCCACCACTAGAATTGGATGCAGATGTGTTTGACTTTGAGTCAGAATTTAAATGGCCTCCTAATTTTCGCCCTGGTCCTGGATGGTGAGGTATTGCAGCACTGCCACTGTTCTTGCTTGGTTTCGAATGTACACCAGTCGGAGGTTTGCTTTGTTGATTATCTAGTTTTAGGTCTGAAAGCGTGACGATGGCGGAAGTTTCTTGAGCCTGAGCCTTAGCCTTAGGTTTTGTGTTTGATGAACCCGCTACGCTCCGTGGACCCGAGCTTGCTCCAGTCCCACGTTTACTACCGGGCTGCTCTCCCGCAGAACTGCGCTTACCTCCCCGTTGACCAGTACCTGGCGATTTGGTTGACGATAATAATGTTGAATTTTTAGCTCGATTTGACTCTCCTTTAGCATGATCTTGTCCCTGATTTCTTTGTCGAGTATGAGTAAGGGATTTCCCACCCACCGTGTACGAAAAACTCATGACTGATGATATCAGATGATCCAAATATAGACATTTGGTTTTCCCCAGTTAGCTGGCATGGCTGTGAGTGTTGTTAATATTTACGGTACGTTGGCTACCGTATACCTACGGTACAGGTAAAAAACAAAGAAAAACGAAAAAGAAATATTGTCAAGATCAATGCACCGCAGTCCGGGACGCGTCTTTTTTTTTTGTAACCAAGCCTAGGCAGAAACCCCTTTTTGAAGACTTTGAAACAGACTACAAGTATCGGACTTGTATTTTCTAAACCCTAACCCTAACCCTAACCCTAACCCTAATAAGCAAAAGAAAATTTTGTAATATAATCTTCTGCCGAGGTTCGAACTCGTGGTTCCTTCACCAAGAGAGGACTGCATGGATTATCCGATTGCGCCACACAGAACAGCTGCTCGATGCCCTTGCTCGTTTTATTATATAGCTAAAATTCGTTTTCATGAATATTCATGCCGATTAGTCTTGACGGAATAAACCGTATTAGTATGAAAAAATGCGAAATCTGCCTAGGCTTGGTTACCAAAAAATAACACGCGTCCGGCGTCGCAGTTAATCCCAAAGTTTGAATTACCCTCCCCAAAGGATGGGTGTCGATCGCGGGGGGGGGGGGGGGGGGGGGGGGGGGGGGGGGTGGAGGAGTATATATCCCTCAATATTTGAGGTGGGGGTGGCCTGTATTATCATCCCCCAATATTTTTGGATAAAAAAAATAAGAATTATGTTACATTAACTTAAAACTACCCACGTCGAAAATCCTATAGAGACTCATTGAAAACCAAAAGGAAATTCCTAATGGTTTCTGATGGTTCTGTTGGTTTCTATTGGTTTCCTATAGGAACCCATAGAAGTTCCATATGAAGCACAGCTGTTCAAATGTGCACCCATAAAAACCCATAAAACCCATAGAAAATCCAGTAAAGCCCATTCAATAATTCAAGGGTGCCATATGCTACTATCCTGTTGGTCATATTGGTTTCTATTGGATTCCTATAATGGATCCCATACACCAATCCAATGATGAAACCAATATAGATTCTAAAAACAGTACTATTGGGTTTGGTTGTTTCTATTGGTCCTATTGGTTTTTGGATATTTCTATTGGTCCTATTGGTTTTTGGATGTTTCTGTTGGTTTCTATAGGTCCTAATCAATCATGAATATTCATGAATAACAATAATCTAAAATATGAAAACTAGTGGAAATAGATAAATACATTTAATAATAATAATAATAATAACGTCTATTTATATAGCGCTTTTCAGAAGTAAACTAATATCAAAGCGCTTTACATATTACGATACTATTAGATTTGGGATTAAGCTTTGAACTGCGATAGAAATTGTACTTTTCTATAGGTCCTATAGGAAACCTACATGATTTCTTTTTTGGTCCTATAGAAACCTACAGGATTATCAGTCCATATAGAAACATATAGAAACATATAGAGACCTGTAGAGACCTATAAAATAGAGACCTATGGGGACCTATAGAAATTCAGTCTATAGGATTTTCGACCTGGGTAATACCCAAACTCATTATGTTTGATCTTGATATACCATCATATTCTTTAATGATTATATGTATGGAAATAAGAAATGCCATAATTTCAGTGTGAACATATTATGGAAGAAAATTTGTTTGCTTGCATTGTTATTCTCAATTAAGCGGTGTTGTGATATAAGAACTATATCAATGCGCGCATGCATAAATGTCAAGCAGCGCGGTGATTCGTCGCAATAAAAAGACCTAGCAAGAATCACTCCACACATATGTCTACCAAATCCCTTATTTCATGAATTGTTTGACTGTCGTCACATTTGGGAACAGCAACACATCACAACATGGTGGCAGCGGTAACGGATAGAAAACCATGGATTTGAATTTGACTGTTTGTTGAACTAATCGAGCAGATTTATTGGTGTCGTTGGACTGGTTACATGTCGTATTTCCGAAGGTTCGTATTTCCGAAGGTTCGTTTTTCCGAAGGTTCATAATTCCGAAGGTTCGTTATTCCGGAGGTTCATAATTCCGAAGGTTCGTTATTCCGAAGGTTCGTTACTCCGAAGGTTCGTTTTTCCGAAGGTTCGTTTTTCCGAAGGTTCTTTTTTCCGAAAATGAAATAGGGTTCATAATTCCGAAGGTTCGTATTTCCGAAAATGAAATGAGGTTCGTATTTCCGAAAATGAAAAAGGGTTCGTATTTCCGAAAATGAAAAAGGGTTCGTATTTCCGAAAATGAAATAGGGTTCGTATTTCCGAAAATGAAAAAGGGTTCGTATTTCCGAAAATGAAAAAGGGTTCGTATTTCCGAAAATGAAAAAGGGTTGTAAATTCAGAGAATACGGCGTCAATCCGTATTTCGGATAGGGAGGAGGGGAAAGACGGCCAAGTGTAAAGATATTCATTTCGTACTCAATAATCATAACAATGATGATAACAATTATAATAAAATCCAGAGAAATAGCCATTATATTATCGTAATTCCTATCAATATTATCATCATTATTATGATTATTATTCTTATTGTAATTATTATTATTATTATTATTATCATTATTGTTATTATTATTATTATTATCATTATTATCATTGTTCATATTATAATAACCAATATTTGTGAGCGAGCGTAGAGAGCGAGCGCCTCAGGAATACATGTTTTATTTCTCATAAAATGATATTACTTCAGTGATTAAAATACATACTGATGTATTGAAGAAAGTGAATGATCGGATTCCGGATTAAATTTGCTACAACGAAATTGGCTTGAAGTTATTTATATAATGTATATACCGCTTTGGAAAATGAGACACACCAAAGTTCCAAGTAGATCTTTACAAGCAGAAAATGGCCACATAATGTTTTTGAAAGGGGGAGCTGATGCCTCTTGGCAGAATATCATACTCCCCGTTTCTACAATTTGCAAGCGAGCGAAGCGAGTTAGAAAAAAACATAAAACCCTTTTTTTATTGTAATGGAAATGCAATTTCGCCATCAAAAGACAAATATAGAATATATAATAATGAGCCATGAATAATATTACTTAACCCTGCTGCCGAATATGGAATATTTGGGCACTTCACTCGCCCTAATGAAGGGCGTTCCCTGTCCCAAACTATTCCGTTTCTAAATCTTACGCGCTATAGTGAGCAAGTAAAAAAAGGATATATTGTCTATCGAATAATGATTTTGTTACCAGATAATCCAAACAACGATAACATTTTGAGTACCTTCCCGCCTACAGATAAGGATAGCCGACCATCTCGCTTCCCAAAATAAAAGGATGTTCGGGCACCACGCTGCTGGATTCCAGCGAGCCAAACATTGACACTTTATTATCTTTAAAGTAGCTATCCAAAGAAAATCACAAATATGGCAATTAATGTATCACTAGAAACTGGGAAGCTTACAGATGGCAATCGTAAGTTTTATGTCAACTGCGTATATGATGATTATAAAAACAACACAAATAAAAGCTCTTCTCAGCATCTGGAATATCCGAGGATTCGCCAGAAATATAGCGAAGTTTTGATGTCGTCACACTAGGGACCAATCCTGCTTAAGCAGACGACGTCCTATAATGAATAAACGTAACTGCAATGCAATTATTTATCAAATTATAAAGAGTTTGGTACATTTAAACATGACCTTATTTCACACCATTCTAAAAGGGAAAGTGAACCGATTCTGATAACTAAAACCGTTTGATAGTAAATACACAGGAGAAGGGTCAATGATCAATGAAATAAACCCCACTTTCAAATTGAAAAGCCCTCTCAATAATATCACAGATTGTATTCGTTCCCTCTTGAAACGCCGAACATGCCCCGGTGCAAGCAGCTGAAAATACAATGGCGTCTTATTTTGTTCACAAGTGACTGATTCCTTTATTTTTTTTTAACGCTGCATTTTTCATCAAAATAATACCATACACGAAGTTAAGAGTGAGGCAACAGACTAACATTAAGACTGACGCTAGTCAAGTAAGAGAAATAAGTGAAGAGGAGATGACAAAACAGGCACTGAAAAATGTGTAAGATGTTATGGGACATCGTCTGCTTAGACAGGACTGGTCCTTCGTGTGTCGTCACACATCTCAGCAGCGTTCAAGGAGTTCTTCAGCTGCTATATCGGGGGCCTTATTTTACCGTTTTATAATTGATAATAATCATTAATTCAAATGTTTCCAAGCGTTGAATTTGGATAACCTTGTTTAATTTATGCCATCTATGCAATAATAAGTATTAAGCCAATATTTATTTTGATGGAATTTTCTTGCAATGTGATCTTTAAGACATGTAAGATGTAATTACTTCGTCAACATTCAACATAAATTGTGATTAAAAAAATACTATGAAAAGTGTATACTAAAAATAAGGTGGGGGCGTCCTGCATCCCTAGCCCTCAGAGCCATCTATTACAGAGTTTGGCCAACTCGGCTCCATGTAGGGAGCAATATGGCGCTTGTTGCTTTGTTAGGCAAGCACTAAACAAAGGAATATACGCCATGTTGTGCCCAAATAAACCGAGTTGGCCGAAGTCTGTAATATGGCTCTGTAGATGACTCTACAAGCCCTCCCCTCTGGTCCCCAAAACAACAACAGCAATAAAAACAACAACATAATATTACAGAGAGTTCATAAAGGAGTCACTGCTATGTTTAATAAATAGCCTGGCAAGTAGCACAACATATTATAACAAGCATATTATTGATACTAGGCTATAGGCCAATTATACGATGATGACAAGGGAAATAAAAGAAGCAATAGTAGAGTAACCGGTGCAATATCTAAATCTGGTCGCATAACTCCATCCAAAATGACATCGTCATCGTAATTCTGGGTAGTCCACTTCATAATAACAATTGTAATAATAATAATAACAATAATAACAACAACAATAATATCAATAATAAAAATTATAATACTGATAATATTAGTAATAATAATAATAAACATGATAAAACAGATAATACTACTACTAATAATAATGATAATAATGATAATTATAATAATAACAACAATAATAATACAAATAATACTAGTAATAATAATAAATAAATGAATAGATACCATAAACAACCAAAGCCGAAGAAAGATGGATCGTAACAAGTTAAAGGAGTCTTATCATCAGGTTGATATGATTATCATAAAAGGAAACAAAAGTAAAACCAAACTATAATGCAAAATATCTTAAACAATTTATGCAGCAGGGCAGACTGAAATCATTGAGCATGTTTTATAACCTTGCAAAAGTATTAACATTTCTCAAAACAGATTAAAATCTTAAATTGTAGAGGTAAATGAATGAAATGCAGCATAGTATCCTGTAAGTAATGACCTTGCTTACACAACTATACAGCATTTTGTTTGCAGCATATCTGAAATGATTTATTTATTTATTTCTGATATTTATACAGGGTGACTCATTATCACCAATATTGGTGGTCTTCCATGAGGCCCTGATAGCAATAGTAAGTAACAATAATAGCCAACAAAATCATGAAAATTAACTCATAACAAAAATAGATAAGAACATACATAAATATATATATATATATAAACATGTAAATACAAAATGATCTATGACGCAGATAGTTTTCAAACACTTTACAATTCCAACAGAACTTTACAAAAGCCGTGCAGCAGATACTTCTTAAGAAAACCAAATTCAAGAAAAGAAAGATAACAAGTGAGCAACAACAACAAAAATGTTAAAGCCACTGCTATGTAGCACACCGCACAATATGATAGTGTCAATAATAATAACTCTTTATACTGGCATATTATGTGTAAGTATATAGGTCAGGTGCAATCGCTAATTGAATATAATGATAATGATTAAAAGCAACATACAACCAAATTTGAAGAATAGTGGATCAAAATGTTAAGTTTCTTTCAGGCGGGCTAAAATAATTATCATACAGGGAATAATCCTAACTATCTATGCCGCATAAATAGATTAAAATCATTGAACATGTTCTTTAACTTTGCCAAAATACCATCATTTCTAAACATGGATGAAAATCTTTCATTTTATACAGCTGCTTACAGCATAATAAATTTGTACAGATTCTAATGAGTTGCTTCATTTTACTGCACAGTCTGCGTTTACAGTTACAACCGCTGACCTGAAGTTTGAAATAACTTTTACAAGCATAACGAATTACAAAACACTAAAAGACATTGAGAGTAAAACAATCCTCATCGTAAAAAATAGAAATAAGGAATTACACATGGAGAAGAAAACATTCTGACCTAAATTAATGGCTTTTATCAACCAGTGCCCGCCTTATAAGGAGTTGAAGCGATTTATTTGAAACAATCGCAAGTTAAAATCAATCGCAACCGTGTACTTAACATAGGCCTAGGCATAGGCGTACGAGAAGGGGGGCTGCTGCAGCCAAGGCCCCCTCCCCCGGAT
The DNA here is from genome assembly GCA_025617745.1 of Heliocidaris erythrogramma. NCBI lineage: Eukaryota > Metazoa > Echinodermata > Echinoidea > Camarodonta > Echinometridae > Heliocidaris > Heliocidaris erythrogramma. Next base: position 7,872,736 of record CM046871.1, on the reverse strand, counting down.
TTTGAAAGTGCAGATATTCCGGCAACTCACACCTCATATTCAGGGAGTGAGGTGCCCGAATATCCTCATATTCCAGTCATTATATGCCGAAATATGTTATTTTTATGATTTTTCACAACGGAAATGCACAATTATTTTTGGTCGCTAGCTTCGCGCGCTCGTAAATTAAAAAAAAGGAAAGTTGCTATATTTTTTTACAACAAAAAGGCCATAGGTGCCGTAACAGGGATCAAACCCCCAACCTTCGCGTTTCCAGTCAAGCGCTGTAAACCGTTCGACTACGACACCTCCACACACACACACATAAACACTTATTCGATTTTTCTAATCTCGTCCTCTTATTTTTTTTCTTTTCTCTCCTCTTTTATAAACCTTCCCAGTTTTGTGTCTCCATTTCATTTTTTCATTCATTGCGGGGGTGGGGGAGGTGCTTTTTGTCGAATAGAGATCCGCTTTTTGAAGATGGCAAATAAAACCATAATATCCTATCGTTACCCTAAATTTTCCCTTTAACAGTGGCGTAGCTAGAGTCTAGCCATTGTGGGAGCACTGGCACCATTGGAGGCACAAGTCTTTTGGAATAATCTTAAAGCTAATCTAAGACGCCGCTGGTGGAAGAGGGTTGGGGGGGGGGGGGGGGTTGCCGGAAGGGGTCCAACCGTCTTCTTTCCTATTCCATTTTCTTTCTTTTTTTCTTATTTTTTCGCCATCCGATGAGGGAGGGGTGGGGGCGTGCCCTCCCCCACCCCCCCCCCCCGTTGCTACACCTCTGCTCCTGATGAATTCGCCTTTTTTTACCAGGAATTATGAACCCTATTTCATTTTTCGGAAATACGAACCCTATTTCATTTTCGGAAATACGAACCTTATTTCATTTTCGGAAATACGAACCCTATTTCATTTTCGGAAATACGAACCCTTTTTCATTTTCGGAAATACGAACCTTCGGAATTATGAACCCTTTTTCATTTTCGGAAATACGAACCTTCGGAAATATGAACCCTATTTCATTTTCGGAATTATGAACCTTCGGATAAACGAACCTTCGGAATGACGAACCTTCGGAATAATGCAACAAATGTTCGGAATTACGAACCCTTTTTCATTTTCGGAATTATGAACCCCAGGCATGGGAAATTAGTGTTTCGGAAATACGACCGTTCTAAATCTAGGTTCTATATCGTCAGTATCGGAACGACATCATGTGATGATCAGCGTCACACCAAATCATACCTCATTTTAGGACGCTATGCAGGTTTGCATTTAACTTAACTTTTTCTGCTCCAACTGTAATTGTTGAGGGAAATAATTTGAGAGAGACTGATGAGTGATGTGTCATTCTAGTGTTAAGTTTAGACTAAGTTTATGAACGTTATCCAGTAGTCTAAGTCTAACTTGTTGCATGTTTCCAACTTCGAGAAGAGTTAAGTCTACAATTCGACGAATCATGATAGACCAGGACCAGACCAGATCTACAGCGTCTGCAGCTCCGACGAACGATCGATAGCGATAGTATCGATAGCCCAGTACCAGAATCGCTAACACTTATCTACTGCTAGTGCTAGGCATCAAGAACTGTGAGTGACAAGCAACAGGATCGATACTGTTTGCAGGCCCGTCATGAGGACCAGGACCAAGGAGTGTCATCACAGCATAACTGCCGAAAACCAAGACCAAGTGATAAAGTACCAGAGTCTTTGAACTTGAAGTCAGACTTTAAATTATCAATATCAGACTAAGACTCTAGAGATCAACTAATGATTCAGAGCAGTTGAAAGTGATTCAAAACATTGAACTCAGTTTGAAATTGTATTGACATTAGTCATTATTGTTGATATTGATGTCAGTTGCAACATATTTCATTGATAAACATTGCCATAATGTTATTGTCGATGTATCTATCCAATGTCATGATGGAACAATCATACATCGACATAGATTTACATGTACTAACTAAAGTATAGATCTAGTCCAATCTCGCTAGACCTAACAAAGTTACGAGTTTGGACCAGGACCAAAACAAGGTCAAGGTAGTCTATGTCCATCGCGCCATTTCTTTTAAATTTGAGTGCTCATAGTCATACAGCTTTGATCTAGATTAGTCGCAATCGGCCTAAAGGTAAACTGGGCCAAGAAGACTTCAGTTCTAGTCTATGTTGGTCTAAATAAATACACAGGACCAAGACCAGTAGAAATCTAAATATTGCTTACGGTGCAGTGAAAGTTGGTGAATATTATTAGCCCGAAACTAGGACCGTGTCCAAGCAGGTCAGAAGTGTTTATTGGTTCAATATATTCTTAATACCCAGTCCAGGACCAGACAAATATGTCCAGAACATATTTGGTAGTCTAGGACCAGAAGAAAGTAGGTCCAGATTCTCGCTTATCTAATCTACCAAGTTTGAATTCGTGCATTTGTTTGCACAATGTTGCAAAGTGGTTGATACAAGTGTGCTTTAGGCATTTCAACTATACATTGTATGGAACCAGGACCAGAGTATATTGGGTCCAGATATTATTGTATCTTAAATTCATTTGACCATGCTTTGTGTTGATAACTATGAACCTTGTATGTATATGTGCAATTGTATGCCCTTTGTATGCATGAATCTACAATTGGTATGACAATACATGTGTCAAATTAATAGTGCAGGTAATACTACTGTTTGATACTGTACTGTCAGAAAACTAACATAGCAATTATGGCCAAGTTCCCTGAGATGAATTGGGATGTCCGCAATGTAGCGGAAGAATTCAAGCTTTTCAAACAGAGAACCGAACTTTGCCTGTTAGATAATAACATTGTTGATCCTAAACGGCAAGCAACAAAAATTAAGATCGCTCTAGGAAATGAAGGTCTTAGAAGAATAAATGCTTCAGGTCTCTCTACGGCTGAACAAGATGACCCCCAAAACTTTGGAGCTTGTTCGAAGATCAGTTGAAGGTCAGGGTGAACTTCAGAATACATCGTTTGGAACTAATGAGATACAAACAGAAGTCCGATGAGGGTATAGATGCGTTTGTAAACAGATGCCGCACCAAGGCAAGGGAATGCGAGTTCAGTCCTGATAAGCTTGTTGAGCTTGTCATAGCCTCCACCCCTATTGAAGCGTATCAAAAGGAGTTGTTAGACAAACCAAAAGGCTTGAAGGTAGAGGACCTAGTCGATGCAGGACGCAAATATGAAGCAATTTTAGCCGGAAAACAGTGTCTACAGACATTAAAAAATGGCCAAGTTGATTCCGTCCGGAAGGATCATTGGCGGATCCAGGGGGGGGGGGGGGGGGGGGGGGGGGGGGCACAGCCGGTCCGTGCCCCCCCTTTTGGAAGCGAAGTATGATTTTTTACCATAGACGATCCGCCATTTTTGCGATTGTGCCCCCCCTTTTAGAGTGAAGACCTTTTTTTTTTTTTTTGCTTGTCAGGGAATTATGGAGGGAAACTGGATCCCATAACCCCCTTACTAAGCGATTTTTGAAGGTTTGGCAAAAAATTTTTTTTCGTCCCTACCCCCAGCGGCAATATCCTCCCACTGTGGAAACTCAAGGATTTATATGGAAGCAAATGGAAAGAAGTGATCTCTCCCACTAATGCTCAGCTATCAGCATACAACGAAACGCCAATTCCTTGTCTGGGAAGTATAACCATTTCCTGCCAGTACAAAGACTCATCATGGATGGATCGAGTTTGGTATATCGCCAAAGGAAATGGACCAGTGATCGTGGGACTTCCAACAAGCAGAAAGCTTGGTATACTCATCGTCAATGAGATAAGGGGACCGATCAGTGAGAGAGCTTCTCGACCTCCTTTACAGTCGGTACATGACTTGCAGAAAGCTTTTCCTGAGCAGTTTGACAGGATCGGAAGTTTCAAGGGGGAGGCGCCACTACATCTGAAGGAAGATGCTACTCCATTCATTGACCCGCCGCGGAAGTGTAGTGTGCATGTACAGCAGAAGCTCAAGCGAGAGCTAGATCAGATGGAAAAGAGTGGTGTGATCAAGAAGGTCGACCACCACACAGATTGGTGTAGTTCACTCACCATAGCCCTCAAGAAAGATGGTTCACTTAGAATCTGTCTCGATCCTCGAAAGCTGAACCAAAGTCTGAAGCGTTGCCCGCACAAGGTTCCAACGCTAGAGGAACTCAATCCTGCTTTCTCGGAAGCCAAGTACTTCTCAAAACTTGACGCCAAGGCAGGGTATTGGTCTGTACATCTCGATGAAGCATCTCAAGAGCTCACCACATTCAGATCACCCTATGGACGGTATTGTTTTCGAAGGCTGCCATTTGGCTTATCAGTAAGCCAGGATATCTTTCAACAAAGGATGGACTCCATCATTGCACAGGTGCCAGGATGTGTTGGCATTGCCGATGATGTCGCGGTCTTTGGCCGAACAGAGCAAGAGCATGATGCTAATCTGTGGAGACTAATGGAAGTTGCACAAAAAGAAGGACTTGTGTTCAACAGTGCCAAATGCGTGATAAAGGCACAGAGCATCAACTTCTTTGGATCACTCTACACGAGTCAAGGGATATGTCCAGATCCAAGCAAGCTGGAAGACGTCAAAGAAATGCCATCTCCACAAAACAAGGATGAACTCCAGAGGATCCTTGGGATGACGTACCTATCGCCCTACATCCCGAGCTATGCAGAGAAATCAGCAATCCTGCGGGAATTGCTAAAGAAAAATGTGCCATTCCTATGGCATGAAGATCACGAAGAAGTCTTTCAGTCTCTGAAGTCAGAAATATCAAAGGGATCTTGTCTACAGTACTACAATCCAAATGTCCACTCAGTCTTGGAGGTAGATGCATCAAGCAAAGGATTGGGAGCCTGCCTACTTCAAAATGGAAAGCCCATTGCCTTTGCATCCAAGAGCCTGTCGGAAGCACAATCTAACTACTCCAACATTGAAAGGGAGACACTTGCTCTTGTCTTCGGCATCACTAGATTCCACACGTACTTGTTTGGCAGTTGCTTCACTGCTCACACAGATCACAAACCGTTGGAAATCATCTGCCGCAAGCCTCTGAGGAGTGCCCCACCAAGGCTCCAGAGACTATTAGTCAAGATCCAGGGATATGACTGCAATGTACTGTACAAACCAGGCAGTCAGATGACACTTCCAGACACATTGGGTAGATTGCCAAACCCCAAGAGGAAAGAAGATGTCACGATCGATCTCCACATCGATGAAGTGCTGTCCATACAGGACACCGACGATGATCTTTCAAGTTTCTCAAAGAACAAGCAAGCACAGCTGCTGAGAGAAACTGCAAGGGACGCAACAATGAATCTCTTGAGCAGAACCATTCAAGACGGATGGCCAGATGAGACAAGACAAGTACCACCTAGCTTGAGGATTTTCTGGTCATACAGAGACGAACTAGGCATCGTCAATGGAATCATCTTCAAAGGAAGACAAGTAGTGGTACCCCAGTCACTCCAAGCAGAGATTTTGGAACAACTGCACACAAGTCATATGGGTATCGAGAGAACCAGACGACTTGCCAGAGATACTGTGTATTGGCCAGGCATAAACAAAGATATCGAGAAGGTTGTCAAATCCTGCCAAGCATGTCAAGAAAATCAGGATCAGCAGCACAAGGAGCCACTGGAACCTCATGAAGTTCCTCCGACACCTTGGACGAAGCTCGCTACAGACCTTTTCTACCTAGATGGTACAGATTTTCTCCTCATCACTGACTACCACTCGAAGTTTCCTGTTATCAGAAAGATGCACAACACATCGAGTACGTCAGTCGCCACGGTGATGAAGGAAGCATTCAGCATGTTCGGAGTACCTGCAGAGGTAGTCTCCGACAATGGCCCCCAATTCAGCGGGCAAACCGTTCAAAGACATGTGTGCAAAATGGAACATTATTAAACACACGACCTCTTCGCCCCGATATCCGCGTTCAAATGGTCTTGCAGAGAGAAGAGTCCGCACCATGAAATCGCTTATCAAGAAATGCAGACAAACGGGACAGGATGTCCTAGAGTCAATGCTGCATCTCCGAGCAACCCCCCAAGCAGACTTACCATCTCCTGCTGAAATGATGTATGGACGTAAAATAAGGACGACTCTCCCAGGTCGCAACTTTGGTTACCCCACACCGATGTGCACGTCCAACTCCAACAAAGAAGGGAGAAAATGAAGAATGACCATGCCAAACACGCTGGTAAAGAACTATCCAAGCTATCCATTGGTCAAAGAGTCAGAATGCTGAACACAGAGGACAACACCTGGATTCCAGCTAAGGTGTCACGAGTATGTGAGGAACCAAGATCGTATGAGGTGACAACACCCAACGGCAAGACCCTGAGAAGAAATGGATCACATCTCAGAGAGCTGTCCGCAAGCCAATTGCAGAACGACACCTCATCCACTACCACTCCTGTTCCAGGGAGAATTGACTTTGATGAAGAAGATACACCAAGCAAAGAAGCCAATGACCACGTACTACAAACACAAGATTCAGAGAGAACTCAGGACACACAGCCTGACAGACAGACATACACCACACGCTATGGTCGCCAAATCCATCGACCAGAACGCTACATAACACACATACTAAAGAATCACTTTCACACATGCTTTAAGGAAAAACAACATGTGGGATTTTGTCTTATGATATGTTTATGTGTTAGAAAAATACCTTAGAGAGAAGATATATTGTTTGTTGAGTTCAGATGTCTTGATGATGATCTCAATACGATCAAATGTTTTTGGTATTTAGTGTTTTGCGTGTTTGGAAACCAGTTGAAGAATAACAGTTTTTGTAAAGTTTTACCAGTAATAGTATAATGATATTATACCATGCTGAATGTGTTTGCATGAAAGTGAGTCAGACAAACAAATAATTACACAAGGAAAACGGAAATCATTTTGCAGTGTTTATTACAATGTATAACTCACTTGCTTTAGGAATTTAAGTGACAGTACAAAATATGTGAATGACGTTTACATTATAATTTTCATTGCAGAACTAAATTTACTTATTAAGTAGATATGACTGCAAACATCACAGTATATAATCATACACACTGTATATGTATCTCGATATATTATGTTACAAAAGTAGAAACTGGTATAATCTACCAAATATATATTAAGGTTAACTCATCATATTTGAAAATAATCACAAGATTTGTTTGATCTTTTGAAAAGTGACAAATTTCGGATTCGAAGGCAGTTTAAATGTTAACAATTTAAACACTGGAAATATTGTTGCTTAAACTAATGAAACTTAGTACCTATGCAGAAATCTTTAAAGATTTTCTCGATATAGTGACCAAAGTTATTCAGTGGTTGTATAATCATCTTAATGAGAAAAGAGTTGTTTTAGAAGTTACTCTTTGTTGTTATACTGTGAATAATATGTTTGTTCAAGATTATCTTGTTAAAAGGAGGGGGATGTTGTGATATAAGAACTATATCAATGCGCGCATGCATAAATGTCAAGCAGCGTGATTCGTCGCAATAAAAAGACCTAGCCAAGATGTAGACATCACTCCACACATATGTCTACCAAATCCCTTATTTCATGAATTGTTTGACTGTCGTCACATTTGGGAACAGCAACACATCACAACAAGCGGTTCTGTCCATTGGCGTAGATCCGTCCATTTCTTCTTTTCATTAAAAACCCTTTCGGGATGCTCTAAAATGTATTATAGATTTTTGAAAAAGTCCCTGGTGCGGGAGGGGGATACCTCCTCCCAAACAACCCCCCCCGCTCGGTCGCTTGGCTCAGTGGTGTATCTAGGGGGCGAGGGGGGCATGTTCCCCGGGTTGCGGCACTTGGAGGGGGCGCAAAAAACGCAAAGGAGAGAAAGAAAGGAAAAAGGAAATTAAGAAAAAGTAAATACACGAGAAATATAGTTTTTGAAGGTTTGAAATGCAATTTTTTTCCAAAACTTGGTCGCTTTACTCCCTCGCATAATTATTTTCTTTCGGGATCTCGTAATTTTGCGCCCCCAGTATATAGTTCTTAGCTTAAAGGGTTCACAGTTTGACAAAGTAAAGATGTAATTGCTTTGCTCGCTATATCATGCAAGTTTCATATGACTCCTGCTTAATATTGCGTCCCCAACAGGGCGGCGCGCCGGGGGGGGGGGGGGGGGGGGGGGGGGGACAGTGCCCCCACTTTTTCAAGTACCCCAAAAGTGCCCTTTTTACATCTGATAAAAATGCCCCATTTCTCTCTGATAAGTGGCCTTTTTACTACTAAAAGTGCCCCATTTCCTTTCTAATACGTGTCCTTTCGGCCCTTCTGATAAGTGCCCCTTTCCCTCCTGATAACTGCCCTATTTCAAATCTGATAATTGCCTCCTTATCTCTCTGAAAAGTGGCCTTTTCTTCTGATGATAAGTACATTTTACTTCCGATAGGTGCCCCTTTTCCCTTCTAAATAGTGCCAACTCTCCCCTTATGATAAGTGCCCTTTTCAAATCTGATAAGTTCCCCTTTAACTATCTAATATGTACCCTTTTCCTTTTCTCATGATTGTCCCTTTTCACTTCTACGGTGCCCCATTCCATCTCTGATAAGCACCCTTTCCTCGTCGGATAAATGCCCCCTTTTACCTATATTTCCCACTGTTGCTTACAAAAACAGCCATATCTAACTTCAAAGAATCGATGCGGCTTTATGTAGTAACAGGTACACAATCATAATTACTACAATGTAAGGCAGGGGAGCTGGAGGCAAGAGGGGCATAATGCCTATCCCGCCAGCAAAGATTGTAGGGCCAATGTAAAAAAAAATTTTTTCCCCTTTTTTTCGTTTTCTTTTCACCCCTTGGAGGTACCCCCTTTTCCCAAAAGTGCCCATTTTGGCTGGTGCCCCCCCCCACTTTGAAAGACGCTCCGCCGCCCCTGGTCCCCGATATAGGATAAAGTGTATTAAACAGCATTTGCAAAGGTTCAACTTTTGAAAGAAATCTCAACTTCAGATAGCCTTGCTGAATTTCTCGACTCTTTCTCAAGCCTATAGGGTTTTTGTTAGTTTTGCTCCCGATTGTAGGAGTGAGTGAATAGAAACCGTTTATCATTGTATAACATTTGACCTTCCCTACCCCTCAATTGCGGTGGTCAATCGCAAAATTTCCTGGGTAAAATGCACAAGAAATTGCTTTTTTTAAGGGTTAAAAATTGAAAATTTGCCGCTCGGTTGCTTTGCTCCCTCGTTTGTAATAATGATAATAATAATAATAATAATAAATTGTTTCTTTTAGAGCGCCATATCCAGTTCAAACTGATACTGTAATATAATATAAATCGATGATTATAGCCAAAACATTAAAGCCCAAACACATGTACATAAATCGATGCCCAATACTAATCAATTATTAAATAGGTATGTTTTAAGAATTTTGTTAAATAACTCCACGGGTGCACTGGATGACATATGACATGGAAGTTTGTTCCATATTGTGGGGGCACTATATACAAAACTTCGCTCACCTAACTTTGCAATTGTTCTGGGCACTTGAAGGGCAGTAGTGTCTGCAGTTAAGCGAAGTTTGTATATGGACCGCCTACGACCCTGCAACAATGATGACAAATATTTTTTTTTTTTTTTTTTTTTTTGGGGGGGGCAGTATTTTGGTTAAGCAATGCGAGTGATCTTGTAGAGTATTCTTTTTGCGATAGGTAACCAGTGAAGTTGTCTAAGCAGGGGTGATGCATGGTCGAATTTCCTAGCTCGAAGAATAACACGAGCTGCACGGTTTTGAATTCGCTGAAGTCTTTGGATTTCACTTACCGGGGGGGGGGGGGGGGGGCATTAACGAGTAATGAATTGGCATAGGCTAGCCGGCTAAGGACTAGTGAGCAGACAGCACGATGACATTCTTCTTCTGTCAAAAATCTTCTCACCCTAGAGATGTTATGAAGGTGAAAATTCAGAGATCGATTCAAAGAAGTAACTTGTCTACATATGGACAGCGAAGGATCAAACATCACCCCTAAGTTACGAACACAGTCTGATGTCTCAACTTGAGAATTACAAACAGATAGAGAAATGTTCTCTGGAAGATAATGTCTAAGTTTAGGAGATACAATCACTAACATCTTTGTCTTGTCTTCATTGAGTTTCAATCTGTTACGTGGCATCCATTGTACAATAACGTTTGGACACCGGGGTAACTTCATTGTTTGCCCCGGGCGCTATAATCCCTACATACGCCACTGGCTTCACTCCCGCGCCAATCATGAACACGGATCGACACCCGAAGCCCCAGTGATGTTCTAAGAAATGGCTGTAAATAGGGAGGAAGCGAGCGGATGATGAAGGGACGTAATGTAGGGGCCATGGAAGCTGGAGGGGGGGGGGGGGGGGGGTGCACACCCAAATTTTCCGACAAAAATGCACCCTAATCTTCCCTAACAAATAATAAAAGAAAATCACAGGTGTAGAGATCTTGATCATACAGACTTTACATTAGGAAGTTACATAATCATCTGGGAACCTCGCCCGAATATGAAGTGGTGGTTGCCCGACTATCGGAACTTTGAAAATCCTCGGGGGAGGGGGGCTGTAGCCCATTGCTGTAGGCCTTTTGCCCGAATGTCAACTTTCCAATTTCTAAATTTTTGCGAGCGAGCGAAGCAAGCGAGCAAATTTTTAAAAACTTTTTTGTAGAGAAAATGTACAGAAGTTACATACAGAAGTTATCTGGGAACCTCGCTGCCCAATTATATGGATATTCTGGCACCTAACTTAGCTTCCCGAATATGAAGTTGTGGTTGCCGGAATATCAGAGCTTTGAAACTCCTCGGAGGAGGGGGGCTGCAGCCCATTGCCGAAGGGGGACGCCTCTTGCCCGAATATCAACTTTCCAATTTTTATTTTTTTGCGAGCGAGCGCAGGGAGCGACCAAATCTGTTTAACTTTTTGTAGAGAAAATGTACAGAAGTTACATACAGAAATTACATAATTATCTGGAAACCTCGCTGCCCAAATATGTGAATATTCTGGCTCCTCGCTGCCCGAATATGAAGTGGTGGTTTCCCGAATATCGGAACTTTGAAAGTCCGGGGGGGGGGGGGGGGGTCTGCAGCCTCTTGCCCGGATATCAAATTTCTAGCGTCGCGAGCAAAACAAATTGGCCAGTTTTCTTTCTGTTATTTTTCCCTTCCCTTTTCTTCTTTTTTCTCCTTCTCTTTTCTCCTTTTCCCTTTCCCCTTCCCTCTCCCCTCCTTTTTTAATTTGCCGACAGCAAGTTTGAGTGGGGGGTGAAATCCCCCGTCTCAGTCATATGTTTCAATGGCCGTATGTCATGATTGAGTTTTCATGAAATTGCTACATTAAGCAATGCAATATCTTTAAGATTGATTTTGTGCAAAATTAATTCATTTTAAGCGTATCCAGAAAACAATGATAAGGCCTAATATAAGATTTGTAATAAAACGCAAGGATAAGAAAACGCAGCTTGACTTTCAACCAATCGGAATCGTGAATTTATGACTCGTGTTTCAATGGCCGTATATGTTTCAATGGCCGTATGTCATGATTGAGTTTTCATGAAATCGCTACATTATGTTTTTGTTTATTTTTCCCTTCCCTTTTCTTCTTTTTTCATGTTCACCACAAAACTATTTTGCGTTTAAAATGGATATCACTAATGGAACACTGAATGTAAACGATACTGGATTTGACTTTTATCTTTTCCAATAGCTTATGATTTTCAAAATCTACCCGAAGGATAACGCAATCATGAAGAGCATGCACTTGAGTCTTGAAGACGTAATTACATGTACAATGATATAAAAGTGTCCAATACGATTTTAAGGTAAACCGTTTTGGTAGCCCCATTTCAATTAGGAAAGAATTATGCGCTGAAAATATGAAATACATGCATGTATAGGCTCATTTGATAAACTACCTGTTCCAGTATTGAGTAGTTTTCTTATTATTGCATGTGCCCATAAGATACATATACGTAAAGATTCCATTAAATGATGAAAAACTGTTTTTTAAATACGATGTGCGCCGATACTGATTGCCCCCCTGATCAAGGCATTCATAAGCAGGATTTTTGACTGTCCAAATTTGTGACATCTTCTTCGTCTTTGATCGGAATTAATTTTCGATCACCACCCACTCTAAGCTCCTCATTTACCATATAAAAGATAAAACAATTTTTTTCTACAATTTTCATACCTGGCATAGTACTGCTTTTTCAAATTCATATTTTCCGTTCTTTCCTCTTCCGCCCCACCCTTTGTCTTTCTCAAAACATACAATCACTGATCTCGTCTCTTAAACTTTCCTCTCTTTTTTTTCCATTTTCCTTTAGTCTCTCTTTCCTCTCATTATAATGTGTTAAGAAATGAGCTGAATACATCACAAAGAACATGTGCCACAATAAAGGAATTAATAAGATAATAGGTTTACCTTTGTAATATCTTGAAATTAGAAATCATGCTATCTCACAGAAACAAAAAACTCTTAAAATAGTTTCTGCTATAAATTCTCACCCATCCGATACGTAAATAAAACAATGAAGGAATTCATACTGAAATAATGAAGGACAAATGTTTTCTAGCTGATGCGAAAAATACAGTATAAAATAAAGTAGAGGGGCTTTAAAATAGCAACTTCGCTTTAATCAAAATAGACGTCAAAGTAGCTTCATTCAATTGTTGCATTATATAAGGTACATGTATATAATTGCACGGTATATAACTTCTGAATATACGGCTAACATATAAATTGAAGGCCGTTAGAAATGAAACCTAAAACCAATTAACACATGAAGTGTTTTTTTCCCCGACATATATATAAAATAAAGGAATGCATTGTCAGTTGACATAAGTAATACTTTCACGCTATGAGATCAACGTTATCAAAAATAAAGAAAAATCCGATCATTTATATTGAGATGGTACACAAATTATAGACATAACAGATTAAGTTGAATCAAAGAGTAGTGGTTAAACAGTTGTGATAAAAATATGTGTCAAAATGTACACATATCTGTGTAGAAGCATGAAACAACGGTACACAGCATGCGAGTTAGACGTTTACACCTGCACCTCGGTAAAAAAGAAACCCGATTCTGGTCAAGCTCTGCAGAAGAAACCCTGGCTTGTAGGTGTCGTAATAGAGTTTGTCATTGCCAAACTGGAGATCTCAAGAAAGTCATCTATCTGTCTAGATTGTGTAAAGGGTGAACCTTGAAGGCTGTGCCGTCCAAGATGAAGAAGTTTTCCTTAAGGCAGTACTTCAAACACTGACAGAGGTACAGCTCGTACTGGCCATGCACGAGGCGACTATTGTTCTCTAGGGGATCGCCACTGTGGATATCGCGAACTGATTCGTCCAAGGTATCTGCCACGTAATGGGGCACGTTGGAAACATCTTGAGGGCGCTATGCGGAGTGACCTGCAAAACACATTCCGGAGAGGCACGATGTCTGACATGGCACGATCGATCGCGTTGCACACGAGCACTATACACTTCATATCGTGTTTGACGTAATAAATCATTTTCGGAACGTCTTCGTTGAAGATGTAAGTGGATGTTGTTTCCATGGTTTCCTGGTATTTGGATGATACCGGCATCTGCCCCAGGTACCATCCAAGCCCTCTGTCCCTGGTCCAATTCCAGAAGGCTACTTGGTACGGAATGGTATGTTTGATGACAGGATGGGTGTTTGGGAAGAGGTTCAGGGCAATCATTCCACGTCGTTGGAATCCGATACCTAGTACAGAAGGAAGTCTCTTCTTGCAATCTAGATGCTTCCAAGCTTCATCGCCGAAGTCACCATCCAAAGGACACTACAGAGTGAGTCAGAAAACTTTACACTTTTATAATTGCCTTTTGTTATAAGACTGAGATGTAAGTATGAACGTATTATGATATGTACTTGAAGAATATTTACCCATGCTTCTTTTGGTACCATATTCATGGAATGATATTTCATGGTTGGCTGCACAGAGGCCAATTAAGATATTAAACTTGGTCAAAACCTACTTGCACAAACTGAAAAGGTGTGTGGGGATGGAACCACGAGCAAGAAAGAATGTGTTTATATCAAAATTGTTTATCCTGTCATGTTTGATTAAATCTTAACGATTTTTTTTTCAATAACGTAATGACCATGTGGTGCATACTGCCAGATAATGATGGGCGGTGATCGAATTATCACAGCAAAACCAAGCTTAATCCATGACAGAAACGTCTTTGGGGAAGCATGGAAGTCTTGGAAGACGTCAGATACGTAAGGCTATATATCTGTCAGGAAGAACCTCTTGGAAAGAGTGTAGGCCCCGAATCATCAGGAATGGAGTGATTTTATTCTTGAATGATCCCTTGGACAAGCCTAACCCATCTAGAAGTAAAATCCGTGCTTTCATATCAACGTTCCAAGCCTAAGTTTGTCAGTCCATGGATTCCTTATCAGGAAAACAACTGGTTTGAAGTTGGAGCAAGACGGTTTTGACCCAGTTATCTAAATCGATCCATGTGCAGCCACCCATGAAATATCATCTCATGAATACGGTACCAAAAGATTCGGGGGACAATACTCTATAAGTACATATTAAATACGTCCATATATGCAACTCACTCTTAAAACAATAGGCAATTACAAAAGTATAAATTTTTATCTGACTCGCACTGTAGCTACCCATGAAATATCATCTCATGAATACGTTACCAAAAGAAACGGGGGACAATACTCTATAAGTACATATTAAATACGTCCATATATGCAACTCACTCTTAAAACAATAGGCAATTACAAATAGATTTTTATCTGACTCGCACTGTAGATATACATGTATTCCTCTATATGGCAAGCCTTTTCTCGCTTGTTTTCATGTCAATAATATTATCCAGGGAGAGCTTGTTCTCGGCTGATTTCACAGCGTTGCCTTAAACATTCTCTCTTTGAGGAATATATATTTGGTGTTGGTACTTGATGAGACGTGCTGTGGATCTGCAGATGAACCAAGGCATTAACGATAAGGCCTAGAGTAGCTAGAACTATATGCCACGGAAAGCTGTGATGAGAATGCTATGATCAGTCTATCCATTGTTTATAATGACTTCCTGTCCGATTTATGTTCATGGGAAAAGATCTGGGGAAAAAGAATAAGACAAAAAAAATTATATTCACGCGACTTTACATTATTCAATAGGCTTCTTATTATTAACATGAGCCTAAAGGCCATATTGCAGGCACGTAACTAAGGGGAGGGGGGGGGGGGGGGTCATTGGGTTCGAACGACCCCCCCCCCCCCAGAGGTCCGCTTGAAGAGAGGGGAAAAAGGGAGAGATGATGGAAAGGGAAAACAACGTGATAAAATATCGGTCTTTCCTCTATTTTAATACATTTTATTTCGATTTTGTCCCGTAACATCCTAATCTGGCAAATCTATAATTAATCAATGTCGCCTTTCACCATTCATTTTCGAATTTTGTACATTATTCCATATTGCAATCGAATTTTATAAAGCGTGATTCAAAGAATTATTCAAATTCGTTTGTAGTAGGTCCATGGCAGGCATGTAACGGGGGGGGGGGGGGGGGGGTCAGAGGGTTCGAACACCCCCCCCCCCCCAAGCTGGCGAGCAAAAATCTGCTTCAACAACAAGAAAGAATCATCAGGCGAAATCAAGTTTCCAAAGTGACATCAGAATCGTGAAGTTTTGGTTAAAATTTTGAAAACATTTCCATACCAACTGGCTTAGATAGGGGAGGGGCGCACAAGGGGGTCACGTGAAAGGGGAGAGAGGAAGGACAGTGGGAAATAATGTGAGAGAATAGGGTTTCCAGTCAATTTGAACACTTTTTTATTTGCTTTTGTCCTGCAACTTCGTAATATTGCACAGTCATTTATAAGGCCTAGCCAATTTACGTCTTTGTCCATTCATTTTCGGAATTTATTTTTCATTTTGCCATCGATATTTTGTCAAAGACTGAAAGAGTTCAAAGAGTTATTCAAAATCGTCACCCGCTCGTTGTAAGGTCTTGTCTATGTGACGAATTTGAATGATAATTTCTTAAAATCGACTTCCCAAAGATGGATTTGATGATAAAATTTTGCAGCATATTGCCAGGTTAGACGAATTCGAATGAGATCTGACGAAAATGAATGGAGATATGTTGAAGTTGATTGACCATTGAACCTGTTGAATGACATTTTAATTATTAATCTTTGACATCTGACATTTGGATGATTATTGATTCCTATCAGCCTATAGGACGAAATTGAAGTGTTAGATTATACAGAAAATCCTGATAATACAGGGAGATGGATTGCTTAAAACACCATGCAAAGATAACGTGGGAAATAAGTAGTGATAAGCATGACAAGACTCAAATGAAATCTGTGGTAGTGGAATATAATAGTGAAATATAGAAACCATACTGGAAAAGAGAGAGAGAGAGGGGTATTTAATGAGTCTGTTCATTTTAAAATGGCCCGTAATTATGGCCCTCTAATACAGCCTGTTCAACCAGAGTGCCATGAGATTATTTAATAAAACATCGACTTCTTGGGAAACTATAACCAGAAATAACAAGATGCCCCAATATAACACTTCGGGTGTTTTGGAAATAACATTTTGGGAGATAGTAAAGTGCGTTTTCCGTCGCTCGCTCCGCTCAATCACAAAACTTACAAAAGTTTGAAACGAGATAGTTTCAGGCAGGGAAGACCATGATTATTTCCACAGTATGTTATTATAATATGTCCATGAATATTCGATGTAATGACAATTTTCGGCCACGCCACTGCCTTTATTGCCATGGCGCCCAGATATACCTTACTCTCTATAAATGAGCAACAACAAATTATAGTGCATTTTTCTTCGCTGGCTTCGCTCGCTCGCAAATCTTACAAATGAGATAGTTTCAGGCAGCAAGTTCCATGAATATTTACGTAGGATGTTATTGCAATATTCAGGCACCTCGCTATATACACTATCGCCATTGGGCACGTCAAATATCGCCACGGCGCCCAGATATTAGGGTTACCTTACTCTCAGTATTGAAATGAGCAACAACAAATTAAAGCGCATTTTTCTTCTCTCGCAAATCTTAGAAATGAGATAGTTTCATGCAGTGAGGTCCATGAATAATCAGTGTTATGACAATTTTCGGGCACGTCACTGCCCTATCGCCATGGTGCCCAGATATTAGGGTTTCTATAAAATAGCAACATCAAAGTGCCCCCTGTTCGCTTCACTTCCTAAAAACTTTATTAATATGAATGATACCTGGCAACAAGATGACCGTAGATATAGCTTTACATTTCAGCTATTGGTGACTATGAAATACAATTTTGCCATTTAAAAGTACATTTTCATTTTTTCTCTCGCTCGCTTTGCTCACTCGCAGTATTTGGAATCCTACACAGTGGTAGTATATGTTTGGGCTTCACATTTGACCCACCCCCTGTCAAATAATTCTGACTACGCTCGTGCCCATACCTTGGAGGGACACCCTACCTGACCCCACCCGCCACCCCTACTAGGTCGCTTCGCTCCCTCAGAAAGGTCCACTTTTACCAATGTTGACCCCCCGCAAAAATCCTACTTACGGGCCTGCATTGTCATGATCGTGGTGCAGTGTAGGAAACTACTCGTTTGTTTGCAGGCACACGCTTGCGTGCAGAGTTAATGATGGGTGAAAGAAGACAATGAAGGCAATAGAGCCCTTCTATGCGGACTGGTTTCCTAAATCACAATATGCCTGGAGAACAGAAGTCACGGTGGGCAAGAGCGCTGTATAGATACATGACGATCCTGTGGGTAATAAACTCATTTTAGTATCTTAGTATATCACACCTAAAATCCTTCATCTTTGATGAATTAAAGCCTGGAGCAAATGTTGGGTGACCCCGAAAGAAAATGTCAAAACATTACTAAAAACTGACACTATATACCTCCATGGGTTAAAGGAAAGATTGCACAACATAATTATTTACTTACTCTGTGAACGATTCATCCCGGCCTCTACTCTTCTGAGGAATTTTTCATTAGTTCTTTAAAAACAGAAAGTTGAAAATATTACATTAAAAATATATGAACACATTACAGGTAATACAGATTTGCATGGTGATGAAAACGGAGGTAGAATTGAGTGAGTGCCCTGCAGTTGCTTCCTTAACCTGCTTTGGGAAAAAGACACCCTAACTCTCTGGGCTTTTGGCTTGTTATTCTTATCACTAAAGAATAAAGTACATCTAACTGGAAAATCAAATTGAATATAAGTTGAGTACTTAAAATACAAGCCTATTGATCATGAGTAAAAGAGAAAACAGAGAGAAACAGACAATAAAAGCAAATGTATACTCTCTAAAAAAATCGAGTGATCACTGACGTGACTCCCCGGGTGAGTGAAATTGGACTGAAAATAGAGTGAAAAGCTCTTTTCTTTTTAGAGAGCACTCGATATTCACTCAATATTCACTCCTAAACAAGTGATCACTGACGTGACTCCATGGGGAGTGAAAATAGAGTGAAAATTCACTCTTTTTTAGAGAGTACCTGTACTCCTTTTTACACTTTGGAAGCATTTAAATCAGAGAACAGAGTGTTTTCAACTCTTCTCCTGCTATAGAATGTATGAAAATGTCCTTTGGCAAGACATTAATCTACATTTGCCACTCTCCACCCAGGTGTTAAATTGGGTACCCTGTAGGATGCGAATGTCACTGTGAATGGAATAGTATATGTGCGCCTGTAAAATAGCAGCCAGACTGGAATGCTCCCGTGTGGGGTGGAGAATGTGCACTATAAGTGCAGAATCGTAATAGGATCAAATAACCGGGGTAATAATACATTGTAAAGCGCTTTGAGCAGTTATTAACTGGAAAGGCGCCATATAAATGCAGTTTATTATTAAATAAGGTACAGAAGTACATGTACCAATTTTTACTGAAATACCGGCTTAGAGTACTTTTCGTAATTAAGGAAATTACTGATATAAGTTGCATGCATCACAATTTTCTGATATTGTGTGGCAATTAACGGTCAACAGTTTATGCTTTAGGTATCAAATGATTTCTCAGGCACGATAAAACAAAAGCTTGTGACGTATATTTGTTTCTCACAAATTGCATCAAAAAGGATTGGGGGGGGGGGGGGGGGGGGGGGACTCACTTGATATGATCATCTCTTAAGAAGTTAGCTTCTCTCTCCTGTCTTCTCCGCTCGTTTTCTTCCGCCTGAAAAAAGAGAGAAAAGAATGTCAATCTTTGTAATACTTATATATAATTAAACAGTGATATTCAGTTCAGGTAATTGTGGAATATAAGTTTGAATACTTTGCAAATATAAAGTAAAAATAATAATAAATAATAAGGGGGCATCTCGTTTTTCCGAAGGTTCGTTTTTCCGAAGGTTCGTATTTCCGAAACACTAATTTCCCATGCCTGGGGGTTCATAATTCCGAAAATGAAAAAGGGTTCGTAATTCAGAACATTTGTTGCATTATTCCGAAGGTTCGTTATTCTGAAGGTTCGTTTATCCGAAGGTTCATAATTCCGAAAATGAAATAGGGTTCATATTTCCGAAGGTTCGTATTTCCGAAAATGAAAAAATGGTTCATAATTCCGGAGGTTCGTATTTCCGAAAATGAAAAAGGGTTCGTATTTCCGAAAATGAAATAAGGTTCGTATTTCCGAAAATGAAATAGGGTTCGTATTTCCTATAAATGAAATAGGGTTCATAATTCCTGGTAAAAAAGGCGAATTCATCAGGAGCAGAGGTGTAGCAACGGGGGGGGGGGGGGGGGGGAGGGGGAGGGCACGCCCCCACCCCTTCCTCATCGGATGGCGAAAAAATAAGGAAAAAAGAAAGAAAATGGAATAGGAAAGAAGACGGTTGGACCCCTTCCGGCAACCCCCCCCCCAACCCTCTTCCACCAGCGGCGTCTTAGATTAGCTTTAAGATTATTCCAAAAGACTTGTGCCTCCAATGGTGCTAGTGCTCTCACAATGGCTAGACTCTAGCTACGCCACTGTTAAAGGGAAAATTTAGGGTCACGATAGGATATTATGGTTTTAATTGCCATCTTCAAAAAGCAGATCTCTTTTCGACGAAAAGCACCTCCCCCACCCCAGCAATGAAGAAAAAAAATGAAATGGAGACACAAAACTGGGAAGGTTTATAAAAGAGGAGAGGAGAGGGGAAAAGAGACGAAAATAAGAGGACGAGATTAGAAGAATCTAATAAGTGTTTATGTGTGCGTGTGTGTGCGTGTGTGGAGGTGTCGTAGTCGAACGGTTTACAGCGCTTGACTGGAAACGCGAAGGTTGGGGGTTTGGTCCCTGGTACGGCACCTATGGCCTTTTTGTTGTAAAAAAAATGATAGCAACTTTCCTTTTTTTAATTTACGAGCGCGCAAGCTAGCGACCAAAAAATAATTGTGCCTTTCCGTTGTGAAAAATCATAAAAATAACATATTTCGGCATATAATGACTGAAATATGAGGATATTCGGGCACCTCACTCCCTGAATATGAGGTGTGAGTTGCCGGAATATCGGCACTTTCAAAATCCGGGGGGGGGGGGGGGGTTGGCTGCAGCCCGCCTTCTCGTACGCCTATGCCTATGCCTATGTTGAGTACACAGTTGCGATTTATTTTAACTTGCGATTGTTTCAAATAAATCGCTTCAACTCCTTATAAGGCGTAGCCTTTTGACAAGGCCTCGTGACTTGGCTATTTTCATCGACATGCTGTGCCCGAGATGAGACTAGCCGGCGACGAAAAGAATCAACGGCCCGGGTGAACGCGCGATCGAACGACTTTAGTCGCGACGCCTTTTGGAACCTGGGTTTCCATTGTCCGATATGAATTATTCACGATTTGACATTCGTATGCTAACACGCCTACCGAGGATTATCGACCAATCACAACGGTGTCTGCGGGGCTTGCTTTCCATGATTGATGTACTAGTAGCTTGCACGGGCCGCGCTAGCTCGAGATGAAGGCGAATTTGCATACCAAATGTATGCTGACGTCATGCGAAGATACGTTTGCTGATTGGCTCCTACCTATAAGGTAGCAGATCCTCGCTAGGAACAAAGGATAACATAAGAAATACAGGCCAGGTTCCAAAAGACCCTCGGACTCACGTCGCTCGATCGCGCATACACCGGGCTGGGCGGCTAGTCTTGTTATGCAGCCACTACTAGCTTACTTGCCAAGAAAAATAGCCAAGTCACGAGGGCCTTGTCAAAAGGCTATATAAGGCGGGGCACTGGTTGATAAAAGCCATTAATTTAGGTCAGAATGTTTTCTTCTAGATGTGTAATTCCTTATTTCTATTTTTACGATGATGATTGTTTTACTCTCAATGTCTGTTAGTGTTTTGTAATTCGTTATGCTTGTAAAAGTTATTTCAAACTTCAGGTCAGCGGTTGTAACTGTGGGCGGGAAGGTACTCAAAATGTTGTAGGCTAATTGTTTGGATTATCTGGTAACAAAATCATTATTCTATAGACAATATCTCCTTTTTTTACTTGCGCACTAGCGCGTAAGATTTAGAAACGGAATAGTTTGGGACAGGGAACGCCCTTCATTAGGGCGAGTGAAGTGCCCAAATATTCCATATTCGGCAGTAGGGTTAAGTAATATTATTCATGGCTCATTATTACATGTTCTATATTTGTCTTTTGATGACGAAACTGCATTTCCATTACATATTTAAAAAAAAAATGGTTTTATTTTTTTCTAACTCGCTTCGCTCGCTTGCAAATGTAGAAACGGGGAGTATTATATTCTGCCAAGAGGCATCAGCTCCCCCTTTCAAAAACATTACGTGGCCATGTTCTGCTTGTAAAGATCTACTTGGAACTTTGGTGTGTCTCATTTTCCAAAGCGGTATATACATTATATAAATAACTTCAAGCCAATTTCGTTGTAGCAAATTTAATCCTGAATCCGATCATTCACTTTCTTCAATACATCAGTATGTATTTGTAATCACCGAAGCAATATCATTTTATGAGAAATGAAACATGTATTCCTGAGGCGCTCGCTCTCTACGCTCGCTCACAAATATTGGTTATTATAATAGGAACAATGATAATAAAGATAATAATATTAATAATAATAACAATAATGATGATAATAATAATAATAATAATAATAATAATAATAAAAATAAAAAAATAAAATTTACCTAACTGCGACTTAAGGCGAAACCTAACAATCGGTTTATTTCGTCACAATAGAAACTCAATAATAATAACAATAATGATGATAATACTAATAATAATTATAATAAAGATAATAATCATAATAATAATAATGATTATGTTATTATAATTGTTATCATCATTGTTATGATTATTGAGTACGAAATTAATATCTTTCCCCTCCTCCCTATCCGAAATACGGATTGACGCCGTATTCTCTGAATTTACAACCCTTTTCCATTTTCGGAAATACGAACCCTTTTTCATTTTCGGAAATACGAACCCTATTTCATTTTCGGAAATACGAACCCTTTTTCATTTTCGGAAATACGAACCTTTTTTCATTTTCGGAAATACGAACCCTTTTTCATTTTCGGAAATACGAACCTTCGGAGTTATGAACCTTTTTTCATTTTCGGAAATACGAACCTTCGGAATTATGAACCCTATTTCATTTTCGGAAAAACGAACCTTCGGAGTAACGAACCTTCGGAATAACGAACCTTCGGAATTATGAACCTTCGGAAAAACGAACCTTCGGAAATACGAACCTTCGGAAAAACGACATGTAACCAATAATAATACCGGTAGTGGGTTCTTGTATAGTTCACATGTCTGTCAGATTTGACACTCCTGGCTGCCCTTACGGCGCCCTGGCATTTCAAGGAATTGATTCCTGCCATTTACCTCACCTGGGTCCGAGTGTGGCAAACGTAGATTTATGTCTTGTGAGAGACACTAGTGCTGTGCCAAGGATTCGAACCCCGAACCTTATGGTTCACAGTCCGGGGACTTATCCACTAGACAACAACACCTCTTAAAAAAAAAAGAAAAAGAAAATTAAAACTCTTACTGCTTGTCTAGCTTTGGCTTTCTTTTCTTCATACTCCTTGTCATCTCTTTCCCTCTTTTCTCTCTGATATTGCTCTCTTTTGAACTATTGGGAGAAAGAAACAAGAACATTATAAAACAATAGATTGGAAGATTTTTGATTACTGCATGTTTTACAGGTTAACGTTATTGATAATTATTGTTCATAATTCTCTCCAGAAAAAGAAAATCGTTAAAGGAGTTCTTCTCAGTTTTGAGATCTGCAGCAAATAATCTCTCAATGATCAACCATTATTTCAGAATTATTTTCACTACTCTTTGTTGAAAAGCAATCTAACACTAAAAATTATATTAATAACATTGAATATAAATTGAGACTCTGGAAAATAATTCTATTTTTCTTACAATCAGTTCATATTTCCTGTTACGATGCTGTTTCTCTAAGGCTAGGCTAGCCTCCTCCAAAGACTTACTTCGACCTTATGAAAAAAAAGAGAAGGAAAATAACTTTGAAATGTGTGTACGATGCTACATGCATGTATAAGGGTACAGCATATTCAAAAACATATTTTAGAGAAAATACAATAACACAGAATAAATCAAATTTATAGCAACTATTTGTATTGCTCTGATCTTGAGATGGTTTTGAGAATATACCCTAGATTCTCAGCATCTGGAACATCCGAGGATTCGCCAGAAATATAGCGATGTTTTGATGTCGTCACACTAGGGACCAATCCTGCTTAAGCAGACGACGTCCTATAATGAATGAACGTAATTGCAATGCAATTATTTATCAAATTATAAAGAGTTTTGTATATTTAAACATGACCTTATTTCACACCATTCTAAAAGGGAAAGTGAAACTGATTCTGATAACTAAAACCGTTTGATTGTAAATACACAGGATAAGGGTCGATGATCAATGAAATAAACCCCACTTTCAAATTGAAAAGCCCTCCGAATAATAGCACGGATGGTATTCGTTCCCTCTTGAAACGCCAAACATGGCCCGGTGCAGGCAGCTGAAAATACAATGGCGTCTTATTTTGTTTACAAGTGACTGATTCCTTTATTTTTTTAACGCTGGATTTTTCATCAAAATAATACCATACACGAAGTTAAGAGTGAGGCAACAGACTAACATTAAGACTGACACTAGTCAAGTAAGAGAAATAAGTGAAGAGGAGATGACAAAACAGCACTGAAAATGTGTAAGATGTTATGGGACATCGTCTGCTTAGACAGGACTGGTCCCTGGTGTGTCGTCACACATCTCAGAAGCGTTCGAGGGGCTCTTCAGCTGCTATATCGGGGGCTGTATTTTACCGTTTTATAATTGATAATAATCATTACTTCAAATGTTTCCAAGCGTTGAATTTGGATAACCTTGTTTAATTTATGCCATCTATGCAATAATAAGTATTAAGCCAATATTTATTTTGATGGAATTTTCTTGTAATGTGATCTTTAACATGTACATTATGATATACAATTTAATTAATACATTCTTCAAATTATTATTGCAATACTATTAACGCATTAATACCCCCTCCCTCTGGAACTAAATATCATTCTTAAACAAAATTTCATTCATTTATACATTTGCGTTTTCTGACATCACTATCCTCAATTGAGTCGTCACTGTTCCCCCAGTCCAATGGCGGATCCAGGATTTTGGGAGGGAGCGGCACAATATTATGAACATTTTCTGACGATCCCCCCCCCCCAAAAAAAAGGGGGGAGGGTCATCAGGGTTTCTGGTTGTGATTTGTTGAGCCAGGGGAGGGGGCCCCCTGGATCCGCCCCTGATTTCCCTCTTTCCCATCCTCTTATGTCTCCATCTAACTCCCGTTGAAAGTTGATAGTGACTTACTGTTTATTAGCGGTTGTCTCTTGGAAACATTTAGTTGGATCACCCTAGAGGAAAGTATGTTGTAGAATAGTAAGAATCAACTTAAACTGACTTTTCTGTGAGGTCGGAAAAAATCAAATGTTCTTTACTATAAAAGGAAGATTTTAAGGCTCACCAAAATAGCAAAAATATATTCATGTACACATGATGAATAATAATAATACACATATCAGGCTTTTGCTTATGGACTCTTTCCTCACTTTGTTCCAATTCAGGTCAGGTTTTTTTTTTAATCTGAAGACGTGGCTTCTAACAATAACAAATATCGTCTGACACAGATCTAGTCAGATAGTGCGCAAAGTATTTGGAATTTTGTTAAAGAACTCAAAATCTATGTATACTACGCCTGAGAAAACTTTGAAAGATACCCATGGAAATACCTATTTTGATGAAAATCAAATTGTACCCAATGTGTTAAGCATGCCACAAGAGATATCGTCCCTGACCTTTCACCCTGTTGCTGTAGCTGTTGTGAGCTTTCCTGACCCTGCGACGTTCCAGCATCTCCCTGCCGCTGATGAGAAGAATCATCTTCATCGTCATGATCGTCGTCCTCTGGGCGTCTTTGGCCCACTGGACGCGGGTTGGCAGAGTACAAACTACTGCTGGTGTATCTAGATCCGCTGTTGGATGCCATGTCACCTCTTGATGGACCCTCTGGAACCCCTTCCTCTACCTGGACGACTGGGAGAGGTTTTACGTCACGTCTATCGAATTATTTGGAGTTCTGTTTGTATGACTTGATTTCAAATTTGAGGCACTTGTTCTGCTGTGAAAGTGCTCTGAATTATCAGATTTGATTGCTACCGGGCTGCTCTCCCGTAGAATGATCCTGTCCCTGATTTCTAGGTCGTGCGTGAGTTAAGGTCGGGATTGCGCAATTCCCACCCACCGTGTAAAAAAAACTCATGACTGATGAAATCAAATTATCTGAAAAGTGACGTTTTGGTTTGATGTTGTATGGGGGGGGGGGGGGGTGTCTGGAAACTTAACAAAAGTTAACCTGTAAATTTTGCCGTCGGATTTTACGAAAAATATTCATCAAGTAACACTAAACTCAGTGAAAATTTGCAATATTCATACTTCTGTCAACTATGTTTTGATTTGTAGATGAATGACAGTTTGCATGAAACGCGTTGTTCGATTTACTGTTTAAAAGTGACCTGTCCAGATAACCAATCTGTCCGGACACACGACTTGTGGGTATAAAATAATATTTATATGCTTTTGTGAAACAAAATATAATAGTAATGGTGTAATTACATTCCCTGGTCTCGTACGCTCTCTAAAAAAAACCAGAGAGTGAACTTTCACTATATTTTCATTATGTTTTCAATTCACCGGGAGTCACGTCAGTGATCACTTGTTTAGGAGTAAATATCGAGTGACTATCGTGTGGTCGACTCAAACGGAAAAGAGTGGAGTTTCACTCTTTTTTAAAACTCTATTTTCAATTCCCCTGGGGAGTGACTTCAGTGATCACTCGATTTTTTTTTTAAAGAGAGTAAGAATGTTAAACATAAATTTGGCGGTGCTCATGGCATATTTGTCTATGTTAAAATTGATTATGTGGATAGCATAGAAGTTTTACATGATTCTAATACTGAATTTGTTTTTTGGTTGAAATTTATGGGAATTTTTTTTTTCTGTGAAACTCGTTAATGTTGAAATTTTAACTCGATTTGACACTCCTGGCCTTGCCGATGTTCCTGTCCCTGATAATCTTTCGTGCGTGAGTCAGGGTTGGGATTTCGCAATTTCCACCCACCGTGTAAGGAAAACTCATGACTGATGAAATCAAATGATCTAAAATAAACGTTTGGTTTTCCCCAGCCGGTGGTCGTTTGTTTATGTTGGCTACCTAGTACCTACTAGGCCTCTAGGTAAAATTGTCAAGATCAATGCACCAAACCATAATTCCTGTCACCCCTCTACCAGTGATGTTCCAAGAAATTGCAGAATAGGGAGAAGGCGCTATAATGAGATAATGGAGGGGGAGCGGAACCAAGTGGGGGAGGGGGTGGGTTGCAGCGCCTCAGTTTTAGTAGACAGATCTACTGACGTACGTCGTGCTCGTTGGCATGCTAAACCGCCCCCAAAAGCGCTCTGTGGCCCCTGCAAAGAAACTGAAAAGCTTTAAATGAGAGTTCGTAAAAGAGGAGGTCAACAGAAGGACAGACAGAGGAATGTAGGAAGGGTGGGAGGGAAGGAAAGGAAGAGGGAGAGAGAGAGAGAGAGAGAGAGAGAGAGGGAGCATCTAATATTAGTCTTATTGTTAACCGAGGGAAATGAGATTCTACGTAGAAATGATGATCGAGTTTTCATGAAATCATAACATTAAGCAATGCAATATTTTGAATATTAACTGCGAGGAAAATTAGTCCTTTAAGCGTATCCCATTTCCAGTAAACAATTAGGGATTATGCCAAAGATTTGTAATAAAACCCATGCATATAAGAAAACGTGACTTTCATCCAATTAGAATCGTGTATTTATGATTCGCGTCCGCAGCAAATTTGAACTTAAAAGGCCGCAAAAATATTTTGCGTTAAAAATGAATGATACGACAAATGAAACAAATAATATGAATGGTTTATAAAGGGTTTTTGTCTCTACTTTATTAAATAGTTTACGACTGTCAAATGTCTGAATGGTGCGGAAGCTACATAATAAACCTTCCGATAAGACATAACCATAAAGCGTATACATGTAATTTGAATACATTGTTGATGATATGAAAGTGTCCAGATCAATTCTAGGGCAAACCGTTCCGGTAGCCCCATTTCAATTAAGAAATAATAGGGGACAGAGAAGTCTGCAATTATACTCATTTTACTTTTCTTTCCACTTGTACCTACACAAGAAGAAACGTACGAAGTGTGATTAAATCTTGGTCTATATACTGATACCAAAGACTTTAAATAGTATCAAGACAGATTACTCTGACCTACTTCCGTAGTACATTTTGGAGGCATACTTTGCTGTGTTAAAAACAGACTCGGAAAAACACGTTCTCCATAGGTATAACACGTGAAAAGATGTCTCACTTTTTCTTGATATTTCATATCTTACTCTATCTTTTTCAAGTCTGATTTTTGCACGAGAAAAAGGATGGATAGTTAAAAAAACATTTCTTGAACCTTTTTTGTCAATAAATGCCGATATGAATCCCTTGGATCATGCCTGCTTTTTGACAGAGTCATCTGCCATATAGGGTTAACACGTGAAAACATGGATTTTAAAAATTATTATAGTTCCTCTAGTATTACCTTGAATTTAGTGCAAATGTGGCTTACATGTAATTTGAGACTCTGAAAAGGCTTAATGAAGGCTCAAAAGGTGCAAGGGACCCCGCATAAATCCCCGGGAATATGCATGCTTTTGGCCTTCCATCTCCCATAGGTTAACACGCAAAAACGGGAATTTTTGAATGATTATAATTCCCGCAGAATTAAATCAAAATTTTGAAAAATGTGCCTTGAATAAAATTTAAAGCTCTGAAAATGTATAATTAAGACTCAACTAGTTGAATAGACCCCGCATAAATCCCCGGGAATATGCATGCTTTTTACCCCAAAAAAGTCTCTCCTGCCATAGGTTTACACGCGAAAACAAGGAATTTTAGGATGATTATAATTCCCATAATTTTTATTTGAAAATATAAAAAACGTGATTTACATAAAATTTAAAGCTCTGAAAAGGTATAATGAAGGCTTGATGAGTCCAGTAAACCCCCCATAAATCCCCGGGAATATGCATGCTTTTGACCAAAAACGTCTCGCCTGCCATAGGTTAACACGCAAAAACAAGGAATTTTAGGGTGATTATAATTCCCATAATTTTTCTTTGAAAATGTAAAAAATGTGATTTACATGAAATTTAAAGCTCTGATAAGGTATAATGAAGGCTTGGTGAGTCCAGTAAACCCCCCATAAATCCCGGGAATATGCATGCTTTTGGCCTTCCAGCTCCCATAGGTTAACACATGAAAACAGGGGTTTTGAAATGATTTTAATTCCCCTAGTATTTATTTGAAATTATGAAAAATGTGATTTACATGAAATTTAAAGCTCTGAAAGGGTATAATTGAGGATCGATGAGTCCAATAAACCCCCATAAATCCCCGGGAATATGCATGCTTTTGGCTTTCCAGCTCCCATTGGTTAGCACATGAAAACAGGGGTTTTGAAATGATTTTAATTCCCCTAGTATTTATTTGAAATTAGGAAAAATGTGATTTACATGAAATTTAAAGCTATGGAAGGGTATAATTGAGGCTCGGTGAGTCCAATAAACCCCGCACAAATCCCCGGGAATATGCATGCTTTCGACCAAAAAAAATAATTTGCCATACTACACGTGCATTCCAATTTGTTATCGATGACCTAATGTAAATGGGCGTGTACCGATCACGTGAGTGACGACATCCAATGAGATCGTGCACTAGCAGACGACCATGTAGCAGACGTACGTCCGCCCGAAAGCAAACCCAACCTAGCCGGTTAGAAGAAAATCTAACTAAATTCCAGTTCACTACTATATTTCTAATGTACCAGAGGCAAAATTCAATGTGTTAAATTCATAAATTTGTATCATCAATGTTCTATCACCGCATTACGCCTAGCCTAATGGCTGATGTTCATGCAAGCAGCATGGAATAGCTGAGCGGAATAGGTGCATGGACATGATAGGTGTCTAGCACTATCTAGGCTTGGTCTACCCTCTGCGATCCCGATCGAGGTGGTGGAGTTGCCGGTGGCGTTGCCGATGATATGTCAGTTTGCCAAAACTTGGCTCATCAAGCCAGCCCTCCGAAAGTCGCTCAGTGGAGGGGTGTAGGGTATCAGATATTATTAGTCCAGTTTTCCTCCATAATTCTCTGACAAGCCAAAAAAGTTATCAGTTCTAAAAGGGGGATACAATTTTATTTAAAAGCCTCCTAAATCCGCCACTGATCCATGCTCGGACTGTGAGGTCAGTCTTGCGAGGTGGGCCTTTTTACAACTTTTTCTCGGAGGGTTAATAGAACGACATTGTTAGGCTCTTGGGCTTCCAAACTAAATTTGGTGCTCGATCCGGGTTTTTTCACAATTTAGGCAAGATCCCGTATATGCCAACTTGGGTTTCAAGAAGGGGGCCGCGGCCGATTCGCCCCCTCTTGATCCGCCCCTGCTATTCTGTCATGGATGTGAAGAATATAATAATGTTGGTGGTCGATCTCATTAAATTGAAAGATTGGGGGGAAGCAATAAGAGATCATTTTTATTTTTTATGTTTTTTAAAATTTTGTTCCAATTGCTTTATTTTTACTGTTTGTTTTTGTTGGGGTTTTTTGTTGTTGCTTTTTTGCTCAGTGATTTTTTTTTAATCATGTAAATCACTTGTAATTGTTGTGATTTATGTTGATTTCCTAATAAAACACAAATTAAATAAATAAGAGATCATTATTTTTTCCTCAATTCTATTTGAGACATTTTTACAGATCTGTTGTAAGAGAGAAAAGAGTATGAGAAAAATGAGGGGGGGGGGAGAGACAAAGAGAGATGGGGGCAAAAGTAATGGGATATTCCTACAAAGACAGAATAGGATTGGTAATAATTAAATTATATCATCAGCTGCTATATTGTTGGTTACTAGTTCAATTCAAAACACGGAGGCCAATGATCCCCCTTTTCGTACAATCGGTAAAGGCCCTATTGCGTTGGTGATGGCTTCGGAGCAAGCCCCTATACTGTTTTCTTCGCCTGTCGTCTCACATTTCTACAGCAGAATATTACAAATAACTTACCGTAAGTTGGTTATATTGGTGGCGTATCCAGGAATGCAGGGAGAGGGGGGAGGCTCACTCCTGACGAACAAAAAAATCATCAGATACATTCTATTTTGAATTTTTAGGACAAGCAAGGAAAAAATTATCACAGTTTTCAGATTCTTTCTGTGCGGGGGGGGGGGGGGTAAACATTTCCTTTCATATTATGTCAGATTTTGTTTTGGCTGGCACATCATGAGGGGCATGTACATTCCTGGATTCCAGGAATTGCTCGCACGCAATCTCATTTTATTAAAGCCTTTTCTGTCTTGAATTTTAAAAGAATAAGGCTAATAAAATTACATTGCAGGTCTATAATCCCTATAATTTCCATAAATCATATCAAATGAAATATTCTGATTTAATAGAAAAAAGTAAAGATAGCACATTATTATTTTTAAATAACTTGTCCCGACATTCCCGTCAGATATCGCAGTGTTTGCTCATATAGAGCTTAATATCAGGGAACATGTTTGGACCCCCCCCCCCATCATCACACAGGGGCGTATCCAGGATTTCCTAATAGGGGGGGGGGGCGCCAGGAATTATTGATCGCCGTCATGGGGGAGGGGTCTTTGGAAAATTTTGCTTCTGAAGAAGGGCTGAGATGCAAAATAGTGCTATATGCAGAGCTGCCAATCTGTCACTTTCAAAAAACATATTATTCAGCTGGAAAAAAACAACATATTTTTAGGTGAAAAACATATTTTGCCGGTTTTATATGTTTTTCGCTATTTTCCTTAAAAATGCTAATGCGACTACTGTACATTTCTTTAATAAGAACACCCTCAGTTGCATAAAGTCGTTTCATGTGAATGCATTAAAAAATAAAAAATACTGGTCAAAATTGTGCCCCGCACAGTTTGCAACAGGCACTGAACTCGTCTCGTCTCGAAGCAGCTCCATTTTGCTGAGCTGCATACTCGGGTTTGAATGTTTGCTTCCTTCAGCTCAAAAAAATCCTGAAAACCCAAGCCGGAGGTACAGGGGCCCGCTCAGGGCCCCTGATGGGGTCGAGGGGCAAAGCCTCTTTTGAGGGTTCAGGGAGCGAAGCCCCCTGAAGCTGGTACGTTTTCTTGTTCTTTAGAGGGCTAAATTCATTAATCTACAGTACATTATAAAGAAATATTGACATGATTAACTTAATATTTTAGCCAATTGATCTGTTTTTTACCACACCACATGCAAATTCACCTTGCCCAGTTGCCTAGTAAGATCTAAACTCAAAACCAGGAACTAATTTTTTTTCGATGGAAAATTACTTTATCTTCATTCTATAACATTCCAGGAATTCCCTGATCGTATGTAGTTAACCACAGCTAAATTCAAACACCCCAACATAAAGTTAGAGTAGCCCGCCCCCCCACTCGGAGGTCGAAGGGACCGCATGCGTAAAGGGTAAAGGGGTATTTTTTGGGCGACACAATCCGGCCCGTGAATTGTAAAAAAAGGGGGTGTTTTTTATCTTTCACCCGGAGATTTCATTAAAAAGGGGGGTGTTTTTTCTTTCTCTCTCTCTCTCTCTCTCTCTCTTCGACACCTGAGAAATTTAAAAAAAGGGGGGTTATGAAATATCTTGAAAAATCGATCAAATCCCAGGATCAAATTCCTGAAATTCCTGCTAGTTTTGATAGCTCATTCAGCCAGGATTATTTCATTTTGAAAAGTAGAAACACTGGCCCCCATCTCTTCCAAGGTATTGTAATGACAGCTTACTTGGGAGGGGGTTGGTGTCTGTCCTGAGATATGGGGTTGGAATGAGAGCTCACCTGAGAGGTACATTGAGCAGTGTTCTGAATTTAGGGGGGTCTCCAAAGCAGGAAAAGCCCGCGCAAAGCCCGCGATAGGGGGTTCAGAAATTTTTGGCAGCCCTGAGATAGAGGGGTGCTTTCAAAGGGAGGGAACAAGCATACGCGTACCCTAAATAATACTGAGTGGGGGGGGGGGGGGGGGGGCGGGAAGAGTAGAAAACAAGCCACAAAAGCCTAGTCATGAAGAACGATTCACGACATGCACGCACTGTACCCACCACACTACCAATTATCTAGGCCGCTGGTGCTGGGGAAGACTTGGCACCTGTATCCTTGTTCCTTGATCATAGTCTCTTGAAAAAATCCCTGCTGGAATTCACTTTCCAGCAGGGATTTTTTCAAGAGAATATTTCAACAAATTAACCAACAAATTAGACATTATCTCTCACCTGAATCATGAAAAATAGCGATGATATTCCATTTGGACTCATTTGCAAAATTTAGAATCAGTTCTCAGAGGACAAATGCCGGTTATTAGGGGCTGTGATTTCCCTATCTCGCGATAGCACAATCGTGCACTGCCATCATGCATAACATGGATTCACTGCACAGTACGTTATCTTGTCAATGTACACTGTTTGTTCTCACACCC
Organism: Heliocidaris erythrogramma; assembly: GCA_025617745.1. Taxonomy (NCBI): domain Eukaryota; kingdom Metazoa; phylum Echinodermata; class Echinoidea; order Camarodonta; family Echinometridae; genus Heliocidaris; species Heliocidaris erythrogramma. Next base: position 7,839,611 of record CM046871.1, on the reverse strand, counting down.
ATGCTTCGTATACACTGTACATGTTAGCACAAACAGTGCACATAGACAAGATAAGGTAGTTGTAGGGTATCTACGTAGAGTAAGTTCGAACAACAATACTCGGAATTTTCAAAAAACGGATTTTCGCACAGAAAAACGTACGGACGTATTTTACTTTAAAAAACGTATTAATATGTTAAAAACGTACTACTTGGCAGTTCTATATATGTGACCACTTTTGAAGCCTATTTAATGAACAATATTTTCAATTTGTATGAGGATTTTTTTTTTTTTTTTGCTATTTTTTTTTTTTTTTACGACGGCCAATAGGGGGGGCGCGCGCCTGTTGCGCCCCCCCCCCTGGATACGCCACTGTCACATAAATATTAATAGAAATTTCATAGCAAATAACTTTAACAAAAATGACAAACATCCAGTCCGAAGCCCCCCTCCCAACTCTCGCCCTCTCCTCCCTGGTGCAATTAGAGTTGATTCCTATCTGTTTGGGGACATAACTTTGTATTTGAAGGGACAATATCAAGATTATGCCCTTTAGTTACGGCTTTACCAAAAGGCAAAAACGCTCTCCAGAAAAAGAAGAAAAAATGAAGAAAATAAAAAATACAAACATCTTGATTAAGACTATAACCTTTCCCTCTCGGCCGATCGACATGTACCACAATATATACGCGTGCTTTATTTCGGCACTGAGCATTCTTCGTATTTAAACTCTTTGCTGATACCAATCAATCCCCTGACGTGTAGGATTTCTGACTGCTATTATAGGAACTGTGATATCTTCGTCATCATTATCGAAACTATCCAAGCTCCTCATTTGCCATATTAAAGATAAAACAAAGTTTCTCTACAATTTCCATACCTGGAAAGGCTACCTCTGCTCTTTCAGATTCATATTCCCCCCTTCTCTCATATTCCGCTCCATCCTTTCTCCCTCCCATAAACACTCTACGCAGTAAAAACGCTGTTGTTTAAAAGGTTGTTTAAAACTTATACAACCTGTTTAATATTTAAACAAATTGTTTACAATATGAACTGTACAACGGGTTGTTCAGTTCATATTGTAGAAAACTGTTTGCATTTAAAAAAAAAAATAAATAAATAAAATATAAAACAAAAAAAAAATAGGAACCAGCGGGATTCGAACCTGTCATCTACTGCTTGCCGGGCAGCGACTTAACCACCAGGCTATTCTGAAGATTTGTTTACAAATTAAAAATTCCTCCCCAGTCAAGCTTCTTCGCTTATTAACCATTGTTCCACGGCGGACCGTTTGAATATTAATGAGTCGGAAAGAAGAGGATCTTGGGTATTTGATTCTAGTTCGTCGTGACTTGGCCGTGAACCAGAATAGCCTGGTGGTTAAGTCGCTGCCCGGCAAGCAGTAGATGACAGGTTCGAATCCCGCTGGTTCCAATTTTTTCTGACTTGTGTTTTTCATTACAGATCGAGCATACGATCTTTAACACTGGGAGTAATATGCCGAAAGATTTGTTTACAAATTAAAAATTCCTCCCCAGTCAAGCTTCTTCGCTTATTAACCATTGTTCCACGGCGGACCGTTTGAATATTAATGAGTCAGAAAGAAGAGGATCTTGGGTATTTGATTCTAGTTCGTCGTGACTTGGCCGTGAACCAGAATAGCCTGGTGGTTAAGTCGCTGCCCGGCAAGCAGTAGATGACAGGTTCGAATCCCGCTGGTTCCAATTTTTTCTGACTTGTGTTTTTCATTACAGATCGAGCATATGATCTTTAACACTGGGAGTAATATGCCGAAAGATTTGTTTACAAATTAAAAATTCCTCCCCAGTCAAGCTTCTTCGCTTATTAACCATTGTTCCACGGCGGACCGTTTGAATATTAATGAGTCAGAAAGAAGAGGATCTTGGGTATTTGATTCTAGTTCGTCGTGACTTGGCCGTGAACCAGAATAGCCTGGTGGTTAAGTCGCTGCCCGGCAAGCAGTAGATGACAGGTTCGAATCCCGCTGGTTCCAATTTTTTCTGACTTGTGTTTTTCATTACAGATCGAGCATACGATCTTTAACACTGGGAGTAATATGCCGAAAGATTTGTTTACAAATTAAAAATTCCTCCCCAGTCAAGCTTCTTCGCTTATTAAAGAAAAAATAAAACAAATATAGCACTGAATGAGTGCCTTGGCTTTCCTATTTTTGTCTTTTGTTCTTCTCTTGTCATAGTCTCTTCCCCTTTCCTCTCATTTTATTGTATTAATAAAGTTCAGTTGAATGTATCACAAATAACACGTGCCTCAATAAAGGAACTGATAAGGTATAGCCTTTTAATATCTTAAAATGAGGGGGATGGTAATCGTATGCAGAGCTAGTGGGGCTGAGGTGCTAACAAAGAGAGGAGGGTGCTCCAAATTCTCCCCAAAACAAAAACATCTACAACTTCTCCCAGAAACAATTAATGGCACTTCGTTTCAATCCTACGTGAATAAACTAGAGGACGGATTTACAATAAATGATGCTCTGTGTTCAAGTATGAGTTAATGCCCTCTGGCTCCAAACAGACGAATTGATTTCGGAATGGTTTTGACGAAAGCCACAATCATTCTTCTACTTCCTGTACCACTATAGCGGACAAAGAGAGTGGACAAAATAAAAAACCCTCATTCTACCATTCACAATGGTTCTAGCAGTCAAAAGAACATCCCTTCACTGCTATTACGTAAAAATAAGTAGAACACGTGAATATGCATGTGACACCCGTTATACATATGTTTAGATAATAGCAGTGAAGGGATGTTCTTTTGACTACTAGAACCATTGTGAAGGGTATAATTAGGGGTTGTTTATTTTGTCCACGTCCGTCATATTCATAGTGTGTGGATGTATACTACGGCTCCATTTAGGTACATGCGTCGACAGAAAAAGAAAACTTATTTCGAAGGCAGGATTTTCTTTTCAACATAATATTCCAGATCTTCAACAAAAAACTTTAACCAAAGGTACATTTAAACACAATCCTGTTACAATATCAGCTTTCAATTTCCGTGGTGTCAAACATGCCAGCACTTGCGAAATATGATTAAATCCTCAAAAAGTATACATCATTGATTTCCAAATAAAGGTGCATGCAGAAATTGAAAATTCTGACATACACCTTGTTTTATCAGGTCCGTTTGGCCAAATTGCTATCGTTTCATAAAATGCCATTTTCTTTAATGATCCTTTATTTTGTGCGAATATAAGTTGGAAACAGTAACTTAAACTTACCAATATAAAGAGTAATCAAATATGATTTTCAGGCCCAAGTAAAATTTTTCCCAGTCAACAACTCTAAATCTTTGTTGTGCTCTCGATAGAAAGTCTTCAACTTTCTGGAGACGTTGTCATCAATGGGAGGATGGTGTCGACCAACGCTCTTCGTCGTACACAATGGAGAAGGCTTGGCTCTGCAGAAGAAACCCTTGTAGGTGTCGTAATAGAGTTTGTCCTCGTCAAAGTATTTCGAGATCTCAATAAAGTCTTCTACCTGTCTAAGAATGGGTAAAGGGTCAACCCTGAATGATGTGCCGTCCAAGATGAGGAAGTGTTCATTAGAAAAGTACTTCAACCACTGACGTAGGTACAAGACGTACTGGCCATGTACGATGAGACTATTGCTCTTTAGGGGATCACCACTGTGGATATCGAGAACTGATTTGTCAAAGGAATCTGTCAAGTAGGGTTCGTTGGAAATATCTTGAGGGCGCTATGCGAAGTGCTCTGCATAACCCATTCCGAAAAGGTGCACGAAGTCTGACATGGCACGATCGATTGGTTCGCACACGAGCACTATAAACTTCATATCCGGTTTGACGTATGAAATCATCTTCGGAGCATCTTCACTGAAGATGTAAATGGATGTTGTTTCCATGGTTTCCTGGTATTTGGATGATACCGGTATCTGCTCCAGCTACCACTCAACCCTTCTGTCCCTGTTCCGATTCCAGAAGGCTACTTGGTACGGAATGGCGTGTTGGATGACAGGATGGGTGCTGAGGAAGAGGATGGGTGCTGAGGAAGAGGTTCAGAGCAGTCATACCACATCGTTGGAATCCGATACCAAGTACAGAGGGGAGTCTCTTCTTGTTTTGTAGATGCTTCCAAGCTATATCACCAAAGGCACCATCAGCAGGACACTGGATATACATGGATTCCTCTATGGTAAGCCTTTTCTCGGTTGGTTTTCATGTAAATAATATTATATGGGGAGAGCATTTTTCGGCTGAGTTCACATCGTCGCCGTTAAGGAAAACATCCCTTTCTTGAGGAATATTTGGTATTGGTACTTGAGAAGGAGGTTTCGGATAAGACGCGCTATGGATCTGCCTATGAACCAAGACATTCGACGATGAGGCCAGGAGTAGCCAGAACTACGACGCGGAAAGCCGTGATAAGAATGGTATTCAGTCTACCCATCGTCTATAATTACCCCCTGTAATGAAAAGATCTGAAAAAAATAGAACATAAGCAATAAGTTAATTGGACAAAATATAATATTAACTTTACATTATTATTTTACAGGTTTCTTATTCTATAAACATGGAACATATTCGGTTGTAAAAGGGTATGATGTTCATGATGTTAATTTATGAATCCAAAATCCGTGAGTCAATCTATTTTTCCATTACAGAAGTCATGGTGGGCAACAATCACACATATGCAAGGTTATTATAAATGACCTCGGACTTTATAAATAACCTCGGACTCCTTGCACTCCGTAATTCATCTTATATTAGTTTTATTTCGAATTTAAGCTAATTGAGGGTCCGAAGTAAAAGTGAAGTCAACATAGATTGGAATAGAAATAGAGGAAGAAGCGATATTTCAAGAACTAAGTATACTCACCTTTAGTTCTTGATAAATTCTGTGCCTTCACGACGAATAGCTTTAAACAGCTTTTTATCAAACCACTTTTTATCAAGCCACAATCGCAATTAAGGCAAACACAAAGCAGTGGTGATGCGCCTGGGCTCAACGGAAGCTTGTATTAAATCAATCTAGCATCGTAACAACTGGTGCGGGGAAACGAAGTGTAAAAGCCTACAACAGTCTCTTCTATACCTTTACAATGAATTCCTTTCACGGAAATACGACCACGTACATACAAAATCACTGCTGAACAAATAATTCAGACATCTACATATTATACACGAGCTTGTTTGAGGTAATCCCAGTGTATCAACATGTAATGTGCAAACACCTGAGACTGAAATACGGCACAGGTGTATCATGTGTATCTCATAGACCTGTTCACAAAGTTATTCAAATTTATGGATGTCTCCTTCCTGGGGACCTAGTAACGAGGTATTCCATTAACTTGTTATTAATGAATGGACTACAATACTTGGAATCCAGTTTGCATAATTACTTGTTGCTATGTCTGACAAGCCTCTGACAAGCTTTCAGGTTGTCAAGAACAACCTTTGTTTCAAAAGTATGCATAACATTTGAATATATTTGTGAACAGAAGCTACCTTATATAAAATATAAATAAAGCTATTATATATAAAACCAAATGTTAAGTAAATAGACAGTGCGTATAAAAAAGTACACACTTTGAAAATATCTTCCAAAATCATAATTTCACAATATCGATATGATCTTTTCTTCTACAATCATGGGTGAGGGTCTGTTTCGTCGGGTGACACTATTAGTACTGACAATATTTTACTCTTGAGTGAGTATACTGGCTACTTTTGTGAAGCCCGCAATAATTGGTTTGCGCAAAAATGCCTAGGTCTTGAATTTGATCAAAGTGAGTATCAAGCAGTAACTGCATGTTCTCTCTCAAGTATCAATAATTGATTTGAACAGTCATTCAAACCTTAACCCTATACCTAGTAGTGCACACCCACAATGGTGTATCCAGAAATTGATAAAGAGGAGGGGCGAGATGCTCCCAAGACGGCCTATCTGGACAGCTCCGTTCTTGTACAAGCATCAGAGCATAGCAAGCTGTACTGATTTTTTTCCTGGGCCTTCAAGAAGAAGCTACACCAGCTTCACCCAATGGCTGGATACGCCACTGCTTCCTCCCCCACAACTGACATCACCATTGCAGGTGGTGTCTTTCCAGCACAAATCATGTCTGCATCAATACCCATTTTTGCCTGAAGAGTGTTGGAAAGATTGAAAGCAACAAGGAGAACCCTTACATTTACATATTTATTGTTCAAACTTCTTATTCCTTTTAAAAGTTACAAGACCCCATAAACAACGTCTTGTATGACGAATAAGAATTTAAAAGAGAAGCAAATTTATTGATTAAAATAATGTTTTAATATTTCTTCAATTAAACATATACATGTAAAAGATATCATCATGCAGTACAGTGCATCATTTCGATATGCTCCAGACAGTGACGCATCCTCGGCTGGTTGGAAGAGATAGGGCAAAGAAAGGAACCAAATAAACCAAAACGAGATTTTGTTCTCTCTCCCTTCTTAAAAAATGGAACATTTTAGGTCCATCTTCCTGTAATTCATTGCAATAATTTGCATCCTTTCGACATGCTCCAGTCAAAAGTGGAATTTGGTTACAGAAAGACATAATCTGCGATGTTGTGGTGTGTGTGTGTGGGTGTGGGGGGGGGGGGGGTTGAGAGTGTGGTGATAGATATAGGATTAAGGATTAAATGACTGTTACAATTGGAATCAGAATTTATACTTAGTCTTTGGTTTGGATTTGCAAGGAACAGAATATTTAGGCCTTTAATCTTAACATTTCTTAGTCGATGTTTACTGTCGACAAAGAACTTAATAAGTAATTGCTCTTTATCATATTTGTTTGCAGTTTTCACGGAATGTACAAGAATTATGGAATGATCTGAATGATAACAGAATGTTTGGAAAGAAATGAAGAAAAGATGAGAAGAAACATTGACTGAAATGAAGAAATTTGAATCAAGAAATAAATGCGACATTCCTGTAAGAACCTTTGTCTGTGATTAATTTGCGTCGGACCACAACTGCAACTACAGTCTTGTCAGTGATTTTACCGACAAATTTGCCCTCAGTCAATCAGATGCAAGGATTTCAGTAGCTTATAACAGTTATTGAAACTTGTCATTGATGACAAGTTTTATGAAACAGGACCCAGAAGTATCGGTCGACGGACTCCACGGGCTGTTGTGGAAAGCATATACCACCTCTCATTTGATATTCTGTTCCATGTGATCATTATGTAGTTAACAAACAGAAAGTTCGATGAACGGGAAGCCATAATACGATACACACAAGAACGAGTTTGCTCGGCAAACAAGGATACCCTTTCACCAATATTCAAGCTAGGGTCTTGAAAAAAAGCTCAAACAACACACAACAGGTACACAAACATCACCCTCACACTTAAAATTCGAAAGTACATACCACTAGTGGTATGATTTTGGAGTATATAGATAGAGTTTAGTCGTCTGGTATGGAGTATGCGTATACCACGTCATCAATTGGAACCAGCTCATATAGTAAGAAACAATTAATTTTTTTTTTGGAAAATCTAAAATTCCTGTTACATAATTTATGAACACTCTAATCTATAAGCACAGCATACGTTGAAAAACCCCAACAAATATATATTTATACGAGTCTCTCAAAGATAGACATTAAATATTTTTGTCAGAACTATAAAAGTGTTTCTTATTCATTAAAACATCAACTGTTTCAGATATATATTGATAATTTCAATACTCCTGGAGGTTGGAGCCTCCAGCCCCGGTGTCATACGCCTCAGCTGGAAATATTCTGATTTGTTCGCTTTGAAATAAAAATTGCATTGAAGGAAGGATTTTTTATTTAGTATGTTATAGTTGGATAGATCACTTGGGCTATTCTGTGAAATGACATGTTATTTCTCTCTCGATATGACCACTATTTTTTTCTTAACACATCACTCTTAACCAGCCATATTATACCCAAATTGTGTGTGAAGTTATTACAATAGAAATATTGTAATGCCCCTTACAACTTACAAGGTATTGCACAATTGAGCAATTTCAACACGAATATTGGAGTATATTTTCCTTTGGATGTAGAGTTATTTATCGAAAAATAAAAATTCGAAAATCTATTGTGTTAATTGATTTAAACATTTCTATTGTCTTTCACTTTCTGCCCAACTTATCTAGATCATCAAACTTTGACAACATGCAGGACATCAGGAGACTGGTATGCAGCAAAGCCTTTGCTCTCGGTGTACTCTGCGCATATGCCAGTGTGGCTTCACTCTTCCTGACGGTTCGGAGGACGACACTGTTTTGCGGAGAATGGTACAAGCGACATAAGCATGAGGGAAGCAATCGGAACATCGTTATTCATCAGCACTACAGATGATGATGAGGAGGACGACAAAGGGACTATTTTTAAGCTGAACAACGATTCTTTATTTTGGGATGATGTCGAAGAACTCAGTCAGTCGAAAGAAGTACTTGATGACACCGCCAACAGCACTACGAGGACTGTGCGTTCAACTGGCAAATCACAGTTAGTGACCAATATTCAGGAGTCTTTGTTTGCGAATGATGGCATGGAATTAAAATCGTCGAAAGAAGGTCTTGGTGATGTCGTCAACGGCACTACGAGATCAGTGCGTTCAATGGGCGAATCAAGGTCAGTGACCAATGTTCATGACACCACTTTCGTGACTGAAGGAGGGCTTGATGACACCAAGGCGACCGTGAGATCAAAGCGTATGATAGGCGAGCTATTGCCACTGGTAGCAATCACCAATAAGGAAACCACTTTGGAAAAATAATGGCAGGACAACAACGCCAACGCGACAAAACCAGTACTTGTAGTTGATGAGTCTCACCCAACAGCTGCCAATGCCGCAGAAACCACCCCTGCAAAAGAATGGCACGGTGTAAGCGTGACTACGAATAAGGAATCTGGGCATGTGGTGGGTGAGACACACCCGACAGCAGCAATTGGCGCAGAAGCCACTCCTTCAGAAGAATGACACATACAGGCGTAGCTACGACTAAGGCACCTGTCCGTGTAGTGGACGATTCGGTAGTGGAACCCACCTTGCCGATAGAATTGCGAACAGATCGGGTGACCATGGAAATGCGTGACGGTTTCAAAACATGGTGCACGAAGAAAAATTCTGCGAATCAACACGGACTTGAGTGCAGAAGATACATCCCCTTAATTCTTGGTATCGGGATGGATAGGTGCGGGACAACCGCTCTTTCCTTCTTTCTCCGGATGCATCCAGACATAGTCCATGGCCTGCCAAAGGATGCATATTACTGGAACCATTATCCTGACCGAAGTCTAGATTGGTACTGCGACCGCATGCCAGTTTCCTCCGAGTATCAAGTCACTATGGAGTTTACGACTTCTTATATCCTCTGCCATGAAGTACCGTATTTGATTAAGGAAGCGTTGCCTGATATGAAGTTCATCGTGATGATTCGAGACCCCATTGAACGTGCCATGTCCTATTACCTATACATGAGACACAGCAAGCGTCCATAATACATCAAGTACATATCTCCACAGCCTGGTGCTCTGACCAACCCATTCCTCGGGAGCACCTTCTCAGCAACCGTCCTCAAATGCAATGGAGATGTCTTTGAGGACAATGCTGTCATCGAGAATGCCTTCTACGAGAGCCACCTCCGTCGATGGTTCGATGTTTTCTCAAGAGAACAGTTTCTCATAATAGATGAGGGTGTATTCAGGAAAGACCGTGTTCCCGTCTTGCAACAGGTGGAAGACTTCATCGGTATCTCCAAATTCTTTAACAAGGATTATTTCTATTTCGACCACGATCAGGGTGTATTCTGCCAGAGAGTACCAAAGAAACACTGCTCTAAGAGGTCCGTAAAGAATGTTCATCCTCCTATTGAGAAACATGTGCTCAAGAAACTCAGAGACTACTCCTTACAATACCCAGTTGGAAACACTATTAAATCGGACGTTTCCTTGGACTTAACAGATAGAAAGTAACCATGGAATGAAATAAAAGTTGTTAAGATTAATGTGGTGGAATATAGTAACTTATGTTATTGTCATTGTGTCAAATTTCTAATAATTCAACAAGGAGTGAGAACTAAATGAGACATCAATAATTCATTCATTTTAGTGGCAAAGATTTACGTCCCTGAGATTCACTCCAATGTGGCATGTGCTATCCTTTACTATGTCGTCACAAAAATGGATCAGATCATCAATCTTATCATCATTTCTGTAGGGACAAAACAAGAATGGGACACACAAAACTTCGTTTAAACTATACATTTTGGCAGAAAAAGCTTGGTTTATCTCGATGGATAATGGTAAACAGAAACGCAAAATTACTAAACATATTTGATGAAAGTTGTGCCAATTTTCGATTAATCTCGAACCCGCATAATTTCTGATTTATCGATGTATTGATTATCGTTTGCTTTCACATGAAGATCGTGGAAGCTTTTAGTAAGAACCTCTATAAACTTGTGGCAATCATGTTAACGTCTTTGACCGGTATAAGATATATTTTTTCCTTATTACGTTTGTATTCATTTTGATGAGGGACGGTGGTACAGTGGTTAATTCTTTTTCAGTCCAGAATGAGAGGCTTAGGGTTCGAATCGTCAGGCCTATGTCTTTGGGTGGGAGAGCTGTGGTATATTGGTGAAGGCGCTTGACTCTCATACGAGAGGTCCTGGGTTCAATCTTCGCTCGGTTCTTTACATGCTTGGACAAGGTGTTTTCCCCACATCTGTCCCTTTTGACCTAGGTATAAATGGGTAATGCTGGGTTAATAATAATTGCAAGGTCTGCAGGACGAACAGTATCAATACTGATGTGGCTACCCTAGGTAAATAAGACAACAATTTTAATCATTATTATTACTATTCCTTTTCCATTTACCTTTATTACAAAGTAACATTTATCCCATTTCGTTAAGCCAGATTAAAAAAAAATAGATGTACTATAAACATGTCAAACAATCAAGACATTTGAATTGAATCAAGGACCTACAATTTATTTGTGGTAAATTAACTCGATTTTATGATGTTATGATGTTTGTTAAAACTCGTAAAACAGTTTCAAATGTACATAATCACTTCTAGCGAGGAGGTACTAGGCAAGCCTAGTACCTTATGGGTAGGAGGCATGCCGAGATAGCGCAATCTGCATTAAAATGTAATATAATTATATTTACGGTGTAAATACGAAGTGTATGTAGATCATGAGCACAAGAATTATTGGCAGAGCGAACAATCATTTATAACACGTAAATAGAGAAAGGCGAAAGATAAAGAGGGAGGTAGACATAAAGAAAAACACAGAGAAGAAAATACACACGACGAGAGAGAGAGAGAGAGAGAGAGAAAGAGAGAAAGAAAGAAAGAGAGAGAGAGAGCAAGAGCGAGAAGAAAAAAAGAGAGAGCATGAGAGAAAGATATAGAGAAGGAAAGAGAAGGAAAGAGAGAGAGAGAGAGAGAGAAATATAGAAAAGGAGAGAAGAAAAAGAGAGGATAAAAGAAAGAGAGAGAATTCGGTTTATGACGGGGGTGTTGTCTCGGCTTATTAGACAACCCCTTCCATCCACCCCCGATTTATAGGCCAACTAAACAGGTCAATAAATGGACTCGTTTCCAGTAGAGTCTCATTTCTTACATCAGCAGCTCTGGACTTATAACTTCACTCGGCCCTGCAAGAGCTGTAATAGTAGAATACGACCGAAACCAAGATGGAGTTTGGGAATAAGGTTCTCATCTTCCTTGTCGCCGTCATCATCGTCGTCGGCATCGGGTTGGGGGTCGGTCTAACAAGGAAGAAGTCATCAGTGGTAGTGGAGCCTGAGCCTACAGAAGGTCCTACAGAAGGGCCTAAAGAACCCATTCAAGAAGCCTCTCAGAGGATTGACTGCTTCCCTGACCCTGGAGCCAGCCAAGAGGCGTGCGAGGAGAGAGGATGCCTCTGGAGCTCCACGGATGAAGATGGTGCGCCGTGGTGCTACTACCCGAAACAGGTGGACGTACCAGGATACACCATGGTGAGGCTATACTACAGCACTAGCTCACTTTCTCTCTCTTTGTCTCCTCTGTTTTCACTGTTTGTCTATTCTAGCTATCTCTCTATTTCTCTCTCCATCTCTATCTTTCACTGTCTATATATTCTCGAAATTTCTCTCTTTATCTCTCTCTCTGATTGTCTGTATATTCTTGTTAAATATCACTTAGTTTTGTCTCTCCAATTTTCTCTTAAATTATTATTATCAGTGGTCGACAGTCATCATTTTTATTATTATGATTATCATTATTGTTATCATTTATTATGTTTGTATCGTATGCAAAGTCTCTTTATAAATGAAATGCATAATAATAATAATAATAATAATAACATTAATCATAACATAAGTCATCACATTAATGATGATAATAATGATAATTACAATAATAATGAAAAAGCTTTTATCACTTTCATTTTTAATATTATTATTATTATCATTATCATTGTTATTATCATCATGATTATTATCATTATTATGATTATCATTATCTATCATTATTAAAATTATTATTATTATTATCATCATCATCGTCATCGTCATCATCATTATTATTTATTAATAATAATATTTTAATATCAGCTTTCATCAGTGATCCGGAACGGTTTGGGATTTGAGGCTGTCCTCCAGCGAAGGAATACACCTGTCCGCTATGACAGACCAGTTCAACAACTCTTGTTTCAAGTCGAGCTTCAGACTGACAAACGTTTCCATTTCAAGGTTGGTGGGAGTTTTAAGTCATTAAAATGTTTTAAAAGCTTTAGTCATTCTTTTAAAACTTGTCAGTGATCGTATAATCTAAGATCTGCAAATGAATCGAAAATAATTGGATTGCAACCGACCAGTAAGTACTTGTTTTAAGCAAATTTATTTGGATTTCATTTGCATAATTCTATGAAAGTGCTCCGTCAATCAAATAAGAAAAAAATAAAACAACGCTTATAACTCAAAGCACTGTGAATTATGCTTTAAAATTAATTCAACTAAAGGATTCCAACATGAAATTTATTTCCAAGTATAGTTTTTGACTAGTCCATTAGGTGACAGTTTAAGGGGGGGGGGGGGGTCCATTGAATTAGCCATAAGCGCTCTGTCACCCCGAACGATCAATCCCTCTTTATTTTTCATTCTGTTAACTGTTCATTGAACACATTCCTGGACGAAAAATTCAGGAGACATTTAGAAGATGGAAATGAATATATATCGATTAAATTTATATTCATTGGTATATCCTTGAGCGAACTTCCTTTCATGTTTGTAATCCCTCATGACGTCATAGCTGACTGATATGGACAACAAGAGGTATGAGGTCCCAGTGATCAACGTCGACCGCCCTGACCACGCTCCCTACGATCTCGACTACGATTTCATCTACTACCCCGATCCATTCAGCTTTCAGATCAGGAGGAAGAGCAATGAAGCAATCATGTAACGATGGATTTTCATTTTACTTTATTTTTTGTTATGAACTGGATTGTAAAACATTTGGGTAAAATTTTACCCAATAATGGGTAAAAAGGGAACATGCATGTTTGTTGGGTAAAATATTAGGCAATATTGGCAACATTTATTCGAAATTGGATAAAATTCACCCAATACTATTTGATATTTTCCCGACATTTTGGGTAAATTATTACAAAACTCTTTTTCAGTTGGTACTGTATTGTATTGTAATGTACTTTTAAAAACAGCATTGATATACCAGATCAGGAGGAAGAGCAATGGAGCAATCATGTAACGATGGATTTTCATTTTACTTTATTTTTTGTTATGAACTGGATTGTAAAACATTTGGGTAAAATCTTACCCAATAATGGGTAAAAAGGGAACATGCATGTTTGTTGGGTAAAATATTAGGCAATATTGGCAACATTTATTCCAAATTGGATAAAATTCACCCAATACTATTTGATATTTTCCCGACATTTTGGGTCAGTTATTACATAACTCTTTTTCAGTTGGTACTGTATTGTATTGTAATGTATTTTTAAAAACAGCACTGATATACATCAATATTTCGTTCATCAACATATAAATATCATAAAAGCATATATATCATATTCATATTAGAAAAATGTATACAATAAGCCAATTGAAGCATATAACAAAAGTATTGAAAGATAGGCTTTTGTTGTAACGAACTTAAAGTCCACACACTAGTTTGTAATCCAAAAACAACATCGAAAAAGTACATTTGAAAACATTTAGTGGCATTATGGACTAAAAGTGCTTTGTGAATGTTTGTATATATTACACCTTGCAGCGTTTTGTGTGTGTGTGTGCAGTAATGCAAATAAAACGCCTCCCATGAACAAACTCAGGGTATAGGGCCAACTGCAAGCCATTGGCTTTCGATTATTTTAGGTTTAAACCTTGCAGTCATGTCGGCTTAATTCGTCAAGAAATACATAAAGGATTTCTTTTCTTGTTCTTATTGTTTTTTTTTCTTTCTTCTCGGTCTAGAACTTCATTTCAGTTGTCGGCTTACAAGCCTGCAAATATAAAAACACTGTATTTATTCTTGTTGTTCCTTTTTCTTTGTTTTCTTTCTTTCTTTTTTCTTTCTTTCCTTTTTTCTTCTTTTTCTTCTTCTACTTCTTTTTCTCCTTCTTCTTTTTCTTCTGTATATTTCTTTCTCGTTTCCTTTTTCTTCTTTATCTTTGTTGTTGTTGTTCTCCTTGTTGTTCTTCTTGTTGTTCTTCTTCTTCCCTTTCTTATTTTTCTTTATTTCTTTTTATTTTTTTTTCTCTTTTCTCCTCTTTTCTTTTTTCAAATAGACTATTGAAACTTTCCCACCGTGTGTGTGTGGGGGGGGGGGGGGGGGGGAGTGCATATATTACATGAGGTGGACCCTGTTGAGGGAGCGAAGTGACCGAGCGGGGGAGGGTGTGGGAGGGGGATGTCCCCTTGTAGAGCACAAAAAATGTAAGAATAACCACAAATGTAAAAACATCGCACCAGCAAATGTCAAAACAACCACAAATGTCATAACATGTCAACCACAAATGTAAAATAACCACTAATTAAAACATTTTGCCCGAAAATGTAAAAATCTGTGCAACCACTCATTACATGCATTGGCACGTGCATAAAACTTTTTTAAAACATAAAAATTTGTCCTTTATTCTGAAAATGCAGGCGATATTCCTTTAATTATACTTTCAAATATCAGAATTGAATTACTGGCTATTCAGTCCTGGTTTGAATATTGAACAAAATACTTTTCAGCCAGGCGTACAGGCACATTTTCGCGAGGGGGCTGACGCCATTCCCCCAATATCGACTTTCCAGTTTACAATTTTGGGGAGTGAGCGGAAATTTTGACTATTTTTATGTAATTTCATCATCAAAATTACATATTCGGGAAACTCGATGGCCAAATATATTAATATGAGGCGATTGTTGCCCGAATATCGGAACTTTGAAACTACTCGGGGGGGGGGGGGGGGGCTGCAGCCCCCAGCCCTCCCCCTTCTACGGCATCATGCGCCTGTGTATAGGCCTATCATTTCAAAGATATATAATAATAATAATAATAATATTGGATATTTATATAGCGCTCAAAGTCTTGGCCAGGGATGAAAATAAAGACTCTGAAATTTCCGTGTTTTTAAAAATTATTATATTATTATTATATTATTATTATATTTCGATCATTATGGTGTGAATATTTGGCTGAATTGGATGCGTGGTTGAACACAGGGGGTAGAACGGGATCGTTCAGGAGTCCCGAGCGAAAGCCTTCCTAGCGGTAAATTTAATAATAATAATAATAATACATATGATTTATAATGCGCCAAATCCACTCTGTAGAGTGCTCTAGGTACAGTGTAAAATAAAGACAGTCATAAGAGAGTAGAAAGACAAGAGAATAATGTAATAATCAATGGGAAGCATTGAACAAGTTAGTTTTTATACTGCTTTTGAATGAATCTGGAGAATTGCAACTTCTAATAACTGTAGGTAGATTATTCCATAGCGCAGGACCAGCGTGGGCTCGTTCCCCCCATGTTTTTGCAGATTTTTGAACAACGAGAGAACCAGAGTTGGATGAACGTAATGATCTAACAGGAGTGTATTTACGAACTAGACTTACATTATAATGAGGAGAACCCTTGACACAGTGGAAAACAAGAAGTAAAATTTTGAAAATAATGCGATCTCTGACTTGCAACCAGTGAAGTGCGTTCCCAAAATCAAGACGAGAGGAAACCAGAGCGTGAACTAATTTCTCTGTAGCCGATCTAGTTAAGTATTTTCTGATGAACCCAATGTTACGGAGTTGGTACCTCACTGATCTACAAATACTGGAAATTTGATGAGACATTGTCATGTTGCAATCAAACAATACTCCAAGATTTCGACAAGTTTGGGACACATTGATCAGAGAAAGAAATCGATTTCAAATCAATTTTACATAACTGCGTCTTCGAACCGAATAAAAGAAACTCGCATTTTGAGGAGTTAAGTTTTAATGAATGTGAGTTCAACCAAGAATGAACACCATTCAAGCAATCTTCCAGGTCTCAAGAGAGGATGAAGTGAGAGGTTGGGGTAATGATTCATCTGGAGAAAGACTGTCGCAGATGGTCTTTACTTTAGTCTGGAAGAACTGGATGAAAGTCTCAGCCATTACATGACTATCAGTAAGGGATGGTAAAGGGGACGACTGCTTGCGATTCAGAAGACAATTGGCAATGGAGAAGAGCTGCTTTGAATCATCACCACAATCTTCGATGACACCAACGTAATGTGATCGTCTTAAATTTAACTGTGGCAAAGAGATAAATCACAACAAATCAATGCACACTTTTGAATATATATTTTACCAAATGTTTACTTTTAGTTCGTTAAATTGTTTGGAATAAAAGTAATGGTTGATATTTCCAAAGAATAAAATGCGCCATCTTGAGTTACTATTACGGCTTTGACTACCGCGCCGTATTTTTAAACAAAACAGCATGCAGCGTGCGCCGTATAGTGTACTTGTGTAATCTTTGATTATCACTATAATTGCAGCGATAACATGCAGGTTTCAGGTATTTAGGCTTACTTCAACCATTACAAATTTCATCATTGAAAATTGCGTAAATTAAGAGTGCAAATTACGTTCAAATTTAATTTATATGAAATGCCCTCTTGAGACTTATAAAATAAATTGCTGTTCTATTGCGATTATGTGAAAATATTGCTGTTGATGTTTATGATCAGCTGCTTCCGCCACCCCTATAAACTGATCATAAAAAGAGAAACCACTAGCAAACCACTAGTTTGATTAGTCTTTGCATTTGCAGTTGACATGTTTTTCACATTTGGGGTAAAGGGTCTTTCAATTTTTTAGGAATTTGAATGCTCAGGAAAACCTCACACATACGCGCATGCACACACACACGCATACATCTGATAATAAATTATCTTACATCGGTACATTATGCAAGCAATGAGTTTTTACATTTGTGGTTGACATGTTTTGACTGGGGTTTTGACATCTGTGGTAAAAATGGAAACTTTTACATTTGTGGTTAATCAGATTTTTAGATTTGTGGGCGAAATGTTTTACATTTGTGCATATTTTTACACTTGCAGTTGACATGCTATGACATTTGTTGGTGCAATGTTTTTACATTTGTGGTTATTCTTACATTTGTGGTAGATTTTTACATTTGCGGTTTCTACACCCCCCTCTTAAGATATAGGGGAAATTTTGACATTTTTCGATATGAAAATCAAGTTTTAGTTGCAGTCTAGGTACAATTTTGAAGGCCAGAAAGTTTTGTTTTGTCAAGTGGACGTCTAGTCACTAGTCGGGGGGGGGGGGGGGGGGGGGGGAGGGGTGCGCAAGTACCCCTCACACTACATAGTTACGGGCCCCCAAAAAAACTAAGCGCCCCTGCCTACCTTCCATAGCTATATGAGTGCTAGTTTGTATTGCCGTTTTTCCGGAAGCCCTTATCAAATGCATTTTGTTATTATGAAAAAATACAAACAGGTGAATTTTCAAGTCTCTACTGGATGAAACTTTCGAATGAGTTCAATAAGTTGCTAATTTAGGAAAAACAAATCATCATCATCATCATGATGATTATTATCGTCCTCATCATCATCGTCGTCATTATCGTCATCGTCATCCTCGACGTCGTCGTCAACATTATCGCAATGTTCATCATCACTACCATCATCGCCATCAGCATCTCATCAACATCATCATCATCAGCAGTAGCAGCAGTACCATCATTATCCATTCCTCCCGCCAACATACCCCGTTAAAGTCCATTCAATTATCAATGCAGAGGTGTTGTGGTCTAGTGGATAAGTCACCGAACTGCAGATCACAAGGTACGGGGTTCAAATACCACCACGGCACTAACGTCCTTTGGCAAGACACTAAATCTACATTTGCCACTCTCCACCCAGGTGTAAATGGGTACCTGATATGCTTGAGCACTAGTTACTTTGGCGGCTCGGCTATAACCGGGGTAATAACGTCTAAGCGCCATGAGCGTCACTGCGTGACGGATATTATGAGCGCTATATAGTGTCCATTATTATTACTAAGATTCTTTCACCACGTCAACGCCATTCTCCCATTTTCTTAAAGATTCGACACATCTATAGGGGTGTTGGTATACGAGGACCAATTCCTTCAGATCTCCACCCTCCTTCCCTCTTCCAACGTGTATGGGTTCGGAGAGCACAGCCATCGCCGCTTCAGACACGACCTCAACTGGAAGACATGGGGCATATTTACACGAGATCTCGGCGTTGGGGTGAGTAGTATGACCCGTAAGTTATACCACCAGTTTATTTATCCTGTAACTTTTTATGTTTGTGTTATATTTTGATGTACTTCAGAGCAGGCGGGGCGATGGGGGGGGGGGGGGGGGGTGGGGGGGACACATCGGAAATCGGAAAAAAGGTGTATAGCAAATAATGAGTAAAGGCTACAACACCCTGTTTAGGCTCTTAATAGTGCTCTTTCAAATTCAAAAGGGGAAATTTTCTCGCTTGGTCGTTACGCTCCCTCATATATTGCAGAATATTATTATTTAGGCAGAGATTTTCCTGTGTTTTACAAAAGACAATGTAAACTCTCTAAGGACTTATTGTAGGGTCAGCAATTCAGGGGGGGGGGGGGGACGGGGGACGCATCTCCCTGGAATTATTCGAGTGGTTTGTTCCCCACCCTCCCAAAATTAGAAATACCCGACTTTTGTGTAAATGGTGATTTAATGCTTGAATTATACCTACATACTGCAAGCCCTACTTCACAGTAGCTTCCTGTAATGCATTTATAAGATCTATTTTAAAATTTATATTCTAACAATACTCCCCCCCCCCTCCAAAAAAAAAATAGAATAAGCAATATTATGTTCGTCAGAATTGTTTGAGAAACTCATATCCTTGTTCAATTCTTGTGCAGTTTATTTCTATTATAGTGAAAATTTCAATCTTGAAAAGCTAATTCATAAACACACTGTTCATGTATTCAGCATAACTTCGCTTGGGCCTCCAGTTGTGATTAAACACAACTCTAAAAAATGGAAAAAAGAAGACGCAAATTGATTTCATCTAATCAGAATCGCTTCTTCAAGACGTTTGATTTTCTATGATGTTTTGCAAGAGGCCCCTCATGCCTGGTGTGAAAGATGATTTACAGCTTTTCTTGCTGAAAATGTGTATTGCGCCATTGCGTAATAAAACCATATTGGCATTTAATATGTTGAATTTGCGCCATTTTTTCTGATACTCATTGGCAAGGTCGAAAGCGTTACCATGCTGAGGGGACTTTATGTTTTGCAATACAAAACTTGAAGCCAAGATGCATTTATGAAAATGAAAATAGAAACGACGTGACTTCTTTTATACTATTGACCCGGGAGATAAGATGTTGGACTTTGACGTAACAAACCAAGGACAGTAAAACCATTTATTCCTAACATCTTTTTAATTTCAATATCTCAAATTTTACAATATATTTATCATAAAGTTTAAGTATTTGCTACAGGTTGTTAGGCTCATCTGTATTTACTAATTCAAAGGTAAATCATAAAAATCAATGAAACAAAAAACACACAAGTTAAGGGAGCTCCCTTGGAGTGCATCCAACGTGATTAATTAAGGGAATTAACTTTAAAATACACGTGCTGCTCTTGTAATTCCTTCGAGATTGATTGACAGATAATGGAAGTTTTATTTGACCATCAGTCATGCCACAACTTGTTTATCACAATAATAATCGAGTTTATGATTGGTCCATTATCAGTTCTTGATGGTTTGTATTAACGCAAACCATTTTGGCAAACTACCGGAAAACCGATTGGTGTTAATAGCATTTTAGAACCAGGACAATAAATAATTACAGATGAAAATTTGAGAAAATGCACACAAAAGAAAGTCAAGAATTATGATGTACGTTAGAATGAAATGTTGGAACTACTTACTAACTAATTAGCAATTCTCCATTATATTAAGATTATTCATATGCCTAGACCATTAAAATCAATGAAACTATTTTATTCAAGTAAAAGAAGTACTGGGGCATAAATTTTATTATGTGGAACTGTAAAAACAAAATGTTCAGAAACAGACCCAGGATAGGCTGAAAGAGGCGTGGGAGGGGGAGGGGGTATTTAAAAATCTCAGAAGTCCAGGGTCTCTTTTGGAGGCGTAGCGAAGATGTATTATACATAGACATACTATTTTTTCCAGGATTGTCACGGAACTTTTTCTCACGTGTTTCTTCCAGCGACAATATAGAATATTCTATTCTTATTCTATTCTATTATGACGTCATAATTGACAGGGAGATGATAACTTGCACGGAGCGCATCCATTCCACATGGTGGTAGATTTAAACACACATGGATTTTGCTTTGTCAATAGTAATGCTGTTGATAATGCCAATAATCAAGTGATTTAATTTGATTTGATCTGATTTGATATTCTATCATGACGTCATAATTCACAGGGAGATGATAACTTGTACGGAGCGCATCCATTCCACATGGTGGTAGAGGATGATGGAAACACCCATGGAGTTTTCTTCGTCAACAGTAACGCTATGGGTAATGTCGTTATTAATCAATTGATTTAATTTGATTTAATTTGATTTAATTTGATTTTATTAGGTTCAGTTTGGTATAATTTTATTTTGTTCTGATGCAATGTGTCATGACTTACTTTGAAACAATATCATCTGCTCAGTTTGATTTGACATGATTTACTTTTCATGCCATGTTATGTGATTTGACTTGATATGATTTGATTCGAATTTAAACCTTAACAATATACTTTATGTGATTTGATCTCATATGCATTGGATTAATTTGAATTGATTTGATTTTAGCGAAACGCAACATTTGGCGCATAAAGACGCGGGAAAGACGCATAGAGGAAAATTGCAAGTTTTGTATGTGCTTCTAAACTTAAGCCCGGCGCACACTATACAATACGATTGCGACCCGATTTTCTAAAAAAAATGCAGTTTGCATTAAATGTGAAAGTTTAATAAAGTGAAATTATCTCGTTTGAAGTTCGGAATAATGATACGAATACTAATATCGAAATTTTGGTTAACTGCAATTCTTCTGGTTAGAGTAAAGGCCAAATCGGCTTCAAATCTTTAATAGTCGATCGCAAGATTGGTATGACGTCACTACGATTTGGAATTGAATTCGTTTTTATTCTTACACGGGGGCTCGCAGTAGCCCGGAATTTCGATTTTAGTATTCATACTACTATTTGAAACTTTGATCACGAAGATTTTACATGTTTGAAGGTTCATATCAAATGTTATCACAACTTTTCCCAAAGTCGCATCGTAGTCAGATCGTGCAGTGTGCGCCGGGCTTTAGAATCAGACATATCTGAATAAAAACTTCATATTGTTTTGCTTAAAAGTGTTCAAGATTTAAATACTAATTCTACATTGATTCTGCCTCTACAGAATACGATTTTGATTTTGAATAATTTTGTAATATGCGTTTTTCCCGCGTTCTTACGCGCCGCGACGTTTCGCTAAGGTACGTATAATACGACATGACGATGGACAATCTCTCTGATATCAAATCTTAATGAAAATTAATCATATGATCATGATGATTCGATTTGACTTTCCTTTTTCGTTTAAAAGGGGTGACGTGGTTCTTTTGAATGCGATGTTTGAACACGTCCTCATTTTGCATATTCAACTGTATAGTCACACACTGTTTTCTCGTTACACTATAGTCTGTTCTCGAACTTATTCTTTCAATTCTGTAACCTTTGTTGAAATTTTCTTTACGTTAGAGGTTGCCCTTCAGCCGACACCCGCTTTGACATACAGGACGATAGGTGGCGTGCTCGATTTCTACGTGTTTCTTGGACCCACACCTGAGAATGTTATCAGCCAATATGGGGAGGTATTTGACAAAATCTTGTATTTTTCCCCTCATGAAAAGGGAAGAGATATTGTGATGTTGCTGTAAATCACAGTTTGCTTGATAATGACTGGAAAGGATTGCAGTACTTGGACAACATATCTGAAAATCACGTGTTTAAAATAAACAAATTAAAATCCTTAAGCAATATCCATTTCACATTTTATCTTCAAAGTGACACTGGCATTCATAGGTGGGGGAGGGGGAGGGGGCACCGGTCTTACTAGTTAGATAAAGTTCATATTGATAAGGCCACCGATAAGGAAGGAATCATTTGATATTCATTTCACGTTTCTTCCGCCTCTCTTTCTTTATCTCCTCTTTTGTCTTTTTTCATTTTTCCATTCTTTTTTCCTCACTAATCCACTGAGGAGCGTAAGGGGGGGGGGGGGGGGGGGGTCCCAGTAGCTATGCCACTGTTCCCGCATCAAATTTTCCATTCTTGTTTACACATGTGATAGGACGGCCTGTTATAGTTCCATATTGGTTTTTAGGGTTTCAGCTATGTCGATGGCATTACCAACATAACGGGCCCATCTCTTTCTATTTTCTCTTTGATAATTTTACTTTCTCTTGCGGGCACGTGCCCCATCGCCCCATAAGCTACACCACTCAATTTATACCTATAATTGCCATCTTTGGTGAAACAGGTGATTGGACGGCCAGTCATGGTCCCCTACTGGTCTCTAGGATTCCAGCTGTGTCGATGGGATTATGGATCGTTGGACAGGGTTAAGACCGTCTGGTCAGAAATGATCGAGGCACAGATTCCTTACGTAAGTTTTGATTTGTTGGAAAGTTTTCACATTTTAATTTGTATCATGATCAGCTATATGTTTTTGTTGTAATATGCTTCAGTTAAGAGAAGACTTTTTGTAGAAAAAGTTTAAATCGCTTCAGTGAGTAAGATATACATGTAAATATATATAATATATATAACTGGATATGGTTCATATTTTATGCATACAATATAAAATTGTTGGTTATAATCATCATTAACATCGTCATAATAATCATCCTCATCATCATCGTTATCATCATTATAATTTTTATCATTATCATTATACACATTGGAGAATAAGAAGAAGAAGAAGAAGAAGATGAGAAAGAAGAAAGAAGAATAAAAAGGGAAAAAAGGAAAGCTGAAGGAAAAGAAGAAGAAAATGGAGAAGGAAGAAGATGACGACAATGATGCAAACAAAGAAGAAGTATAAACATAAGCATGATAATAAAATGAATAATTATGATGAGGAAGAAATAAGAATAATTATAAGAAAAAAGGAGGAGAAAAAAAGAAGGAGAAGACAAATACAAAGAGAGGAAAAATGAAAATAGTGATGGGTTAGAGGAAAGAGATATGAAAGAATAATAGCGTTACGATGAATCTTTCTGCTTTCTACAGGACATTCAGTATGGCGACATTGACTACATGTTGGACAAGAAAGACTTCACCTATGACAAGGACGGTGCATACGAAGGTCTTCCCGAGTTCATCCAACAGGTTCATGATCACGGACAACATTACATCATCATTCTGGTATATTATACAATACTATGAGAAGCCTATTTTTGTTATGGAAGAATGTTGTACGGTATTTGAGATTTTTCTGTTTCTAGATATTGGTTAAGAATATCTCCTTTTTTAAAATCAAATGGTTCTCGTGACCTGCCACAATAATTATGATAGCACATAATTCGAATTCCATTGTTTAGTTGACAGTATATTTCAAACCGGACTTGTTGCATATACTAATTTCTCAGCTCTCCCCTATCTGTCTCTCAAACCACCAGGGGCGTATCCAGGGGGGGGGGGGGGGAGGAATTTTGGAATAAAAAGACAAAATGCTGATGACCCTTTTTTATGCTGATGACCTTTCCCCCTTTTCCCCCTTCAATGTCTGCCCGCCTGTGTGTACGTCTCCCCTCTCATTTTTTCAATCTCTCCTCTCTCGTTTTTCTTTTATCTCTCTATCATGCCTACCCCCCTCTTCCCCCCTCTTTTTGCCCGCCTCTTTCTATTAGCGTGTACCCAACCATGGGCAGAAATATGCAGGAAATTCTTTTCATCGGGGGGGGGGGGGGGAGTAACAATTGGTCGCCCCCTGATGAATAGAATTGCGTAACACATCCCCGCCACTGTACCAAACGTCTCTCCCCTCTCTCGCCCCTCACTTTCTCCACTTCTTACTCTCTCAAACTCTCTACTTCCAATATTTCCTCACCTCTCCCTGTCTCTCAATAATGAGCAGATAAGAATCTATACCTCATGTATGATTCCAACATTTTATTTCCCCTCCCACAGGATCATATAATAAAGAAGGAGGTTGGATACCATGCGTATGACCGTGGACTCGAACCCAATGTCTATGTGCTGAATCCCAATAGATCTTCACCCATCGTCGGAAATGTAAGGAAATTGTTATTACTTATTGTTTTTTTTTTACTTTTTTAAAGCTAGTAAATCCTAATATTACAGACAGTGGATGATTTGAATAAATCAATCTTTTATAGGAGGTGTGGTATCGTAAAAAATCATTATCACTGGATCACTGGTTTTGCCCGTTCTCATTTGTATTTTTTAAAATATATTTTAAATATTAAATCCAGTGCAAAGTTATTGTAATACTACACATCAACAGCAAGAGGAAGAGAATATTGTCACTTGACTATCATATCTTAGAGGTGTCGTAGTCGAGTGGTTTAAACACTTGACTGGAGATGGAAAGGTCGTGGGTTCGAACCCCGGCGCGGCACTACTGTCCCTTGGCAAGACATTAATATACATTTGCCACTATTGCCACTATCCATCCAGGTGTTAAATGCTGTGAGCACCGAAATCGGGTAGCCTAGCTAGAGCCAGGGTAATATTGGAGCTCCTTGAGCACCTTTCGTGGCGGATATGAGCGCTATATAAATATCCAATATTATTATTATTATTATTATTACTATTATTATTATTAATATTATTATAAAAAATACACTGTGATAAAAAATAGTATCAGTCACACGAACGAGACCAATCCTGGACCGGCAACAGACCGAAGAGGTATCGTAGTCGAGTGGTTTAGACACTTGACTGGGGATGCTAAGGTCATGGGTTCGATCCCCGGCAAAGCACTTATGTTCTCCAGCAAAACACTTTATCTAAATTGCTTCTTTCCACCCAGGTGTTAAATGATTATCCGGTAGGATGCGAAAGTCATTGTAGTTTGATCAGCATTGTGAGCGTCTTCAAAATTCTCCTGGCTGGAATGCTCCTTAGAGAGTGGAGAAGGTGCATACATTGTGTGCGGGCAAGCCATGAATCCGATGACCGGGGTAATAATTATGTATGTAAAGCGCTCAGAGACATCGTAGATGTATTAGGCGCTATATTAATCCAGAATATTGTTATTATCAACAAAAAATTCACATTCTTCCGAATTTCTGAGTCGGTTTTGAGTCGGTTTGGCAGTGTTACTGAGGTACGGCAGTAAAAAAACCCGTCTTAAAGACCTCAGCCTGACCGAATTTTGAAATATACCCTTTATTCATCCACGGGGAGCTATATATTTTCTGAACAAATTGAAACCAACTTCATGAGATTCCGTTTCCTGTGGAATGAGTAACAGCGTCCCGAATGTTGAGCCCCGGTGGTTTGGGCCCCGTCTCTGAGGAACGCTACTTTGCGGGGGGTGAAAATTTGATGACGACATATCGTGTAGACGCACTCGGAGCTGTATACATGACATGTCGTCACACGTCTAGCAACCCCCTGCAGTGTTACGCCATAGGGAGGGGGCGGACCAAAAAGATTATCTTTTTTATTTTTTATGGATAAACGGAGACGAAAATTTATGAATAACCAGGGTAATTATATTCTTTGTTTACTAAGCTTTACGTCAATATATGGTTGTTTTGGGTCAGGCTGAGGTCTTTAAGATTGTCATTTTCTTTGTACAGGTGTGGCCAGGAGATAGCGTTTATCCGGATTTCTTTAACGAAAACGCTCAGCAATATTGGACCGACCTCTGCGAAGACTTCCATGACGAGATCGAGTACGATGCACTGTGGATCGTAAGTTTGCGTGACAAAAACAAAACAAATCAATCAACAAGCAAACAAAAAGCAACAACAAAAATCTCACGAATTTCTTCAAATAACTAATTTTGTTATGATGGGTTAAAAACATTATAGTGAGACAATCTCTATACATACAAGTATAGCCTGGAAAATATAAAAATAAAGCAGATTTACAATATCTATTGTATTGATGATTTTTGCTGTAGTTGGAAGATCAAATTAAGCATGTTGACAGGCATATTTTAGGATATTTAAGGATGCGTGATATAAACAAAATTGGATTGCTCATTTTGGGGGTCACGATCAAAACTATTGCTTTTCGGTGATCTTCAGTTTGTTCTATGCCAGCTGACAACACAGTACAATGTCGAGATCACCTTAGGGCAATAATTTTCACCGTGCCCCTCACTAGAGCGGTCAATATTACTAGGCCTGCCACTTTTTTTTTTTTACCAACTATTGCTTTATCACATTATTTACTCTGTTCAACATGTTCAATCTCATGAAAAATATCTAATGGAAAATATACATTTTATTTTTCAAAATGTTTACCTGGTTACCTTGATTTTGAGAAATGATGTCAATATTGCTCTACTTCCTTAAGGATATGAACGAACCTTCAAATTTCTTGAAAGGATCTATCGATGGATGCGATAATAACAGATGGAACTATCCGCCGTATATCCCAAGTGAGTTTAAATTTATTGGCATAACCAGCTTTTTGGTACATTCACATGATGATGATAATATCCGTTAATGAGGTGTCGTGGCCTAGTGGATACATCCGGGACTGTATATGGTTCGCGATTCGATTCCCGCCTCCGCGGCACTAACGTTCTTTGGCAAGACATTAATCTACATTGCCATTCTTTGAAAATTACGATTGAGTACTTATCCATTAGTAAAATACCAATCTTAATCACATATTATGCGAAGTGAAATATTACACACTCTCAAAATTATATTGCGTTAAAAAGTAAATTCGACCAACTTAGTGCAATGTTATGCCCAACTGGGTTAAGTTTCATCCAAATTTAATTCTCATTATTCTCTGTAAAACGAAATGAAGAATTATCAGAGTTGTGGGTACGAATGTGCAGTGTCTGCTTATCTAAAAATAATAACAGCAAGGGCATTTGAATATTCAAGCTTTCCCATGTTACCTGCAGAACCTTGTATGGTCATCTCTCCTTGTACCCCGTTCTTCTATCACTCTCTTACTTAAAATGATAATAATAATTGTTGCACTTATCAATTATAACACTGATTTAATTATGATGCCCAAATTTGATTTAAATTGAATCAATGTTTTCTTTGAATGAAATTTACAAAGTTATAATCTGTGTTTTCAGAACTCACGATTGAGGAGGGTAAAATATTTACCAAAACTCTTTGTATGGACGCACGACATGGCACTGGTGATCATTACGATCTACACAGTCTCTATGGACATTCCATGGGTGTAGGCACATATGAGTAAGTCCTCATCTCTGTTCCGTATCGGGTAGTCATTCCTTTAGACAAAAGGGCACTACAAGAGGGGAGGGGGTCACCCCTATTAAGAAGTTCTCTCTGGAACTACATAAATTTGTATATGCTAAGATTATTCATTAGACTTAAGTAATGAAGTGAAAGTTTTGAACTTTGACGACCATTATTGTAGGTATGATTCCTCTTCGGGAATTGTTTGCAAATACGTCTGCAAACTTTGCTGGCGTATACGATAACTGATCTGTGTTGTTATCAACAACGCTGCACATGGTAACTGAATTATTGATTGCTATATTAAACAAAAATGTATGCTTGTCACAACTGAGCGTTGTTTAGAAGGAGAGAAAATTAAGAGTGCCATATGTGCAGGGATGCCCTTAGCAAATAGTAAAACGCGATACTGCATGCATGTAAAAAATTTTTGCAACAAGAGAGCTGTGTTTAATTTTATCCTTGGTCTACAATTAAATACACTGTCCATTTATTACTCCGTTTAGGGCCTAGCTATCTGTGTTTCTTAAGGGACTATATTTTTATGTCTATATTTATTGCTGTCTGTCTCTAGCAATATTGATTTTGATGTCTTCTCTTTTAGGGCGTTGAAAACGATTTTCCCCGAGAAGCGTAGTTTGGTATTCAGCCGTTCTACGTTTGCTGGTACAGGCAAGGCAGCCCACCATTGGCTTGGTGATAACCAAAGTATCTGGGGGCATCTCCACTGGGGAATTACTGGTAAGGTCATGCACGAAGCTCGGGGCGTAGGGCGCCATCACCAAATCAAATCAAATCAAATCAAATAAATTTATTGAATTAAAATACACAATTTCGGATTATCATCAACATTCAGGTTTAAAAGTGCAAATGAAGAATAAAAATACATGTAGGTTACAAAAACACGATAAAAACTACTATCGAAAAATAAACTCAAGGGTAATTTCAAAGGCCTATTCTATTGCCCATGGAAATCCGGTTCGGATTAAGTAATACGCCATCGTAATGTTCGCACATTTCTAAAGGTGATAGACAGGGCTATTGAAAATTGCCTTCAGTTGATTTTTCGAAAGTAGTTTTTATCGCGTTAAAAGAATGTCAAATTATCACTGAAAAATAACTAAGTAAACAAAAGACAAAAGCAAAAAAAAAAAAAAATAAGGAAAATATAATATACATTATCCTGCAAAACTGCTCCTACTTTTACAAATTATTTACCTAATTTTAAGCCTGTATTATATAATTATTCTATTACTCGATCACTGATGGATTTTGAGACCACATGATATTTTTAAAATCACCTCACACTATGAATTGTCCTCTATTCTCACTACCCCGAAAATCATGTCAGTGATTACTAGTTTGAGATTGAATATCTCGTGAATATCGAGTTTTTCTCTAGAAAGCAAAGATTGAATTTACACTTTATTTTCACTCCACCGGAATGAATCAAGAACCCAGTGAAATATTTTAAAAAAGATGCGTGGTTACTTTTTTTGAGACAGTGGCGTTTCGTTTTAAATGAGTTTTGAGGTATGTTTGTTACAGGGCATTAGAAAAAAAAAACAACTGTACACAAAATTAATTCCTTTATGAAAACAATAAAGAATTATGCTTTTAAATGAAGAATAAATCAAATCATCAAGATCTGATATTAGTTAAATCATATGATTACTGGCTAAAAATGGAATAGGAAACAAGAAGCGAAATGAAAATGAAAGTTCGTGACATTTACACTGGAATAAATTAAATGTGAATTTTCGAAATAGATCTGCTTACGGGCATGTTTTTTTCTTGCTCAGGTATGCTGGAATTCAACATGTTTGGAATGCCATATGTAAGTAATCTTTGTCCATTTTCTCCCATTTCCACCTGTTTACCAAGTGAACAAGTATCTGTTTAGTACTTTTAACACGAAAGAAACGTTGTTGATAACATTACGCGTATCATTGCTAAAATATAGTCCAACCAAAGTAGCATATTTTGCTTCGATCTTTTCTCCAATAATTTGTATTGTATTCTTTTTACAGGCGCGTAGCCGGGGGGGGGGGGGCGGTCGCCGCCTCCAAAAGCTAAATAAAAAAAAAAGCGAGAGCGAAAAACCGGGGAGGGGGAATTAAGAGAAAAAGGCCTAAAAAGGCGCTACGCTCTCAAAATTTGCTTAAAATCTTCAAAGTTTTCGCGCTTCGCGGAGGAAGGAAACCCCCCCCCTGCACTCGCCCCTGTTACATAGAGTGCAGAATTGCGTCAAAATAACTGAAAAGCAGTCCGGGCGTCGAACTAACTTTCGGCCCCCAAAGGTGCTACAAGCCGTCATCTTCCTCTCAAATTTGCTATAAAACGTCAGAGCTTTCGCCCTTCGCACAGGAGGAGAGAAACTGCCCCTCTTAGCCCCTCTTAGCCATATCACACAAATGTGTAAATCATGTAACTTGTTTCTATTCTCTTAGACTCAAGTGATAGGAAATCTTTTCGAACTCTCTTAAAATGTGCAAAGTTTCCTATTGCTTTAATGTGATTAGGGAGGGAATTCCAGTGTTTGATTGCATTATAATAGAAGCAGTTGCCAATACTGCCTACTCGTTCGGGCAATGTAAAGTTATATTGACTATTTCTTGTTTCGTAATTATGTAAATCAATAACAAGATTAAAATTGTGGCCAATATAATGATTCGCCCTCGAGTGATATATTTTGTGCGCGTGATGTAGTATGAGCTGTTTTGATCTTTGACTGACATCAAGTAGACCAACAGCAGATAACTCATTTTAGCCAACGTGCGTTCTTGGGCCTAAACAAAGAATAAATCTAACCATTTTATTTTGAATGATTTTTAATTTCTTTTGTTCCGACTTGGCTAAATTAGTATACCACGCGGCGTTAGCATAGTCGAATAAGCACTGAATGAGAGCAAAGCATAGTATACGTCTTGCATGTGAATTCATGCAATTTTGGTATCTATACAAAAATTTCAAACGGGAGTTAGCTTTTTTTACTATAGAATCTACTAAGGATGAAAATGAAACCTGGCTTGTTAAGTGGACGCCTAAATATTTTACAGATTCTTTACTCTGAATTATTTGATCTTTGTATGCTACTTTGAAACCATCAGATTTTTTAGCATTACCTTTGCTACAAAACAAAATGCTTTCTGTTTTACCCAAGTGTAAAGAGAGCTTGTTGTCTGTCATCCAATCTACACATACTGATAGCTCTTCATTGAGTTTTTCCTCAACATATTTTGGATTAGAATTTGAATAAAGTAATACACTGTCATCGGAATATAATAATAGCTTTTACACAAATACACATATCATTTATATAACTCGTAAAAAGTATTGGGCCTAAAATGCTCCCTTGTGGAACTCCACAAGTTATTGGAAGTAATTTTTAATATACATCATGGATTGCAACCAGCTGGTGTCGGGTTGATAAATACGATCTGAACCATGCTAAATTCGCCGTACTGAATCCCATTACTTGTAGTTTGTTCAATAATATCTCGTGATTAACAGTACGAAATACATTTCGTGCAATACGAAATGGCTTTCGTTGAACGAAATTCATTTTGTGTGGTACCTAACGCAATTCCGTACACGAAATACATTTCGTTGCAACGAAATTTATTTCGTGCACTACTTAGCGCAATTCTGTACACGAAATGTATTTCGTGGTACACCCAAATCCATTTTGTCTGTCTGTCAAGTAAGGGATATAAGAAGGTCGCTGATTGGCTGCCGTGTTGATCGTGCTTTGCTATGACCACGTGCCACGTGTATCTTGGACTGGGATGCTACATCAAACTCGGATGCAAGTCGACTTGCCACCGAGTTGTCTCGGCATCCCTTAACTTTAACCATGAGGAGAGAGCGACAAGAACTGCGTTGTGGCACTATTTGCTTCATAAAGGGGTACTCCAGGCTGAAAATTGTGTCATTTGAATAGACAGAGTAAAATTAAACAAGCAAAACACTGAAAGTTTCATCGAAATCCAATTACAAATAACAAATAAACTGATGTATATTATGGGTGATTTTAATATTGATATTTTGAAATGTACAAATAAATATAGTGCTGATTTTTTGCAGGTATTATATTCTTCACAACTCTTGCCATTAATTGATAAGACCACTCGTCTTTCTGCTCGAACTGGAACCTTGATAGACAATATTTTTACAAATAATATTAATTCATTTATTACTTCTTGATTTTTTTATTGCGATATCACGGACCACTTAACAATTTTTCAAATAACAAATTACACTCTATTTAATAGGCCTGTGCAGAATGTAAAAAAGCGGCTGATCAATGATAACAACGTAAATAACTTGAAATTAGATTTGATGAAAGAAGATTGGACAAGTGTTATTAGTTGTAACGATGTAGAAATTGCTTACAAGAAATTTAAAACCAAATTTGCCTTTTATTACGAAAAAAACTTAACGTTAATTACAAAGAAAAGTAAGAAGAAATGTAAAAAGCCTTGGCTAAATTTCGAATTATTAAAAATGATTGAAGATAAATATATAGAAGATATATAGAAGATATTGCAAAGTGAGGTCAAATATAAATAAGGCTAAATTTCATGAAGCTCGCAATAAGGTAAATAAGCTAAGAAAGAAAGCGCGCCGAAGTTATTTTGCTCATAGATTCAAGAGGACAAAAGGGGATATAAAGCAAACTTGGTCAGTGATTAACGAAATGTTTGGTAAATCAAATAAATCTTCGCCGTCATATTTTAAGATTAATGATCAAGATATTTATGATCCCCATATTATTGCAAACTGTTTCAATGATTTTTTATTAACATCGATCCTAACATGTGCAATAATATTCCCAGAAGTAATGAAAATGATTTTAGCAAGTTCTTGCCTCAGTTGATTGGTGCCTCATTGTTTTTAACTCCTGTAAATGAATCAGAAATTTTAAAAATCGTGCAATCACTTAAGAGTACTAGTAGCTGTGGTATTGACAATCTTAATCCATGTGTTTTAAAGAAGGTATCCAGTTATATTTCAAAACCTCTTATTCATATTTTTAATTTATCTTTATCTACTGGAAGAGTTCCATCAGACATGAAAATTGCCAAAGTTACCCCAATATATAAAAAGGAAGATATGCATGTTATTGGAAATTATAGGCCAATATCAGTGTTACCATTTTTCTCAAAAATTCTAGAAAAAATAGTTTATGATCGTTTAGAAATATTTTTAACTAAACATGCAATATTGAATTTTTGCCAGTATGGTTTTACAAAGAATGTATCTACTGAAATGGCCCTTGTTGATTTACATAATTACTTGATATCTTCATTGAATAATAAATTGCACACCGTAGGATTGTTTTTAGATTTGAGTAAGGCATTTGACTCGATTAATCACGTAATTATGTTAGAAAAATTAAAGGTATATGGTATTAGAGGCACAGTATTATTATGGTTTGAAAATTATTTTAAAAATCGAACTCAAATAACTTTTTATAATAATGTCTTATCAGATCCAATGAGAGTCAAGTTTGGCGTACCTCAGGGTTCAATCCTTGGCCCTTTGCTGTTTTTATTGTACATAAACGATTTGATTAATTGCTCTGATAAACTGAAATTCATTCTTTTTGCTGATGACACCAATATCCTTTACAGTCATGTAAATTTTAATGATTTGTGTCAAATTATGAATGAGGAATTGCGCTATGTTTCACAGTGGTTTAATTGTAATAAGTTGTCCCTTAACACTTCAAAGTCTAGTTTTATATACTTTCATTATAAGCAACGATCAATTACAGATAACTTATTAAGCAATCTAAATATAAGAATGAATAATGTAATCATAAAACGTGTGCAATCTACAAATTGTTTAGGAGTTATTGTAGATCAACATTTATCATGGAATGAACATATACTAGCAATATAAAACAAAATATTAAGGAATATTGGTGTCATCAGCAAACTGCGCCACTTCCTGCCAGAACATATTTTGATTTTACTGTACAATTCAATGATTTTACCTTATTTAATGTATTGCAATGTTGTCTGGGCAAACACATATCCTTCTAGGCTCCATCGATTGTTGAAATTGCAAAAAAAGATTGTAAGAATATGTTCAATGTCTGGCTATACTGCTCCTTCACAGCCACTTTTTAAAAAATGTAAATTTCTCACTATCTATCAGTTGAATCAATATTGTATTGCATTAATGATTTTTAAACATAAACACAACAAATTGCCATATAATCTTGCCTCAATGATTAAATGTAAAAAAGTAATGTACGATTATAACATTAGAAATCCTGAAACTTATTATATTGAAGAATGTAAAAACACAGCATCTTCTTTTTCTTTTAAATACAAAGGACCTTTTATTTGGAACTCTCTTCCTCATTATATAAAAAATGTTTCATTTTTAAATTCTTTTAAATCAAAGCTTAAGGAATTCTTATTCACTTACTCCGCTGCATAATTAATTCATTCCACCACTTTTATAATCATGTTTTTATAATCTTTATCAGTACAAACTTAGGTATTTTATTAGGGACTGCCTCGACAGAACCTTTATTTGGTTCTTTTGCAGTTTCCCATTTCATGTCCATTACTTTATGTGCTGTAAATATCAATTGTATGGTTCTTATTCTTGTCTTTTAAATTCTACTTTTCTTTCCTCTCTCATTTTTGTTTGTTCAAAACCTCTATATATCATCATATGTTTGATGGGCTTTATATGTACTTTTTAAATGGACTTGAATAAATATATTGAATTGAATTGAAAAATTGAATTGAAATTGAATTGAATTGAAAAAAGATATTGAATTTTAAAGTTTGCATTATTTCGATAAAACAGTTCTATGCATATCGTCATGAATATGCAATGAGTGGGCTGATGATGTCACGTCCCCACTTGCCTTTTTCTTATTTTATTATATGAAATCATAATTATTTCACTTTATCATACACGCGTATAACCTGTCTTCCTTGTAACAATAGAAGTCTCAGCAAAAGTGATGATCTTATACATTAAATCAGCATTCAGTCCAATTTTTACATTCTTGGAGGAGAAATTTTGAATAATTATAATTTTATTTAATATATTAAATAGGTACAAGTGGGGGTATGATGTCATCGGGTCGCTCGTTCCTGACAGAACTGTTTCACCAAAATAATGCAAAAAAGTTTAAAATGTCATAACTTCGTTGTCCAATTTTGACAATTTTTTTAGTGTTTTGCTTGTTTGATTTTCCTCTGTCTATTCAAATGACATAATTTTCAGCCTGGAGTACCCCTTTATGAAGCAAATAGTGCCACAACGCAATTCTTGTCGCTCTCTCCTCATGGTTAAGGGATGCCGAGACAACTCGGTGGCAAGTCGACTTGCATCCGAGTTTGATGTAGCATCCCAGTCCAAGATACACGTGGCACGATATACGGAGAGAAATCTTTCCGTACAGATCAGTGGCACGTGGTCATAGCAAAGCACGATCAACACGGCAGCCAATCAGCGACCTTCTTATATCCCTTACTTGACAGACACAGACTAAATGGATTTGGGTGTACCACGAAATACATTTCGTGTACAGAATTGCGCTAAGTAGCGCACGAAATAAATTTCGTTGCAACGAAATGTATTTCGTGTACGGAATTGCGTTAGGTACCACACAAAATGGATTTCGTTCAACGAAAGCCATTTCGTATGGTACGAAATGTATTTCGTGTACGGAATTGCGTTAGGTACCACACAAAATGGATTTCGTTCAACGAAAGCCATTTCGTATGGTACGAAATGTATTTCGTGTACGGAATTGCGTTAGGTACCACACAAAATGGATTTCGTTCAACGAAAGTCATTTCGTATGGTACGAAATGTATTTCGTGTACGGAATTGATTTCGTGACCACGAAATGGATTTCGTGACCACGAAATGGATTTCGTTGCAACGGAATCCATTTCGTACCACAGAAAGTGTATTTCGTCACTACGAAATCCATTTCGTTTAGGTCGAAACAAATTTCGTGAACGGAATTGCATTTTGTACAAAACAAAGTGGATTTCGTACGAAAATGGTGTAAACATGGACGGACTTTACAAGCGAACACTCAGCGCCCCATACTCACGTACCGGCAAACACTGTCACAAGAAATTCTCTCTTCGTGTGGGAGACGGCATTACATTGACTTTACACACAGCGGAAGTGACGAAAAGGTTCGATCATATTTGTTGTCAATCAATTCATTTGAATAATTATCATATTCCTGAGGTAAGGCCCAATGAAAGCTGAATATTGCCGGCATACGCAAAACAGAAATAAATAATGCATGAGGTGAAATTGGTATTTTTAGATTTTTATCGATATCGGGGGCTTCGGGAAAGTTGAAATGTCTCTCGGGGGCGGAGCCTAAATCCGGAGCCTAAATACGCTTAACCTGAATGGTGACGCTGTAGCTTATATGCAAATGAGGCAATCCGGGCGTGCTACCTTTTTGTCTATAATATTTAATTTGTCTATGCACCCACCATAGGCACCCACCCATGTACTAATCACAATGACTCATCACCAATTTCGCACGCTTCGCGTGCTCACAACCGCCCCCCTGAAATGAAATCCTGGCTACGCAGTTGTCTTTTTTTAATGCAGATTTCAATTTCATTGATACATTTAAATATTTTGTTTAGAAAAAGTCGAAATTTGCAGTGTGTTTTTATTGCTGGTTTTATTGCCCTTATTGTTGTCATTTTTTAAAAACTTTGTTTCATATTTCTGTAATCTGTAGACATTAAAAATGTTCTCGGGTATAATTCTTTACTTTTCTTTTCTCTTAAATTTTACCCCAATTTTAGATCGGAGCAGACATTTGTGGTTTCTGGGGCAACACGACATATGAGATGTGTTGGAGATGGACACAGTTAGGTGCCTTCTATCCCTATGCAAGGAACCATAATGCTCAGGGGTGGTATGTAAGTATAAGTACTGTTACCCCTGTGCTAGGAACTATAATGCTATGGGGTGGTATGTAAGTATAAGTACTGTTACCCCTATGCTAGGAACAATAATGCTATGGGGTGGTATGTAAGTATAAGTACTGTTACCCCTATGCTAGGAACAATAATGCTATGGGGTGGTATGTAAGTATTGGTACTTTTTACCCCTGTGCTAGGAACCATAATGCTCAGGGGTGGTATGTAAGTATAAGTACTTTCTACCCCTATGCAAGGAACAATAATGCTATGGGGTGGTATGTAAGTATAAGTACTGTTACCCCTATGCTAGGAACAATAATGCTATGGGGTGGTATGTAAGTATAAGTACTGTTACCCCTATGCTAGGAACCATAATGCTATGGGGTGGTATGTAAGTATAAGTACTGTTACCCCTATGCTAGGAACAATAATGCTATGGGGTGGTATGTAAGTATAAGCACTGTTAACCCTATGCTAGGAACAATAATGCTATGGGGTGGTATGTAAGTATAAGTACTGTTAACCCTGTGCTAGGAACCATAATGCTATGGGGTGGTATGTAAGTATAAGTACTGTTACCCCTGTGCTAGGAACCATAATGCTATGGGGTGGTATGTGAGTATAAGCACTCTTAACCCTATGCTAGGAACAATAATGCTATGGGGTGGTATGTAAGTATAAGTACTGTTAACCCTATGCTAGGAACTATAATGCTATGGGGTGGTATGTAAGTATAAGCACTTTCTACCCCTATGCTAGGAACCATAATGCTTAGAGTTGATATGTAAGTCGTGAAAGTATAGGAGCTTTATACCCTATATGCTAGGATAAATAATGCCGTTTAGTGGTATGTAAGTATAAGTACTTTCTACCCCTATGCTAGGAACGATAATGCTGTGGGGTGGTATGTAAGTATAAGCACTTTCTACCCCTATGCTAGGAACCATAATGCTTAGAGGTGATATGTAAGTCGTGTAAGTATAGGAGCTTTCTATCCGATGCTAGGAACCATAATTCCATGGGTTGGTATAGGCCTACTTTTTAACCATAATCATGCTAGGAACCATAATGCTATCACCATGTAAGTCATGCAGGGATAAGGTATATTCGCTCGTCGTCCAGGTTACTGGTTCCAAACAACAGAGCCTGCGCATGAGGTTCACTGCGAATCATTCAAGCAGTGGGCATGGGTAGGGCAAATACAGTGCTGGAGCTGATGTGATCACCACACCATTGTTTTATCACAACAACCAGCATTCAGTCACACTTCGGTATTTTATAGGAGCTTTCTACTCCTTTGCTAAGAATCCTAATGCTTAGCGATAGTATTTAAGTCATGAAAGTATAGGAGCTCTCTACCCCTATGCTATAGAACCATAATGCTAAGGGGTGGTATGTAAAAATAAGTATAAGTACTTGACACCCCTATGCAAGGAACCATATTGCTATGGGGTGGTATGTAAGTATAAGTACTTTTT
This sequence comes from Heliocidaris erythrogramma, assembly GCA_025617745.1. Classification (NCBI taxonomy): domain Eukaryota; kingdom Metazoa; phylum Echinodermata; class Echinoidea; order Camarodonta; family Echinometridae; genus Heliocidaris; species Heliocidaris erythrogramma. Next base: position 7,801,219 of record CM046871.1, on the reverse strand, counting down.
ACCCATATGCTAGGAGCCCTAATGGTATGGGATGGTATGTAAGTATGGGAGCTTTCTACCCCTATGTTAGGCGCCATAATGTTGAGGGATAGTATAATTATGAGTACATTCTACGCCTATGCTAAAAGTATAAGTACTTTTTACCCTTATGTTAGGAACCATAATGCTCAGGAGTACTCTATACCCTTATGCTAGAAATTATAGTGCTTGTTTGGTATTTCAGTATAAGTTATTTTTACCCTTCCGCAAATGAACAATAATACTAGTGATGGGTGACTGAGTAAAGGAACTTCCAGGAACCATAATTCTAAGTTCATTCAATTCAATTCAATAAAGGTTTATTAAAACATGATTAGCAGTACACAGACTGAATTGTACATGCTTTACAGCAATCGAAGTACAAACTTCATACAAATTGCAAAAGTAATAAAACATGTAAAATAGTATGTAAACAGATTGTAAAATAAGTTACATTTATAAATCAAATAAAAAAAATCTTTGGTCAATTTTTCTCTACGAGATGACAGGGTTAGCAATTTTAGTCTTTTTAAAGCATTTTCATGTGAAATATAGTATGATCCTAGGATTATTCCATACCATTAATCTGATTAATCGTCAAACTTGAAGAAAAAAGAGGTACACAGTATGTAAATGAAGTTGCTTTTTACCCCTACGCTGGGAATGTTACGCTTGGAATTAACCTGCAATATTCACCTGTTCGTATTAGTTTTGTTCATAATAGAAAGGCCCTATACATTTGCTGCGGGACAATTGCACCTGAAAGTTATCAGTCTTCTCTTTCATTCTAAATATCATTGACCTCTACAGCCTCAGCATCCTCCTGTTTTCGGTGATGAGTTCGTAGAGATGACGAAGGCTGTTCTATCAGAGAGATATCGTCTTCTCCCGTTCCTCTACACCCTGTTCTACCAAGCTCATATAGATAGCTCGACAGTGGTGAGAGCGCTAGTTAACGAGTAAGCTAAATACGCTCTTTATTTCTTGTTTCGGTCCAACTCTCTCTTTTTTTCTCTCTGTGCTTTCTTCTTAATAAACAGGTCAGCAATTAGGTAAAATGTAAGAATTTTATTTTACCCTTAATGAAGAGGTTGAGGGTTAAGTGCTATGTCCTTTTACAAGTCACTTTATCTGTGATTGTCTCTTTCGACAAACTGTTTACCTGGTGGGATTTATTCCTGTAAGAGCGAATGGACTGTGCGTTGGCAACGACTGCCGGAATTACAGCTAATACAGTTCCGAAAACACCAAAGAAGCGCGGAGAATATGCGCTACGCAAAAACGAAGTATCATTATTACTTTCATAGTAAGCACAACTGATTGTGTATTACTTGTCAATACCTTGTATGAATTCATGGTTGCTCATAGCTCTTTAAAATACGATTTTGCCTCCCAAAGGGATTATTTGTTGATTGTTCACCCTCTCCTTTTGGTCCTTTTGCTCCCTTTTGGTCCTGTTCGATTGCTTTGATTTTTTCGTCATTTATGATCAGTCTCGAAACTTCTCTTCGATATATACACACCTTTCTGTTCCACCCTTCGTTTATTTTGTCTCTTTTTTTCTCCTTATTTTCCTGCTTTTCTCGTTGTTCACTTCCTCCTTCTCCCTCTCCCCATCCTTCTCCTCTTCCTGCTCCTTCTCCTCCCCTGCTCTTCCCCTCCTCCTCCATTCCCAATTCTCACCATCCTCCTCCTTCTCCCCCTTCACCATCCTCCATCCAGGTTTCCTGCTGATTCCATGTCATGGGATGTTGATCGTCAGTTCCTCTGGGGGCCGTCCTTTATGATATCCGCTGTTCTGGAAGAGGTAATAAGATTACATCTAAATTCATGTTTGATTACCATATAGTGAACATAGGCGTACTGCAAAAAAAAAAAAAAAAAAAAAAAAAAAAAAAAAAAAAAAAAAAATCCGTTTTTTTTTTTTGGGGGGGGGGGCGAGCTGACTCCTCTTCCCTCTTCTACGAATCAAATTTTCAGCTTCTAAAAAAAGACATTTTATTTTGGTAAACATGATATTTCGTCATCAAAATGCACTATATAAGATATAAAGGTTACGTATTCTGGCACTTCGTTGCCCCAACAGGGGGATATTTGGGCATCTCCTAACCGAATATGAGGTGACGGTTGCTCGAATATAAGTAAAGGTTTTTGTACTTTCCAACCAATTATCGCATTTTAAACATGATAGTTGAGTGCATGGAATTCTATTCGCCTTTGAAAAAATTACGATCCCCCAAACACACAGGGTCTGATTCAGGATTATATAAAAAGAGGAGTCATAATTCTGTAAAACCTTTGACAAGCAACCCCCCCCCCCCAAAAAAAAAAAAAAAAAAAAAAAAAAATCACACAAAACAATTGAGGAAGAAGAACAAGAAAAAGAAGAAGAAGAAGAAGGAGAAGAAAAAGAAGAAGAAAGCAGAAGAAGAAAAAAAATGAAGAAGAAAAAAAATAAATGTTTTTCACATTTTCGATTGCCTAGGGGTTTGAAATTAGCAGGAGGGGAGTACAAAATTAGTGTACAAATTGTGCATAATTATACTTAAGATTCCAGTTTTGAAGGGGGAGGGGAATGGGCCGGTTGTGCTCTCATTTAATCAATCCGACACTACATACACACAAAAAAATCCAACAATAAAGAATGAATATCATTTTTGATATGCATGATAGAAAGTGGATTTGAATTCCAGTATGAAGTGCATTGCTACAACTTCATATGTGATAAAGTATACCTTTATATTCTCATATCATTTTGCTATAGGGCGTGACAGAAATCGATGCTTACTTCCCAGATGCTCGTTGGTACGACTATTACACGGTAACTTTTGTCAATTATCATTTTCTTGCATACACTGTGTAATTGGAAAGAATAGCTACTTCATGTATCAACAAATTGTTAACAAGCTGGTCTTGCCAGCAGTCTCTGGAAGGAGAATCCCAAATAGGCCTATCATATTATTATCTTTGACAACTGAATGATTACAGGAATGAAAATGATAACAATCACTATTCCGAAATATAGCGTAAGATTTTATGCTGGAAAAGTGTCATGCCAAATATATATATGAAGTCGTTTTGTCATCAATATTCAGAAAAAAATGTTGTCATAAAATTCAATAATTATCATGCTTATCGGAGTGATTGTTGTGAAATTTCTTTTAGTACAATCATTTACCTTTAATAAAATAGTGGAATTTTTGTACTTCGGTTCTTCTTTGATTGTTGCATATATATATTGTTAATAATGGTTACTAAGAGTTTCTCCCTATCTCTCTATTCTCCACCCCTTTCTCCCATCATTTCTATACCTTTCTTTCTCTCCCCCCTCTCTCTCTCTTCCTCTCTCTCTCTCTCTCTCATCTTCCCCTCTCTCTCTTCCCCTCTCTCTCTTCCCCTTTCTCTCTTCATGATAACAGGGTGAGGAGATGGTGAATGAAAGAGGTCATGTATCTACCCTCTCTGCCCCCATGGAAACCATCAACCTTCACGTGCGAGGGGGGCATATCTTACCACTTCAGGAACCGGCTAACACCACGGTCTTTAGGTAAAAACTTTCCACATTAACGGATTTCATTATTCTATACGTATTCATCACTTTTCTTGGTCAGTTACCTGACCAAGATGTATTTTGTTTTGTTTTATATTATTGTTCATTATTCTAAGTGAGTTGTGTAAGATCTATTCTTGGGATTTCTTTGATTAATACATTTGTAATATCTCTCACTTAAAGGAGGCAGCCTTTCAAATAAGGAAATAAACGAACCAGAAAAGCAGGAAGAGTTGAAATACACGGGTTAATTTGTATTCGGTAAAATATGTAGTCCGCCCTTCCGGAATTTTCGTGCCAGATTTTAGGGTTCTATGACAATGCTCCACAGACAGTTTATCCGGACCCAACTGGACCAGACACTATACATAACCCTAACCCTAACCCTAACCTAAAACCCATTTTCGACCCTTGTCCTAACCACAGACCTCTACCACCTGGAAGTTTCATTGGCTCAGAGAAGTGAAGTCGTGGTCCGCCATGTTGCACTTCTGAAAAATCAACGCGCGAGAAAGCTGGAATACAGATTTGTGTACAAAAGTATGTTCAGTGCGTAACGTGTAATAAACCACATCGCTCTCGGAAGAGTAACATGGCCGCGCCCACTTCAAGTGCTCGCACGCGCGGGAATGGGCGATGATCCGTCCAGGTGGTAGAGGTCAGTGGTCCTATTTAATTTGTCTAACGCCGTATTTTTGACGAAATGACGCACGGATCTATAAGCCAGTGCGATTTGCGCATGTGCAGATAAAGGTCATTTGTACCGAGTACAATTTATACGCTGTAATATTTTGTAAGCACCACGATGCGCGCACCGGTATGATTTTACATGTTAAATAAGTAGTGCATTCACTAAAACAAATGCGCGTGCGCGTACAAATTGGGGTCATGTCAGGGTCATTTATTACGAAATGGCTTATTGAACTGTCGCCTGAGCAAATGTCGGATCACTGATTTTAGTCCATGTCCGTCATGTCTTTGCTGACGAGATCTATAGATATAGATATCACGCTCCTTTCCCTTTTCTCTCTTTTATCAGTCGTTTGAACCCCCTGGCCCTCCTTGTCGCCCTAGATGATAACTTGGAGGCATCAGGAGAACTCTTCTGGGATGATGGAGAACGGAGAGGTATAGGACTCTATATCACTGAGAGAGAGAGAGAGAAAGAGAGAGGGAGAGGGAGATAGGGCGAGAGAGAGAGAGAGAGAGAGATGGATAGCGGGAGAGAGAGGGGGAGAGAAAAAAAGAAAGGGAGAGAGAAATGGGAGAAGGAAAAAGGGAAGATGTACCGAAAGGGGAGGAGAGAACGATAAAGAGAGAATACAGAGACAGAACAAAGAGAAGAACGAAAGAAATAGAAATAGAGAGAGAGAAAGAGAGAGAGAGAGGGGGAAAGGAAGAAAGATGAAGAGAATTTTGAGGAAAAAAGAAAAAAAAAAGAAGAGAAAAACACTAACGAGAGTGAAAGAATCAATAAAGATATTGAGATTTTGAAGACAAAATAGTAATACCCCGAAGAGAGAGAGAGAGATAAAAGAATCAGAGACAGATATAGATATATATAGATGTAGATAGAGAGAGAGAGAGAGAGAAAGCAAAAACAATCATAGATAGATAGAAAGAGAGAGAGAGAGAGAGAGAATTGTAGTTCTTTAAAAATTGAACCGCTCTTTGATGTTTTCTTTCTCTTAGAATCTTACGAACGGGGGTTGTATAGTCTTCTAAAATTCACTACCACAAAAGTAAGTTATTAAAAGAAGATTGTGCTATTTTTCTTGAACATTCCACACTATATCACAGCTGCGTTCTCCTGTAGGTATACTACATGACCTAATGTATTTGGGTTAATTGAGAGGCAATATAAAGAGATATATTGATTGAATATCCATCTCAAATTAGAAGGAGGGATAATGTAATTTTAATGGATATTTAATGTTTTTGTTCTTCTAAAGCTAACTGTTATAAGAATTTCCCATTGACCTTAAATCTTATATACAAAACTCATCATAAGGCAAAAAAAAGTTTATTGTAATTCCGTGAATAGCAATGAAAATAAAAATGAATCTCATTTTATCATAATTGTATCGCACACATGAAGGGTAATTCTGTGGGTGAGCTTCGCATGACTGTTGACGTAGATGGTTACACGGACCCGAACGACCTGTACTTCCATAGTATCAAAATATATGGCGTATCGGACTTGGTGGATGGTGACGTCACAATACATCCAGACGGTTCAGCGCCATATCTTGCTACTACTGTAGACTATTCGCAAACAACAAAAGTAAGTGATTGTTTAATTAATTATGAGAATGATAATTATCGAAGCATTTTAGACAATTCCTTTTACTGTTACTTTCATTTTAAGGAAAAAAATATCATTATTATTTTTAGGCAGTTAAAGTTAAAGTTCAGTTAAGTTTAAGTTAGGCAGCTCAAGCTGGAAAGAGGGGCAAGAAGGTTCGGGGGAATCGCCCCCTTCCTCCAACAGATTCCGAAATCAAGAGTGGCGTAGGGTGGGCCCAGCCATTGAGAGGGCACTTACATCAAGGGCGGGGGTAGGGGATGTACCGGACTTACTATTTTACACGGGTATTAAATATGGCTGTCTCCCCCATAAATAAAGTATATTTAAAAAAATATTATCGTTATTTGAATATGTCATAAAGAAAATGTGAGAAAATTACAATGCCCCGACCGGGATTCGAACCCGGGACCCTGGATTACATGACCAGTGCTCTACCAACTGAGCTATCCGGGCTCCCGTCGAAGCAAAGTAACAATCTCACATATAGCCCCTCTCTTTCCATCGAGCGTAGGGGGTACATCCATACCAAGGTCCATCGTACGCTATAATGGCCTACCAATGAGACAGGTCTTCCCTCTAACGTCGGGCAAATCTATGCCAACGAATTTCTATAGAGGACAATTTAAATTTGTAATTAAATTAACCAGCACTGGTCATGTAATCCAGGGTCCCGGGTTCGAATCCCGGTCGGGGCATTGTAATTTTCTCACATTTTCTTTATGACATATTCAATTTACTTCAATCCTATCAATTATGATATTATCGTTATTATCAATAAGATCAAGGAGAATATAGGTTTATTAGGAAAGCTGACTTTTCTCAAAAACTGATATTTTTATGACAGGTGCTGCACATCCGGGCTCTCCATCTTGACATGATGACACCCTTCACAATGCAATGGGATTTGGAGGAATAAAATGCAATCATGATAATGACAATAATAATCATGATCTAAATAATAATAAACATAACAGCATCTATAGTAAATATATGTCAAAAGTAATGAAATTCGGGTAGTAACTGTACAGTGAACAAGAGAGGAAAGGAAATTGTTAATTCACACATGTATATCTAGGATTGAAATCTACCAGTTTTCTATTACAACATTAGATATATATATATAATCAGTTTGTCACGAATTTCCACCACTATTTTTCTTGTACTATCAATTTGACTATTACTTTTGTTACTACTTCTACTAGTACTAATACTGCTACTACTACTGCTACTACTACTACCACTGCATTACTACGACTACTACTTCTACAATTACTATTACTACCACTGCTAATAATATTATTACTATCATTACTACTACTACTACTGCTACTACTGCTACTACTACTACTACTACTACTACTACTACTGTTACTACTACTACTAGTACTACTACTACAACTACTACTGCTACTACTACTACTGTTACAACTAATACTACTACTGCTGCTACTACTGCTACTACTACTACTGTTACTACTACTACTACCAATACGCCTACTACTACTACTACTACTACTACTTCTACTCCTCCTCCTGCTACTACTACTACTACCACTTCCTCTACTACTATTACTAATACTGCTACTACTATACAGCAGCTACTCTTACTCTTACTACTACTACTACTGCTGCTGCTACTTCTACTGCTACTACTTTTACTACTGCTACTAGTACTACTACTCTATTACTATTACTACTATTGCTACTACTACTGCTGCTACTATTCTACTGCTACTACTGCTACTACCACTACTACTAATATTACTACTACTGCTACTACTACAACTACTACTACTACTGCTGCTGCTGCTACTACTACTACTACTTCCACTACTACTACTATTTCTACTAATATTAATACATTATATTCTTTTCCTGAAGTAGCCACATTATCAAAACCAAAAAGCCTATGAAAGTTGTGTCGCTCTTACATTATAAAAAATGTTACCTTTGTCCATAATTTCACTCTGATGATAGTTTGGCTTGCAAATGAAATATAAGGTCAAAGTTGGACTCTTTGCATTTCACTAATGTAACACAAATTCACAGTGAACAAAATCTTATCGTTGGTGTAATGATGCACCTTTTTAGTTAAGATTTTTGTAAGTTTGTCAGTTGAATGTCTCAAAATTAAAGTTTGTCATCAAAGAACACATTTATCTTCAGTTTGTTGATTTTTCTCTGCACTCTGCATATCGAGTGAAAATCCACTCTCTTAGGAGTAATATTGGAGATCATTTCATTTGGAGTGGAAATCCATCTTCAAAAGCGTAATTCAACCACTACTTTTGAGTGGATTCCGCCATAATTTGGAATGAATAAAACTCTAAAGTCCTCTGCAATAAAGAAAATAGAATGGGGGGGGGGGGGTATGTTTGCATATATATATATATATATATATATATATATATATATATAATTATAAAGAAACAGAGAAAGAGAGATAGAGAGGGGGAGGGAGAGCGAAAGAGAGACAGAGAGAGAGAGAGAGAGAGAGACACTGAGAGAGAACCTGTAATGATTCTCTCTCCCAACCAAACTTCTTTTCTCCTATACGCTCTCACCTGATTGAAAATAGCCTTGTGTACTTCTTTTATATATATATATATAATTTTTCCTTTCTCTCTTCCTTTAGCCACTTGCTAGCTTATCCTCCCTCAGGCTCCTCTACCTTCATTCTCTATCACCATCTCGCTATCTTTCCCTATACTCCCCTCTCTTCAGTTTCCTAGCTTTCATTCTTCCACTTTCTCAGTTTTTCTTTCCATTTAGTGGCCATTTCGCAATCCTGCTTACCATTGGTCATACGTTATAACTGCATATAAGTATGCTAAGGGTCAGGATAAGATTAAAGCTTAGGCTAAGGTCTGTTACAATCGGTAATGTAACAATGATGCATAATGTCACAACGACACACAATGGGGCATTATTCTAGGCTGAATGAACTAATTTCTGGCACTAAAATTATGGTGCTGGGTAGATTGAAAGTAAAATTAATTTAGCTACATAGACTTTAAGTTTGAAGATACGTTAAATGCATATATTTTAGCATTGCATACTACATGTACATGTTAGCACTCCCGACACTCTTGTATAATGTCACAAAGCTATGATACGTGTATGTATCTAAGTTGTTATTAAACTCAAAGTCTATGTAGCTAAATTAATTTTACTCTAAATTCTATCACTATAATTTCAGTGTCGGAAATTAGCTCGTTCAGCGGAAAATAGTACTCCATGAAGTGTTGTTGTGACATCACCGGATGTAACAAGGGCTAGGGTATCCTTGAAGGGAAGTCCTCCCTGGTATTTAGCTGATTTTAATCAAAACAACAAATTATAAATAAATAAAAGAAACAGATTAGTGAAAGTTTGAGCAAAATCCTATGAGAAATAGGAAAGTTATGAATTTTTTACGGTTGTAATCAATCCAACACAAATTGGAAACTCGGTGACGTATCTTGCGAACTCCTCTCCCATTAAGTCTGTACAGAAAATTTCATGAATTTTAATTTTCTTAGTTGTTTACGAAGGAATACATTTGTTTCAGACAGGATTTGTGTAAAACTGCGTGCAATGATTATATCTAGATGAAAGTTATGATTTAATCATTTCTTTAGAAAAGTGAAAATTTAGGGCTAATGAATGGGACAGGACCTTTCAAGATACTTCACTTAGTTGCCACTTTATGTTTGCTTCATTACAATTTCAAAAATACATAACTTTCTTATAAGACTTAGGCTTATGATTAACCCCTACCATGCGATGACAGTTTTATTATTTTGTTCGTATGTTATGTTGTATTTCATGGATGAAAAATGAAATTAATCATTCAACCTATCAAAAAAGCATGAGTTGACGATCAGGCTGGCTGATATACAGTTGGATTCCCGGCGAAGAAAATTTCTCGCTGACCATGTGCAGCCACAGCAATATGGGTAGTTTCTCTCGTTGAGATATAAAAAATGCGGGGAGTGTGATAGTCTATGCGCCTATTCCGAAATAGTCTACCCATTTCACATATGAGATTTGACCCCCAAAGTTACTTAGTCCATTCATGTAACTTTAAAAAACCCAAATGAATAAAAAAGAAGAAAAAAAGGTGTGGCCCCAGGGCCCCTGAAATGGTCCCCAAAGTCGGGCCGATTTCAACCCATCTAACATAATTATGCACCCAGGAGGAATTCGTGGACTACACATTATCAAAAACACGAAAACTGACAACATTTTCCATCAGGGTTGTTAGATGGCCCCTAAAAATTGGGGTAAATTTTGCGTTGGTGCAAGTTGTCGTCTTATTTACGTAATTACAGGACGTAAAAAAGACGTAAACCACGACGTAAATATGACGTCTTTTTTTACCACCCGCAAGACCTCTAAAAGACGTCATAAAGTGGTCATTTAGTGACCAGCAAGACGTCCAATAGACGTCACAAAGTCGTCATTTGGTGATTTGCAAGACGCCCAAAAGACGTCATGAAGTCGTCATTCAGTGACCTGCAAGACGTAAAGATGACGTCAAGATAAGACGTCCTCACGATGTCTTGCGTTGGTGCAAGTTGTCGTCTTATTGACGTAATTACAGGACGTAAAATAGACGTAAACTATGACTTAAATATCACGTCATTTTTTACCACCCGCAAGACGTCTAAAAACGTCATAAAGTGGTCATTTAGTGACCAGCAAGACGTCCAACAGACGTCACAAAGTCGTCATTTGGTGATTTGCAAGACGCCCAAAAGACGTCATGAAGTCGTCATTCAGTGACATGCAAGACGTAAAGATGACGTCAAAATAAGACGTCCTCATTACGTCTTGCGTTGGTGCAAGTTGTCGTCTTATTGACGTAATTACAGGACGTAAAATAGACGTAAACTATGACTTAAATATCACGTCATTTTTTACCACCCGCAAGACGTCTAAAAACGTCATAAAGTGGTCATTTAATGACATGCAAGACGTCAAAAAGACGTCCAAAAGTAGTCATTTGGTGATTTGCAAGACGTCATGAAGTTGTCATTCACTGACCTGGAAGACGTAAAGATGACGTCAAAATAAGACGTCTTCATGATGTCTTGCGTTGGTGCAAGTTGTCGTCTTATTGACGTAATTACAGGACGTAAAAAAGACGTAAACCACGTCGTAAATATCACGTCAATATCACGTCATTTTTACCACTCTCTGCTATCAGGGTAGTACTCCATGAAGTGTTGTTGTGACATCACCGGATGTAACAAGGGCTAGGGTATCCTTGAAGGGAAGTCCTCCCTGGTATTTAGCTGATTTTAATCAAAACAACAAATTATAAATAAATAAAAGAAACAGATTAGTGAAAGTTTGAGCAAAATCCTATGAGAAATAGGAAAGTTATGAATTTTTTACGGTTGTAATCAATCCAACACAAATTGGAAACTCGGTGACGTATCTTGCGAACTCCTCTCCCATTAAGTCTGTACAGAAAATTTCATGAATTTTAATTTTCTTAGTTGTTTACGAAGGAATACATTTGTTTCAGACAGGATTTGTGTAAAACTGCGTGCAATGATTATATCTAGATGAAAGTTATGATTTAATCATTTCTTTAGAAAAGTGAAAATTTAGGGCTAATGAATGGGACAGGACCTTTCAAGATACTTCACTTAGTTGCCACTTTATGTTTGCTTCATTACAATTTCAAAAATACATAACTTTCTTATAAGACTTAGGCTTATGATTAACCCCTACCATGCGATGACAGTTTTATTATTTTGTTCGTATGTTATGTTGTATTTCATGGATGAAAAATGAAATTAATCATTCAACCTATCAAAAAAGCATGAGTTGACGATCAGGCTGGCTGATATACAGTTGGATTCCCGGCGAAGAAAATTTCTCGCTGACCATGTGCAGCCACAGCAATATGGGTAGTTTCTCTCGTTGAGATATAAAAAATGCGGGGAGTGTGATAGTCTATGCGCCTATTCCGAAATAGTCTACCCATTTCACATATGAGATTTGACCCCCAAAGTTACTTAGTCCATTCATGTAACTTTAAAAAACCCAAATGAATAAAAAAGAAGAAAAAAAGGTGTGGCCCCAGGGCCCCCGAAATGGTCCCCAAAGTCGGGCCGATTTCAACCCATCTAACATATGCACCCAGGAGGAATTCGTGGACTACACATTATCAAAAACACGAAAACTGACAACATTTTCCATCAGGGTTGTTAGATGGCCCCTAAAAATTGGGGTAAATTTTTCCCCTTGAGGCCCATGGACCAAATTTCGTCAGAAGGAAGAGGTATGGCTGTACATTACAAAAATATAACACCAACAAAACTTTCCATCGGGAAGGATTGTGTAACACTTCCCTGACAAAGAACAACACCAAAGTGCCAAGTGACGAAGCTTTGCAGCCAGCCCAAATACTCTGGGTGCTGAGAAAAACCAATTTCTTACATTCCAACCTTAATAACTCAAAACTTTCTGATTTAATTCATATCAAATTTACATAGTACAATCTTGAGTATGGTGATTTTTGGTGTCAAATTATAATTTCAATAAGTTATTAAATTTCGAAAATTGTATTGCTTTTTCGAAAGTGATCGTATAACATTGTCAGGGTTATGTAAACACGCCCATTTGTCCATCTTCCCCTGTTTGACGAAACATAGTAGAGCAGCGAGGGAGATACTCAAGAATTTGAATTTGAATTTGAATTTCAATATCTGGATTCTGTGGCTTCCATGCTGAAATCTACCATTATATATATATATCTGTGCAGTCTGATGGCTGAATTGTGATAGGTTTTACTAACTGTGATAGTTTTACTTTTAATAATTTTGTTTTAAAACAAACATAAAAAAAACACACTCATACAAGAATTAATAAGCCAAACACAGTTTGTTAATATACGCTAAAAGAACAACGTAGATAAAATGGCTTGTTCAAGGGCATAAGTGACCGCATCGGGGATCGAACCCACCCCCGGCATTTACATGGCCATTGACTTCTTTGACCTTTGCCCTTCGATGAACTTTGACCTAACAAACCAAAAGTCCGATCACTTTATCTCCTCCTAGTCATGTATACAAATTATGGTGATAACAAAACTAACAAATCTATAATTTCATGCATATTGATGTCATTTACCTTTGCCCTACGTAAACAAATACCTAATCAGTTCGTCTCAATATGGTGATGCATACTTGATACATATTTGAAGTTAATGGTTCAAATTGTTCTAGAAATATTGCAATAAGGAGGCTAAAAGCTGAAATTTCATGGTAATGACCTTCGACCTTTGACCTACTTACCCTAAATCTTATCAGATCGTCTTCCCATGGTAATACATACTAGCATCAAGTTTGAAATTCATACCTCAAATGGTACTTGAGATATATCGCGTTAACGAGAAATCGGGACGGAAGAACGAACGGACGGACAACCCGAAAACATAATGCCTCCGGCACCACCTTTGGTGAGGCATAAAAAAGAGGCCCAATCGTAGTGACGTCAGAAATTCCCCCTTTACCAACAGTTCCGATTTTACGATTCACGTAACTATTATGAAACTCGGTAACACTGATTTAACATGATTCGGTATTCATGATATCGTACTTCTTTCCCCAAATATGTGCAGTGGGCTTTTTAAAGGGAAAGCTAGTTCTGCTGAAGGAGAAAAATAACTTTTGCGTTTCCTCATTCTATTTGTGTCACATTGGAAGAATATCATAGTAAAAATGTCCCCTGAAAAGGATTTTGCTCTTTAAATGCCCTCATACTCGTAAACAGGGACCTGGGAACGATTTTGTTACTGGGAGTGCTGTGTCTCGTTTTAAGTCCATTGACAAGCAAAAAAAAAAAAAAAAAAAGGTCCTCAGCGTTTTTGCAGGGGGTGCTGCAGGCACCGCGGCTCCCAGGCCCATGCTCGTAAATGAATATAAAGAGAAATAACTGAACAGTTTGAACCAAACTTTCATGCAACATATATGTGTAATCCCACGTACCCTTTTCTGTGTGCAGTACACGTGCTTCAGCAAGCTTAAGTCAATTCCATGTAATTTTGATGATTCCAAAACCTCTGTGAATACACTAGTTCCTATGTATTAAAGTGATTAGGTAACTTTGTGGAGGCTTGATAAAATCTGAGCTGTCTGGCCTTACATGCTATCATTGTATGTAATATGGTGTAAAAATGATGCCCATGGGAAAAAAGCACTTCAAATTCATCAAACGTAAACATATGCAAGTGACCGAAAATGCCAGACTCATTTTCCCTAATTGATTCAGTGTTAGACCAAGCGTATGGCCATCTCTTTCGTAAATGGGAGTATTCAGTCACAGATATCTTAATAACGGCATTATATATTTGAAACCTTTCTATGCCTGGCTATTTATTTATCCTTCTGAACAACATTATACAAGACAGATATCAAAATTCAACAATTTATTAAATCCACAAAGTTACCGAATCCCTTTAAACCATCCCATAACTTCTAGACAGTAGAACGATGTAATGTCAAGACCAGGGCCCTGTTTCATGAAACTTTTCATCAACAACAGCTTCCACAGATCTATGAAAAATTTGCCCTTAGCAGATCAAATGCCATGATTTCAGTAGCTTATAACAATTCAATTTCAATTTTATTTTTTCATTTCCAACAGAAAGGTACATATCAAAGTGCATTTTAACAAAATAACACGATAACCAGTAATTATGACAATGAAATGAATGGAAAATAACAGTATTATAATTAAGAGGAAAAAAAGACAAAAAAACATTGCATTTTTTTTTTCTTCTACTTTCTGCGGAAATGGAGGAATCCACTAAAAAGCATTGCTTGTAAATCATGGATCCCTCAAAGAATATTAACATAGTAAAAAATAAGACAAAAAAAAGCAAAACTGATCACTGAATTTCACTCGTTGTTAGGTTATAAAATATGTTAAGAGGCCAACAGAGACGCAACGCATAATTTCTATGGGATATGAACCTGGTGGAATTCGGACGATATACATGATAGGACGGTACATGACAAAACAAGAGAAAACAAGACAAAACAAAACAAACACAACAAAATATAATAGTTGAGAAAAGACGGAGATGTAATAAGAGAGATAGAGGGGGAGAGAGAGAGAAGGCTGCATACACAAGTTCAAAATGAAGCAAAATTAATAAAGGAAGCGGAGAGAGGTGGATAGAAGCACCCACCTACAGTAGATTGTGAAAAACTTGATGACCTAAGACAAAATGAAACAAGTAGGTTGGAATCTTGGAAATTAATCATGAGACAGTGTACGATTGTAATAGGAATGATTTTAATTTTCTTTTGAATGAAAAAATAGATGGTGAACTTTTGATATCATTATTTAAGTTGTTCCAAAATTGTGGGCCTTTATAGAAGAGTGTGCTTTGGGCAAAGTGTGTTCTTAAAAGGGGTAGATGGAATTCAACACTGTGTCTCGTTGGGTAAGTGTGGACGGACTGATTTTTAAAAAACATATCATTGAAAATGGATGGTAAACAATTTTTGTTATAGTTATACATAAATTGTCCTAATTGAAAAAGGTATAAATCATTTATCTTTAATATCTTAGTTTTAAGGAACAAAGGATCAGAATGAGAACGGAAATTAGAATTACAAATAATGCGAATGACCCTTTTTTGTAATAATAGTATTCTTTCCAGAAAGGTCGAATGTGCACTGCCCCAGGCTAGCAAGCTGTAATTTAAATAAGGTAGGATCATAGAATAGTATAGTATTAATAAAGATTCTAACGGGAGATGTGATTTGACTCTATTTATGACACCAATGTTGCGGGATATTGTTTTGCATGTTTTGTCTATGTGATCTTTCCATGATAATTTGTTATCAACAGTTACTCCTAGAAACTTAATGGAAGATACAGATTCCAGTAAAGTTTCTCCAAAATATATATTAAGGGGTAAAACATTTATAGAATTGCTGAACAGCATATATTTTGTTTTTTGAAAATTAAGCGATAATTTATTAGCTCGTATCCATTGTAAAACCATATTCAATTCATTATTTACTATTTTAGCAAGTGAAAGGGGATCTTTGTGAGAAAAAAATAGATTTGTATCATCAGCGAAAAGAACGAATGATAAAATATCAGATGATCTAGAGAAATCATTAATGTATATGATAAATAATAATGGACCAAGTAGACTTCCTTGTGGCACTCCACATGTTATGCTACGTAATTCAGATGACTGGTCATTCAAATAAACGAATTGCTTGCGGTTAGAAAGATAGCTCCTGAACCACTCCAAGGCCATCCCACGAACACCATAATGAGCAAGTTTATAAAGTAAAATGTCGTGATTTATCGTGTCGAAGGCCTTGGAATAGTCCAGGAAAATACCTATCATATGTGAAGAATGATCAATGGAATGGGCTGCTTTTTGAAGAAAAGATAATAACGAATGTACAGTACTGTGTTTTTCCCTAAAACCAAATTGCGTGTCAGAGAGTATGTTGTGTTTTTTAAAAAATGAAACCATTCGAGTGTAAATTATTTTTTCCAAAATTTTTGAAAAAACAGAAAGAAGAGATATGGGGCGATAATTATTAACATCTAGTGCATCTCCTTTTTTATAAAGGGGAATAACTTTTGCAATTTTCATAGGCGTGGGAAATTGACCATTTGATAATGACAAATTAAATATATGAACCAACGGGTCAACTATCAAAAGAATGATACGTTTTAAAATGAAATTGTTAAACCCATCATATCCAGAGCTTTTCTTATTGTCTAGGTGAGAAACGAAAGATATAATCTCAGATTTGTGTGTTGGATTAAGAAATATGGAATTTGGAATACGAGGACCTAAAAAATCTGAACAAGTTTTATTAGATGGAGGAATATTATGCGCAAGGTTGTCTCCAATCGAGGTAAAATGATTATTAAAAATATTAGCTATGGTGAGAGGGTCTTCAATAAATTCATTATTACATTTTATTTGAGTAATATTACTATTATTATTCGATACATTCATTGCTTGTTTTAAAATTTTCCAAGTTCCTTGCATGTCATGTTTATGTAATGCTAATCGATTTACAAAGTATTTCTTCTTTTCAAAACGAATAATTGACAGTAAAGCATTTTTATATGTAGTGTATTTCTTGCATGATATATCTGTACCAGTGGATTTATATTTATAATATAGAGTATTCTTTTTGTTAATTGAACGTAGAAGCGATTTGCTGATCCATGGGAGTCTAGGAGATTTCTTGTAGTTATTACGGTTATCTCTTTGTAAAGGAATACAATTATCTAGCTTTTCATTTAAGATATGGCAAAAATTTTCATAACTTGAATCAACGTCATTATCATTATAAACAGACGACCAATTTGTGTTTTCAAGACTAGCTCCTAGACGAGCAACACTTTCATGAGTGACTTTACGCCGGAGGTGATGGGAACGGGGGTTAAAGGCAGATTGTGAAATATTATAATAAGTCATAATGGGATAGTGGTCTGTAATGTCAGAAAGAATAATATGCGAGTTAGGATGAGGGATGACGTTAGAAAATATGTTATCAATAAGGGTGGCTGAATTATTTGAGACACGGGTAGGTTTAGAGATAAGGGGCAAGAACGAGGCGGCTAAAAATGTTTCAAGAAAGTCATGAGAAACGCGAGTATCATTATTCAATAAGTTTATATTATAATCTCCCATGATAAAACAGTCTTTGTTAATGAAAATGGGATCATGAAACAAGCCAGATAAATACACTAGGAAATCATTAACATTAGAATTTGGGGGACGATAAACCACGCCAACTATAATATTCTTTCTCCCAGGAATCATTGTAAGTTGTTATCCATACCAACGAATTTCTATAAAGGACACTTTGAATTCGTAATTCGTAAACAATTTAAATACGAATTCAAATAGAAATTCGTTGGCATGGATTTGCCCGACTTTAGAGGGAAGACCTCTCTCATTGGTAGGCCATTATAGCGTACGCATGGAATTGGTTTGGATGTACCCCCTACGCTCGATGGAAAGAGAGGGGTTACGTGTGAGATTGTTACTTTGCTTCGACGGGAGCCCGGATAGCTCAGTTGGTAGAGCACTGGTCATGTAAGCCAGGGTCCCGGGTTCGAATCCCGGTCGGGGCATTGTAATTTTCTCACATTTACTTTCTTTATTTCTTTATGATATATTCAATTTACTTCAATCCGATCCATTATGATATTTAATTACGAAAAGTATATATACATTGTACTGCAATGTACAACTTCAAGTAGCACCGGGGCCATGCCGACCTCATTTTCATTTGAAAGTTACATAACAATCAAATACTGAAATAGTTGATTGCGGTTGCTCCCCAGGAAAATGAATTACAAAATATAGATTTGGCATGGTTATGTCATGTGAGTTGTGACTTTGCAGTAGTACATCGGTATAATAGCTTTTCATGTGTATTGATGCATCAGTATATTCTAAGGTTACCATGGTAAATAGCAAGTAAATGTCAAATTATTGAATTAACTGAAACTGAAAAGCAATTTTGTAAAGACAAATCCACACTTTGGCTATTTTTCTTTCTTTTCTTTTCTTTCCTTCAAATTTCGATAGCGCAATTTGGTCATTCTGTTGCGATCATTCACCTCTTTACTATATTTGATCGGAGGATTTTTTCTGTAGCTCTTCATTCTTAATTTAGTATAATAAAAGCCTCTTACCTTGATCCAATAGAGGTTGAATATTTTGATTATGTTTCTATTCAAATGTAAATACATGTAACAAAAACTATATCAAGTATGACCAATAGAATGTTTTAAGGTTTTATGAATTTCATTTGCCTCACTACTTTTATTGAAATAGGGAAAACACTGATTTTGCACACTCACTTTTCCCACACCATGGTAGAAAGTCCACGGACGTAATAACCGAAATAATAGACGTAAATAGCTGAAATGATAACCGTAAATCGAGACCGAGAAAGGCGAGAGTCGAGTGCGAGATTGCGACAATAATCACATTATACATAGAGTTGAGTTTCGAAAAAGCGTGCGCCCCAACTTGCAATTGACTGCCCTCCCGGGGTCAACGTAGCATGCATAGCGCAGGTTTGCGAATCCAGCTGCAGAGCCCGAATTCGCCTCGATAAGGGAAGCATAAACAGTACTCCGTGGAACCGCGTTTACGATGAACGTTTCAAAACGCTAACTCATTCTGCATTCAAAAGTAAGCATAAACGCACTCTGTGTCACAATGATTTGTATGTGTGTACGTGGTGCTATATTTCTCTTGAACACATTCGAAAGTGGTGCACGATTGTTTGTGATGTAATTTATAAAAATACCAAGCCTCTGAAAATGGAATCATCCAAATTATATAACAGGCTAGTATTTTGTGTGACTTCCTTTTGTATGATTTTGCCTCCCAGTGCTGAAATGTAATATATTATTAAACAAAGAATAACAGTAATGACAGCAATAAGTTTATGCAAAGGTTTTAGAAAAAGTCAATGGTAATAAGCAATGTAGTTGGTTTTTTAAAGAAAAAAATTTGCTGCCGAACAAAATGTACAAAAATCATATTGACATAGTCATTAAAGAATTGACCTTACCTCATACCCCCAAACAAAACAAAAACGAAGAAGAAGGGGGAAAGAGAAATCATGCACTTCATAATACATAATTATGCCTGCAATCAAGGTACTTAATGTATCTCAATGTACCTTGATTGCCTGCGCCTTTTACGTATCCACTGTATACACGCGAATGTGTTTCTTGAGCGAAACAACATGGCGGCCAATTGATGCCGGGGTCGTGCGCCCAACCGTAACGCCCATTCCGCGTATTGTAGAGTTCAGTGAGTTAGAGGTGACGCCTCATGTTGTGACATTTTGTAAGTTTTCAAAAAACTTTCCTCCAAATCTGCAGAGCTCAAATCAAATGCCGCCCTTTGTTACACGACTGTTTTCAATTAATATACAATATATTATATTAATATACTAATCAGTTCAAAGATCAAGTCGACTTGCAGTTGACATTAACTGAGATTAATAACCTTTGGTCGCAAACAAACTATATTTTATTTTATTAAAAGAGAGAGAGAGAGAGAGAGAGAGATCTTTGCAACTACTTTAAAATAGGCTTCTTATACATACATCTGTTCGGAGCTTCTCACAAACTTCATGACGTTATACGAATCACGCCTATAGTAAGTCATATTTTAACCCTAACTAGGCCGGGGGGGGGGGGGGCCTCCCGAATTTTGTACGTGGCCTCGCGACGGCTGAATCTTTCGCGCTCAAATTTCATAACTTTTTTCCCTGATGTTTCACGCACATTTTGATACCTCATTTATGTGGATCGGTCATACGATTCTGGTGTCAGATTACAATTATTGATCACATGTCAAGCAAAATGATCAAATTCTCCATTCATGTGTGTATTAGCCTATGGCAAAAAGTAACCATTCCTAGTAATCATTACAATTTCTTGTTTATTATCACAATATTCATTTAACAAAATATGCTTTATGGTTAGCAAACAATAGAATACATTATAATTCAAAAACAAAAAATACATAAGATTAAAAACAAAGAAATACATAAGATTAAAAACAAAGAAATACATAAGAATAAAAACAAAGAAATACATTAGAAATATACACATGGGTAGTTTCTCATTATTTTGCTCATTGATTATTATTGTATCCCCCGGAATTATTTTGTGATTACAATTATGGTTTGTGAAAGAATAAAAATAATTAAACTTTACAAATAAATGAATACATAAGAACTTTTCCTTTCAACTATTTCTTCAAATAAATTTGGCTTGTAATACACATGACACAGCTAATTTGCATATTAATGAGTTATGCAAATTTAATAAAACACCGTTTTAACCAATTTTCTTTCTTTTTATGTATTTGTGAGTCTTATAGGTCCAGTTACAGCCAATATTCAATCCATTTTCATCTTCATATAGCAAAATTTACCATTTAGAGAAAAAAAAATCAAATTAATCTACATCTGTGCCAAATTTCATGCGCGCAGAGTCAACCGTTGCCGAGATCCGGCCATAAGAACTCCCAAAATACCCCGGCCTAGTTAGGGTTAAAGGCCAAGTCCACCTCAATATCAAGTTGATTTGAATAAACAGAGTAAAATTAAACAAGCATAACAGTAAAAATTTCACTGAAATCGGATGTAAAATAAGAAAGTTATGGCATTTTGAAGTTTTGCATTATTTCATGAAACAGTGATAGCATGGGCGGTATGCAGATGAGTGAACCGATGATGAACCTTTGATGTCACACACGATGATGTCACACACTTTTCCTTATGTATTTTATTATATGAAATATCATATATTTCATTTTTTTGCTACAATAATGTAAAACATGGTTTGACTCCATATGGAACATGTAAAATCATCATTATTTAAACTTATTTTCATAAAAGGAAGGGATTCTTTATTATCACATCTATAAAAATTGAAATATTTAAAATTTCATATAATAAAATACAATAAGGAAAAGTGAGTGTGTGACATCATCGGTTCACTCATTTGCATACCGCCCATGCTATGCATATCACTGTTTCATGAAATAATGCAAAACTTCAAAATGCCATAACTTTCTTATTTTACATCCGATTTCAGTGAAATTTTTACTGTTATGCTTGTTTAATTTTACTCTGTTTATTCAAATCAACTTGATATCGAGGTGGACTTGGCATTTAAAGTTCTTCATTGCTCGAAAGAAGTTGCTGTTCTACAAATCTACAAATATGGAGGCATAATAGAGCTTGCTTATCGTCCTTGAAGTCGGTCTTCATGATGACGATACAGGTGATATTATGATAAAGGCTAACATGAAATAAAAACAGGTGATGCCATTGGATTGTCAACAATGAAATTAAAAAAAAATAGTTTACAGTTTTACTGTGTGCGTTCCAGAAAAGTTATCCAACTGTATTAAGGCATTGAGAAGTCCTATCGTTTTTTATTGGAGAAAGAAATTGAAATCTCAGTTTAAAATAATAAAAGGTGAAACAATTCGATTTTAAAGCGCTTCATCGTATTTTACCTTTGAGATATAATTTATGTAAATGGAAAATTGTTAGTGAAATTTGTATGCTTTTTGCAAACGCCCGAATCGTTTGTTCATGTTCTGTTAAAATGTCCCGATGAAATATTATTCTAGAAAGGTATTGTTGCGTTTATTCGTTTGACTTCAAACAAACACTAATATTGAATGAAAAACTTGATTGTTCGTAAAAATTCTAATTGCTTAAATGCTAAAGATATACGTGCAATACACAATATACAAAATGTATATGTAAAACTAATTTCAACTGGAACACGTACAGAATATTTTATTATGTCATGTTTTTGAAACGGAATTGCTTTTGGAAAACATTTCCGATGTTTTATTAAATGTTCTTTAAACTGTTTACTCCGTGATTTTTACCCCATTTTAATGTTTTTCGAGATTTGGGGTGTAAAGTACGTCTTTACACCCAAAATCACAAATATGGCAAATATGGATCACTAGAAACTGGGAAGCTTACAGCTGGCAATCGTATAAGTTTTAATTCAACTACGTATCTGATGATTATAAAAATAACATAAATAAAAGCGCTTTTCAGCATCTGGAATATTCGAGCGATTCGCAACTCGCTGTTGCCCACAATGTTAAAATACTATTTGAGCATACATGAAAACTCATACAATCGGAATATTCTTCAGCTATTTTGGGGAGAATGCGGAGGGGATATTGCCATATCGAGCAATATCCAGACAAATACAGGGCTAGCTATGAAGTAGAACATACATAAGCATTATATTTTTCCCTCTTTTGTAGTAATTGCGCAAGGTTTGTAAATTGATCATGAAATGATTTTTTTTCTTCAAAATTTTCTAATTTTTTAGACAGAGGATAGAACAGTGCCAATCAAAAGTTTGCTCAGGAACGTTTGTATTTTTAAAATCGAATATTTCTAGTTGTATTTGTAATGTTTATTTATATAAAGGATTGATCTGTCACCCGAGCCAGTGGCGTTTCTGGACACTGCCGGGGTGGAGAGAGGATGGGGGGGGGGGGGGGGGGGGGGGGGGGGGGAGGAGGAGGCAAAGATCTATTCAATGATATTCCATGCCTTTCAGCAAAAAATACTGATTAAATTTAATCAACCTCTTCCTACCTACCTCTAATATGTTATGATTTCGATTTTAATTCATATTTTGTTTTGATTGACAGTTTTTAGACATGCATACATTCTTAATAATTCACGTATAATCGTATGTTTGACGACGCTTCAGGTCTGATTTAAATTCACAGTATAAGAATGACACATAAATTTGTTCCGTTGTACTTCACTTCTTAGAAGTCACCAGCCCTAATTTCTTTTCATTTTGAAGTTTGGCTTTGAAAACCTATGGGGAGGGGGGCATTTAAAATTAAAACATCATTGAATATTATTGATTTGACTAATCATTGAATCTTTTTCATGTCAGAAAAGATACATTTTTCAATAAAAGAGTTAGAGAGAAAGAAAAGAAGAGGGAAAATAGAGACTAAGAAAGAGAGAGAGAGGGGGAGAGAGGAACACGAGAGTGAAAGTGAGAAATGGCACTCTCTTAAAATTTTTTTTATAAATTTAAAAAATGAGTGAACAATGACGTCACTCCCCAGGGAGTGAATACAGTGTAAAACTTCACTCTTTTCTTTTTAGAGAGCCTTCGATATTGACTAGATATTCACTCCTAAAAATGTCATCACTTGCGTGACACCCGGGGGCGTGAAAGTAGAATGACAAGTCACTTTTTTAAGAGAGAGAGCACCACTCCACATTCCTGATAACTATATACCTATCAATTAAGGATCTATTTATGTAGAATTGATTTGCCTATATGACGAAATATCAATCCAAAGTGTTTGTAAAGTTAAGAAAACTAATTATTACCAATAACTAGTTATATTATTTTTGATAATTCATTGTGGATAAGAATTATGTTGCCGTTGCGGATTACGAGACGTATTCAGAACTCAAAGAGATTCAGTAGACAAAATTTTCTTTTAACACAGCTGACCAAGGTCTTTTGGGATGAATCATTCTCATGGGGTTTCTTTTTAAAAATTAAAATAGTATTCGCTTGTTTTATATTTTGAAGTGATAACTGGTAGGGACTACCTTGTAAGTCAAGTTACTGTTATCTTTAACGTAATAGGAATGACGCCTCATTAGGACTACAACAAAGCTCTGCTCACACCGTACCTATAATACCTATACGGTAGGGCGTTTAAAACAGAGTAGTAATCGAGGCCTATATTCTAACACTTTCACCATTCGCATTATCAATAAATGTCTGTTTGTATCATTACTGATACATGGGCCAAGACAATATCAGTAATGAACATAGGCCTAATTTCATTTATGCAGATTTAGCTATTTGCAAAAAAAGATTAATGGGATGCTGCTGGGTGACTTTAAAATATAAAGTCCAGTTCACCCCTCCCTTTAGACATGCAGGTATGATTGCTTTTGGGTGTTTAGAGATCCCAAAGATTCCAGTCGAAATGCTAATTTATCTCATGCTATGACCTCATGCTATTCGAACAAATATAACGTAGGCTGCATATATTTCCGTTGCTTATCTCATGTGGGACAAAAATAAATGATTTTATACAATCATATCTTGAATCTCCTGAGAAAAGACAGGTGTGATTGTTCATGCTGTTTGATTGTTGGGGTAAATGTCTTCTAGTGCACTGCCAACTGTGTGAGAGTTCATTGTTTTGCACGTAGGCTTTCGGTGTTTTGCACGTAATTCGGTGTTGATGAAGCGCAGGAAATCAATTCAAATGCCCGTGTTCATGACACTATTATATAACTCTGAAAGTATTTATGTCCAGTCGTTGGTGCTGTGTTGCGCTCAGAAAAATAATGCTCTGGGCTTTATTTCGTCCAAGATACAGGGTTAGTCGTTAGGGTTAGGGTTGCTATTGGGTTTAAGGTTATGGTTGGGGTTAGGGTTAGGGATAGTGTCTCGTCAACTGTTGAGGTTTAGAATTCGGTTAGTGTACGAAGTAGACGTGGAGCAGCTGTCCACAAACTAAATATGATCCCCCAAAACATATCTCATCGCGTTCACTTTGAGCGTTGAACAGATGATGATAGATCTGTAAAAGGGAGTCTTTCCACAATGTTATGAAACAAGAGATCATTTAAAAATATCGCAGAAGGGCGATTCCGTGAAATATGTGTCCCGTATGACATATGTCTTTTATCTATTTATTTCATACAGAACTCTTTTGATATGGACATTGCCAGTCATTGTAGTGATGGCAGAAAGGAACATTTGCCCATGCTCATATCTGTAAATTTTGAATAATAATTTAGTTCAAAATATGCTAATTTATACCCTCATCGGAATTTTTCTTACTTAGTTCTTGTTAAAATTAAGGAATCGATTATGTCATCTTAGTTAGGTCAACAAACTTTTCTTCTCGAGAAAACCAAGAAAAGCCAAGGAGCTCGTACAGCTAACCAAAATCATGGTAAATTTTAAATATTTTAAGCTAAAGTCGGCATGTTCGGCATTTTTGTGTGATATGACGGATTGTGTTTGATTAATGGGAGGTTCTTGATATATTTATTACTTAATGTGCATTTTCTGAAAGTAATATTGAAGATTTTACCGTATCTTTGGTTTTAAAAATTTAGAGACGACGCAAACAAATCACGGCTTTGAGCCCCTGTATTTATTTTCCATCGGGACGAGTAGTAGCTCAAACCCCGGACGCGCTGGACTAGGTATGCTAGTCCAGCTCTGTACGCCCGAGAATTCAAATAGCATTTAAAAGAATATGATTCTAAAATGTGGTTGTAAATTCATTTATTTAATGAATGTTATATGCCTAGATCAAGATATAAATGTTAACCCGACATTAGATGTTCTCGAGGAGGGATGGTTCTCTCCGTCCCCTCTTAATCTTATGAAAACCCCCAAAATAAGGAAAAGATACAAAGTAGTCTACATGTAAATATTTGCGTTGAGCCTAAGGAGAGTGGCTTTACTGGCTTGGGGTCTAGATTTTAGACTGACTGGCTGTTGGTAACTGAGCTCCTGACAGTGGGAGGGGGTGACAACTAAAAAAAAAAAAGCCCCCAAATGACGGATGTCTATTAAAAGTACACATCAGTCAGAGGCAGCGGAACGTTCGGCTCGGACAATGGAAGTGTGGGGGGGGGGGGGGGTAAAGGGCACTTTTTGTTTGGAGGACACAAAAGGTGCCCCCTTCACTTTCATTGCCCGATGAGCCCGAAAATTCCGCCACCCGCTCGGACAATGAAAGGGGGGGGGGGGACCTTATGTTTGGCGGACGAAAGGTGCCCCCACTTCCATTGTTCGAGCCCGACGTTCCGCCGCCTCTGACGTTAGTAGATCTATTTTATGCATACCTTATCTATTTTATCTATTTATTTCATACAGAACTCTTTTGATATGGACATTGCCAGTCATTGTAGTGATGGCAGAAAGGAACATTTGCCCATGCTCATATCTGTATATTTTGAATAATAATTTAGTTCAAAATATGCTGATTTATACTCTCATCGGAATTTTTCTTACTTAGTTCTTGTTAAAGAAGATTATGTCATCTTAGTTAGGTCAACAAACTTTTCTTCTCGAGAAAACCAAGAAAAGCCAAGGAGCTCGTACAGCTAACCAAAATCATGGTAAATTTTAAATATTTTAAGCTAAAGTAGGCATGTTCGGCATTTTTGTGTGATATGACGGATTGTGTTTGATTAATGGGAGGTTCTTGATATATTTATTACTTAATGTGCATTTTCTGAAAGTAATATTGAAGATTTTACCGTATCTTTGGTTTTAAAAATTTAGAGACGACGCAAACAAATCACGGCTTTGAGCCCCTGTATTTATTTTCCATCGGGACGAATAGTAGCTCAAACCCCAGACGCGCTGGACTAGGTATGCTAGTCCAGCTCTGTACGCCCGAGAATTCAAATAGCATTTAAAAGAATATGATTCTAAAATGTGGTTGTAAATTCATTTATTTAATGAATGTTATATGCCTAGATCAAGATATAAATGTTAACCCGACATTAGATGTTCTCGAGGAGGGATGGTTCTCTCCGCCCCCTCTTAATCTTATGAAAAGCCCCAAAATAAGGAAAAGATACAAAGTAGTCTACATGTAAATATTTGCGTTGAGCCTAAGGAGAGTGGCTTTACTGGCTTGGGGTCTAGATTTTAGACTGACTGGCTGTTGGTAACTGAGCTCCTGACAGTGGGAGGGGGTGACAACTAAAAAAAAAAAGCCCCCAAATGACGGATGTCTATTAAAAGTACACATCAGTCAGAGGCAGCGGAACGTTAGGCTCGGACAATGGAAGTGTGGGGGGGGGGGGGGGGGTAAAGGGCACTTTTTGTTTGGAGGACACAAAAGGTGCCCCCTTCACTTCCATTGTCCGATGAGCCCGAAAATTCCGCCACCCGCTCGGACAATGAAAGGGGGGGGGGGGGGACCTTATGTTTGGCGGACGAAAGGTGCCCCCACTTCCATTGTCCGAGCCCGACGTTCCGCCGCCTCTGACGTTAGTAGATCTATTTTATGCATACCTTTCAAACAAAGGTTGTTCTTAACGCCCTGATAGCTTGCCAGGCTTAGCAACAAATAATGTATGCAAACTGGATTCCAAGCATTGAGACTCATAATTATATAAAATTACATGGGCGTTAATCGTGACGTAACTCTATTCATCATGGGGGACGACACAATAGCCGTCCCCCCCCCATGATGAATAGAGTTACGTAACGATTAACGCCCATGTAAAATTACATTCATGGAATAGCTCGTCACTAGGTGGTCAGAGAGTATATGTGCATAAATTTGTATACATTACAGAAGCGGTCTAATGTGGAGTTCTGAGCATTGTTGACATCAAAAGTGTACCTTGGACTTGCCCATCAAACAAATAAAAGAAAGAAATCAGCAAGAATACGATGGCATGGACTTCTTAGGTACATAAATGCTTTCCCCCTTTAACTAAGACAAATTCAGTTGATCAAAGTCTATTGGCATGGCTTGCTGAACTGAGAAATGTTTTTCATGACTTGTTATTTTTATTTTTTTTATCCTGATGTTTATCCCCTCTTTTCATTCTTCACCAAATGATTTTCTTCTGTTTACCATATTTTGTAAAAGATGATTAATGTGAGTTTTATTTCTAGTTTTGTAACACAATTGATGGCACAAACTTTATTCTTGTTCATTAAAATGAAAATGATTATATAGGATTTGAAGGTTTGCATGGTGAAGTTGTAATTCAGAAAAAGGTTTGCGGTACAACCATGTGAGTTGGGATAACTCCACGTTCCGGTCAGAATGCTCTGGCCGTCGTCAGGAGAATAAGAAGAGCGAATAAATCAGCAGAATTTATATATGAAGCGGTAGAAATTCTACAGCTTCACAACTTGTTTGTAATGTTAGGCAATTCACTTTTAAAATGGAGGCAAACAATAACATCACGGAAGTAGTATAGAAAGAAATAGTAAAAGTAACATCAAAGTACCTGCATTGAAAGGATAAATAACATCAAGGTACCTGCATTGAAAGGATAAATAACATCAAGGTACCTGCATTGAAAGGAACTAAGTAACTAATCCTGCGTTAAAAAAAAACATTGAAAACAAGTGAACAATAGGACTAAGAAACCAATTAACCGTCTGGATAAGCTGGAAACAAAAGGGGGATTAGGACCGTAGGTAATCTGCGGAGAGAAACATGACATCCTGTTGAGGAAAGAAATTAAGGTTAAAACATACATACGGAAAAAGGTGAAATATTGACACCAGAATGAGTATACTAATAATAAATATATTAAATATTATGAATGAAGTGGACAGGTGTGGCTGTGGACAGAAAGGTAAAAAAACAATGGTAATGAACAAATTGAGGAGAGAAACATGAAATCATGTTGGAGATAATCTGTGGAGAGAAACAAGTCATCCTGTTGAGGAAAGAAATTAAGGTTAAAACATACATGTGGAAAAAGGTTGAAATAATGACATCAGAATGAGTATCCTAATGATGAATATAATGAATGTTATGAATGAAGTGGTTATCAGTATTTGGGGGGAGGGATGTAGTCTTTTTACTCAAAAAATATCTGACAAGCAAATAAAAAGGGATAATCAGAATTCTAAAGGGGGTGTTTAACTTCAAATAACGCCAAAACACCCAAAACACCCCTTGGTATATACGCGCATGTGTCAGAGTAGAATCTTTACATTACTTGAATTTTAAAGCCTGCACTGCAGTAAATGCTTCACTGGGTTTCTTATTTCAAGATTGGAAATTCACACCTGTATTCAATTTTTATTTGATGGTAAATTCATCTTATTTGAGTATATTCTACAAATATTTTGTTTCTTAAAAAAAAAAATCGTTCCATGAATATTATCAGTCTGAGGGGCAAAAATTGTGCTAGGAGCGTTATTCCATCGAAGTCATGAGCGTAGATATAGCGGGCATGGGGGGGGGGGGGAGGGGGGGGGATATGTGAATGCATCATTCATATTTCTTTCATTGTAGAAAAATAAACTCACAGTGTAGATAGCACTAGCATCAATCATTTTTATTTTCATTGTATTTGGGACCTTTCTATGCCACTGGCTGGGGTAGAGTGAGGGCAGGGGCATGATAGGGCCTGCCTTCACCATCCACCTTGTCCAACGGCGAATCCAGGAGTTTGTGAGGGAGAGGGCCATTGCCGGATTAATGATTTCGTGATGGGCGGGGGCGCAATATTCGGAAAATTAATACTTCTATTTTTACTTAATTTTAATGTGTATTGTAGGATGTCATTGAACGCATGTATTGCTCATACATGTAAGTGTCTCATTGAATGTGAGAATTATAATATGTGTAGGTGAATCTTCACTCGATTACTTAGTATAGAAAATACATAACTACTACCAGTTTCTAACTAAAATTGTATTTCTTGCTATAGACTAATTAATGAGTGACCTCTACGATGACAATATTCCATACACAAAATATATATAACAAGGCCATTAACTTGCTAATTAATTTTACAACTATACTTAAGTTCTCATGTAATAAAACAATAAGCTAAAGGGAAACACTAACATCAAAAGAAACTCTTTTATCTCTATTACACACACTCTCTCTTTGTGTTATGTTTATAGTCTCTACATTACCACCACTCTCTCTCTCTCTCTCTCTCTCTCTCCCTCTCTCTCCCCTCTCCCTCTCTTCCTTTTCCTCTCCCTCTCCCGCTCCCCCTTATGTAATAATGATATCTAACATAGAATTAGAATATATTCTGTACATTACATAACATTATACAATATATTTAACTGAGTATGTGGGAATGTTTGACTAAGTACTTGTGATCATGAGCACGTATGCGTGATAATTTTCATGAACAAAAAAATAATAAATAAATAAACTCATAAGGATGTAAATATCGACGGTGAAATTATTGAGAGTGCAATGTAAAAAGTGAACCCGTGGATTTCCACGGGTCCCGCTAGTATATTAATTAATAAAAACTAACAGATCGCCTCACAGTAGCATTTCTTTCAATATACCTTCCACTAAAACACTGTGAGTGACCACCAGCATTGTGTTCAAGGAACATTTCTTACAATATATTATATATATAACAATTCCAAATTTATATGTCTAACTATCCAACATAAAAAGAAATGCAAAAAAAAAGGAAATATTTGTTCGAGATTTGTACATAAACTTTGAAGCATTCCTGCATGCATTGCGTCTTACACATTAATATTTCAAGGATCAGATATAAATTACTGTAATACTGTGAAGCTAGGAAAAACAGATACTGTTGCACTCACACGCGTATTACCGAACTCCGAATAATTCCCTGCCACGTACAATGGGAGGGAACTATTTTCAGCACCATGAATTGACTGTCCAATCAGGAGCAATTTCAGATAACGTAACTATTTCTCTCTTCGAGCTATGCTATCTCTCCCGCGCACACAAACTCGCACCCTATTATCTCCAGCTAACATAAACCCTTGCATTGCCCTACACACACACACACACACACACACACACCCACACACACACACAGAGGTTTACGTGGCTTTACTTCCGAGGACAACTATTGTTCCTCTATTGTTACTCGTCCTCGGACAGTCGACGGAATAAGGCATAAATTCATTGTTCGACGTTCGAGGACTATTGTCCGGCTTCCGAGGACCATTGTTGTCATGATTTTTTTTTGTTCTCTGTCCGAAAATGTCCTCGGACATAATGCTAAACAAACGCACCGTCACACGTTCAATCGCACACCGATACAAGCGCAGGATGAAGTAAGAAATCTTACTTTTAATCATTAACAAAACACCGCAATGCCATGTCGGGAAATGTTTAATTACGCATAGGCCTAATGGAAAAATAACTTTATAGATCCATTTCAGGAAGGGGCTTGAGGGGGGGGGGGGGGGGGGGGGAGTGAGCAGCGGATAGGTTAACAATAATATTCATTTCAGGTAAGGTTTTATACCGAAGTTTGTATAAAAATGAGTTTGCATGTTGTGCGACCTACTGAGTTTATACGAGAATTACTTTTACGAAGACTATTTTACAGAACTATTTTCATCGACGCTCAAACGTATAATCGTATGTTTGACGACGCTTCAGATTTGATTTAAATTCACAGTATAAGAATGACACATACATTTGTTCCGTTGTACTTCACTTCTTAGAAGTCACCAGCCCCAATTTCTTTTCATGTTGAAGTTTGGCTTTGGAAACCTATGGGGAGGGGGCATTTAGAATTAAAACATCATTGAATATTATAGATTTGACTAATCATTGAATGTTTTTCATGTCAGAAAAGATATATTTTTCAATAAAAGAGTTAGAGAGAAAGAAAAGAAGAGGGAAAATAGAGACTAAGAAAGAGAGAGAGAGAGGGGGGGGGGGGAGAGAGGAACACGAGAGTGAAAGTGAGAACTGGCACTCTCTTAAAAAAAAAAAAAAACAATTAAAATGAGTGAACAATGACGTCACTCCCCAGGGAGTGAATACAGTGTAAAACTTCACTCTTTTCTTTTTAGAGAGCCTTCGATATTGAATAGATATTCACTCCTAAAATGTCATCACTGGCGTGGCACCGGGGGGCGTGAAAATAGAATGACAAGTCACTTTTTTAAGAGAGAGAGCACCACACCACATTCCTGATAACTATATACCTATCAATTAAGGATCTATTTATGTAGAACTGATTTGACTATATGACGAAATATCAATCCAAAGTGTTTGTAAAGTTAAGAAAACTAATTATTACCAACAACTAGTTATATTATTTTTGATAACTCATTGTGGATAAGAATATGTTGCCGTTGCGGATTACGAGACGTAGTCAGAACTCAAAGAGAGTCAGTAGACAAAGTTTTCTTTTAACAGAGCTGACGATGGTCTTTTGGGATGAATCATTGTCATGGGTTCCTTTTTAAAAATCAAAATAGTATTCGCTTGTTTCATATTTTGAAGTGATAACTGGTAGGGACTACATTGTAAGTCAAGTTACCGTTATTTTTAACGTAATCGGAATGACGCCTCATGAGCAACGGACATTATTAGGACTATAACAAAGCCCTGCTCACACCATACGGTAGGGGGTTAAAACAGAGTAGTAATCGAGGCCTAGACATAATGTTCTAACACTTTCACCATTCGCATTACAGGCCCGTAACTAGGATTTTTGTGGGGGGGGGGGGGGGGGGGGGTTCAACATTGGAAAAAGTGGACCTTTCTGAGGGAGCGAAGCGACCGAGTAGGGGTGTCGGGTCAGGGGGTGGGCCCCTACATGGGATGGGCATGAGCGTAGTCAGAATTATTTGACAGGGGGTGGGTCAAAATGTGAAGCCCGAACATTATAGTACCACTGTGTAGGATTCCACATAGTGCGAGCGAGCAAAGCGAGCGAGAGAAAAATAAAAATGTACTTTTAAGTGGCAAAATTTTATTTCATTAAGTCACCAATAGGTAAAATGTAAAGCTATATCTCCGGTCATCAACTGCCATATGCTGGAATCATTCATATTAATAAAGTTTTTAGGAAGTGAAGCGAACGGGGGGGGGGGGGGGGGGGGGGGAGGGGGCATTTTACTGTTCTTTTATAGAAGATAACCCTAAACAATGTGAACACTTTCAAATCCTTGTTAAAAACCTACTTGATTAATGTTGCCTACGCTTGCATGTACTGTTTTATAAATGTATCACTAAAATGTTTATGTTGTGTATTAATTATTCAATATAATACATGTATTTTCTCTTCACTTCTAAAAAGTGCTTAGAGGCTTTAGCATATTGCGCTATATAAGTATCTATTATTATTATTAATTTCTGGGCGCCATGGCGATAAGACAGTGACGTGCCCGAAAATTGCCATATCATTGAATATTCTTGGACATACATCTATTAAAATAACATGCTATGGATATATTCTCGCTGCCTGAAACTATCTCGTTTCAGAGTTTTGTGAATGAGCGAAGCCAGCGACGGAAAACGCACTTTACTATCTCCCAAAACACCGCAGGTGTTATATTGGGGCAACTTGTTATTTCTGATTATAGTTTCCAAGAAGTCGATGTTTTATAAAATACTCTCATGGCACTCCAGTTGAACAGGCTGTATTAGAGGGCCATAGTTTACGGGCCTGAATGACTAGACCGGGTCCGCCAGGAGTACTCCATGCAACTTGAGAGCGGGAAAATTTTCCATTTTAAAGTGAACAGACACATTAAATACCCCTCTCTCTTTTCTTTTTTTTCTCTTTTTTTTTGAATCCTACACAGTGGTAGTATATGTTCAGGCTTCACATTTGACCCACCCCCTGTCAAATAATGACTCGACACCCCTGCTCGGTCGCTTCGCTCCCTCAGAAAGGTCGACTTTTTCCAATGTTGCCCCCCCCCCGCCCCTGCAAAAATCCTAGTTACGGGCCTGAGTATGGTTTCTATATTTCACTTTTATATTCCATTACCACAAATTTGATTTGAGTCTGCTCATGCTTATTCACTGCTTATCTTCCCACGTTATCTTTGTATGGTGTTTTAAGCAATTTATCTCCTTGTATTGTCAGGATTTCATGTCCAATCTAAGACTTCTCATAGATCAAAATGCACTTCACTTTCGTCGTATAGGCTGATAGGAGTCAATAATCATCCAAATGTCAGATGTCAAAGATAGTTTAATAATTAAAAATGTCATTCAACAGTTTCAACGGTCAATCAACTTCAACATATCTCCATTCATTTTCGTCAGATCTCATTCGAATTCGTCCGACCTGGCAATCCGCTGCAAAATTTTATCATCAAATCCATCTTTGGGAAGTCGATTTCAAGAAATTGTCATTCAAATTCGACACATAGACCCCGTTTACACAGAGACTGAAGTCGACTTTAGTCGAATTTGAACTCGAGTTCATTTGTGTGTAAACAGGGTAGTCGCAATTAGAACTCGAGTTCAAAACTCGAATTCGAATGACGACCCAGAGCAACATTTATCGAATTCAAACGCGACTTTTATCGAATTTAAATTCGCTATTTGCTGTGTGAACGGACACGTAATTGAAAGTCGACTAGCAAATATCCAGCCAGTGACCCCGTCATACGTCACTTCCGGTATTGCTAAGCAACGCGTCAGTAAATAAGCGTCATCCAACAAGTGAACCACAACGCACGAACGATCCTACAAAACCCGCCGAATTGCGAAGTCACCAGGAAAATTCAGACAATGCATCCAAATCAATAGAAAAAGCTGGCTATTTGAGCAATTTAGCTGCAAGCAAATCTTTAAAATGAAATTTTATCCATTACGGCAGGTTTGTGGGAGCGGGTCACATATCGATTCTGACCCATGTACAAAAGGTAAATGTGTCAAAAACTGACATGGAGGCTTAACAGAGTTGTCAAGTTTATAGCTAGGTTTATTCAGGCAAAGATATTGGCAAATTACACTATAAATGAAGCATTGCGTTGCATATAGCTCAAACTATTTTAATGTTAAACAATTAACCAGTAAATCACTGAAGTGATCTTGTAAATTCTACCTTTTGCAGTCTTTCGCCCCCCCCCCCCCCCCAAAAAAAAAGGCGGCTGGATTGAAGAAAAAAATCTTCCCACCATCTTCTTAAACGTTCTGCTCGACGAGCAGATCTGACACGTTGCTGTCGCATATAATTATTGATCAGGATATTCCTATTCCGACGTAAAATCATACGAAACCAGATCAAAATGACTGCCCTTACAATACTCGCTACCACCATTTTGAACTCACTCGCGGGGTTTTCACAAATTTAACCCGGAAGTTGATAATCACGATATTCCCACCAAGCGAGGGCGTAATCAAGTCGAATTCACTTTCCTTCTGAATTCGAGTTCGTCCAATGCTTGGTGTAAACAGCCCACCGAAAAATAATTTATGCTAATCCAAGGTCGCAATTGAATTCGCTGTCGAATTTGAACTCGAGTTCACTCTGTGTAAACGCGGTCATAGACAAGTACCTTACAACGAGCGGGTGACGATTTTAATAACACTTTGAACTCTTTCAGTCTCTGACAAAATCAATAGCAAAATGCAAAATAAATTCCGCAAATGAATGGCCAAAGACCTATATTGACTAGGCCTTATTATTAAGTTGCAGGACAAAAGCAAATAAAAAAAGTGTTCAAATTGACTGGAAACCCGGCTGGAAACCCCATTATCTCACATTATTTTGCACTTTCCTTCCTCTCTCCTCTTTCATGTGACCCCCTTGTGCGCCTCTCCCCTATCTAAGCCAGTTGGTATGGAAATGTATTTAAAAAATAACCTAAAAATCACTATTCTGATGTCACTTTGGATAATTTTTCGCCTTATGATTCTGTTTTGTTGTCGTTCAAGTAGATTTCTGCTCGCCAGCTTGGGAGCGATACTACAAACGAATTTGAATAATTCTTTGAATGACGCTTTGAAAAAAAATCTATTGCAACGTGGCATAATGTACAAAATTCGAAAATGAATGGTGAAAGAAGACCTCGATTAATTATATATTTGCCAGATTAGGATACGGGGGGTGGTTCGTTCGAACTCCCTGAACCCCCCTAGTTACGGGCCTGGCATTATCAAAAATGTCTGTTTGTATCATTACCGATACATAGGCCAAGACAACATCAGTAATGCACATAATTTGACTTATGCAGATTTATGCAAATTTAGCTATTTGCAGAAAACGATTATGGGATGCTGTTGGATGACTTTAAAAATTAATATAAAGTCCAGTTCACCCCTCCCTTTAGACATGCAGGTATGATTGCTTTCGGGTGTTTAGAGATCCCAAAGATTCCAGTCGAAATGCTAATTCATCTCATGCTATGAGCTCATGCTATTCGAGCAAATATAACGTAGGCTGCATATATTTCCGTTGCTTATCTCATGTGGGACAAAAATAAATGATTTTTTATACAATCATATCTTGAATCTCCTGAGAAAAGACATGTGTGATTGTTCATGCTGTTTGATTGTTGGGGTAAATGTCTTCTAGTGCACTGCCAACTTTGTGGGAGTTAATTGTTTTGCACGTAGGCTTTCTGTGTTGAAGCACAGGAAATCAATTCAAATGCCCGTGTTCATGACATTGTAACTCTGAAAGTATTTTATGTCCAGTCGCTCAGAAAAATAATGCTCTGTGCTTTATTTCGTCCAAGATACAGGGTTAGTCGTTAGGGTTAGGGTTGCTATTTGGTTTTAAGGTTATGGTTGGGGTTAGGGTTAGGGATAGTGTCTCGTCAACTGTTGAGGTTTAGAATTCGGTTAGTGTACGAAATTGACGTAGATCAGTTGTAGCTATATCGTCCACAAACTAAATATGATCCCCCAAAACATATCTGATCGCTTTCACTTTGAGCGTTGAACAGATGATGATAGATCTGTAAAAGGGAGTCTTTCTACAATGTGAAATATGTGTCCCGTATGACATATGTCTTTCATCTATTTATTTCATACAGAACTCTTTTGATATGACCATTGCCAGTCATTGTAGTGATGGCAGAAAGGAACATTTGCCCATGCTCATATCTGTAAATTTTGAATAATAATTTAGTTCAAAATATGATAATTTTTAAACTTTTAAAAAATCTCGTGTTATACCCTCATCGGAATTTTTCTTACTTAGTTCTTGTTAAAATTAAGTAATCGATTATGTCATCTTAGTTAGGTCAACAAACTTTTCTTCTCGAGAAAACCAAGAAAAGCCAAGGAGCTCGTACAGCTAACCAAAATCATGGTAAATTTTAAATATTTTAAGCTAAAGTCGGTATGTTGGGCATTTTTGTGTGATATGACGGATTGTGTTTGATTAATGGGAGGTTCTTGATATATTTATTTTTTAATGTGCATTTTCTGAAAGTAATATTTAAGATTTTACCGTATCTTTGGTTTTAAAAATTTAGAGACGACGCAAACAAATCACGGCTTTGAGCCCCTGAATTGATTTTCCATCGGGACGAGTAGTAGCTCAAACCCCGGACGCGCTGGACTAGGTATGCTAGTCCAGCTCTGTACGCTCGAGAATTCAAATAGCATTTAAAAGAATATGATTCTAAAATGTGGTTGTAAATTCATTTATTTAATGAATGTTATTTGCCTAGATCAAGATATAAATGTTAACCCGACATTTTCTCGAGGAGGGATGGTTCTCTCCGCCCCCTCTTAATCTTATGAAAAGCCCCAAAATAAGGAAAAGATACAAAGTAGTCTACATGTAAATATTTGCGTTGAGCCTAAGGAGAGTGGCTTTACTGGCTTGGGGTCTAGATTTTAGACTGACTGGCTGTTGGTAATTGAGCTCCTGACAGTGGGAGGGGGTGACAACTAAAAAAAAAAGCCCCCAAATGACGGATGTCTATTAAAAGTACACATCAGTCAGAGGCAGCGGAACGTTCGGCTCGGACAATGGAAGTGGGGGGGGGGGGGGTGGGTAAGGGGCACTTTTTGTTTGGAGGACACAAAAGGTGCCCCCCTTCACTTCCATTGTCCGATGAGCCCGAAAATTCCGCCACCCGCTCGGACAATGAAAGGGGGGGGGGGACCTTATGTTTGGCGGACGAAAGGTGCCCCCACTTCCATTGTCCGAGCCCGACGTTCCGCCGCCTCTGACGTTAGTAGATCTATTTTATGCATACCTTTCAAACAAAGGTTGTTCTTAACGCCCTGATAGCTTGCCAAGGTTTAGCAACAAATAATGTATGCAAACTGGATTCCAAGCATTGAGACTCATAATTATATAAAATTACATGGGCGTTAATCGTGACGTAACTCTATTCATCATGGGGGGACGACACAATAGCCGTCCCCCCATGATGAATAGAGTTACGTAACGATTAACGCCCATGTAAAATTACATTCATGGAATAGCTCGTCACTAGGTGGTCAGAGAGTATATGTGCATAAATTTGTATACATTACAGAAGCGGTCTAATGTGGAGTTCTGAGCATTGTTGACATCAAAAGTGTACCTTGGACTTGCCCATCAAACAAATAAAAGAAAGAAATCAGCAAGAATACGATGGCATGGACTTCTTAGGTTCAGAATATTCCAGGTAGTGCATTGTTTCTCCATAAATGCTTTCCCCCTTTAACTAAGACAAATTCAGTTGATCAAAGTCTATTGGCATGGCTTGCTGAACTGAGAAATGTTTTTCATGACTTGTTATTTTTATTTTTTTTATCCTGATGTTTATCC
Source organism: Heliocidaris erythrogramma (assembly GCA_025617745.1). Taxonomy (NCBI): domain Eukaryota; kingdom Metazoa; phylum Echinodermata; class Echinoidea; order Camarodonta; family Echinometridae; genus Heliocidaris; species Heliocidaris erythrogramma. Next base: position 7,762,554 of record CM046871.1, on the reverse strand, counting down.
CCTCTTTTCATTCTTCACCAAATGATTTTCTTCTGTTTACCATATTTTGTAAAAGATGATTAATGTGAGTTTTATTTCTAGTTTTGTAACACAATTGATGGCACAAACTTTATTCTTGTTCATTAAAATGAAAATGATTATATAGGATTTGAAGGTTTGCATGGTGAAGTTGTAATTCAGAAAAAGGTTTGCGGTACAACCATGTGAGTTGGGATAACTCCACGTTCCGGTCAGAATGCTCTGGCCGTCGTCAGGAGAATAAGAAGAGCGAATAAATCAGCAGAATTTATATATGAAGCGGTAGAAATTCTACAGCTTCACAACTTGTTTGTAATGTTAGGCAATTCACTTTTAAAATGGAGGCAAACAATAACATCACGGAAGTAGTATAGAAAGAAATAGTAAAAGTAACATCAAAGTACCTGCATTGAAAGGATAAATAACATCAAGGTACCTGCATTGAAAGGATAAGTAACTAATCCTGCGTTAAAAAAAAACATTGAAAACAAGTGAACAATAGGACTAAGAAACCAATTAACCGTCTGGATAAGCTGGAAACAAAAGGGGGATTAGGACCGTAGGTAATCTGCGGAGAGAAACATGACATCCTGTTGAGGAAAGAAATTAAGGTTAAAACATACATACGGAAAAAGGTGAAATATTGACACCAGAATGAGTATACTAATAATAAATATATTAAATATTATGAATGAAGTGGACAGGTGTGCCTGTGGACCGAAAGGTAAAAAAACAATGGTAATGAACAAATTGAGGAGAGAAACATGAAATCCTGTTGGAGATAATCTGTGGAGAGAAACAAGTCATCCTGTTGAGGAAAGAAATTAAGGTTAAAACATACATGTGGAAAAAGGTTGAAATAATGACATCAGAATGAGTATCCTAATGATGAATATAATGAATGTTATGAATGAAGTGGTTATCAGTATTTGGGGGGAGGGATGTAGTCTTTTTACTCAAAAAATATCTGACAAGCAAATAAAAAGGGATAATCAGAATTCTAAAGGGGGTGTTTAACTTCAAATAACGCCAAAACACCCAAAACACCCCTTGGTATATACGCGCATGTGTCAGAGTAGAATCTTTACATTACTTGAATTTTAAAGCCTGCACTGCAGTAAATGCTTCACTGGGTTTCTTATTTCAAGATTGGAAATTCACACCTGTATTCAATTTTTATTTGATGGTAAATTCATCTTATTTGAGTATATTCTACAAATATTTTGTTTCTTAAAAAAAAAAAATCGTTCCATGAATATTATCAGTCTGAGGGGCAAAAATTGTGCTAGGAGCGTTATTCCATCGAAGTCATGAGCGTAGATATAGCGGGCATGGGGGGGGGGGGGGGGGGGGGGGGGGGGGATATGTGAATGCATCATTCATATTTCTTTCATTGTAGAAAAATAAACTCACAGTGTAGATAGCACTAGCATCAATCATTTTTATTTTCATTGTATTTGGGACCTTTCTATGCCACTGGCTGGGGTAGAGTGAGGGCAGGGGCATGATAGGGCCTGCCTTCACCATCCACCTTGTCCAACGGCGAATCCAGGAGTTTGTGAGGGAGAGGGCCATTGCCGGATTAATGATTTCGTGATGGGCGGGGGCGCAATATTCGGAAAATTAATACTTCTATTTTTACTTAATTTTAATGTGTATTGTAGGATGTCATTGAACGCATGTATTGCTCATACATGTAAGTGTCTCATTGAATGTGAGAATTATAATATGTGTAGGTGAATCTTCACTCGATTACTTAGTATAGAAAATACATAACTACTACCAGTTTCTAACTAAAATTGTATTTCTTGCTATAGACTAATTAATGAGTGACCTCTACGATGACAATATTCCATACACAAAATATATATAACAAGGCCATTAACTTGCTAATTAATTTTACAACTATACTTAAGTTCTCATGTAATAAAACAATAAGCTAAAGGGAAACACTAACATCAAAAGAAACTCTTTTATCTCTATTACACACACTCTCTCTTTGTGTTATGTTTATAGTCTCTACATTACCACCACTCTCTCTCTCTCTCTCTCCCTCTCTCTCCCCCTCTCCCTCTCTTCCTTTTCCTCTCCCTCTCCCGCTCCCCCTTATGTAATAATGATATCTAACATAGAATTAGAATATATTCTGTACATTACATAACATTATACAATATTTTTAACTGAGTATGTGGGAATGTTTGACTAAGTACTTGTGATCATGAGCACGTATGCGTGATAATTTTCATGAACAAAAAAATAATAAATAAATAAACTCATAAGGATGTAAATATCGACGGTGAAATTATTGAGAGTGCAATGTAAAAAGTGAACCCGTGGATTTCCACGGGTCCCGCTAGTATATTAATTAATAAAAGCTAACAGATCGCCTCACAGTAGCATTTCTTTCAATATACTTTCCACTAAAACACTGTGAGTGACCACCAGCATTGTGTTCAAGGAACATTTCTTACAATATATTATATATATAACAATTCCAAATTTATATGTCTAACTATCCAACATAAAAAGAAATGCAAAAAAACAGGAAATATTTGTTCGAGATTTGTACATAAACTTTGAAGCATTCCTGCATGCATTGCGTCTTACACATTAATATTTCAAGGATCAGATATAAATTACTGTAATACTGTGAAGCTAGGAAAAACAGATACTGTTGCACTCACACGCGTATTACCGAACTCCGAATAATTCCCTGCCACATACAATGGGAGGGAACTATTTTCAGCACCATGAATTGACTGTCCAATCAGGAGCAATTTCAGATAACGTAACTATTTCTCTCTTCGAGCTATGCTATCTCTCCCGCGCACACAAACTCGCACCCTATTATCTCCAGCTAACATAAACCCTTGCATTGCCCTACACACACACACACACACACACACACACACACACACACACGTTTACATGGCTTTACTTCCGAGGACAACTATTGTTCCTCTATTGTTACTCGTCCTCGGACAGTCGACGGAATAAGGCATAAATTCATTGTTCGACGTTCGAGGACTATTGTCCGCCTTCCGAGGACCATTGTTGTCATGATTTTTTTTTTGTTCTCTGTCCGAAAATGTCCTCGGACATAATGCTAAACAAACGCACACACACACACACACACATAGGTTTACGTGGCTTTACTTCCGAGGACAACTATTGTTCCTCTATTGTTACTCGTCCTCGGACAGTCGACGGAATAAGGCATAAATTCATTGTTCGACGTTCGAGGACTATTGTCCGGCTTCCGAGGACCATTGTTGTCATGATTTTTTTTTTGTTCTCTGTCCGAAAATGTCCTCGGACATAATGCTAAACAAACGCACCGTCACACGTTCAATCGCACACCGATACAAGCGCAGGATGAAGTAAGAAATCTTACTTTTAATCATTAACAAAACACCGCAATGCCATGTCGGGAAATGTTTAATTACGCATAGGCCTAATGGAAAAATAACTTTAAAGATCCATTTCAGGAAGGGGCTTGAGGGGGGGGGGGGGGGGGGGAGTGAGCAGCGGATAGGTTAACAATAATATTCATTTCAGGTAAGGTTTTATACCGAAGTTTGTATAAAAATGAGTTTGCATGTTGTGCGACCTACTGAGTTTATACGAGAATTACTTTTACGAAGACTATTTTACAGAACTATTTTCATCGACGCTCAAACGTATAATCGTATGTTTGACGACGCTTCAGATTTGATTTAAATTCACAGTATAAGAATGACACATACATTTGTTCCGTTGTACTTCACTTCTTAGAAGTCACCAGCCCCAATTTCTTTTCATGTTGAAGTTTGGCTTTGGAAACCTATGGGGATGGGGCATTTAGAATTAAAACATCATTGAATATTATAGATTTGACTAATCATTGAATGTTTTTCATGTCAGAAAAGATACATTTTTCAATAAAAGAGTTAGAGAGAAAGAAAAGAAGAGGGAAAATAGAGACTAAGAAAGAGAGAGAGAGGGGGAGAGAGGAACACGAGAGTGAAAGTGAGAACTGGCACTCTCTTAAAAAAAAAATTAAAAATATTAAAATGAGTGAACAATGACGTCACTCCCCAGGGAGTGAATACAGTGTAAAACTTCACTCTTTTCTTTTTAGAGAGCCTTCGATATTGAATAGATATTCACTCCTAAAATGTCATCACTGGCGTGGCACCCGGGGGCGTGAAAATAGAATGACAAGTCACTTTTTTAAGAGAGAGAGCACCACACCACATTCCTGATAACTATATACCTATCAATTAAGGATCTATTTATGTAGAACTGATTTGACTATATGACGAAATATCAATCCAAAGTGTTTGTAAAGTTAAGAAAACTAATTATTACCAACAACTAGTTATATTATTTTTGATAACTCATTGTGGATAAGAATATGTTGCCGTTGCGGATTACGAGACGTAGTCAGAACTCAAAGAGAGTCAGTAGACAAAGTTTTCTTTTAACAGAGCTGACGATGGTCTTTTGGGATGAATCATTGTCATGGGTTCCTTTTTAAAAATCAAAATAGTATTCGCTTGTTTCATATTTTGAAGTGATAACTGGTAGGGACTACATTGTAAGTCAAGTTACCGTTATTTTTAACGTAATCGGAATGACGCCTCATGAGCAACGGACATTATTAGGACTTTAACAAAGCCCTGCTCACACCATACGGTAGGGGGTTAAAACAGAGTAGTAATCGAGGCCTAGACATAATGTTCTAACACTTTCACCATTCGCATTACAGGCCCGTAACTAGGATTTTTGTGGGGGGGGGGGGGTTCAACATTGGAAAAAGTGGACCTTTCTGAGGGAGCGAAGCGACCGAGTAGGGGTGTCGGGTCAGGGGGTGGGCCCCTACATGGGATGGGCATGAGCGTAGTCAGAATTATTTGACAGGGGGTGGGTCAAAATGTGAAGCCCGAACATTATAGTACCACTGTGTAGGATTCCACATAGTGCGAGCGAGCAAAGCGAGCGAGAGAAAAATAAAAATGTACTTTTAAGTGGCAAAATTTTATTTCATTAAGTCACCAATAGGTAAAATGTAAAGCTATATCTCCGGTCATCAACTGCCATATGCTGGAATCATTCATATTAATAAAGTTTTTAGGAAGTGAAGCGAACGGGGGGGGGGGGGGGGGGGGGGGGGGAGGGGGCATTTTACTGTTCTTTTATAGAAGATAACCCTAAACAATGTGAACACTTTCAAATCCTTGTTAAAAACCTACTTGATTAATGTTGCCTACGCTTGCATGTACTGTTTTATAAATGTATCACTAAAATGTTTATGTTGTGTATTAATTATTCAATATAATACATGTATTTTCTCTTCACTTCTAAAAAGTGCTTAGAGGCTTTAGCATATTGCGCTATATAAGTATCTATTATTATTATTAATTTCTGGGCGCCATGGCGATAAGACAGTGACGTGCCCGAAAATTGCCATATCATTGAATATTCTTGGACATACATCTATTAAAATAACATGCTATGGATATATTCTCGCTGCCTGAAACTATCTCGTTTCAGAGTTTTGTGAATGAGCGAAGCCAGCGACGGAAAACGCACTTTACTATCTCCCAAAACACCGCAGGTGTTATATTGGGGCAACTTGTTATTTCTGATTATAGTTTCCAAGAAGTCGATGTTTTATAAAATACTCTCATGGCACTCCAGTTGAACAGGCTGTATTAGAGGGCCATAGTTTACGGGCCTGAATGACTAGACCGGGTCCGCCAGGAGTACTCCATGCAACTTGAGAGCGGGAAAATTTTCCATTTTAAAGTGAACAGACACATTAAATACCCCTCTCTCTTTTCTTTTTTCCCCCTTTTTTTTTAAATCCTACACAGTGGTAGTATATGTTCAGGCTTCACATTTGACCCACCCCCTGTCAAATAATGACTTGACACCCCTGCTCGGTCGCTTCGCTCCCTCAGAAAGGTCGACTTTTTCCAATGTTGCCCCCCCCCCGCCCCTGCAAAAATCCTAGTTACGGGCCTGAGTATGGTTTCTATATTTCACTTTTATATTCCATTACCACAAATTTGATTTGAGTCTGCTCATGCTTATTCACTGCTTATCTTCCCACGTTATCTTTGTAAGGTGTTTTAAGCAATTTATCTCCTTGTATTGTCAGGATTTCATGTCCAATCTAAGACTTCTCATAGATCAAAATGCACTTCACTTTCGTCGTATAGGCTGATAGGAGTCAATAATCATCCAAATGTCAGATGTCAAAGATAGTTTAATAATTAAAAATGTCATTCAACAGTTTCAACGGTCAATCAACTTCAACATATCTCCATTCATTTTCGTCAGATCTCATTCGAATTCGTCCGACCTGGCAATCCGCTGCAAAATTTTATCATCAAATCCATCTTTGGGAAGTCGATTTCAAGAAATTGTCATTCAAATTCGACACATAGACAAGTACCTTACAACGAGCGGGTGACGATTTTAATAACACTTTGAACTCTTTCAGTCTCTGACAAAATCAATAGCAAAATGCAAAATAAATTCCGCAAATGAATGGCCAAAGACCTATATTGACTAGGCCTTATTATTAAGTTGCAGGACAAAAGCAAATAAAAAAAGTGTTCAAATTGACTGGAAACCCGGCTGGAAACCCCATTATCTCACATTATTTTGCACTTTCCTTCCTCTCTCCTCTTTCATGTGACCCCCTTGTGCGCCTCTCCCCTATCTAAGCCAGTTGGTATGGAAATGTATTTAAAAAATAACCTAAAAATCACTATTCTGATGTCACTTTGGATAATTTTTCGCCTTATGATTCTGTTTTGTTGTCGTTCAAGTAGATTTCTGCTCGCCAGCTTGGGAGCGATACTACAAACGAATTTGAATAATTCTTTGAATGACGCTTTGAAAAAAAATCTATTGCAACGTGGCATAATGTACAAAATTCGAAAATGAATGGTGAAAGAAGACCTCGATTAATTATATATTTGCCAGATTAGGATACGGGGGGTGGTTCGTTCGAACTCCCTGAACCCCCCTAGTTACGGGCCTGGCATTATCAAAAATGTCTGTTTGTATCATTACCGATACATAGGCCAAGACAACATCAGTAATGCACATAATTTGACTTATGCAGATTTATGCAAATTTAGCTATTTGCAGAAAACGATTATGGGATGCTGTTGGATGACTTTAAAATATAAAGTCCAGTTCACCCCTCCCTTTAGACATGCAGGTATGATTGCTTTCGGGTGTTTAGAGATCCCAAAGATTCCAGTCGAAATGCTAATTCATCTCATGCTATGAGCTCATGCTATTCGAGCAAATATAACGTAGGCTGCATATATTTCCGTTGCTTATCTCATGTGGGACAAAAATAAATGATTTTTTATACAATCATATCTTGAATCTCCTGAGAAAAGACATGTGTGATTGTTCATGCTGTTTGATTGTTGGGGTAAATGTCTTCTAGTGCACTGCCAACTTTGTGGGAGTTAATTGTTTTGCACGTAGGCTTTCTGTGTTGAAGCACAGGAAATCAATTCAAATGCCCGTGTTCATGACATTGTAACTCTGAAAGTATTTTATGTCCAGTCGCTCAGAAAAATAATGCTCTGTGCTTTATTTCGTCCAAGATACAGGGTTAGTCGTTAGGGTTAGGGTTGCTATTTGGTTTAAGGTTATGGTTGGGGTTAGGGTTAGGGATAGTGTCTCGTCAACTGTTGAGGTTTAGAATTCGGTTAGTGTACGAAATTGACGTAGATCAGTTGTAGCTATATCGTCCACAAACTAAATATGATCCCCCAAAACATATCTGATCGCTTTCACTTTGAGCGTTGAACAGATGATGATAGATCTGTAAAAGGGAGTCTTTCTACAATGTGAAATATGTGTCCCGTATGACATATGTCTTTCATCTATTTATTTCATACAGAACTCTTTTGATATGACCATTGCAAGTCATTGTAGTGATGGCAGAAAGGAACATTTGCCCATGCTCATATCTGTAAATTTTGAATAATAATTTAGTTCAAAATATGATAATTTTTAAACTTTTAAAAAATCTCGTGTTATACCCTCATCGGAATTTTTCTTACTTAGTTCTTGTTAAAATTTAGTAATCGATTATGTCATCTTAGTTAGGTCAACAAACTTTTCTTCTCGAGAAAACCAAGAAAAGCCAAGGAGCTCGTACAGCTAACCAAAATCATGGTAAATTTTAAATATTTTAAGCTAAAGTCGGTATGTTGGGCATTTTTGTGTGATATGGCGGATTGTGTTTGATTAATGGGAGGTTCTTGATATATTTATTACTTAATGTGCATTTTCTGAAAGTAATATTGAAGATTTTACCGTATCTTTGGTTTTAAAAATTTAGAGACGACGCAAACAAATCACGGCTTTGAGCCCCTGTATTTATTTTCCATCGGGACGAGTAGTAGCTCAAACCCCGGACGCGCTGGACTAGGTATGCTAGTCCAGCTCTGTACGCTCGAGAATTCAAATAGCATTTAAAAGAATATGATTCTAAAATGTGGTTGTAAATTCATTTATTTAATGAATGTTATTTGCCTAGATCAAGATATAAATGTTAACCCGACATTTTCTCGAGGAGGGATGGTTCTCTCCGCCCCCTCTTAATCTTATGAAAAGCCCCAAAATAAGGAAAAGATACAAAGTAGTCTACATGTAAATATTTGCGTTGAGCCTAAGGAGAGTGGCTTTACTGGCTTGGGGTCTAGATTTTAGACTGACTGGCTGTTGGTAACTGAGCTCCTGACAGTGGGAGGGGGTGACAACTAAAAAAAAAAAAGCCCCCAAATGACGGATGTCTATTAAAAGTACACATCAGTCAGAGGCAGCGGAACGTTCGGCTCGGACAATGGAAGTGGGGGGGGGGGGGGGTGGGTAAGGGGCACTTTTTGTTTGGAGGACACAAAAGGTGCCCCCCTTCACTTCCATTGTCCGATGAGCCCGAAAAATTCCGCCACCCGCTCGGACAATGAAAGGGGGGGGGGGGACCTTATGTTTGGCGGACGAAAGGTGCCCCCACTTCCATTGTCCGAGCCCGACGTTCCGCCGCCTCTGACGTTAGAAGATCTATTTTATGCATACCTTTCAAACAAAGGTTGTTCTTAACGCCCTGATAGCTTGCCAAGGTTTAGCAACAAATAATGTATGCAAACTGGATTCCAAGCATTGAGACTCATAATTATATAAACTTGCATGGGCGTTAATCGTGACGTAACTCTATTCATCATGGGGGGACGACACAATAGCCGTCCCCCCATGATGAATAGAGTTACGTAACGATTAACGCCCATGTAAAATTACATTCATGGAATAGCTCGTCACTAGGTGGTCAGAGAGTATATGTGCATAAATTTGTATACATTACAGAAGCGGTCTAATGTGGAGTTCTGAGCATTGTTGACATCAAAAGTGTACCTTGGACTTGCCCATCAAACAAATAAAAGAAAGAAATCAGCAAGAATACGATGGCATGGACTTCTTAGGTTCAGAATATTCCAGGTAGTGCATTGTTTCTCCATAAATGCTTTCCCCCTTTAACTAAGACAAATTCAGTTGATCAAAGTCTATTGGCATGGCTTGCTGAACTGAGAAATGTTTTTCATGACTTGTTATTTTTATTTTTTTTATCCTGATGTTTATCCCCTCTTTTCATTCTTCACCAAATGATTTTCTTCTGTTTACCATATTTTGTAAAAGATGATTAATGTGAGTTTTATTTCTAGTTTTGTAACACAATTGATGGCACAAACTTTATTCTTGTTCATTAAAATGAAAATGATTATATAGGATTTGAAGGTTTGCATGGTGAAGTTGTAATTCAGAAAAAGGTTTGCGGTACAACCATGTGAGTTGGGATAACTCCACGTTCCGGTCAGAATGCTCTGGCCGTCGTCAGGAGAATAAGAAGAGCGAATAAATCAGCAGAATTTATATATGAAGCGGTAGAAATTCTACAGCTTCACAACTTGTTTGTAATGTTAGGCAATTCACTTTTAAAATGGAGGCAAACAATAACATCACGGAAGTAGTATAGAAAGAAATAGTAAAAGTAACGTCAAAGTACCTGCATTGAAAGGATAAATAACATCAAGGTACCTGCATTGAAAGGATAAGTAACTAATCCTGCGTTAAAAAAAACATTGAAAACAAGTGAACAATAGGACTAAGAAACCAATTAACCGTCTGGATAAGCTGGAAACAAAAGGGGGATTAGGACCGTAGGTAATCTGTGGAGAGAAACATGACATCCTGTTGAGGAAAGAAATTAAGGTTAAAACATACATACGGAAAAAGGTGAAATATTGACACCAGAATGAGTATACTAATAATAAATATATTAAATATTATGAATGAAGTGGACAGGTGTGGCTGTGGACAGAAAGGTGAAAAAACAATGGTAATGAACAAATTGAGGAGAGAAACATGAAATCATGTTGGAGATAATCTGTGGGGAGAAACAAGTCATCCTGTTGAGGAAAGAAATTAAGGTTAAAACATACATGTGGAAAAAGGTTGAAATAATGACATCAGAATGAGTATCCTAATGATGAATATAATGAATGTTATGGATGAAGTGGTTATCAGTATTTGAGGGGAGGGATGTAGTCTTTTTACTCAAAAAATATCTGACAAGCAAATAAAAAGGGATAATCAGAATTCTAAAGGGGGTGTTTAACTTCAAATAACGCCAAAACACCCAAAACACCCCTTGGTATATACGCGCATGTGTCAGAGTAGAATCTTTACATTACTTGAATTTTAAAGCCTGCACTGCAGTAAATGCTTCACTGGGTTTCTTATTTCAAGATTGGAAATTCACACCTGTATTCAATTTTTATTTGATGGTAAATTCATCTTATTTGAGTATATTCTACAAATATTTTGTTTCTTTAAAAAAAAAAATCGTTCCATGAATATTATCAGTCTGAGGGGCAAAAATTGTGCTAGGAGCGTTATTCCATCGAAGTCATGAGCGTAGATATAGCGGGCATGGGGGATATGTGAATGCATCATTCATATTTCTTTCATTGTAGAAAAATAAACTCACAGTGTAGATAGCACTAGCATCAATCATTTTTATTTTCATTGTATTTGGGACCTTTCTATGCCACTGGCTGGGGTAGAGTGAGGGCAGGGGCATGATAGGGCCTGCCTTCACCATCCACCTTGTCCAACGGCGAATCCAGGAGTTTGTGAGGGAGAGGGCCATTGCCGGATTAATGATTTCGTGATGGGCGGGGGCGCAATATTCGGAAAATTAATACTTCTATTTTTACTTAATTTTAATGTGTATTGTAGGATGTCATTGAACGCATGTATTGCTCATACATGTAAGTGTCTCATTGAATGTGAGAATTATAATATGTGTAGGTGAATCTTCACTCGATTACTTAGTATAGAAAATACATAACTACTACCAGTTTCTAACTAAAATTATATTTCTTGCTATAGACTAATTAATGAGTGACCTCTACGATGACAATATTCCATACACAAAATATATATAACAAGGCCATTAACTTGCTAATTAATTTTACAACTATACTTAAGTTCTCATGTAATAAAACAATAAGCTAAATGGAAACACTAACATCAAAAGAAACTCTTTTATCTCTATTACACACACACTCTCTCTCTCTTTCTCTCTCCCTCTCTCTCTCCCTCTCCCTCTCTTCCTTTTCCTCTCCCTCTCCCGCTCCCCCTTATGTAATAATGATATCTAACATAGAATTAGAATATATTCTGTACATTACATAACATTATACAATATATTTAACTGAGTATGTGGGAATGTTTGACTAAGTAATTGTGATCATGAGCACGTATGCGTGATAATTTTCATGAACAAAAAATAATAAATAAATAAACTCATAAGGATGTAAATATCGACGGTGAAATTATTGAGAGTGCAATGTAAAAAGTGAACCCGTGGATTTCCACGGGTCCCGCTAGTATATTAATTAATAAAAGCTAACAGATCGCCTCACAGTAGCATTTCTTTCAATATACCTTCCACTAAAACACTGTGAGTGACCACCAGCATTGTGTTCAAGGAACATTTCTTACAATATATTATATATATAACAATTCCAAATTTATATGTCTAACTATCCAACATAAAAAGAAATGCAAAAAAACAGGAAATATTTGTTCGAGATTTGTACATAAACTTTGAAGCATTCCTGCATGCATTGCGTCTTACACATTAATATTTCAAGGATCAGATATAAATTACTGTAATACTGTGAAGCTAGGAAAAACAGATACTGTTGCACTCACACGCGTATTACCGAACTCCGAATAATTCCCTGCCACATACAATGGGAGGGAACTATTTTCAGCACCATGAATTGACTGTCCAATCAGGAGCAATTTCAGATGACGTAACTATTTCTCTCTTCTAGCTATGCTATCTCTCCCGCGCACACAAACTCGCACCCTATTATCTCCAGCTAACATAAACCCTTGCATTGCCCTACACACACACACACACACACACACACACACACACACACACACACACCCACCCACACACGTTCAATCGCACACCGACACAAGCGCAGGATGAAGTAAGAGATCTTACTTTTAATCATTAACAAAACACCGCAATGTCATGTCGGGAAATGTTTAATTACGCATAGGCCTAATGGAAAAATAACTTTATAGACCCATTTCAGGAAGGGGGTTGGGGAGGGGGAGTGAGCAGCGGATAGGTTAACAATAATATTCATTTCAGGTAAGGTTTTATACCGAAGTTTGTATAAAAATGAGTTTGCATGTTGTGCGACCTACTGAGTTTATACTAGAATTACTTTTACGGAGACTATTTTACAGAACTATTATCATCGACGCTCAAACTGAAAGCGATCCTAAATGTTAAAAAAATATATCTAGTGTGTGGACGTCTTTTGACTTCAAACTCAGTATCAGCTACTGGACATTCAATATTCTCAGAGGCTTACATGTCATGAACACAGGGATTTGAATGGATTTCGGGTGTTTCACCTGCAGCGAAAACTCACGTACCAGAAACAGTGAACTCTCACACAATTAACGGTGAACTAGAAGACATTTAACCCCAACCATCAAACAACATCTACAAACACACCTGTCTTTTCTCAAGAGATTGAATATATGATTTTATCAAAATACCTATTTTCGTCTCATGTGAGATAAGCAATGAAAATACAGCCCAGGTTTTATTTGCTCGAACACGGAGCATGAGATGAATCAGCATTTCGACTCGAATCTTTTGGAGCTCTTAAAACCGGAAGCCTAGAAAATCAGAGGCATGTTGTGCAAGATTCAAAGGGAGGAAGTGAACTGGACATTTTGAAAGAAATCATACAACAGTCATTTCGCTCGTCTTAACACAAATGTTACAAATACCACAGTGAGTCTCAGAAAAAAGGTTAACAGTTGGAAAAAGTCTCCTCAAATAAATATTTCAAAATATTTGTAGGAAATTTTCATAGGCCTACCTGTGGATAGCTTAGGGTCTCTTCTATCAAATGACACCAAAACCTTTGGCAATATCTTAAGCCTGGAAGAGCACAAGTCAAGCGACTTTTGCGAAAGGGTGCAAGATCCAGATTTGACAAGAATTGGTTATTTGCTTTGGCTGGTATTAAGAAATTTGAGAACCGTTAAAAGTTGACAGTTGCATAAAGTCTCCCTAAATTAATATTTCAAATATGTTCATGAAATTTGCATACCTATGGAAAGTTTAGGGTCTCTCACTTCAAATGGCGCCAAAATATCTAACCATATTTCATTCTTGATTGAGCAAAGGCCATTGTTGTGAAAATGGTGCTAAATCAATGGTTGACAAAACTGTGTATTGGTTCTGGATAGTATCAGAAAAGTTAAGAGTCTTGAAAAGGCTTAAATTTTCATATTCTGATCATTAAAAGGCATTTTATGGAAGAATAGGCTTTGCTTCCTGTATTTCCTGACAGATTTCATCAAAATGTTATGGTTGACTAAGAAAGGTAGCTTAAATGTAAAACTCGCCAAAATGAATAATTATTTCAAAAAACTCAATAAAATAGATAATTGCTCACTGAAGCACAAAAATGTTGATGAGATACGGAAGTACACGCATACAAAGACCAAACTCTGTTCTTTCATTTGTCTATAATTGATCAGAATATGAAGATTTCTAAGCCTTTTCATGACTCTCAACTTTGCTGATACCAGCCTGAATAAATACCAGTTCTTGTCAAGTCTGGATTTTGCACCTTTTCACAAAAGTGGCCTTTGCTCACTCGAGCGTATAAAATCGCCAGATCTTTGGGTGTCATTTATTAGAAGAGATATCCATAAGAATGTAATTTGCTTCTAATATTTTGAAATATTTATTTGGGGAGAATTTATAGATCTGACTGTTCGGGGACGCACTGTAGATGATAGATTTTGAACATTGCCCCTTTATAATGATAATAATGATGATATTTTACACAATATACAAAATGCACATGATTGTGGATTGTGGATCCTTTGTTTAGCTGGTTGAGATGTCAAAAGACCACAATTTGATTTTAATAGATATCTTTGGGGAAGGGGCTTATCAGTTTGCAGAAAAACAGGGGAAATATTCAAAGATATATCAAGATACATTTAGATCAAACACTGGATAAACCCATACTCATGTACAGAAGTCAATATGCATTTGCATGTCATAGGACCTATGATATTCTTATATCAGACCCTAATTAGTTTGATTTGATTGATTATCCATCTTCAGTAGATGTGAGATATATTAATCGTAAATATGTTCTACACGCGATTATAGCAAACCACCAAACTTATGACAAAAGATGATATTCAACATATTTTTTTTTCCTTTCCATATTGCTTACTAGATATACATCATTGACTTATCATGCTTATTACTGAATATACAACAATGATACTTACTATTAAATGCACATATTGATTTATAGCAAAGCGATATAGAACATTTCAAAACAAACAAATATTTTTTTTTTACCGATGTAAAGGAATTAGCTGAAAATCAATAATACATTATAACATTATAATTCATTTCCCATTTCGGGAGGGGTGTATACCCCATGTTTAGCCTACATCTTACCCCCTTTACAGAATAATCAAACTTACAAAGGTAATAAAAAGAGACAATGGAATTAAGAGCTTTTGCTTGAATTGCATTGCACTTATGAACGAGACAACAGAAAAAGGGAGACAGAGTGAGACAGGGACAATAGAAATAAAAGAGGGAGAGAGAGAGAGAGATAGAGAATAGAAAAAAGAAGTAGACAGAGAGACAATAGAAATAAAAGAACTAGATAGAGAGACAATAGAAACAAAAGAAGTAGACAGAGAGACAATAAAAATAAAAGATTATGCATTGACTGCTTTTTTTCAACCTTTGCCCAACATGTTGCATCATGCGAGCCTCGGGAAAGCTCCATCTGTTGCTTCAGAAAGACTTAAATACAGATCACATCACCAAGCCAATCACCAGATCTGATCAGTTCTCTACTAGATCATCACTCTGAAGACCAAAAGAAGCTTTCTTCTTGATCATCACTCGTCCGAGGCCTAGAATCTGGTAAGTTTTTCATGTTTACTGGACTAGAGATTTCTTCCAATTATTCTACAGACGAATCAGGATAATTGTTTATCACGTCCATGATTCTACCATGTGTGGCATGTAAATTAGTTTATTTCCATCGAATTTATGAAGATAATATTTAATATGTGTATGCCTTTTCCCCAGAAAATTATGCCAATGAAGTGTTCATTGATTGTTGGTTCTAGAACCGCAAGAAAGAAACAAGACTGTATTCAAGGCTTCGCCTCTTCTTAAACCATTGATAAAGTGTGTGGGGGTGTGTGTATGTATGTGGAGGTGGTGTGTGTGTGGGCGTGTTTGGCCGTATGTCCGAGGACATTTTCGGACAGAGAACAAAAAAAAAAATCATGAGAACAATGGTCTTCGGAAGCCGGACAATAGTTCTCGAACGTCGAACAATGAATTTGTGCCTTATTCCGTCGACTGTCCGAGGACGGAGAATCAATAGAGGAACAATACTTGTCCTCGGAAGTAAAGCAATATATAGCTGTGTGTGTGTGTGTGTGTGTGTGTGTGTGTAGTGTTCATGTTTGTATGCAATTACACCAGTGGTGTCTACTATCGTTATAAAGGGAATTTTTTTCCCGTGTCGTTTAATTTCAGTCAAGATGCGTGCTTTTATCGCCCTTCTCTTCGTGGCTGTCGCAACTGCGGAGCTGGCGCCACTCCTTGAGAACATTGAGCCCATTCCAGGAAAGTACATCATCAAGTTGAAGGTAAGTATTCTTATCATTTGTTAACATTGTTTTACTCAAGACATGGGTTTCTGAGACCAAGACTAAAAACTAAACTTTCATTTAGTAGGTGTAACGTCTCGGGATCAAGCAAGACCGAGACATTGAAAACCTGAGACCGAGACAGGTCTCGCTACATCACGGCTCCTTAAGAACAGGGACTGTTTGAGGTTAAATGATTCAACTTGCATTTCTTTAAATCTTCAACACGTAATTTCCTTTCATTCCTACACTATTTATCTATCGAAATTCCCCGTGTCCGAAAGGAATGGATAAATATCATATCAGGAAATTTTCGGGAAATAATAATTAAAACAATCTATATTTTTCGTCAAAAATTCGTTAATTTTAGTTGTAGATCAATCTGAATGTGATATAGTGCCTATTTAATCGGTCAAGATGTAAAGAGAGAATGATGTACTCCATTGTATAATATAAGTTTATTTGAAATATTCTTCTATAAATTTAATATCTCGAACGAAAAAATTACGTAATTATGTGAAGCTGGGCCTGCGTCTTTTGAAAATGACTTTTATCAATCACTATATTCCATTATTGTTATGTCCGTTGTGTATTTTTTTCGACAAAATTATTCGAGAAAGACACTCACTTGTTCTGTTCCTATGGTTCCTGGCAACGCTGTAAGTGATCTGACAAACTTTCCCAACAAAATAAAATGGGATGAGTATCACTTGTTCTTTTCCTGGTAATGCTTTAAGTGATCTGACAAACTTTCCCAACAAAATGAAATGCGAATGAGTATCACTGATACCCTTTATTCTATTTTACCAAAACAAGACACTAGTTATCCTTACATCACTATTACAGGATGGTTTAAACGTTGATGAGATCGCCGCTACTGTCCGTCTTTCTGGTGGAAAAGTTGGTAACATTTTTAGATACGCCCTCAGTGGATTCGCCGCCGAACTCTCAGATGATATTCTAGATGTTGTAAGTATTTGTTTATTTTTTGTTGCGGGTTTCAGCTATAGGCATGGGCGATTTTTTTTAAAGATGGTTTATGGGCATGTAGGAATGATTTCTGAATAAATGCTCTTTTCAGTTCAGAAGTGATCTACATGATGGAATAAGAAGTGATGACAATGATTTCCCTGTTTAATGAAAATATTGAACTGCTCGTTTAACATGTTAGGAAATTTATTTCCACGTTGAAAATACGAATAATATAATTTGTACATCTCGTGCAATTGAGGACCTTATGGAAAAACAATCGTATATCATAAATACAGCTTCAGTGCAGGGGTTATCTGTCAGATTTGTATTTTCTGATAATGTTTGACTGATGATTTATTTTTACATGATTGCTTTATAGAAAACAAGAATATGCTTGTAGATAAGCAGGGGAACTGACGTCTTAAGTTCCATCCGAGGGACTTGGTAATTTAGGATTCATGCCTTACAAAGGGCCATAGCGATTTGCTTTGGTTTGGAGCTCTTTAACTGTATAATTCGTTGTGATGTTATTGATTACGCAACTTAAAAAGACTTCACCAACAAACAATACCTCACATAAAAATAATGTGTCCAATGTTTATCTTTTGCACAGGTCCGAGGTCTTCCCGCCGTTGAGTATGTCGAGCAGGACGGTGTCTACCGTACTCAAGCCGTCGGGTCTTGGGGTATTGATCGTATCGATCAAAGAAATCTTCCACTCAACGACAAATATTCAAATCATCAAGGAAGTAAGGACAGCACAACCTTTTTACAATTTAAGTATGGAATGAAAGGGGTGGGATTATTTCATTTTAGCAAACATTGTGCAAAATTATCGGAGATGCTGCCAATCAATTGCTTACATTTCCACTCATTACTTGGGAATCAAAAGAACAAATCCTAAATAGTAGCTAAGAGATATTTCATGAAGATCGTGGTAACCTATTTTGCTCTTATTTGTCACAGACAATGGCAATGGCTACACCATTTGGGTGATTGACACTGGCGTGAGGGCATCTCACAACGACTTTGGCGGCCGTGCCTCACAAGTAAAGAACTCTGCTGGCGGAGACAACGTAAGTTAGATCCTGTTTTTCATCATTTTTTCAAACATCATTTGATTATTGACACTGAACATGATTTTACTGTGGTGGATATCATGAGGTGGTTGGGCTAGAGATAAGAATAATTTCAGACGGATGGTCGTCAACGTCAGAGCCTGACGTTGGCGACCATCAAGAGCAAGACCCAGATACATGGTGAGATGCCATCAATTTCAATCTCTGTTGCTCAACGCAGAGCACGCTGGTGACTACTGGTTCTGCCCTGCCCAAGCAGGGGCACTACCCCCACCTTCATGAATATAATTGCACGTAATCTTAATCCCGAGATAGAAGACAGTCCAAAGATCATGATGAAAGAGAGCGAGTAGTGTCGAAGATGAACTACATCTCGGCTGCGGCCATCTCACTGTGACGAACCTTAGTCTTAGAGAACTTGCAAATCTAGAGTTTGTACATTATTCCTTAAAAATTCTAATAATGATGGTAGATGAGAAACGTGATGGTGGCTGTAAGAGACACGTTATGTTATGTTAAAATGAAAATCATTTAGACTCAAAATCAAAAGGGTAAATGTTTTTTTTTTTTTTAGTTTTTGAATGGTCGTTGTATCTAACATTACAGAGAAGGTCTTTTAATTGTGTACATTTTTTCTCTACACCGGTCGATATTGTAGATCATTTAGTTACAATGTTTTTCGCGGCATTTCACCATTCGTCACCATGAGGTCCACCAATCGGGGCGGATCTAGGAAGTGTAAAGGGGTGGGGGAGTACATCTCCGAATAAAAATACAAAAGGGATCAAAATTTATCTTGTGTACTTAAAGATAAATTTGAGTTCTGGTCATGCGATTACATCATGAAAGAAACTGTCTTAAAGCACTTGGGAAAGATTGATCATGTCTACACAGGAATTAGTGTATACTGTAAGGTTTTTGAATCATCAAGGTGATAAGAAATTGACCGAATCTCGCTGAAAAGCACATGCACTGCACACAGAAATGTGTGTATGGGACTGGACACAGATGTGGCATGAATATTCGGCCCGAACACTTCAGCTATTTGCCGTCATGTTTCGAATATAAGAGCATTTGAAAAGCAATCCTATTCGGGGAATATTTCTACCATGATAATATTCTTACAAACTGACATGAAAAGAATGAGAAAGCTCACAGATGCACTTCTCCAGAACTCAACCTTCTCTTTAACAGTTTAATTATGCCTATTGGATTTCAAAAGAGAGGGAGTGGGGGTACGGGCCGGTCATATTCCCTTAAATCATCCATTGTACACCATCATTATACATGATATTGTAACATTTGCCTGTGAAAGTACAAATGAACAGGTAGTCCTGACCTTCATTTGTTTTGTACGTCAGGCGGATTGCAATGGACATGGAACCCACTGCGCTGGAACAGCCGGCTCCAAAACCTACGGTGTAGCTACGAATGTCAAGATCAAGGGAGTCAAGGTTCTTGGCTGTTTAGGTACAGGCAGCACCAAGGCAATCATTGACGGTAAGACACATACCTGTTTTATTAGCAATGTGCGAGAAAGTGACAGGTTATCGGTTTTTTTTTTAATAGTGCGAAGACAATAATAGGGAAACCCTGAAAATCATTTTAAAAAAAGAGGAAATAACCACGCTTAGCTTGTTTTCTAAGCATAATTTGTGATTTTTTCCCCTCCCGCGATGGATATCTTTGAAAAGCAGATGTGCCCTTTATAAGACATTTCTTCCCTTCGTGATTAAACCTATAACTGACTTAAAACGCTCAATTATCAGTCTTTAATTCTCAGGCAAAAGTGGATGATGGATTAGACTAAAGGACAGTTGAGAAAAAACAAAAGCTGTCATGAAACAGACTTCACAAAGATAGGATATCTATTTTGTCAGAAGTGGTATGGAATATAGCACATCATAATTAGGAAGGAGGTGGCTATATTTTTTACTTCAAGAGAGGCATTAATTCTATCGCAGGAGGGGTATTTGTTCAATCTGAAGAAGAAACAAGTTTTATAGGAGGGCGGACACCTTTTCTTTTTTTTTGAACCCCCTAAAACAACCAATAACCAAAAAAAAAAAACCAAAAAAAAAAAAAAACAAAAAAAAAAAACAAGCAAACAGAAAACGGAGGCATAAGCCTCCCTTGTCTCATGGTTCCGGAAGAAAAACAGTCACCCACCCCTGCCTCTTCAATCATGTCAATGAAAAGTGTGAAATACAAATATGCGTTCCTCTTCCAAGATGCACAAAAGCATAATTATCTTAATTTACTGCAATAAATAAGAAAATCAGTGCTGATTTTACAATTCTTCCTCACAATGGACATTTTTCTTCTTAATAGGAGTGGAATATGTGATGAAGAATGCGGATGGCAAATCAATAGCCTCAATGTCTCTTGGAGGAGGCGTTTCATCCTCCATAGACACTGCCGTCAAGAACTTGATCAATTCAGGTGTTCCCACCACCGCGGCATCTGGTAATGACAACAAGAATGCTTGCAATGTCTCTCCAGCTCGTGTTTCCTCTGTAAGTTCAGCTCATCATAAATTATTATAGAACGCTTTTCAAATAAATTCATGGACATTTTACACAGTATTAACCCACACAGTTTCTACCTCCCCAAGGCGATGGTGATCATTCAGATTCCCAGCTTGTAATCAGGAATATTTTGTTTCCACTAAAATTATTCGATTTTTGATACACGACTACAAAATATCCGATATGTTTGCATATGCAGTGTTAGGATTGGTTGAAATTCGTTTTACTGCCTGTATATATATATATATATATATGTGAAAGAAATTGCGAGAATAACGTTGCGTAGCTCAATCAAAGTTCCCCAGAGCTGTCCTCCCTTTTTGAAATTTTTGCAAAGGCTGAAAAAATGTCTCCGCCGGGAATCGAACCCGGGTCGTTGGCTTAGAACGCCAATGCCTTAACCACTAGACCACGGAGACGGGTTAGTGGTTTCGGCGACACCAGATTCAATTGACCGACAGATTGACAAATCCTCAGCCTTATTAATTAATTCCCCTTGTCGGGGGCAGATGAGTTTGTGAACAAGACAAGCCGCTAGTGCCTCAGCTGGATCCAAGCGAATGCTTTGAATACATGTATACATTGAAATAAATTATTCTTAATAACATTATTGTAAGGAAATAACATATACAACAGCTTTGGCAAATCTCGTGGAAATAAATACAAATGTGAAAGAAATTGCGAGAATAACGTTGCGTAGCTCAATCAAAGTTCCCCATATATATATATATATATATATATATATATATATATATATATATATATATATATTCAAATATATGGTGACGATAAAAAAAAGCTTACCAAACTTGGATAGCTTCTTTTTCTTTTTAGTTTGAAGCTACCTAATCTAGGTATACTTTTTTTGATACGCTCTGTATTCGACTTCCTCAGATATTTATTCTGAAACAGTTATAACGAGAAGATACAATCACTCAGAAAGTAATTCCTTGATTAGATATTTTTCAAGGAATTCATCAAGACCTTGACATCTGTCAAGGTCTGGATCCATCAATTACTTCCATGCCCTTTGAATGGTTATGTCTTCTCCGTGTATTTTGTGAACTATTCTCACACACCTCTACTGATTGTGACAGTTAGTGTTGGTTTTTTTTTGGTTTTTGTCATGCCTTTCTGAGTGATTGTATCTTCTCGTCACTGGCGTACTGGTGAGGGGGCTTGGGGGCTGCAGCCCCCCGCAAAGTTTCACGACCAAAAAAGGAAAAAGAAAAGGAAAGAAAAGAGGGAAAGGGAGAAAGAAGAAAAAGAAAGAAAAGGAAGGGGAAAAGAAAGAAAAGGAAGAAAAAAAAATCCTTTTCATTAACCCCCGTCTAGAACTTAAATATTTTTTATGATTACTGTAGAACGTCTTTTAGAACCTATAAATGGCTGAATTTTCTTAGTATCTCCCCTTTCATATACACGCGAAAGGCCGCCTACGGCTGGGGAACTTTTCTCTTATACCCAACCCAGCCCCCCTCCCCAATTTATGATAGGTTTATACAGTATCATGAAATTTCTTTCAAAACTGAGGGAAAATATTTGTAATATGTATTATTGCAAGCAGGGGCGCAGTTCGAGGAGATGGACTGGGTGACACTTCCCCCGGATATCTGGAAAAACATGAAAAATATATATAATAATTAATGAGTTAAAGCTACAGCATACTATTTAGAATATGGAGTGGTCTAGAATGCAAAGTTTAACTATTCATAAAATAGAAAAATTCTCTCGCTCGGTCGCTCCGTTCCCTCGTTTAATACACTTAAACTTTAGATTAAAGAAATTATATAAGCATTTATTACATAGGAAGAGAGAAATCGTCCCCTTAAATTGAAAGTCACATAAAATTTAGGTGCAAATATTCACTCTTGAATGATAAGCGCCTTTAAACGTAAATAAACAAACAACAATTTTCTTAATGACGATTTATTGTTTCCTATCACCATAAGAGAAGAGAGAAAAGCGTGGATGTTATAAGCTCAGACTTTTATTTACCTGTGTGTAAATAAAAGTACTGTTAGATGCAAAGTTTCAAACTACAAAACGTAAAATTTTCCGGCTCGGTCCCTATAAGCGACCTCAAAAATAGAATATTTATATAAAGGGTGTTTATAAGTGCGACATTAATTTTCATGGTATTCTTACAATTTCAGTTCTTACTGGCTCAGCCCCCTCAAAAGTTTCGGCTCATTACGCCAGTGCTTCTCGTTATAACTGTTTCAGAATAAATTTCAGAGGAAGTCCCGGTTTCCTGGGTCATACTTTGATTAGTAATCATCTCACTATGTTCTTCAATATTATGCGAACCAAAGAGAATATAGAAGTAAATTCATCATCATCATTTTATATATATATCAAATATAGAAGTTCTGCTCGGAAATGAAATGTAGAAAATTACAAACAATAAATGATGAAACTCCGTAGACAAGTTAAACATAACGAATTTTCATCTATTCATTTCTTTTCAAATATATATATATATATATATATATTACTCTATTCGCAGCCATAGGGGGAATCCTTTTATCTCAGCCTATTGTTATCATTCCCCGTAACGCCCGTCGAAATTCCCCTTAACGCCCAATTTTTATTGTGACGGAATAAACCACATTGTTAGGATTCCCCCTATGATCGGAAATAGGGATATACCCATATATATATATATACATACACACACATATACACACACACACATATAAAGGGCAAGTAGAGCAGGTGGCCAGGGGCAAGTTTAAATATGAAATATGTGAATTGCCATGATTGCAGATATATACAGTGCTTTGAGTGATTTTAAGGATATTTGAATGCTACGCCTTACGTGACGGGCATGAAGACTTTTACAGTAACTCTATTTCTATGATAGAGATCATAATTGTAATCATATATGCATAGTCATCACGTTAAATTTCCAACGGTTGTTGATAAAAATCAAGGCAGTCAATGTTTCTTATTGTCATCATGGTCATGTTAACTGAAATAGAAATTACACTATTAAAAAGATTTAACCATATTACAGGCAATCACTGTTGGAGCAACTGATAAGAATGACAAACGTTACTCTTACTCCAACTACGGGAAATTGTGTGGACATCTTAGCCCCTGGTGTTAGCATTAAATCCTTGTGGCATAATGGTAACTCTGCTACCAATACCATCACCGGAACCTCTATGGCCTGCCCACACGTCGCTGGTATGACTTTAAACTATTGCTTATTGTATATGGAATATATAAATGGAGGGAGCAATAGTAGTAGTAATTTGGTCTTATTTACCCAGGGTAGCCGAATCAGTTGTAATACTGCACTTCCTGCGGGCCCTGCAGTTATCATTACCCCTGTATTTCCAGGTACCCTTTGATACACCTGGGTCGAGAGGGACAAACTAATGTGGCAGAGCAAGGATCGAACCCGGGACCTCGCGAATACATAGTATAAGAGTCAACAGCCCAATTTCTGTGTCAAATATTCTACGGGAGTTTTCTTTTTACAAGCCACAATAGCAAGACTGGGTTTATTGCTCTAACAGAAGTGAAATTGCGGAAGACTCCTTTCCCTCTTTAAATTTCAGTATTTGTTTAGCATTTTTGCGTCAAATTTATAGTTGGCGTTTCATGAAAATAATAACATTCTCTAACATTTTGTTTCAAGTTGCTGCATTTTGTTTCTCTTGCTGACGTCGAGATAGATGCCACGACATTACATTTAAATAGTATTTTATATGTTGGGACAGGATTAGGTATAGTACTGGGTCCAGGGCCCGGTTTCATAAAACTTGTTATCAATAACAACTGCCCCATTTCTATGACAAATTGGCTCTCAGCCAGTCAGATTCAGGGATTTCAGTAGCTAATAACAATTATTATAACTTGTTATTGATAACAAGTTTTAGGAAACAAAGCCCTGGTTTGAAGGAAGAAATGCGACTTACATGACTGATGTATTAGATTGACCTTACGGAGCAGTTGTCGCTGGAGGATGTGTCCTACAATCCAATCCAATTTCGCGTCATGTCATAATTATAATTACGGTCCCTGTTATAATTATGTTTGGTATTCAGAAAGAATGTAAGCTGTGTTTGAATGACTATAATGAATACTTTCTTCCATTCAATGACATAATTTATATAGGGGCCATTGCTCTCTACAATAAGAAGACGAATACAATGCTGTCAAGCACCTCAAATAACAAGATCAAGAACCTGAAAAGTGGAACCCCAAACAAGCTCCTCTACGTCTAGGTTGGTAGAATTCCACATTTAGTTTTTCTTTTCATATTTTACGTGTGCCTGTAAATACATCTACACATGTATGTTTTGTGGCGTTTCCTTTTATCTAGGCCATTGCGTTGATTTAGAAGGTGCACTTCAAACGAATACTTTAACCAGGGGCCTGGGAGGCGGGGGTGCAGGGGTGCTGCAGCACTCCCTGGAGAAAATTTGTTTTTTCTTTAAAAAGTAGTTAAAAGAGACCCTAAAACGCTGAGGACCTGTCTGTCTTTTTTTTTTGCTTCTCAGACATTTTTGGCTCACAGCACCCCCAGTAAGAAAATCGTTCCCAGGCGCCTGCCCTGACTTTAACCTATTAAAATTCACCAAATTCAACGGATTTACCCCACGTCTTTTCCGCTTGAATGATCTGATGATTGAATAAAGTTTTGTTCTTCACTAACAATATTTTCCTGTTTCATTTCGTATAAAATTTGGTATAATTTTGCTTAATATATATTCGATGTTAATTTTAGTCGTTGTTTGTCCAAAATATCAACGAATTCACATCCTAATTGACATTTCCCCCAGAAAATATAAATTTTGTCACAATACCGAGATATTACTTTTAGATTATTATTTGAATTAGTAATGTTATATTCTCAACGCTTATTGATGACTTTGTAAAATTGGCAAAATTGTGTGTTCTGTTGTCTTTGACTTTCAGGGAATCACGCTGGCTGGACACCTTCGAAACGTAGACCAAGCATGAAACCTGAACATCAGAAAAGAAAAACACTAATTGCTTGAAAATTCAGTTGTCATAATTTCAATATCAGCTAACCTTTCTGTTAGCATGTTTAGTTTTAAAGTGTCTGAATTTAAAACGTATTTGTAATACATGGACATTTGCTCCGCTACAGTGGGAAATAAATCTCAGGAGAATGGATAATAATTTCATTGGATTGAAATGACAAACCCGATGAATTGTTTTATTATTAGACATCATCAGACACCTATTAATGGAAATCATACATCGCATCGCATCGCATCGCATCGCGACAAAATTTTTGAACATGTTCAAAATCCTGCGATTCGAGGCGATTGCTTGCGATATTGGAAAAATTGCCTGCTGTTGCGTCGCAGAACTTCTCACACTGCACAATCTTGGGCAATCTCCTTCGATGCGACGCGATATCGCAGGAAATCGCAGTGTGAGGCGGGCTTAACGATAGCGAAATAATTTCGAATGCTTCAAGGAATAAACTTGAATTAAATTCTACCTGTATAACTGACTTGACTACCTTCCCTATATGTCAATAGAACTTCGAATTCTTTAACGAATAAAACTTCAATGAAACTCTATCTCACTTTGACTATACGTTCTATCAGTCAGTCTTAAACCAAGCGGAATAAATATGTGTGGTGTTGCTTTGAGTGATAATACATCGAACTGATATGTATTATGGTTGATAATATACCGCAAGTTGGTTCAACAGTTGGTTATTTCCATACTATGTGCCGTTAGTGGTTATGGGATTATACTGCAGTCTCATGGCCGAACCGATCCAGTCCGACTTGAAACCGACCGATTTCTGGCCATTGGTGGCAATGTAATTTTGTGTTCGGTCTGCTGTCGGTCTGGTGTCGGTCTTGTTGGTGTGACTGGGGTATAACAGTGCAAAAACCAGGGAGTTAATCCAACACCATCTCGGTATCAATATTGGGCTACACCAGAAAAGTGTTAAAATACACCAGTTTGATATTGGGCTACACCGGATAAGTGTTAATACAACAACAGTTAGTGTTATAAAACAAATCCAGTTTGATTTGAAACTGGTGTTGTTTTAACTCTTATCTGGTGTAGCCCAATATAGATACCGAGATGGTGTTGAATTAACACCCTGGTTTTTGCAGTGTAGGGGTATTAGCATTAGCCCGATAAAACATTAAAATGGCATTAAACTGGCAAAACTTGCACAGCGCCACCTTACAGTAACTGCTCAATTGACATTATAATTTGAAAATTAATTGCATTTTATTTTGAATTTCGACAAACAACTGTTTGGAAAATAGGCACTTTTTAAATTTCAAACTATTATTTTTGACGTTGCACATGTGGAAAATTGCCTATACAGATATATTCTAAGCTTCTAAAATCCAGAACTAGAGGCACAGACGCTTATCAAATCCTGTTGAAAGATGGCGCCATTAGGAGCTTCAATTTACTGTCACTTTAAACCCTACCCTCAACCAATCTAATTCTAACTTTATGCCTTTATAAGATCAAAGGTGAACAGAACCAAATTTTTCTTGACAAAAGGGCTACCGACTGAAAAACAGAGAAAGTGGAAGACTGAAATAAACTTAATTTGAGAGTTTGAAAGCGAGGAAATTGACGAGAGTGGAGTAGTGAAAGAAAATAAAAGTAAGAGTGGGTGGTGGGGGGGGGGGAGTGAGATGGTGATAGAAAACGACGGGAGGAGACTGAGGGAGGATAAGAGAACAAGTAGCTCCATGGAGGAAGAGAGAGAGAGAGAGAGGGGGGGGGGGGGGGAGAGAAGGAGGGGAGAGAGAGAGATAAAAGAGACTCGGGGGGGGGGGGGGGGGGGGGGGGTGAGAAATATGAATTTCTGAGGAGGTGAGAGCTTGAGCGAAAAGCCGGTTGGTTTGGAGAGAGATTCGGGTCAATTAAGAAAACAAGTTGAATCAGAGAGGAGAGAGAGAAAGAGAGAGAAAGCTGGGTGGGGGGGGGGGTGGGGGGGGGAGTGGAGGTAAATCAACACTGTTTCCAGTGGTTTTGTTCTGGTGAAGGTGAAAAATATCTGGTGAGTTTTCTCATCTTTTTTATGTTAGTTTGGAAGAACATCAAAGAAGAAAATCAATGTTCCCTAAAACGGTTGCTTTTAAAATGCCCAACTATTCCAAATAGACAAGACTAGTTTGGACCAATCTTTCATGCTTCAAAATGTGTAGTCCCACATATCCATTTCTATGTGTAATGCATGTGATGTTCAGCAAGGTAGAGACAATTTATTTTCAAAGTTTCAAAGTTTATTGATTTTCCACATATGTCTTGACAATTTTTAACAGTACTTATCAAAATTAAGAGCAAGAACAAAATAATTATATACATTAATAGAGCAATTAGTATGATGTAAACATTGCAAAGGAAAACATTAGTGGAGAGGTCTATTAAGAAATCAAGGAAAGCATTGCTTGTATCTCATAGACCCCTGTCTAATTTATATGATGCCACATTAATTTCAATTGATTTACAATGAATGTTGGGAGCTCATAATCGACTGTACATCGATTACAAATATCGGAAACGAGCACTTCTACAAAACATTTTTATTGCTTTTAGCAAATTGAAATTAAAGATCAACTGCTAATTAATTAAAGTAATTTTTGAAATGTTAAAATATAAGTGCAAGTACTCCCAAATTGTTTTAAATGCAAAGGGGAAAAAAATAAGATAGAAAGTAACTAGTTATAATATTAAAAAAAAAAAAATAAATATACTTATACCTTCAACAGATGAATAATCTTAACTTGGGTAAGATTATTGCCGATCGCGCGGGCATATCCCTGCAAGCAACAGACGAGTTAGTCCAGGCTAGGCCCCATAGAAAGGGGACCTAACCTTGTTTTTGGATATATACAATGTTTTTTGATGGTTTCTTGCTAATTCGAGGGTGCTGATTCCAAATCTGAATGATGCCACTCGCGTAACCTTGAGCGTTTTCCGCAAATTGGCAAAATCCAAGATGGCCGCCAAAAATGGGAATTTGACCCTGATAATCACAATTACTTGCATTTTATGATGAATTATTATATTTAACTTCATACATTTTTGTTCCTTGAGTTATTTAATATGCAAATACAGGTCAATTTTCATTTCTAGTAGATATGTATGGGAATTTTACTGTTTTTCTTACCTCACACTGACACTCTTATCAAGTTTCCCAAGCTGATTACAATTATCAAGGCTCCACTTACATAAGGCTGTTCTTTTTAAATGGGAAAATCCAAAATAGCCGCCAAAATCATGATTGCCACAAAGACACATTTGACCAGTTGTTGCGTATATGCCAACTGTTTGGAACATCCTAACCTTCATTTGCTTTATAATACATCTAATCAAATAAAATGTCCTTTGGACTTATAATCAAATACCTGTGATAAGGGCATAAATTGAGCACCTACATGGAAACAGTGTCAAATATAATACACATCACCAACAAATCAAAGTGAAAGGCACGTCTTTCACTTATCTCACCAATTCTGTCATTAGATGCACTTTGGCAACATGAGTTTTATTCAGTCTCGTCTTCAGAGCTTGCACTTTCATCGTCTTCTGAAGGTTTTTTTCATTGGGTTTTGGCAGCGGACATCAGCCCCACATCGACAGAATTCAGTGCAGGCTAAAGATGATTTGGTGCAGCCACACAGTGCAGACCTGCAATCTCCCTTGCAACCACATTTGATGATGTTCAGAACTTCCTCAGGAGCCACTGGATGATCATTTGCCAGGTAGATAGGTTGAAGAGATGATGACTTCATTGACCAACCGTTCTGCCGAGGAAAACGGAGCCTTGGAAATCTCCGTAATGTAAAGTGCTGCTGCATACTTCAAGCAAGATTCCACTGCCTCATCCAGCGCCACTGATGGATCTCCCAGGAGGAGAGTGTCCGAATATGACTCCAGGGCTTTCAGTGCTGAAGCCTTTCCCACACCTGAGAACTACGACACTGTATCACATCCGGTCAGAGCATGCGCGGCAAGAAGATTGGGCATGATTTTCTGATGTTTCTTGATTACCTCATTGATGTCGATGACTGTTCGTTTCCGAGAACATGATTCCATCACCACCTTCACTGTGCGTGGCAGACCATTCGTTTGGAAGTGTAGATGGTGTGCCCGGGTAACAAGCACATTGGTGTCATCACACACAACTTTCACACTTGAGTGCCCATTCTTGGCCTCCTGTATCATGTGGTAAGCCATTAGAACATCAGCTCCTTCATGCGTCACTGCTTCCGGTAGTACTCCAATGCCAACATCTATTGGATGTGGTTCTGGTCCTGTCACAACTACCTTCTTGCCCTCTGGTATTCTCTGGGTGCACAGCTGGTCAACGATCAACTTTATAACTTGTTTGTTTGCAGAGTTGTTCAGGACGATGTTCTGTTTTGGCAGAG
Organism: Heliocidaris erythrogramma; assembly: GCA_025617745.1. NCBI lineage: Eukaryota > Metazoa > Echinodermata > Echinoidea > Camarodonta > Echinometridae > Heliocidaris > Heliocidaris erythrogramma. Next base: position 7,732,215 of record CM046871.1, on the reverse strand, counting down.
GGGACTCGCTGAAGAGCCTGTAGACACGGGTGAATCCCTTTGCACGAGTTGTCCGACAACATGACTTGATGCTGTTCTCGTAGTATCTGTCAAACACCACATGAAGAACTGATGGACTTTCAGCGTATTTCATTATTGTACCTACTGCAGCATCAACGAAGGTGGATACTTTTGCCGCAGAGCTAGGCCATGGAACAGTCCCAGAGAAGAGCACAACCATCTAAAATTACGACTTCAGGAACTGGTTCGTTACGTTGACTACTTTCCTCTTTAATCCTTTCCTTCAGAACAGATTTGCTTGTGAGACGTACATCACCATTCTCATCAAATAGAGCGGGTGGGTAGCGGGCCAATTCATACGACAGCAATGTCTTGGTTGAGATTGCCTCTTTTGATGATGCCAAGATCCCAATTACTCGTGCATAGATCATTTCTGTATTCATAACTTGTGACGCGCCGCCTCTTTGTGTCAGTGATTGCAGTGCGTAGAACTGATTGCATCATCAGCGTTTACCTCTCTATTGTCAACAACCTGACCAGTGAAGATGTTGACCAGACCCAAGGACAAGACATCAATGCAAGTTGATAAGGCTTCACGAATCTTCATTTCTGTCAAATGCATCAGATCTTATTCTTGAGAGAAGTAGGGCATCATTCTTTCAACTGCTTGCCACTTCGCTGACATCAAAGAATTGACTGATACCATCGTTAGACAAAGCAGGACAACCAGATTATGGGTTGATTGTCTGGTAAAGCCAATAATCATCTACATGGCTTTTGTTAGAGCTGAGAGGGAATTTGATTGGTCTCTCCATCTGCACGCAGTTGAAAGAATGATGCCCTACTTCCTTACATCAGGACACACAAATTACGCTCGCTATGGATTGTATTATCTTCGCTCCATGCAGTGTCTTCCCCCCCGGCAATATTCAAGCAGTTCATGGATGCAGAACATGTCATGCGCCATCAGCCATCAGGATGGTCTGTGGGATGGCATCTGGTCTGATATGTTCATTGAGACAACATACATGCGACATGGAAAGGGACCTGCCGGTATCATTGGATCGACTTTGAATGAGACCACTCTTGCAATCTGGGCTTTGTCTCTGAGTGTGGTCGGACAACTGAAGAATGATCTGGCAGCCATGCAAGAGGGTAAAGAGCAAGAAGTTATGTCTCACAAAGAAGAGAGTCTCACAAGAATAAGATCTGATGCACGTGATAGAATGAAGATTCGTGTCTACAGGTTCTTCAGCGAGTCCCCTCTGCCAAAACAGAACATCGTTCTGAACATCTCTGCAAACAAACAACAAGTTATAAAGTTGATCGTTGACCAGTTGTGCACCCAGAGAATACCGGAGGGCAAGAAGGTAGTTGTGACAGGACCAGAACCACATCCAATAGATGTTGGTATTGGAGTACTACCGGAAGCAGTGACGCATGAAGGAGCTGATGTTCTAATGGCTTACCACATGATAAAGGAGGCCAAGAAATGGGCACTCAAGTGTGAAAGTTGTGTGTGATGACACCGATGTGCTTGTTATCCTGGCACACCATCTACACTTCCAAACGAATGGTCTGCCACGCATAGTGAAGATGGTGATGGCGCATGCTCTGACCGGATGTGATACAGTGTCGTGCTTCTCAGGTGTGGGAAAGGCATCAGCACTGAAAGCCCTGGAGTCATATTCGGACACTCTCCTCCTGGGAGATCCATCAGTGGCACTGGATGAGGCAGTGGGATCTTGCTTGAAGTATGCAGCAGCACTTTACATTACGGAGATTTCCAAGGCTCCCTTCACACCATGCACAAGAACATTTTCACCAAGAAGACTGGTGGAAAGCGTCACCTACCACCAAAACTTTGCAGCCTTCCACCTACCACGGATGCATTTCGACCACATTGTCAGCGCGCCAGTTTTCAAACAGCTTTGTGAATGGCTGCTGGTAAGCCTGAAACTTCAACTTTGGATCCTCGGCAGAACGGTTGGTCAATGAAGTCATCATCTCTTCAACCTATCTACCTGCCAAATGATCATCCAGTGGCTCCTGAGGAAGTTCTGAACATCATCATGTGTGGTTGCAAGGGAGATTGCAGGTCTGCACTATGTGGCTGCACCAAATCATCTTTAGCCTGCACTGAATTCTGTCGATGTGGGGCTGATGTCCGCTGCCAAACCCCAATGAAAAAACCTTCAGAAGACGATGAAAGTGCAAGCTTTGAAGACGAGACTGAATAAAACTCATGTTGCCAAAGTGCATCTAGTGACAGAATTAGTGAGATAACCGAAAGACGTGCCTTTCACTTTGATTTGTTGGTGATGTGTAACATATTTTACACTGTTTCCATTTAGGTGCTCAATTTCACTTATCACAGGTATATTTGATTTAAGTCCAAAGGACATTTTATTTTATTAGATTTATTATAAAGCAAATGAAGGTTAGGATGTTCCAAACAGTGGGCATATACGCAACAACTGGCCAAATGTGTCTATTTGGAGGTTCTTTGTGCCAATCATGATTTTGGCGGCCATTTTGGATTTTCATATTTAAAAAGAACAGCCTTATGTAAGTGGAGCCTTGATAGTTGTAATCAGCTTGGGAAACTTGATAAGAGTGTCGGTGTGAGGTAAGAAAAACAGTAAAATAATTTCATATTTCTACGCATATTGATTGCTTTCATATTGTACAGTATTATATGAACGGCGGCCATTTTGAATTGAAATTGCGCCCTAATTACCATACATATCTACTAAAAATGAAAATTGACCTGTATTTGCATATTAAATTACTCAAGGAACAAAAATGTATGAAGTTAAATATAATAATTCGTCATAAAATGCAAGTAATTGTGATAATCAGGGTCAAATTCCCATTTTGGCATCATTCAGATTTGGAATCAGCACCCTCGAATTGACAAGAAACCACCAAAAAACATTGTATATATAAAAAAACAAGGTCATGTGACCTATACTTTTATTTAGTGTTTTCTTAATGTAACGAAAATTTACGGCTAATTAGTTACATGTATTTGAATAATTTTTTGAAATGTTGTTATCAATTTGAAGTTCTCAAAAAGTGGTTTTAAATGCAAAAAATTATAAAAACGAAAAAAAAAGGAAAAGAAAAGAAAATCAGGTTTGGGGGATGTCAGCTGACACCATTATCTTATCAGGGGAGCGTTTCATCAAGCGTTTTGTCAGTGATTTTTACCGACAACTGTTATAAGCTACTGAAATCCTTGCATCTGATTGGCTGAGAGCAAAATTGTCGGTAAAAATCACCGACAAAACACTTGATGAAACGCTCCCCAGGTTACGTCAAGCCTTCAAGGACAGCAATGGAGCATACGGGATATTACAGCTAATTGGTCACATGAGTGCGCACACAATGATAAGCCCCGCCCAGTTATACGATAATAAGCCAGTTCATAATTACAATTTGCGCATGTGCAGATAAAGGTCATTTGCACCAAGTACAACTGACCTTCATAGGCTGTCGTTTTGTACGCACCATGATATGCACATCAGTATAATTTTGACGTGGATAATTTTGCTTGTTAAACAAGTAGTGCTTCCACCAAAACAAATACGTGTGCGCGTATATATTGGGGTCATGTCAGGGTCATTTGTGACCCGACGCCTCAAAACCTACAATAAGTCGCCCAAAATTTTATTTTTGTTTTATACATTTTCTGAAAGTAGAGATTCTCAGCTTTCCAATGGTATATCACTTGCCTAATTTACTCAATGGTAACACCTTTAAATATCACATTTAGAATCAGTATGTAACCGGCAATCAATAACTCCTATTCAGAGAAAATGGCCATTGAAGTTCGGAACAAAAGAGTGCTAAACCTTCGCTCTCTGTGTGCGCCCAAGTAAAACTGGGTATTCAAATGGCCATAGCAACCGGTATGAAGGGATTATTGGATTAGGCTGAATTTTGGCACACTACTTCAAGAGGACCTATTCATTACTCACTCAAAAAAATCAATTTTATACGTTTAGAGGTAAAGTAGTAATTTGGCATTGAATGAAAGTATTACAAAAGCTCTCCAAATTTTCATTAGCTCAACAGGTGAAAAAAAGGAGTCATTTTAAAATGCCCCAAAAACATATTTTTAAGTCGAATTACGACTCACAAACTTAAGACATGATAGAATGATAATGAAACTACCCATTTCTATCAAAAACAGAAAACTGACTGATCCAAGCAAATTTACTACTTTGGGCTGTTTGCTCCGTTGTGGTCTGCGCGACTTATTGTAGGTTTTGAGGCGGCGGGTCACATTTTATACCATGAACTAATTATGAACTGGCTTATCGCATGATACAACGTTCAGACAAGGAGATGCTGATTCTTTATCGAGGTATGCCCCATTTACACTTGCCTGCATTTTGGTCCCGCACTGGGCCGCATTATTGCGGACCAGTGCGTGCCATGGGGTCAAGTTTGATTCACGAACAATTTAGGCCATGTTTACGCCAAAGTGAATCATTGTTCATGCATCAATTTGTCATTCATTTTCACGATTGTTCGGGATCGACTGGATTAGTACAGTCAAGGACTTTTAATAGTATCAAGACAGATTACTTACTTCCGTAGTACATTTTGGAGGCGTAAATTGCTGTGTTAAAAACAGACTCGGAAAAATACGTTCTTCAAAGGTACAAGACGCGAAAAGATGTCTCACTTTTTTGATATTTCATATCTTACTCTATCTTTTTCAAGTCTGATTTTTGCACGAGAAAAAGGATGGATAGTTCAAAAAACATTTCTTGAACCTTTTTTGTTAAAAAATGCCGCTATGAATCCCTGTGATCATGCCTGCTTTTTGACAGAGTCATCTGCCATAGGGTTAACACGTGAAAACATGAATTTTAAAATGATTATAGTTCCTCTAGTATTACCTTGAATTTAGTGTAAATGTGACTTACATGTAATTTGAGACTCTGAAAAAGCTTAATGGAGGCCCAAAAAATGCAAGGGACGCCGCATAAATCCCCGGGAATATGCATGCTTTTGGCCTTCCATCTCCCATAGGTTAACACGCAAAAACGGGGATTTTTGAATAATAATAATTCCCCCAGAATTAAATCAAAATTTTGAAAAATGTGCCTTGAATAAAATCTAAAGCTCTGAAAATGTATAATTAAGACTCAACTAGTTGAATAGACCCCGCATAAATCCCCGGGAATATGCATGCTTTTGACCCCCCAAAAAGTCTCGCCTGCCATAGGTTTACACGCGAAAACAAGGAATTTTAGGATGGTTATCATTCCCATAATTTTTATTTGAAAATATAAAAAATGTGATTTACATGAAATGTAAAGCTCTGAAAAGGTATAATTAAGGCTTGATGAGTCCAGTAAACCCCCCCATAAATCCTCGGGAATATGCATGCTTTTAGCCTTCCAGGTCCCATAGGTTAACACATGACAACAGGGGTTTTGAAATCAATTTAATTCCCCTAGTATACATACTTGAAATTATGAAAAATGTGATTTACATGAAATTTAAAGCTCTGAAAGGGTATAACTGAGGCTTGATGAGTCCACCAAACCCCCCATAAATCCCCGGGTATATGCATGCTCTTGGCCTTCCAGCTCCCTTAGGTTAACACATGAAAACAGGGGTTTTGAAATGATTTTAATTCCCCTAGTATTTACTTGAAATTATGAAAAATGTGATTTACGTGAAACTTAAAGCTCTGAAAGGGTATAATTGAGGCTCGATGAGTCCAATAAATCCCGCACAAATCCCCGGGAATATTCATGCTTTTTACAAAAAATAATAATTTGCCATACTACACGTGAATTCCAATATTGTTATCGATGACCTAATGTGGCGTGTACCGATCACGTGAGATCGACGACATCCAATGAGATCGTGCGCTAGCAGACGACCATGTAGCAGAAGTACGTCCGCCCGAAGGCAAGCCCAGCCTAGCCGGTTAGAAGATACTCTAACTAAATTCCAGTTCACTATATATATTTCTAATGTAACAGAGGCAAAATTCAATGTGTTAAATTCATAAATTCGTATAATAAATGTTCTATCACCGCATTACGCCTAGCCTAATGGCTGATGTTAGATCATGCAAGCAGCATGCATAGCTGAGCGGAATAGGTGCATGGACCATGATAGGTGTCTAGCACTATCTAGGCTCGGTCTACCCCTCTGCGATCCCGATCGAGGTGGTGGCGTTGCCGATGGATCTATATGTCAGTTTGCCAAAACTTGGCTCATCAAGGTTTTTTGCTTGCGCCGTCCCTCCGACAGTTGCTCAGTGGAGGGGGGTGGGGTATCACATTTTATGGGTCCAGTTTTCCTCCATAATTCTCTGACAAGCAAAAAAAAAGTTATCAGTTCTAAAAGGGGGTTTACAATTTACCCCCCCCCCCCCCCACCTAAATCCGCCACTAATCCATGCCCGGACTGTCACGTCAGACTTGCGAGGGTTAATAGAACAGAACGACATTGTTAGCCTCGTGGGCTCCCAAACTAAATTTGGTGCTTGATCAGGTTTTTCAACATTTTAGGCAAGAGCCCGTATGCCACCTTGGGTTTCAAAAAGGGGGCCGCGGCCGATTCGCCCCCCCCCTTGATCCGCCCCTGCTATTCTGTCATGAATGTGAAAAATAGGACTGCACAATGTTGGTGGTCGATCTCATTAAATTGAAAGACTGGGGGGAAAAAACAATAAGAGATCATTATTTTTTCCTCAATTCTATTGGAGTCATTTTTTACAGATCGGTTGTAAGAGAGAATAAGAGAGTATGAGAAAAAATGAGAGGGGGAGGAGCCCGGCCCCCCACTCAGTATTATTTAGGGTACGCGTATGCTTGTTCCCTCCCTTTGAAAGCACCCCCCTATCTCAGGGCTGCCAAAATTTCTGAACCCCCCTATCGCGGGCTTTGCGCGGGCTTTTCCTGCCTTGGAGACCCCCCTAAATTCAGAACACTGCTTAATGTACCCCCTATCTCAGGTGAGCTCTCATTCCAACCCCATATCTCAGGACAGACACCAACCCCCCTCCCAAGTAAGCTGTCATTACAATACCTTGGAAGAGATGTTTTTTATGTTCAAAATGGTATCTCAGAACTCAATGCAGTCATAAGAAACCAAACGAAAATGAAAATCTCATGACATAAAAGTTTTTTTAATGGTAAGATATTTCATAACCCCCCTTTTTTAATTTCTCAGGTGTCGAAGAGAGAGAGAGAGAGAGAGAGAGAGAGAAAGAAAAACACCCCCTTTTTTAATGAAATCTCCGGGTGAAAGATAAAAAACACCCCATTTTTTTACAATTCACGGGCCGGATTGTGTCGCCCAAAAATACCCCTTTAACGGAGATTTTGGGAACACGCATGCGGTCCCTTCGACCTCCGAGGGGGGGGGGGGGGGGGGGCCGGGGGGAGGAGAGTGAGAGAGAGAGACAAAGAGAGCTGAGGCAAAAGTAATGGGATATTCCTACAAAGACAGAATAGGACTGGTAATAAATAAATTATATCATCAGCTGCTATTGTTGGTTACTTGTTAATTCAATTCAAAACACGGAGGCCATTTTCCCCCTTTTTCGTATAATCGGTATAGGCCCTATTGCGTTGGTGATGGCTGTTTTCTTCGCCTGTCGTCTCAGATTTCTACAGCAGAATATTACAAATAACTTACCGTTGTAAGAGAGAATAATAGAGTATGAGAAAATGAAAGCCTATGAGGAGGGGGGGGGGGGGGGGGAGAGAGAGGGGGCAAAGACAGCTGGGGCAAAAGAAATGGGATAATCCTACAAAGACAGAATAGGACTGGTAATAAATAAATTATATCATCAGCTGCTATTGTTGGTTACTAATTAATTCAACAAAAATATAATCGTTGGATTAATATTTACAGACCCCCTCATGGTTCTATAAATTCATTTTGTGAAGATCTGGATAATTATATTCTAACACTTTCACCATTCGCATTATCAATAAATGTCTGTTTGTATAATTACTGATACATAGGCCAAGACAATATCAGTAATGAACATAATTTTATTTATGCAGATTTAGCTATTTGCAAAAAACGATTAATGGGATGCTGTTAGATGACTTTAAAATATAAAGTCCAGTTCACCCCTCCCTTTAGACATGCAGGTATGATAAGCCAGTTCGGGGTTAGCGCATGGTACAAATGACCCCAAATATCCACAGATATTTTAGACATGGAGGGTCCCTTTATGGGCACTTCAGAAAAATAACTCTGGGAGTGATAGAGGTGCCTCATGAATAGCTTTTGTTTCCCCCTTTAAAAAGAATACTTCCACCTGGATATCATGGAATGCACCATTAGTGCATAATTGAATAATGATTACATGACATTCATGAGCACATATCGAATATTAGTGTCAGTGGGTTTTAGAATTTGGTACAGATGACCTTTATCTGCTCATGCTCAGATTGCATCTCCGAAGTGGCTTATTGCTTTCGGGTTTTTAGAGATCCCAAAGATTCCAGTCGAAATGCTAATTTATCTCATGCTATGAGCTCATGCTATTCGAGCAAATATAACGTAGGCTGCATATATTTCCGTTGCTTATCTCATGTGGGACAAAAATAAATGATTTTATACAATCATATCTTGAATCTCCTGAGAAAAGACAGGTGTGATTGTTCATGCCGTTTGATTGTTGGGGTTACAAATGTCTTCTTGCGCACTGCCAACTGTGTGAGAGTTTATTTTTTTGCACGTAGGCTTTCTGCGTTGATGAGGCACAGGAAATCAATTCAAATGCCCGTGTTCATGACATTGTAACTCTGAAAGTATTTTATGCCCAGTCGCTGGTGCTGTGTTGCGCTCAGAAAAATAATGCTCTGTGCTTTATTTCGTCCAAGATACAGGGTTAGTCGTTAGGGTTAGGGTTGCTATTGGGTTTAAGGTTATGGTTGGGGTTAGGGTTAGGGATAGTGTCTCGTCAACTGTTGAGGTTTACAAACTAAATATAATCCCCCAAAACATATCTCATCGCTTTCACTTTGAGCGTTGAACAGATGATAGATCTGTAAAAGGGAGTCTTTCCACAATGTTATGAAACAAGAAATCATTTGAAAATATCGCAGAAGTGCGATTCCGTGAAATATGTGTCCCGTATGTTATGTCTTTCATCTATTTATTTCATACAGAACTCTCTTGATATGACCATTGTCAGTCATTGTAGTGATGGCAGAAAGGAACATTTGCCCATGCTCATATCTGTAAATTTTGAATAATAATTTAGTTCAAAATATGCTAATTTGTAAACTTTTTTAAAAATCTCGTTTTATACCCTCATCGGAATTTTTCTTACTTAGTTCTTGTTAAAATTAAGTAATCGATTATGTCATCTTAGTTAGGTCAACAAACTTTTCTTCTCGAGAAAACCAAGAAAAGCCAAGGAGCTCGTACAGCTAACCAAAATCATGGTAAATTTTAAATATTTTAAGCTAAAGTCGGTATGTTGGGCATTTTTGTGTGATATGACGGATTGTGCTTGATTAATGGGAGGTTCTTGATATATTTATTACTTAATGTGCATTTTCTGAAAGTAATTTTGAAGATTTTACCGTATCTTTGGTTTTAAAAATTTAGAGACGACGCAAACAAATCACGGCTTTGAGCCCCTGGATTGATTTTCCATCGGGACGGGTAGTAGCTCAAACCCCGGACGCGCTGGACTAGGTATGCTAGTCCCTCTTTGTACGCTCGCACTGTCGTCTGCATGCCGCAGTAGTGAATTTTCGGAGAATTCAAATAGCATTTAAAAGAATATGATATGGTTGTATGTTATATGCCTAGATCAAAATATAAGTGTTAACCCGACATTAGATGTTCTGGAGGAGGGATGGGGGGGGGGGGGGGGGGGGGGGGGTGAGGGGGTTCTCTCCGCTCCCTCTTAATCTTATGAAAACCCCCAAAATAAGAACAAAATACAAAGTAGTCTACATGTAAATATTTGTAAATGCGTTGCGCCTAAGGAGCGTGGCTTTACTGGCTTGGGGTCTAGATTTTAGACTGACTGGCTGTTGGTAACTGAGCTTCTAACAGTGGGAGGGGGTGACAACTAAAAAAAAAGCCCCCAAATGACGGATGTCTATTAAAAGTACACATCAGTCAGAGGCAGCGGAACCTTAGGCTCGGACAATGGAAGTGGAGGGGGGGGGGGGGGGGGGTAAGGGGCACCTTTTGTTTGGAGGACACAAAAGGTGCCCCCCTTCACTGATCCATTGTCCGATGAGCCCGAAATTTCCGCCACCCGCTTGGACAATGAAGGGGGGTGGGGACCTTATGTTTGGCGGACGAAAGGTGCCCCCACTTTCATTGTCCGAGCCCGACGTTCCGCCTCCTCTGACGTTAGTAGATCTATTTTATGCATATACCTTTCAACCCTGAACGCTTGCCGGAGGCTTGCCGGGCGTAGCAACAAATAATGTATGCAAACTGGATTCAAAGCATTGAGGCTCATAGTTATATAAAATCACGTTCATGGAATAGCTCGTCACTAGGTGCTCAGAGAGTATATGTGCATAAATTTGTATACAATACAGAAGCTGTCTAATGTGGAGTTCTGAGCATTATTGACATCAAAAGTGTACCTTGGACTTGCCCGTCAAACAAATAAAAGAAAGAAATCAGCAAGAATACGATGGCATGGACTTCTTAGATTCAGAATATTCCATTGTTATAACTGAAAGACAAGTTACAATGATACAACCTACCATTACAAGCATCCTTGCCTCTTTCTTGTTTTCTGTATATCGTTTCACATGATGAAATGTTAATGTTACTTCCTAATCTTGATATTGTAATGAAATAGTTAAGATTCAAACTGTAATGGTACAAAGCTTTGTACATGTATATTTACTGTTCTCTGTCCTAGAAGATCAAATAATGCTGTCTCTCCATTATCAGAGATATGAAAATATTTTTATGTGCAATATTCTGATTGTTATATACATGTACATGTAACATACATATTCAAGACCTTGTTTGTTATAATAAAATGTGGCACTCTCAGACATTTTATCTCATTGAATGCTTGACATGCCAATCATGTAGGGTTCGTTCACCTCTTGGCACGGACTCAGCTCGTGTATTGTTTCTCCATCCATGCTTTCCCCCTTTAACTAAGACAAATTCAGTTGATCAAAGACTATTGGCATGGCTTGCTGAACTGAGAAATGTTTTTCATGACTTGTTATTTTTTTTTTATCCTGATGTTTATCCCCTCTTTCATTCTTCAGCAAATGATTTTCTTCTGTTTACCATATATTGCAAAAGATAACCAATGTGAGTTTTATTTCTGGTTTTGTAACACAATTGATGGCACACGCTTTAATCTTGTTCATTAAAATGAAAATGATTATGTTTTAAGGGAAATGTATACTGCAGTATAATAATTATTGTGATTGTAATTGGTAGTAAAATATCTGGCAATCTTTTGATATTATACACCCTTTGTATTTATTCTCGCTCCCTCTCTTTCTCTCTCTCTCTCTCTTCTCTCTCTCTCTCTCTCTCTCTCTCTCTCTCTCTATCATTGCTTCCTCTCCCCCAATGTTCCCGTTTCTTTATTTTCTCTTTCAAATTATAAATGACCTGTTAATTCGGGATATTATAATGCAATCGTAGCATAACATTATCATTTTTTTTCCTTAATACTCCGGTAAATTTTATTTGGATATTCTTTTGCAAATGTTGAGTTTATACATGTACACATACAACTTATGGCACAGTTAGTCAATTCAATTTTTCTGTCCCTGGTGTTCTAGTTGATGCATTGTATATTTGTTCAATTGATTTCTATTATTTGTAATGTTTTTTTGCCAAATAAAATAGTGATAATGAAATACTGTACCCCAAGGTAAATTTGCAATGATGTAAGTTGAGTGTGAGTGGAGTCTGTGTCTTGATTAACTGAAAGTGGCTGTGTGGTTGATATATTAATGTAACCAGTTTGAATATAGGGTACATGTATGTTGAGTTTGTTTCCAGCTTCCTTTGGGTTAAACTAAGGATCCAGGGGCAAATTCAGTACATGTATTTTGAAATGGGGGGTGGGGGATTCTTGTACTTATTTAAAATTTCCAGAGGGAATTCCCTCCCCCCGCCATTGTTGCCCCTATATCACCCACGCACCACAGAGATATATACATGTAGATCTATGTAAAAAAATAAAATAATAAAAAGGGTTCCAGACCTCATAACCCCCCCCCCCCGCCCCCAATCTGATCCCTGGGATATGTGGCACCTTATCCTGAGCTACCCCACCACTTGATCGGCTACAAAGGCTATATGGGGATTTCAAACCCTGGACCATTTCTCAAAGTGAAGAGAAAATGATGCTGGCAAGCCCATATTTCTCGTTAAGTAACTCTTACAAAAGAATCTCTAGCATGCCCAAAATCAAAGGAATATGCAGGCAAATGCATCAGAATTTCCAAAAAAGTAGGCAGCAACACACAGAAAACTTCCGACAATTATGACAGAAGTGAAAGAAGTGTGCACAGCCCCGCACGGCCATTCGTTCGCGCTCCTTAACTGCATTGAATCAGACATACGTGGATAGAATTAGGTTCAAAATAAATCCAGGGCTGCCAACCTTGAGTGAGAGTTTAGAGTGAGACACTGCGAGGGAGCGAAGCGACCGAGGGGGAAAGGTTTGCAAGGGGGGGGGGGGGTGTTCCCCCTTCCACGGTATATAGGGAAAATTTTACATTTTAAATGTTGCAATCTGTTGCATACTTAAGTCATGATTTCAACACATACATAGAAGCACCATATATGTACTAACTTGAATTGAATAAGTAGTAAATAGACTCTAGGTTAATATTAATGCAGCATGTTGTTCACTGACCATGCAAATATACAAAGTTCCAGATTTGTAACGGCATGATTTTGAATACGAATTTTAAGAGTTAAACTTAAATGAAAGATCCTGCTGTCCGGCCGTAGAGGGATGTGCTGGCTATTACGTTTGGTGTACGATCAACGGCAAACACTGCTGAGCCATGCGGCGGGGGCTGCCGCGCCACAGCCATGTCAGTCTGGCCATAGTAACACCCATCATCGTCGTTGCACGTACATGTACTAGGTGTTACAAAAAACATTTCCCACTTTTGATCCTTAATAGTTCGAAAACTATGTATCAGATAACACTGTCATTGATATGAGTAATAGCTGAATAGAATAGCGTACAATTTAGTTGGAGGTGATTTGATTATGAAAGCATAATTAAGTTTCATTATATCCATGATTAATTTTAAAGTTAGGTTCCAGATTTTGGTAAAATTTTAACCCTCTGTACAAAACTTGAACTTTACACAGGAACCAATGATATGTATGTGAGTGTGTGCTTACAATGACCCTGAACAATGGACATGGATACCACCTTTTCAGAGCTCTGCTGACCAGGCTTCTGGTCTCTTGCTCCAATGCACATGAATGCTTTATTAATAATTCATGATGGATTGCCCTGGGCACTGCTAGTTTGAATTCATGGTAAAGGGTAAACTGCATGCACATGATAAAAGTAAGCACATGTTTCCATGTGCTTGCACCATCATCATCATCATCATCACCATCAATATCATCGTCGTCGTTATAATGATTATCATCATTACTATCATGATCATCATTATTAGCAGCAGCAGCATTATCATCACCATCATAATCATCATCATCATTGTTATCATTATCATAATCGTTATCATCATCATAATCATGACTATCATTGTCATCATTATCATTATCATCATCATCATCATCATCATCAACAACAACATCAATATTCCTGTCCTTTGAATGACTTAAATCAATTCGCATTACTTTGATTGCTTCAAAATTCATTAAAATGACATCTCAGGGAAATGACTTTACACAGTTAATGCCAGAGGATGAATAAAGACTAACTGTGATAGTGGAATTCCTCATGAATAAATAAAGCATTCAAACACTGGGCCATTGTCCAGGACCCTGTCTGGGTGTTAACCACACACTCCCATACACACCAACTGTGCAAAGTTAAGTTTTGTACAGGGGGTTGAAAATAGAGCAAAATCTGAACCCTAACTTAAAATTAATCTTGAATTTAATGAAACTGATTTATGCTTTCATGTTTAAATTACCTCCAACAAAATTGTACACTATTCAGCAATTGCTCATATCAATCTCAGTGTTATCTGATATATAGTTTTTGAACTATTAAGGATCACCAGTGGGAAATGTTTTTTTAACACCAAGTACATGTGTACACGCAGCATAAACCAATCGTAACCACCGGCTTATTCTGTACGTGAACATCGTCTGTACAAACTATGTAGCCTCACAATTGAGTCGGTGAACATTTAGCAATTACAGGGGCGCCAATTGTTCACCGAGTTATTTCGTACGAACTTGCCTAATTTTGTGACAAAATTTACTAAAAACTCGTTTTTGTTACAAAATTATTGAACAGCAATTCATTTTGTAACAAAATGAATTTGAAAAGGTAACTTTGTAACAAAGATATTAACATGACAAAATTATGTCCATTGTTAAAAATCATTCTGTTACAAAATGAAAATTGACAAAATGACTTTCGTTCCAAATGAGATCGGACAGAAGTAGTTTGTGATGTTAATTTTGTAACAGAATGAGTTTTGTTACAAAATGAAAATGAACCAACTTATTCTGTCATTATTTATTTTGTAACAAAATGATTTTTGTTACAAAATGAAAATGGACAAGGCATTTTGTCATGATACTTTTGTAGCAGAATTATTTCCGTTACAAAATGAAAATGGACAAAATGATTTTATGTTCATTTTGTAACAAAATGATTTTTGTTACAAAATGAAAATGGACAAAAATAATTTCCCTTACAAAATATCATTGGACTTGTTCATTTTGTAACAGAATGATTTTTGTTACAAAATTAAAATTTTGTCATGTTAATTTTGTAACTGAAAAATGTTTGTTACAAAATGAAATCGGACAAAATAATTCTGTAATGTTCATTTTGTAACAGAATATATTTTTGTTACAAAATTACCTTTTAAAATTAATTTTGTTACAAAATAAATTGCTGTTCAATAATTTTGTACGAGTTTTGAGTGAATTATGTCACAAAATCAGGCAAGTTTGTACAGAATAACTTGGTGAACACTTGGCGCCCCATATCGTTGCACTCTGCTCTGATGAGCGGTACCAGCACTGCATGAACTTTGGGGGAAGAAACCTGCAGTAAAGCTATTTCGAGATTTTTAGGTTAACTTTGGACGTGAGTGATGTTGTTGTGAACATAAAATGAGTATAGTATTTGTGGGCTCTGTGTTTTCCCCTATTTGATCTATGTTTAGTTAAAAACTGATGACATTCTTCTTTACAACGCTGGTAATCTGTCACGGCAGCGCCCACAGTCTGAGGCTGAGCTGTAGTAAGGCTTGGCTAGTTGAACTCCCAGCGAAATGTCTAGCAGTAAATAGCTTACTGAGCGCTGCTTATTACAAGATTGAAATAGTATACTTTCCATTTGTTAAAACTACAGTTAACATTTGACGAGGGGGGGGGGGGGGGGATATGTGAATGCATCATTCATATTTTTTTCATTGTAGAAAAATAAACTCACAGTGTAGATAGCACTAGCAGGGGTGAAGGATGGGATGGGTGACGCGGGATTATGTGAATACATCAATCATTTTTATTTTCATTGTATTTGGGACCTTTCTATGCCACTGGCTGGGGTAGAGTGAGGGCAGGGGCATGATAGGGCCTGCCTTCACCATCCGCCATGTCCAACGGCGAATCCAGGATTTTGTGAGGGAGGGGGCCATTGCCGGATTAATGATTTCGTGATGGGAGGGGGCGCAATATTCGCAAAATTAATACTTCTATTTTTACTTAATTTTAATGTGTATTGTAGGATGTCATTGAACGCATGTATTGCTCATACATGTAAGTGTCTCATTGAATGTGAGAATTATAGGTGAATCTTCACTCGATTACTTAGTATAGAAAATACATAACTACTACCTATTTCTAACTAAAATTGTATTTCTTGCTATAGACTAATTAATGAGTGACCTCTACGATGACAATATTCCATACACAAAATATATATAACAAGGCCATTAACTTGCTAATTAATTTTACAACTATACTTAAGTTCTCATGTAATAAAACAATGAGCTAAATGGAAGCACTAACATCAAAAGAAACTCTTTTATCTCTATTACACACACTCTCTCTTTCTGTTATGTTTATATTCTCTACATCCATTTCTCTCTTTTCGTATATGTTTACCACCACTCTCTCTCTCTGTCTCTCTCCCTCTCCCTCTCTCCCTCTCCCTCTCTTCCTCTCCCTCTCCCTCTCCCTCTCCCCCTTATGTCATAATGATATCTAACATAGAATTAAAATATATTCTGTACATTACATTATACAATATATTTAACTGAGTATGTGGGAATGTTTGACTTAGTAATTGTGATCATGAGCACGTATGCATGATAATTTTCATGAACAAAAAAAATAAATAGATAAACTTATAAGGATGTAATTATCGACGGTGAAAATATTGAGAGTGCAATGTAAAAAGTTAACCCGTGGATTTCCACGGGTCCCGCTAGTATATTAATTAATAAAAGCTAACAGATCGCCTCACAGTAACATTTCTTTCAATATACCTTCCACTAAAACACTGTGAGTGACCACCAGCATTGTGTTCAAGGAACATTTCTTACAATATATGATATATATAACAATTCCAAATGTATATGTCTAACTATCCAACATAAAAAGAGATTTGTACATAAACTTTGAAGCATTCCTGCATGCATTGCGTCTTACACATTAATATTTCAAGGATCAGATATAAATTACTGTAATACTGTGAAGCTAGGAAAAAAACAGATACTGTTGCGCTCACACGCGTATTGCCGAACTCCGAATAATTCCCTGCCACGTACAATGGGAGGGAACTATTTTCAGCTCCATGAATTGACTGTCCAATCAGGAGCAATTTCAGATGACGTAACTATTTCTCTCTTCTTGCTATGCTATCTCTCCCGCGCACACAAACTCGCACCCTATTATCTCCAGCGAACATAAACCCTTGCATTGCCCTACACACATACGCACACACACACAACACACACACACTCACACACACACACCCACACGTTCAATCGCACACCGACACAAGCGCAGGATGAAGTAAGAAATCTTACTTTTAATCATTAACAAAACACCGCAATGCCATGTCGGGAAATGTTTAATTACGCATAGGCCTAATGGAAAAATAACTGTATAGACCCATTTCAGGAAGGGGGTTGGGGGGGGGGGGGGGGAGTGAGCAGCGGATAGGTTAACAATAATATTCATTTCAGGTAAGGTTTTATACCGAAGTTTGTATAAAAATGAGTTTGCATGTTGTGCGACCTACTGAGTTTATACTAGAATTACTTTTACGAAGAATATTTTACAGAACTATTATCATCGACGCTCAAACTGAAAGCGATCCTAAATGTTAAAAAAAAAAAATTATATCTAGTGTGTGGACGTCTCTTGACTTCAAACTCAGCACCAGCAACTGGACATACAATATTCTCAGAGGCTTACATGTCATGAACACAGGGATTTGAATGGATTTCGGGTGTTTCACCTGCAGCGAAAACTCACGTACCAGAAATAGTGAACTCTCACACAATTAACGGTGAACTAGAAGACATTTAAACCCAACCATCAAACAACATGTACAAACACACCTGTCTTTTCTCAAGAGATTGAATATATGATTTTATCAAAATACCTATTTTCGTCTCATGTGAGATAAGCAATGAAAACACAGCCCAGGTTTTATTTGCTCGAACACGGAGCATGAGATGAATCAGCATTTCGACTCGAATCTTTTGGAGCTCTTAAAACCGGAAGCCTAGAAAATCAGAGGCATGTTGTGCAAGATTCAAAGGGAGGAAGTGAACTGGACATTTTGAAAGAAATCATACAACAGTCATTTCGCTCGTCTTAACACAAATGTTACAAATACCACAGTGAGTCTCAGAAAAAAGGTTGGAAAAAGTTGGAAAAAGTCTCCTCAAATAAATATTTCAAAATATTTGTAGGAAATTTTCATAGGCCTACCTGTGGATAGCTTAGGGTCTCTTCTATCAAATGACACCAAAACCTTTGGCAATATCTTAAGCCTGGAAGAGCACAAGTCAAGCGACTTTTGCGAAAGGGTGCAAGATCCAGATTTGACAAGAATTGGTTATTTGCTTTGGCTGGTATTAACAAATTTGAGAACCGTTAAAAGTTGACAGTTGCATAAAGTCTCCCTAAATGAATATTTCAAAATATGTTCATGAAATTTGCATACCTATGGAAAGTTTAGGGTCTCTCCCATCAAATGGCGCCAAAATATCTAACCATATTTCATTCTTGATTGAGCAAAGGCCATTGTTGTGAAAATGGTGCTAAATCAATGGTTGACAAAACTGTGTATTGGTTCTGGATAGTATCAGAAAAGTTAAGAGTCTTGAAAAGGCTTAAATTTTCATATTCTGATCATTAAAAGGCATTTTATGAAAGAATAGGCTTTGCTTCCTGTATTTCCTGACAGATTTCATCAAAATGTTATGGTTTACTAAGAAAGGTAGCTTAAATGTAAAACTCGCCAAAATGAATAATTATTTCAAAAAACTCAATAAAATAGATAATTGCTCACTGAAGCACAAAAATGTTGATGAGATACGGAAGTACACGTATACAAAGACCGAACTATGTTCTTTCATTTGTCTATAATTGATCAGAACTTGAAAATTTCTAAGCCTTTTCATGACTCTCAACTTTGCTGATACCAGCCTGAATAAATACCAGTTCTTGTCAAGTCTGGATTTTGCACCTTTTCACAAAAGTGGCCTTTGCTCACTCGACATTATAAAATCGTCAGATCTTTGGGTGTCATTTATTAGAAGAGATATCCACAAGAATGAAATTTGCTTCGAATATTTTGAAATATTTATTTGGGAAGAATTTATAGATCTGACTGTTAACCTTTTTCTGGGACGCACTGAGATGATAGATTTTGAACATCGCCCCTTTATAATGATAATAATGATGATATTTTACACAATATACCACCTTAATTTTTTATGCAGGTAAGGCTGGGACATGTATGACATAGTAACGACTATTATATTTCGAAAGGTTGTGACGAGCTATTGTGTAAAAGTCTGTGATGTTATTATTTTCCAGTACTCCTAAGTATGTTAAATTGCACAGGATTGTGGATTGTGGATCCTTTGTTTAGTTGGTTGAGATGTCAAAAGAACCACAATTTGATTTTAATAGGTATTTGGGGGGAAGGGGCTTATCAGTTTGCAGAAAAACAGGGGAAATATTCAAAGATATATCAAGATACATTTAGATCAAACACTGGATAAACCCATACTCATGTACAGAAGTCAATATGCATTTGCATGTCATAGGACCTTTGATATTCTTATATCAGACCCTAATTAGTTTGATTTGATTGATTATCCATCTTCAGTAGATGTGAGATATATCGCAAATAATTATGTTCTCCACGCGATTATAGCAAACCACCAAACTTACGACAAAAGGTGAGGGATTTTCAACATATTTTTAATCCTTTCCATATTGAGTATGCTTACTAGATATACATCATTGACTTATCATGCTTATTACTGAATATACAACAATGATACTTACTATTAAATGCACATAATGATTTATAGCAAAGCGATATAGAACATTTCAAACCTATATTTTCAAACAAATATTTTTTTTTTACCGATGTAAAGGAATAAGCTGAAAATCAATAGTACATTATAACATTATAATTCATTTCCCATTTCAGGAGGGGTGTATACCCCATGTTTAGCCTACATCTTACCCCCTTTACAGAATAATCAAACTTACAAAGGTAATAAAAAGAGACAATGGAATTAAGAGCTTTTGCTTGAATTGCATTGCACTTATGAACGAGACAACAGAAAAAGGGAGACAGAGTGAGACAGGGACAATAGAAATAAAAGAGGGAGAGAGAGAGAAATAAATAGAAAAAAAGAAGTAGACAGAGAGACAATAGAAATAAAAGAACTAGACAGAGAGACAATAGAAATAAAAGAAGTAGACAGAGAGACAATGAAAATAAAAGATTATGCATTGACTGTTTTTTTTCAACCTTTGCTCAACATGTTGCATCATGCGAGCCTCGGGAAAGCTCCATCTGTTGCTCCAGAAAGCCTTAAATACAGATCACATCACCAAGCCAATCACCAGATCTGATCAGTTCACTACTAGATCATCACTCTGAAGACCAAAAGAAGCTTTCTTCTTGATCATCACTCGTCCGAGGCCCAGAATCTGGTAAGTTTTTCATGTTTACTGGACTAGAGATTTCTTCCAATTATTCTACAGACGAATCAGGATAATTGTTTATCACGGCCATGATTCTACCATGCGTGGCATGTAAATAAGTTTATTTCCATCGAATTTATGAAGATAATATTTATTAGGTGTATGCCTTTTCCACAGAAAATTATGCCAATGAAGTGTTCATTGATTGTTAGTTCTACAACCGCAAGAAAGAAACAAGACTGTATTCAAAGCTTCGCCTCTTCTTAAACCATTGATAAAGTGTATGTGTGTGTGTGTGTGTGCGGGGGGGGGGGGGGGGTGTAGTGTTCATGTTTGTATGCAATTACACCAGTGGTGTCTACTATCGTTGTAAAGGGAATTCATTGTTTCCCGTGTCGTTTAATTTCAGTCAAGATGCGTGCTTTTATCGCCCTTCTCTTCGTGGCTGTCGCAACTGCGGAGCTGGCGCCACTCCTTGAGAACATTGAGCCCATCCCAGGAAAGTACATCATCAAGTTGAAGGTAAGTATTCTTATCATTTGTTAACTCATCGACATTGTTCTACTCAAGACATGGGTTCCTGAGACCAAGACTAGAAACTAAACTTTCAATTAGTAGGTGTAACGTCTCGGGATCAAGCAAGACCGAGACATTGAAAACCTGAGACCGAGACAGGTCTCGCTACATCACGGCTCCTTAAGAACAGGGACTGTTTGAGGTTAAATGATTCAACTTGCATTTCTTTAAATCTTCAACACGTAATTTCTTTTCTCTCATTCCTCCACTATTTATTTATCGAAATTCCCCGTGTCCGAAAGGAATGGATAAATATCATATCAGGAAATTTTCGGGAAATAATAATTAAAACAAAATCAATATCAGGAAATTTTTGGGAAATAATTCAAAAGTAAAACAAAATCAATCTATATTTTTCGTCAAAAATTCGTTAATTTTAGTTGTAGTAGATCCATCTGAATGTGATATAGTGTCTATTCAATCGGTCAAGATGTAAAGAGAGAATGATGTACTCCATTGTATAATATAAGTTTATTTGAAATATTCTTCTATAAATTTAATTTCTCGAACGAATACTTTCGTAATTATGTGAAGCTGGGCCTGCGTCTTTTGAAAATGACTTTTATCAATCACTACATTCCATTATTGTTATGTCGTTGTGTATTTTTCCGACAAAATTATTCGAGAAAGACACTCACTTGTTCTGTTCCTATGGTTCCTGGCAACGCTGTAAGTGATCTGACAAACTTTCCCAACAAAATAAAATGGGAATGAGTATCACTTGTTCTGTTCCTGGTAATGCTTTAAGTGATCTGACAAACTTTCCCAACAAAATAAAATGCGAATGAGTATCACTGATACCCTTTATTCTATTTTAACAAAACAAGACACTAGTTATCCTTACATCACTATTACAGGATGGTTTAAACGTTGATGAAATCGCCGCTACTGTCCGTCTTTCTGGTGGAAAAGTTGGTAACATTTTCAGATACGCCCTCAGTGGATTTGCCGCCGAACTCTCAGATGATATTCTAGATGTTGTAAGTATTTGTTTAATATTTTTGTTGCGGGTTTCAGCTTACTCATGGGCGATTTTTTTTTAAATTGGTTTATGGGCATGTAGGATTGATTTCTGAATAAATGTTCTTTTCAGTAAAGTTCAGAAGTGATCTACATGATGGAATATGAAGTGATGACAATGATCTACCTGTTTAATGAAAATACTGAACTGCTCGTTTAAAGAGCTATGTTGATTTTTTCCGACCCCCAATTGCAAATAAATAATAAAGGTTTCATCAATTTTAGCAAATAAAATTTTTTTTTGCATAAAATGTACCCTTGATTATTGCCCTTATTGAGCCAGATTTCTCAAACAGACCGATAAACATCGAAGCGGGGTTGACCTGCTATGACGTCACTGGGTAGAGTTGATCAATTCATCCTGGTCAATTCATCCGGTGCATAACAAGCGCTATTGAAATCGTGTGTAAAAAAAAACAACATCAATGAGAGTGGCTTTCTTTGGGGGAATCCTTACGTTTTGTGGCAAAATGCCCCGTAATTGCGTTGTGTGTGTGTGTGTGGGGGGGGGGGGGGGGGGTGTTACAATGCTTTAAAGTACCCCAACATCAGTTTCTTCACTTTTCCAAAGCTCAATAAGCAACGGAAATTGTGGGTGACGGCGAAAAGATTTCACAGCAGCAACACAAAGCAAGCATGCACGAATTTGTAGCGACCATTTCGAAAAATCAGCCTTCGAACGTCACTGCAAGATTGACTTTGGAGATGTAGCTGGCCCGAAATACAAGGCTAGGTTGAAGAAGGATGTCTTGCCCACAATACAGAGCATCAAATATACTAATTTGATCTAATGTGAGCAACTTTCACCGTATTGTGAAATTGTATTGTTGAATCAATGCCGACATGGTCGTTCTTGCGCTGATTTTGTGGACTCAGTTCGAAGTCATAGTATCGTTTTTTCCAAAAAATGTCAAGTGACAAGTTAAACTAACCTTTATTAGGTGTTTCACGAGATATTTCACTGCTGTGACCAATATTAGGAAGAAAAGAGCGATTCTCGTAGAGTAGCTCTGTTCTTTTCTTTCACGGCAGTGTATCAGATCTAGCCCAGTTCTCAAGCAGAGCCCTACTGGGTTTCACCGCGTCGCTGTACATGTAGCCTACCATGATGTGTACGGGTCCGACTTTTTAAAGTTTTCGTGCATGTAAACTTGTGCGAGCTGTCTGAAAAATGGTTGCTTGTTGGAATAAAATGTAAACTAGTTTTCATATAATATTTAACAAAACTGATGGATTTGGAATCATAATTTTGAAGTATAAAAATCATGTCGAGCAAAGTTTCTCTTCACTCTCGGTTGCCAGTCCATGCTATGTTGCGCAGCAGTATACCGCGGAGGTCATACGACTCTACCCAATGACGTCAGTGCTAATTTGCATAGAAAAGTAAACAAGCTAGGATTTTGCCGAAATTGTACTGCGAGACAATTTCAAACCCTCAAAAAGGTGATTTTTATTTTTAAAAAATTGCACTTTCTAGTTGAGCTATTTGAAAAATTTAAAAAGGATTGTTTTCTTTGATACACAGATTTTAATATTACCAAATAAAAACGCATACCACTTCTTTTCTCAGTATGAGCTCTTTAATTAAGATGTTAGGAAATTTATTTCCACGTTGAAATTACGAATAATATAATTGGTACATCTCGTGAAATTGAGGACCTCATGGAAAAACAACCGTATATCATACAGCTTCAGTGCAGGGATTATCCGTCAGATTTGTATTTTCTGATAATGTTTGACTGATGATTTACTTTTACATGACTGCTTTATAGAAAAAAAGAATATGCTTGTAGATAAGCAATCAGGGGAACTGACGTCTTTAAGTTCCATCCGAGGGACTTGGTAATTTAGGATTCATGCCTTTCAAAGGGCCCTAGCGATTTGCTTTGGTTTGGAGCTTTTTAACTGTATAATTCGTAATTGATTACGCAACTTAAAAAGACTAACCAACAAACAATACCTCACATAAAAATAACGTGTCCAATGTTTATCTTTTGCACAGGTCCGAGGTCTTCCCGCCGTTGAGTATGTCGAGCAGGAGGGTGTCTACCGTACTCAAGCCGTCGGGTCTTGGGGTATTGATCGTATCGATCAAAGAGATCTTCCACTCAACAACAAATATTCAAATCATCAAGGAAGTAAGGACAGCACAACCTTTTACAATTTAAGTATAGGATGAAAGGGCCAAAGGGGTGGGGGTTATTTCATTTTAACAAACATTGTGCAAAATTATCGGAGATGCTGCCAATCAATTGCTTACATTTCAACTCATTATGTGCGAATCAAAAGAACAAATCTTAAATACCAGCTAGGAGATTTTTCAAGAAGATCGTGGTAACCTATTTTGCTCTTATTTGTCACAGACACTGGCAAAGGCTACACCATTTGGGTGATTGACACTGGCGTAAGGGCATCCCACAACGAATTCGGCGGCCGTGCCAAACAAGTAGCGAACTTTTTTGTCGGTAACAACGTAAGTTAGATCCTGTTTTTCATCATTTTTACAAACATCATTTGATTATTGACACTGAACATGATTTTATTGTGGTGGATATCATGAGGTGGTGGGGCTAGAGATAGGAATAATTTCAGACGGACGTTGGCGACCATGAAGAGCAAGACCTAGATACATGGCGAGATGCCACCAATTTCCCTGTTGCTCAACGCAGAGCACGCTGGTGACTGCTGGTTCTGCCCTGCCCAAGCAGGGGCACTACCCCACCTTCACGGATATAATTGCACGTAATCTTAATCCCAATCCCGAGATAGAAGACAGTCCAAAGATCATGATGAAAGAGAGCGAGTGGTGTCGAAGATGAACTACATCTCGGCTGCAGCCGTCTCACTGTGACGAACCTTAGTCTTAAAGAACCTTTAAATCGAGAGTTTGTACATTATTCCTTAAAAATTCGAATAATAATAGTAGATGAGAAATGCTATGGTGGCTGTAAGAGACACGTTATGTTATGTTAAAATGAAAAACATTTAGACTCAAAATCCTAAGGGTAAATTTTTTTTTTTTTTTTAACTTTTGAATGGTCGCTGTATAGGTCTTTTAGTTGTGTACATTTTTTTTCTCTACACCGGTCGATATTGTTGATCATTTAGTTCCAATTTTATTCGCAGCATTGCACCATTCGTCACGTTGAGGTCCACCAATCGGGGCGGATCTAGGAAGTGTAAAGGTGTAGGGGGGTACACCTTCGAAAAAAAAATACAAAAGGGATCAAAATTTTTCTTGTGTACTTAAAGATAAATTTGAGTTGCACTGCACACAGAAATGTGTGTATGGGACTGCACACAGATGTGGCATGAATATTCGGCCCGAACACTTCAGCTATTTACCGTCATATTTCGAATATAAGAGCATTTGAAAAGCATCCTTTTCAGGGGATATTTCTACAATGATATTCTTACAAACTGACATGAAAAGAAGGAGAAAGCTCACAGATTATTTTTTACCTTCTCCAGAACTCTACCTTCTCTTTAACAGTTTAAGGCATGCCTATTGGGTTTTAAAAAAAAAGAGGGGGTGAGGGCACGGGCCGGTCATATTCCCTTGAATCCTCCATTGTACACCATCATTTTACATGATATTGTAACATTTGCCTGTGAAAGTGCAAATGAACAGGTAGTCCTGAACTTCATTGTTTTGCATGTCAGGAGGATTGCAACGGACATGGAACCCACTGCGCTGGAACAGCCGGCTCCAAAACCTACGGTGTAGCTACGAGTGTCAATATCAAGGGAGTCAGGGTTTTCGGCTGTTCGGGGAGAACAATCACCAGTTCAGTCATTAGCGGTAAGACACATACCCGTTTTATCAGCATTATGAGATAAAGTGACAAGGTATCGTCTGTTTTTGGAATACTGAGAAGACATTGATAGGGAAATCGGCACCTTTTATCTTGTCTTTGATAAAACAAACGAACAAAAATAACAAAAAGCAAACAAATACAAAAACGGGGGGATGGGCCTTCCTAGTCTCCTGGTTCCGGAAGACAAACAGTCATCCACCCCTGCCTCTTCAATCATGTCAATGAAAAGTGTGAAATACAAATATGCGTTCCTCTGCCAAGATGCACAACAGCATAATTATCTTATTCTTCCTCACAATGGATATTTTTCTTCTTAATAGGAGTGGACTATGTGAGGAAGAATAAGGATAGCAATTCCATAGCCTCGATGTCTCTTGGAGGAGGCACTTCAAAGTCCCTGGACGATGCCGTCAAGAACTTGATCAATTCAGGAGTTCCCACCGCCGTAGCATCTGGTAATGACAACAAGGATGCTTGCAAAGTCTCTCCAGCTAGTGTTCCCTCTGTAAGTTCAGCTCATCATAAATTATTATAGAACGCTTTTCAAATAAAGTCATGGACATTTTACATAGTATTAACCCAGACAGTTTCTACCTCCCCAAGGTGATGATGATCATTCAGATTCCCAGCTTGTAATCAGGAATATTGTGTTTCCACTAAAATTATTCGATTTTTGATACACGACTACAAAATGTCCGATATGTTTGCATATGCAGTGTTAGGATTGGGTGAAATTCGTTTTACCGACTGTATATATATATAATATTCAAATATATGGTGACGATAAAAAAAAGTTTACCAAACTTGGATAGCTTCTTTTTCTTTTTAGTTTGAAGCTACCAAATCTAGGTATACTTTTTTGATACGCACTGTATTCGACTTCCTCAGAAATTTATTCTGAAACAGTTATAACGAGAAGATACAATCACTCAGAAAGTAATTCCTTGATTAGATTTTTTTCAAGGAATTCATCAAGACCTTGACATCTGTCAAGATGATCCATCAATTAATTCCATGCCCTTTGAATGGTTATGCCTTCTCTTTGTATTTTGTGAACTATTCTCACACACTTCTACTGATTGTGACAGTTAGTGTTGGTTTTTTTTGGTTTTTGTCATGCCTTTCTGAGTGATTGTATCTTCTCGTCACTGGCGTACTGGTGAGGGGGCTTGGGGGCTGCAGCCCCCCGCAAAGTTTCACGACCAAAAAAGGAAAAAGAAAAGGAAAGAAAAGAGGGAAAGGGAGAAAGAAGAAAAAGAAAGAAAAGGAAGGGGAAAAGAAAGAAAAGGAAGGGGAAAAGAAAGAAAGGAAGAAAAAAAAAGAAAAAGAAAAAAAAAATCCTTTTCATTAACCCCCGTCTAGAACTTCAATATTTTTTATGATTACAGTAGCACGTCTTTTAGAACCTATAAATGGCTGAATTATACCAACCCAGCCCCCTCCCCCATTTATGATAGGTTTATACAGTATCATGAAATTTCTTTCAAAACTGAGGGAAAATATTTGTAATATATATTATTGCAAGCAGGGGCGCAGTTCGAGGAGATGGACTGGGTGACACTTCCCCCGGATATCTGGAAAAACATGAAAAATATATATAATAATTAATGAGTTAAAGCTTCGATAGACCGAATGTACGAGAGGGTCCAGTAGACAGAAGGTTCTATAGCCCGAATCGGCAGGAGGGTCCAATAGTCCGAAGGTTCTATAGATCGAATGACCAACGGGTCCGATAGTCAGAAGGTCCGATAGATAGAAGGTTCTATACACCGAATCGGCAAAAGGGTCCGATAGTCCGAAGGTTCAGTAGGGGTCCGATAGTTAGAAGGTCCGATAGACCGACAATAAATACGTAAAAAGGGTAAAATAGTGGATAAAATGATAAGTGGGTAAAAAATAAGTGGCTAAAATAATTTGGGCGTTATGTTTTCAGATGTTTTCAAATGTGGGGGCGGGAATACCCCCAATACCCTTCCCCTCCCACTTTTCATGCCTGAAAAGTGGGTTCCAACCAAAGAAAAAGCAAAAAAGGAAGAGGTTGAAAAGGAAAGAAGAAAAGAAAAGAAAGGAAAAGAAGAGAAAAAGAAAGGAAGAAATCAGAAAGGAAAGAGAAGAAAACAGAAATTCAAAAACTTCGCTCACTAGCATTACCACACTACCATTATATTATTTTCATTACTGATATTAGTTATTAATATAATCGCCATATTTATGTATATAAACCAATGCCAGTTATATATTAATAAGTCATATTCTTATGGAAGTTATTTGGTCTGCATCTTGAATCTCTAGCTAATGTTATGCTATTTTTCTACTCAAAGAATGTTAACAACGTAACTGAAAAGAATCGAGCGGCAAGTTGACCTAAAGGGGCTAAAGAGATGAATTTTCAGAAATAACGGCCTGTGACAGTCTCTTCCCAATATGAGAACGGAAGATGCCGATGACATGTTACACAGATTAAGAGAACGGAATAACAATACACTAGAACCTATTCTCAGGATACGCAGTTCTTATTTTTTTCTCTCTCGTTCGCTCGCTTTGCTCGCTCATACAATCAAGAAACTAGGCCTAGATTGTTTCTTGCAGCAAGCACCTCTTACGTCCTGCAGCTCAAAGAAGCCCGAATATTAAGATATTCGGGCAGTAAGGTATCCGACTATTCTCGAATTCCGCCCCCCACCCCCCAAAAAAGGTATAATTTACCCGACAGAGTCCACAGACTAAAATTTGCCACAGGGTAGTATAATGGGTGTAGTCGGTGAACATTCCAAAAAGGATAAAAGCTGACATCATAGCTGGTAGGAAAATATCACCTGACAACCCTAAAAAAAAAATGGAAACGCCCCCCTCCCAAGAAGGTGGTAGGGCCTAATTGAAACAATTTCATGTTTATCGGTCAGAATCTTTTGTTGTCAGATACTTTTAATGAAAAAAAATACTTCGGGCATGATGGGCCTCGGGGCTTTAGTGTGCATCTATAATTAGATTTCCATCTTTCAAAAAATGGTCAGCGTTCCCCATTGCCAATAAATCGGTTTAGTGGCAAAATTAACCAGAGGGGGGGGGGGGGGGGGGGGGGCTGAGCTGCATGGGTTTACCACCCCCGCCCCACGGTGATGATGATGATGATGCTCCGATAAAATACTTTTAACATGTTGAAAATGTATAAAACAAAACTTTAAAATAAGTTCCTCGTTATTTTTTATTTTTTATTTTTTATTTTTATTTATTTATTTATTTTTTTTTTTGGGGGGGGGTGGGAATACAGACCTAGTGCATCAGTTTATTACAATACACATAAAAGAAGATAACGCATTACCCTTTTTCTTTTATGAGATAAAACTATTAAAAACTTATTGTATCCACTTATTTTACCTTTTTACGTTATTGTCGGTCTATCGGACCTTCTAACTATCGGACCCCTACTGAACCTTCGGACTATCGGACCCTTTTGCTGATTCGGTCTATCGAACCTTCGATCTATAGAACCTTCGGACTATCGGACCCTCCGCCGATTCGGTCTATAGAACCGTCTGTCTATTGGACCCTCTCGTACATTCGGTCTATCGAACCTTCTATCTATTGGGTGTCGGTCTATCGGACCCGCTAACTATGGGACCTTCTAGCTATAGGGCTGTAACTTATTTAGAATATGGAGTGGTCTAGAATGCAAAGTTTAACTATTCATAAAATAGAAAAATTCTCTCGCTCGGTCGCTCCGTTCCCTCGTTTAATACACTTAAACTTTAGATTTAAAAAATTATATAAGCATTTATTACATAGGAAGAGAGAAATCGTCCCCTTAAATTGAAAGTCACATAAAATTTAGGTGCAAATATTCACTCTTGAATGATAAGCGCCTTTAAAAGTAAATAAACAAACAACAATTGTCTTAATGGCGATTTATTGTTTCCTATCACCATAAGAGAAGAGAGAAAAACGTGGATGTTATAAGCTCAGACTTTTATTTACCTGTGTGTAAATAAAAGTACTGTTAGATGCAAAGTTTCAAACTACAAAACGTAAAATTTTCCGGCTCGGTCCCTATAAGTGACCTCAAAAAATAGAATATTTATATAAAGGGTGTTTATAAGTGCGACATTAATTTTCATGGTATTCTTACAATTTCAGTTCTTACTGGCTCAGCCCCCTCAAAAGTTTCGGCTCATTACTCCAGTGCTTCCCGTTATAACTGTTTCAGAATACATTTCAGAGGAAGTCCCGGTTTCGTGGGTCATACTTTGATTAGTAATCATTTCACTATGTTCTTCAATATTACGCGAACCAAAGAGAATATAGAAGTAAATTCATCATCATCATTATATATATATCAAATATAGAAGTTCTGCTCGGAAATGAAATGTAGTAAATTACAAACAATAAATAATGAAACTCCGTAGACAAGTTAAACATAACGAATTTTCGCCCTTAAGGCTTTATCACGTATGACTTATTTGATATGAAACATGAAATAATTTCATCTATTCATTTCTTTTCAAATATATATATATATATATATATATATATATATATATATATGTGTGTGTGAAAGAAATTGCGAGAATAACGTTGCGTAGCTCAATCAAAGTTCCCCAGAGCTGTCCTCCCTTTTTGAAATTTTTGCAAAGGCTGAAAAAAAAATGTCTCCGCCGGGAATCGAACCCGGGTCGTTGGCTTAGAACCCCAATGCCTTAACCACTAGACCACGGAGACGGTTAGTGGTTTCGGCGACACCAGATTCAATTGACCGACAGATTGACAAATCCTCAACCTTATTAATTAATTCCTTTGTCGGGGGCAGGTGAGTTTTGAACAGTGTGTGTATGTATGTGTGTGTGTGTATGTATATGTGTGTGTATATATAATATATATATATATATATATATATATATATATATACACACACACATATACATACACACACACATACATACACACACATATACATACACACACATATAAAGGGCAAGTAGAGCAGGTGGCCAGGGGCAAGTTCAAATATGATATATGTGAATTGCCATGATTGCAGATATATACAGTGTTTTAAGGGTATTTGACTAAATACGTGATTTTAAGGATATTTGAATGCTACGCCATACGTGACGGGCATGAAGACTTTTACAGTAACATTCTATTTCTATTTGCATCATTATCATTATGATGTCTTTCATTGTAATTATATGTGCATAGTCATCACGTTAAATTTCCAACGGTTGTTGATAAAAATCAACGCAGTCAATGTTTCTTATTGTCATCATGGTCATGTTTACTGAAATAGAAATTACACTATTAATAAAGATTTAACTATATTACAGGCAATCACTGTTGGAGCAACTGATAAGAATGACAAACGTTACTATGGCTCCAACTACGGAAATTGTGTGGACATCTTAGCCCCTGGTGTTAGCATTAAATCCTTGTGGTATAATAGTAACACTGCTACCAATACCATCACCGGAACCTCTATGGCCTGCCCACACGTCGCTGGTATGACTTTAAACTATTGCTTATTGTATATAAAATATATAAATGGAGGGAGCAATAGTAGTAGTAATTTGGTCTTATTTACCCAGGGTAGCCGAATCAGATGTAATACTGCACTTCCTGCGGGCCCTGCAGTTATCATTACCCCTGTATTTCCAGGTACCCTTTGATACACCTGGGTCGAGAGGGACAAACTAATGTGGCAGAGCAAGGATCGAACCCGGGACCTCGCAAATACATAGTATAAGAGTCAACAGCCCAATTTCTGTGTCAAATATTCTACGGGAGTTTTCTTTTTACAAGCCACAATAGCAAGACTGGGTTTATTGCTCTAACAGAAGTGAAATTGCGGAAGACTCCTTTCCCTCTTTAAATTTCAGTATTTGTTTAGCATTTTTGCGTCAAATTTATAGTTGGCGTTTCATGAAAATAATAACATTCTCTAACATTTTGTTTCAAGTTGCTGCATTTTGTTTCTCTTGCTGATGTCGAGATAGATGCCATGATATTACATTTAAATAGCTTTTTATATGTTGGGACAGGATTAGGTATAGTACTGGGTCCAGGGCCCAGTTTCTTAAAACTTGTTATCAATAACAACTGCCCCATTTCTATGAAAAATTGGCTCTCAGCCAGTCAGATTCAGGGATTTCAGTAGCTAATAACAATTATTATAACTTGTTATTGATAACAAGTTTTAGGAAACAAAGCCCTGGTTTGAAGGAAGAAATGCGACTGACATGACTGATGTATTAGATTGACCTTACGGAGCAATTGTCGCTGGAGGATGTGTGCTACAATCCAATCCAATTTCGCTTCATGTCATAATTATAATTACGGTCCCTGTTATAATTATGTTTGGTATTCAGAAAGGATGTAAGCTGTGTTTGAATGACTATAATGAATACTTTCTTCCATTCAATGACATAATTTATATAGGTGCCATTGCTCTCTACAAGAAGAACACGGGTAAAATGCTGTCAAGCACCTCAAATAACAAGATCAAGAACCTGAAAAGTGGAACTCCAAACAAGCTCCTCTACGTCTAGGTTGGTAGAATTCCACATTTAGTTTTTCTTTTCATATTTTACGTGTGCCTGTAAATACGTCCACACATGTATGTTTTGTGGCCTTTCCTTTTATCTAGGCCATTGCGTTGATTTAGAAGATGCACTTCAAACAAATACTTTAACCAGGGGCCTGGGAGGCGGGGGTGCAGGGGTGCTGCAGCACTCCCTGGAAAAAAATCAGGGGTGCGCAGCACCCCTGCAATTTGTTTTTTCTTTAAAAAGTAGTTAAAAGAGACCCTAAAACGCTGAGGACCTGTCTTTTTTTTTTTTGCTTGTCAGACATTTTGGCTCACAGCACCCCCAGTAAGAAAATCGTTCCCAGGCGCCTGCCCTGACTTTAACCTATGCAAATTCACCAAATTCAACGGATTTACCCCACGTCTTTTCCGCTTGAATGATCTGATGATTGAATAAAGTTTTGTCCTTCACTAACAATATTTTCCTGTTTCATTTCGTATAAAATATATAATTATTCGATGTTAATTTTAGTCGTTGTTTGTCCAAATATCAACGAATTCACAGCCTCATTGACATTTCCCCCCAGAAAATATAAATTTTATCATAATACTGAGATATTTCTTTTAGATTATTATTTAAATTAGTAATGTTATTTTCTCAACGCTTATTGATGACTTTGTTAAATTGGCAAAATTTTGTGTTCTGTTGTCTTTGACTTTCAGGGAATCACGCTGGCTGGAAACCTTCCATACGTAGACCAAGCATGAAACTTGAACATCAGAAAAGAAAAACACTAATTGCTTGAAAATTCACTTCTAATAATTTCAATATCAGCTAACTTTCTGTTAGCATGTTTAGTTTTAAAGTGTCTGAATTTAAAACGTATTTGTAATACATGGACATTTGCTCCGCTACAGTGGGAAATGAATCTCAGGAGAATGGATAATAATTTCATTGGATTGAAATGACAAACCCCGATGAATTGTTTTATTATTAGACATCATCAGACACCTATTAATGGAAATCATACACGCATCGCATCGCATCGCAACAAAATCCTGCGATGCGATGCGAGGCGATTGCTTGCGATATTGGAAAAATTGCCTGCTGTTGCGTCGCAGAACTTCTCACACTGCACAATCTCGGGCAATCTCCTGCGATGCGACGCGATATCGCAGAAAATCGCAGTGTGAGGCGGGCTTACGATAGCGAAATAATTTCGAATGCTTCAAGGAATAAACTGCAATGAAATTCTACCTGTATAACTGACTTGACTACCTTCCCTATATGTCAATAGAACTTCGAATTCTTTAACGAATAAAACTTCAATGAAACTCTATCTCACTTTGACTATACGTTCTATCAGTCAGTCTTAAACCAAGCGGAATAAATATGTGTGGTGTTGCTTTGAGTGATAATACATCGAACTGATATGTATTATGGTTGATAATATACCGCAAGCTGGTTCAACAGTTGGTTATTTCCATACTATGTGCCGTTAGTGGTTATGGGATTATACCTCAGTCTTATGGCCGAACCGATCCCGGACCGACTTGAAACCGACCGATTCTTGGTCATTGGTGGCAATGTAATTTTGTGTTCGGTCTGCTGTCGGTCTGGTGTCGGTCTTGTTGGTGTGACTGGGGTATACCACTGCAAAAACCAGGGAGTTAATCCAACACCATATCGGTATCAATATTGGGCTACACCAAAAAACGTGTTAAAATACACCAGTTTGATATTGGGCTACACCGGATAAGTGTTAATACAATAACAGTTAGTGTTATAAAACAAATCCAGTTTGATTTGAAACTGGTGTTGTTTTAACTCTTATCTGGTGTAGCCCAATATAGATACCGAGATGGTGTTGAATTAACACCCTGGTTTTTGCAGTGTAGGGGTATTAGCACTAGCCCGATAAAACATTAAAATGGCATTAAACTGGCAAAACTTGCACAGCGCCACCTTCCAGTAACTGCTAAATTGACATTATAATTTGAAAATTAATTGCATTTTATTTTGAATTTCGACAAACAACTGTTTGGAAAATAGGCACATTTTAAATTTCAAACTATTATTTTTGACGTTGCACATGTGGAAAATTGCCTATACAGATATATTCTAAGCTTCTAAAATCCAGAACTAGAGGCACAGACGCTTATCAAATCCTGTTGAAAGATGGCGCCATTAGGAGCTTCAATTTACTGTCACTTTAAACCCTACCCTCAACCAATCTAATTCTAACTTTATGCCTTTATAAGATCAAAGGTGAACAGAACCAAACTTTTGTTGAAAAAAGGGCTACCGACTGAAAAAAAAAACAGAGAAAGTGGAAGACTGAAATAAACTTAATTTGAGAGTTTGAAAGCGAGGAAATTGACGAGAGTGGAGTAGTGAAAGAAAATAAAAGTAAGAGTGGGTGGTGGGGGGGGGGGGGGGGGGGGGGGGGAGTGAGATGGTGACAGAAAACGACGGGAGGAGACTGAGGGAGGATAAGAGAACAAGTAGCTCCATGGGGGAAGAGAGAGAGACAGAGAGAGGGGAGAGAGGGAGGGGGAGAGAGAGAAATGTAAAAAGAGACTCGCAGGGGGAGGGGGGAGTGATAAATATGAATTTCGTGAGGTTATTCTTGAGGAGGTGAGAGCTTGAGCGAAAAGCCGGTTGGTTTGGAGAGAGATTCGAGTCAATTAAGAAAACAAGTTGAATCAGAGAAAGAGAGAGAGAGAGAGAGAGAGAGAGAAAGAAAGAGAAAGAGAGAGAGAGAAAGATGGGGGGGGGGGGTGGAGGTGAATCAACACTGTTTCCAGTGGTTTTGTTCTGGTGAAGGTGAAAAATATCTGGTGAGTTTTCTCATCTTTTTTATGTCAGTTTGGAAGAACATCAAAGGTTGCTTTTAAAATGCCCAACTATTCCAAATAGACAAGACTAGTTTGGACCAATCTTTCATGCTTCAAAATCTGTAGTCCCACATATCCATTTCTATGTGTAATGCATGTGATTTTCAGCAAGATAGAGACAATTTATTTTCAAAGTTTCAAACTTTATTGATTTTCCACATATGTCTTGACATTTTTTAACAGAACTTATCAAAATTGAGAGCAAGAACAAAATAATTATATACATTGATATACATAGACATATAATTGAGTAGACTTGGGTATCATTTACATTAATAAAGCAATTAGTATGATGTAAACATTGCAAAGGAAAACATGAGTGGAGAGGTCTATTAAGAAATCAAGGAAAGCATTACTTGTATCTCATAGACCCCTGTCTAATTTATATGATGCCACATTAATTTCAATTGATTTACAATGTTTGTTGGGAGCTCATAATCGACTGTACATCGATTACAAATATCGGAAACGAGCACTTCTACAAAACATTTTTATTGCTTTTAGCAAATTGAAATTAAAGATCAACTGCTAATTAATTAAAGTAATTTTAGAAATGTTAAAATATAAGTCCAAGTACTCAAAATTGTTTTAAATGCAAAGGGGAAAAAAGATAGAAAGCAACTAGTTATAATATTTAGAAAAAAATCAATTTAAATATACTTATACCTTCAACAGATGAATAATCTTAACTTGGGTAAGATTATTGCCGATCGTGCGGGCATATCCCTGCAAGCAACAGACGAGTAGTCTATACTTTTATTTAGTGTTTTCTTAATGTAACGAAAATTTACGGCTAATTAGTTACATGTATTTGAATAATTTTTTGAAATGTTGTTATCAATTTGAAGTTCTCAAAAAGTGGTTTTAAATGCAAAAAATTATAAACACGAAAAAAAAAAGGAAAAGAAAAGAGAATCAGGTTTGGGGGATGTCAGCTGACACCATTATCTTATCAGGGGAGCGTTTCATCAAGCGTTTTGTCAGTGATTTTTACCGACAACTGTTATAAGCTACTGAAATCCTTGCATCTGATTGGCTGAGAGCAAAATTGTCGGTAAAAATCACCGACAAAACACTTGATGAAACGCTCCCCAGGTTACGTCAAGCCTTCAAGGACAGCAATGGAGCATACGGGATATTACAGCTAATTGGTCACATGAGTGCGCACACAATGATAAGCCCCGCCCAGTTATACGATAATAAGCCAGTTCATAATTACAATTTGCGCATGTGCAGATAAAGGTCATTTGCACCAAGTACAACTGACCTTCATAGGCTGTCGTTTTGTACGCACCATGATATGCACATCAGTATAATTTTGCTTGTTAAACAAGTAGTGCTTCCACCAAAACAAATACGTGTGCGCGTATATATTGGGGTCATGTCAGGGTCATTTATACCATGAACTAATTATGAACTGGCTTATCGCATGATACAACGTTCAGACAAGGAGATGCTGATTCTTTATCGAGGTATGCCCCATTTACACTTGCCTGCATTTTGGTCCCGCACTGGGCCGCATTATTGCGGACCAGTGCGTGCCATGGGGTCAAGTTTGATTCACGAACAATTTAGGCCATGTTTACGCCAAAGTGAATCATTGTTCATGCATCAATTTGTCATTCATTTTCACGATTGTTCGGGATCGACTGGATTAGTACAGTCAAAGACTTTTAATAGTATCAAGACAGATTACTTACATCCGTAGTACATTTTGGAGGCGTAAATTGCTGTGTTAAAAACAGACTCGGAAAAATACGTTCTTCAAAGGTACAACACGTGAAAAGAAGTTTTTTCAAGTCTGATTTTTGCACGAGAAAAAGGATGGATAGTTCAAAAAACATTTCTTGAACCTTATTTGTTAAAAAATGCCGCTATGAATCCCTGGGATCATGCCTGCTTTTTGACAGAGTCATCTGCCATAGGGTTAACACGTGAAAACATGAATTTTAAAAATGATTATAGTTCCTCTAGTATTACCTTGAATTTAGTGTAAATGTGACTTACATGTAATTTGAGACTCTGAAAAAGCTTAATGGAGGCCCAAAAATGCAAGGGACGCCGCATAAATCCCCGGGAATATGCATGCTTTTGGCCTTCCATCTCCCATAGGTTAACACGCAAAAACGGGGAGTTTTGAATAATTATAATTCCCCCAGAATTAAATCAAAATTTTGAAAAATGTGCCTTGAATAAAATCTAAAGCTCTGAAAATGTATATTTAAGACTCAACTAGTTGAATAGACCCCGCATAAATCCCCGGGAATATGCATGCTTTTGACCCCCCCCCCCCCCCCAAAGTCTCGCCTGCCATAGGTTTACACGCGAAAACAAGGAATTTTAGGATGGTTATCATTCCCATAATTTTTATTTGAAAACATAAAAAATGTGATTTACATGAAATGTAAAGCTCTGAAAAGGTATAATTAAGGCTTGATGGGTCCAGTAAACCCCCCATAAATCCCCGGGAATATGCATGCTTTTGACGAAAAACGTCTCGCCTGCCATAGGTTAACACGCGAAAACAAGGAATTTTAAGGATGGTTATCATTCCCATAATTTTTATTTGAAAATATAAAAAATGTGATTTACATGAAATTTAAAGCTCTGATAAGGTATAATTAAGGCTTGATGAGTCCAGTAAACCACCCACCCCCCCCCCCCATAAATCCTCGGGAATGTGCATGCTTTTAGCCTTCCAGGTCCCATAGGTTAGCACATGAAAACAGGGGTTTTGAAATCAATTTAATTCCCCTAGTATTTATTTGAAATTATGAAAAATGTGATTTACATGAAATTTAAAGCTCTGAAAGGGTATAATTGAGGTTTGATGAGTCCACTAAACCCCCCATTAATCCCCGGGTATATGCATGCTGTTGGCCTTCCAGTTCCCTTAGGTTAACACATGAAAACAGGGGTTTTGAAATGATTGTAATTCCCCTAGTATTTACTTGAAATTATGAAAAATGTGATTTACGTGAAATTTAAAGCTCTGAAAGGGTATAATTGAGGCTCGATGAGTCCAATAAATCAAGCACAAATCCCCGGGAATATGCATGCTTTTGACAAAAAACTAATAATTTGCCATACTACACGTGAATTCCAATATTGTTATCGATGACCTAATGTGGGCGTGTACCGATCACGTGAGATCGACGACATCCAATGAGAGCGTGCGCTAGCAGACGACCATGTAGCAGACGTACGTCCGCCCGTTTGGTGAGGGGTGGCAAGAATTTTTTCACCCGCCGGCCCTCCGACAGTTGCTCAGTGGAGGGGGGTGGGGTATCAGATTTTATGGGTCTCTGACAAGCCAAAAAAAAAGTTATCAGTTCTAAAAGGGGGTTTACAATTTAACCCCCCCCCCCCAACCTAAATCCGCCACTAATCCATGCCCGGACTGTCACGTCAGTCTTGCGGGGTGGGCCTTTTTTTTTTTTTTTTTTTGGAGGGTTAATAGAACAGAACTAAATTTGGTGCTTGATCAGGTTTTTCAACATTTTAGGCAAGAGCCCGTATGCCACCTTGGGTTTCAAAAAGGGGCCGCGGCCGATTCGCCCCCCCCCCCCGCCTTGATCCGCCCCTCCTATTCTGTCATGGATGTGAAGAATAGGACTGCACAATGTTGGTGGTCGATCTCATTAAATTGAAAGATTGGGGGAAAAAAACAATAAGAGATCATTATTTTTTCCTCAATTCTATTGGAGTCATTTTTTACAGATCGGTTGTAAGAGAGAATAAGAGAGTATGAGAAAAAATGAGAGGGGGAGGAGCCCGGCCCCCCACTCAGTATTATTTAGGGTACGCGTATGCTTATTCCCTCCCTTTGAAAGCACCCCCCTATCTCAGGGCTGCCAAAATTTCTGAACCCCCCTATCGCGGGCTTTGCGCGGGCTTTTCCTGCCTTGGAGACCCCCCTAAATTCAGTACACTGCTCAATGTACCCCCTATCTCAGGTGAGCTCTCATTCCAATCCCATATCTCAGGACAGACACCAACCCCCCTCCCAAGTAAGCTGTCATTACAATACCTTGGAAGAGATGTTTTTTATGTTCAAAATGGTATCTCAGAACTCAATGCAGTCATAAGAAACCAAACGAAAATGAAAATCTCATGACATAAAAGTTTTTTTAATGGTAAGATATTTCATAACCCCCCTTTTTTAATTTCTCAGGTGTCGAAGAGAGAGAGAGAGAGAGAGAGAGGAAGGAAAACACCCCCTTTTTAATGAAATCTCCGGGTGAAAGATATAAAACACCCCTTTTTTTTACAATTCACGGGCCGGATTGTGTCGCTCAAAAAAATACCCCTTTACCGGAGATTTCGGGAACACGCATGCGGTCCCTTCGACCTCCGAGTGGGGGGGGGGGGGGGGGGGGGGGGGGGGGGCGGGTGGAGGAGAGAGAGAGAGAGAGAGAGAGAGACAAAGAGAGCTGAGGCAAAAGTAATGGGATATTCCTACAAAGCCAGAATAGGACTGGTAATAAATAAATTATATTATCAGCTGCTATTGTTGGTTACTTGTTTATTCAATTCAAAACACGGAGGCCATTTCCCCCCTTTTTCGTACAATCGGTATAGGCCCTATTGCGTTGGTGATGGCTGTTTTCTTCGCCTGTCGTCTCAGATTTCTACAGCAGAATATTACAAATAACTTACCGTTGTAAGAGAGAATAAGAGAGTATGAGAAAATGAAAGCCTATGAGGAGGGGGGGGGGGGGGGGGGGGAGAGGGGGCAAAGACAGCTGGGGCAAAAGAAATGGGATAATCCTACAAAGACAGAATAGGACTGGTAATAAATAGATTATATCATCAGCTGCTATTGTTGGTTACTAATTAATTCAACAAAAATATAATCGTTGGATTAATATTTACAGACCCCCTCATGGTTCTATAAATTCATTTTGTGAAGATCTTGATAATTATATTCTAACACTTTCAACATTCGCATTATCAATAAATGTCTGTTTGTATAATTACTGATACATAGGCCAAGACAATATCAGTAATTAACATAATTTTATTTATGCAGATTTAGCTATTTGCAAAAAACGATTAATGGGATGCTGTTGGATGACTTTAAAATATAAAGTCCAGTTCTCCCCTCCCTTTAGACATGCAGGTATGATTGCTTTCGGGTTTTTAGAGATCCCAAAGATTCCATTCGAAATGCTAATTTATCTCATGCTATGAGCTCATGCTATTCGAGCAAATATAACGTAGGCTGCATATATTTCCGTTGCTTATCTCATGTGGGACAAAAATAAATGATTTTATACAATCATAATCTTGGATCTCCTGAGAAAAGACAGGTGTGATTGTTCATGCCGTTTGATTGTTGGGGTAAATGTCTTCTTGCGCACTGCCAACTGTGTGAGAGTTCATTGTTTTGCACGTAGGCTTTCTGCGTTGATGAGGCACAGGAAATCAATTCAAATGCCCGTGTTCATGACATTGTAACTCTGAAAGTATTTTATGCCCAGTCGCTGGTGCTGTGTTGCGCTCAGAAAAATAATGCTCTGCGCTTTATTTCGTCCAAGATACAGGGTTAGTCGTTAGGGTTAGGGTTGCTATTGGGTTTAAGGTTATGGTTGGGGTTAGGGTTAGGGATAGTGTCTCGTCAACTGTTGGGGTTTAGAATTCGATTAGTGTACGAAATTGACGTGGAGCAGCTGTCCAGAAACTAAATATGATCCCCCAAAACATATCTCATCGCTTTCACTTTGAGCGTTGAACAGATGATAGATCTGTAAAAGGGAGTCTTTCCACAATGTTATGAAACAAGAGATCATTTGAAAATATCGCAGAAGTGCGATTCCGTGAAATATGTGTCCCGTATGACATATGTCTTTCATCTATTTCATACAGAACTCTTTTGATATGACCATTGCCAGTCATTGTAGTGATGGCAGAAAGGAACATTTGCCCATGCTCATATCTGTAAATTTTGATTAATAATTTAGTTCAAAATATGCTATTTAAAAAAAAAAAAAATTAAAAAAATCTCGTTTTATACCCTCATCGGAATTTTTCTTACTTAGTTCTTGTTAAAATTAAGTAATCGATTATGTCATCTTAGTTAGGTCAACAAACTTTTCTTCTCGAGAAAACCAAGAAAAGCCAAGGAGCTCGTACAGCTAACCAAAATCATGGTAAATTTTAAATATTTTAAGCTAAAGTCGGCATGTTCGGCATTTTTGTGTGATATTACGGATTGTGCTTGATTAATGGGAGGTTCTTGATATATTTATTTCTTAATGTGCATTTTCTGAAAGTAATATTGAGGATTTTACCGTATCTTTGGTTTTAAAAATTTAGAGACGACGCAAACAAATCACGGCTTTGAGCCCCTGGATTGATTTTCCATCGGGACGAGTAGTAGCTCAAACCCCGGACGCGCTGGACTAGGTATGCTAGTCCTTGCTCTGTACGCTCGAGAATTCAAATAGCATTTAAAAGAATATGATTCTAAAATGTGGTTGTAAATTCATTTATTTAATGAATGTTATATGCCTAGATCAAGATATAAATGTTAACCCGACATTAGATGTTCTCGAGGAGGGATTTGGGGCGGGGGGTTCTCTCTGCCCCCTCTTAATCTTATGAAAACCCCCAAAATAAGGAAAAGATACGAAGTAGTCTACATGTAAATATTTGTAATTGCGTTGAGCCTAAGGAGAGTGGCTTTACTGGCTTGGGGTCTAGATTTTAGACTGACTGGCTGTTGGTAACTGAGCTCCTGACAGTGGGAGGGGGTGACAACTAAAAAAAAAAAAAGCCCCCAAATGACGGATGTCTATTAAAAGTACACATCAGTCAGAGGCAGCGGAACGTTAGGCTCGGACAATGGAAGTGGGGGGGGGGGGGGGGGGGTAAGGGGCACCTTTTGTTTGGAGGACACAAAAGGTGCCCCTCTTCACCTCCATTGTCCGATGAGCCCGAAAATTCCGCCATCCGCTCGGACAATGAAAGGGGGACCTTATGTTTGGCGGACGAAAGGTGCCCCCCCACCTCCATTGTCCCGAGCCCGACGTTCCGCCGCCTCTGACATTAGTAGATCTATTTTATGCATACCTTTCAAACAAAGGTTGTTCTTGACGCCCTGATAGCTTACCAGGCTTAGCAACAAATAATGTATGCAAACTGGATTCCAAGCATTGAGACTCATAATTATATAAAATTACATTCATGGAATAGCTCGTCACTAGGTGGTCAGAGAGTATATGTGCATACATTTGTATACATTACAGAAGCGGTCTAATGTGGAGTTCTGAGCATTGTTGACATCAAAAGTGTACCTTGGACTTGCCCATCAAACAAATAAAAGAAAGAAATCAGCAAGAATACGATGGCATGGACTTCTTAGATTCAGAATATTCCATTGTTATAACTGAAAGACAAGTTACAATGATACAACCTACCATTACAAGCATCCTTGCCTCTTTCTTGTTTTCTGTATATCGTTTCATATGATGAAATGTTAATGTTACTTCCTAATCTTGATATTGTAATGAAATAGTTAAAGGAGAATGAAACTCAACAAACATTAGCTGATAATCATGTGGAAAATTGGTAGCCTGTTCGAAATATCTTGAAAATACTCCTATTTGATTACTTAATAAGGAGAACAATCTCTCTAAATTTGCAGATTCCTTGCTAGATATTATCCCATGGGGGCTGCCATTTTGAAAAACTGTGATGTCATATGAGTACATGTCCATTTACCTGTATATAATGGATATGATGTTGCATATTGAATAGCTATTGTACAACTAAAGCCACAATGCAAAATGGCAGCCATCTTGGTACCCCCATTGTCGCGCACAGGTGATATCTAAGAGCAGTTGTAGGTCTTTGTCACTTTTTTGTAGAATTGACAAACCTTTGTCTGACCAAACAACTTGTGCATGTTAAATCCTGCTTAACAAAAGAAACAGCTGAACCAAATATCTTGATACAAATAGTATCTTCATTTGAATGTACATGACTACAAAAATGCTTTACATGTATTATGGGAAAATCCAGTGTCATGCATTCCACAGGTGATCATGAGTGTTATTATAGCTAGTGTATAGGTCAGTGGGTATCTCATAAATATAACTGCTCTGACATTACTTTGTAAAGAAAATGGCAGCCCCCATGGGATAATGTCTAACAAGGAAACTGCAACTTTTTGAGACACTGTTATCTTTCTTCAATAATCAAACATGAGTAATTTCAAGATATTTGTAATAGGCTGACAATTATCTACATGATTGTAGGTTAATGTTTGTTACCTTTCATTCCCCTTTAAGATTCAAACTGTAATCGTACAAAGCTTTGTACATGTATATTTACTGTTCTATGTCCTAGAAGAGCAAATAATACTGTCTCTCCATTATTAGAGATATGAAAATATTTTTATGTGCAATATTCTGACTGTTACATACATGTACATGTAACATACATATTCAAGATTTTGTTTGTTATAATAAAATGTGGCACTCTCAGACATTTTATCTCATTGAATGCTTGACATGCCAATCATGTAGGGTTCGTTCACCTCTTGGCACGGACTCAGCTCGTGTATTGTTTCTCCATCCATGCTTTCCCCCTTTAACTAAGACAAATTCAGTTGATCAAAGACTATTGGCATGGCTTGCTGAACTGAGAAATGTTTTTCATGACTTGTTATTTTTTTTATCCTGATGTTTATCCCCTCTTTCATTCTTCAGCAAATGATTTTCTTCTGTTTACCATATTTTGCAAAAGATAACCAATGTTAGTCTACAGACTACAGACTAGCATCTTTTGAAATTCATGTTTACAAACATTCTGGAGCTCACAATCAACGTGTATATGTCGCCCAGGAAGCGGTGTTTCCAGTGTCTCGAAGATGGAGCTTGAGGATAATGGCGGGATATAGACACTGACTCATTTTTGTCTTTTTTTAGTTTATAAGGGTGCAGGCGTGTGTGTCTGTGTGTAATTAAGGTGTCATGAACTTTCTTGTATTTTATTTTTTAATTTCGTGTTTATGTTCTTGCGGGGTTGCGTCTAGTTTTGAATATGTTACGCTAAAATCATTTAAACGCTTAAAATACTTTCACTCCCGAATTTTGTATTATCAGAACTCTGTGGCCACCTTTCAAACTACGTTATTTCAGACAAATAATCAAATATTTTATCGTCTTTTCCTATCTGGTGACGTAGAAACTAATCCCGGTCCAAACTACAAATTTCCTTGCGGTAAATGTGATAAACCCGTAAAAAACAACCAACATGGCCTATTGTGTTCCACCTGCCAAAAGTGGTACCATACTAAATGTCTTGAAATCTCTCTCTCTGAGTATACCAGGTTATATCATAACCCCAATGAAAATTGGGTCTGTTTGACGTGCTCATTACCACCTTTTGTGACTCCCTTTTTACTCAATCCTGTGAAGATATTCAACCCTCTCAACCAATTTTACCTCCTATCCCTGAAGTTAGAATACAGAATACTGTTGATGAAAGCGCTTTATATGAATCATTTAATGATACTTTTAATGGTAAAGGGTTGCATCTTGTTCATTTGAATGTTAGATCAATTCTGTTTAAAATACCTGAACTACGACTCCTTTTCTCCCAAAATAGAATCTCTGTAATTGCAATCACTGAAACGTGGTTAAACTCTTCCGTGAACGATGAAGAAGTTTGTATCGATGGATATTGTATTTTAAGACGAGACCGTGTAGGAGAACATGGTGGTGGAGTCTGTCTTTATATTAG
The DNA here is from genome assembly GCA_025617745.1 of Heliocidaris erythrogramma. Classification (NCBI taxonomy): domain Eukaryota; kingdom Metazoa; phylum Echinodermata; class Echinoidea; order Camarodonta; family Echinometridae; genus Heliocidaris; species Heliocidaris erythrogramma. The sequence continues at coordinate 7,687,257 of CM046871.1, read as the reverse complement.
AAATGATATTGCATTTAACGTACGAGAAGATCTTACACAAAATGATATTGAATCGTTATGGATTGACATTCTATTACCCCATACAAAACCCATTACTCTAGGTGTTGTGTACAGACCCCCTACAGATCATTATTTTATTGAATATCTCACTGACACCTTGGATAAATTAACAAAAGATGATGAGGTTATAATTTTAGGGGACATGAATATCTGCCTTTTGCAGCAGTCTTCATTATCAAAAAAATACAAGAATATTTTGAATTTAAATGGTTTGAGTCAACTTATAACTAAACCCACTCGAACAACATCGGCCACTTCATCATTAATAGACCATGTAATCAGCAGTAAAGAAGAAAATATTTGTCAAAGTGGTGTTATTGAAATTGGCCTAAGTGATCATTTTTTAACCTACTGCTGCTCTAGGAAGCTAATAAGACCTGTATTCAAACAGCATAGAAATAGAAATATTCGGTGTATGAGAAACTATTGTATAGATGATTTTAATAATGTTTTATCTCGAGTCAATTGGTCTGACATATTAGAATGTAAAGAAGTAAATACTGCGTGGTCAATTTTCAAAAATATTTTCATGTCTATAGTTGATAAATGTGCTCCATTAAAACAAGTAAGAATTAAGCAAAGAACCGATAAGTGGATGAATGCTGAAATTATTTCGTTAATAAGACAAAGAAATTTAGCTTTTAAAAGAATGAAAAAGGATTGTGGTAATTTAGAATTAGAAAAGAAATATAAACTTTTACGTAATTTGGTGCAAAGAAAAGTGAGACAGGCTAAAGATGAATACTTCCAAAATCAAATTGATGAGCATAAAAATGATTCTAAAAAGTTGTGGAAGAATCTGAAAGATTTAGGTTGTAAAAACAAACAAAAGAATGTTAAAGAGAATGTTATTAATATCCATGGGGAGTTATGTCATGATAATATGAGGACAGCGAACGAATTTAACAATTATTTCACAACTGTGGCAGAAAAATTAGCTAGTAATCTGCCAGATAGCAACGCAAATGAATTTGGAAGGGACAGTGTTAAATTACAAAAATTATACGACACTAAGGGGGTGTCGAAAGGTTGTTTTTCTTTTTTCTCCTGTCAAAGAAAAGTTTGTTTTAGATGAATTAAATAAGTTGAAAATATCAAAAAGTACCGGGCTTGACTTGGTACCTGCCAGATTTTTGAAGGATGGAGCTAAATATTTGTATAAACCTTTAACTTACATTATTAACTTATCTATCTCAACTTCCACCTTCCCTGATGAAATGAAAATTGCAAAAGTAACACCCCTTTATAAAAAGAAAGATAAAACTAATGTTAGCAATTATAGACCGATTAGCGTTTTAAGTATAGTCTCGAAGGTCCTAGAGAAATGTGTGTATGCCCAATTAGAGAACTACTTTCAAGAAAACAAAATAATATACGAATTTCAATCTGGTTTTAGAAATGGTTATTCCACTGAAACTTGTCTTATTCACCTGTTAGATTTTGTCAGGAACGAAATTTCCCAAGGACGTTTTGTCGGGATGGTTCTTCTTGACTTGCAAAAAGCCTTCGATACCGTTAACCATAATATACTGTTAAGTAAATTAGAAGTAATGGGTTTAAATTCTGCATGTGTGCAATGGTTTAGGTCTTACTTGACCAATCGTCATCAAGTTGTCTCGTTGCAAAATGTACTCTCCGATTCTATGCCCATAAGATGCGCAGTTCCCCAGGGGAGCATATTAGGTCCTATTCTTTTCATGTGCTACATTAATGATATGTGTGTTTGTGTCAACGACATTAAATTACTTTTATATGCGGATGATAGTGTGTTACTATATTCTGGTACTGATCCTAAGCTGATCGGGGAAAAACTTAGCTTAGAATTATCAAACTGTGTTAATTGGATGACAGCAAATAAGCTTAGCTTACATATTGGTAAAACCGAAAGTATTTTGTTTTGTTCGCGGGGTAGGCTGAAGTATACTGATGATTTCAATATAAGTTATAACAATCAACTCATTAAGAGACAGGATTCTGTGAAGTATTTAGGACTAAATATAGCTAGTGATCTTTCTTTCTCAAGTTTGGTTGACGGTATTGTCAAAAAAGCTAATGCTCGTCTAAAATTCTTGTATCGTTATCAAAATTGCATGAACTTAAAATCAAGACGCATTTTAAGTTTTTCCTTAATACAAAGTTTATTTGATTATGCTAATGCGGCATGGTACTGCAGTCTAGGCAAGGTGGATCAAAACAAGTTAAAAATAATTCAAAAGAAGATTGTAAGATTTATCAATCACTTACCACCAAGAACACACATTGGGAAGAGTGAACTTGAAATAGCTGGTCTTCTTCATGTAAACCTTAGATCACAACAATTTTTAATTCACCAAGTACATAAGATTTTTTACTCTAATGCAGATCACTATATTTCAAATAATTTTACTCGCTCTTCAAGTGTTCATGGGCATGACACTAGAAATAGTCAATTTAATTTCGTAGTGCCTAAGCGGAAAGGTAAAATTGGAAATTCCTTTTATTTTAACGGTATTCTTTTCTGGAATTCCCTCCCAAATCATGTTAAGTCAGTTAAGAATTTTTTACATTTTAAAAGGGTATTGAAGCATCATCTGCAAAAATGTGTCTACTCCATAACTATATTTCTCCTCTCCTTTTTGTAGCTCAGATGGTTTTTTCCTATATTATATGACTTATGTAACCAACGTTTATTATCAATAGTTTCATTATGATTTTCTGTATATAGTTTTTTCCGTTGAGTAAGTCTTGTTTTCACATTTATGTAATCTTCGCCTACTTTATAAAAATGTTATGTTTTATTTTGCTACTTTAGTACATTCTTATTACTTGTCGTACGTGTACGAAAGTCTTGTAGCCGTACTAATGTGTTTTCTTAGTGTATTTTTTAATCAGTTATTTAGGTATAAGGACCCCATTGGAAATAAGCCATTTCGGCTTTCATGGGCTATCCTGTCATGGTACCTGGTTATGTTTGTATTGCAATATACCTGACGAATAAAATCAAATCAAATCAAATCATTGCTGGTTTTGTAACACAATTGATGGCACACGCTTTAATCTTGTTCATTAAAGTGAAAATGATTATGTTTTAAGGGAAATGTATACTGCAGTATAATAATTATTGTTATTGTAATTGGTAGTAAAATATCTGGCAATCTTTTGATATTATACACCCTTTGTATTTATTCTCTCTCCCTCTTTTTCTCTCTCTCTTTCTTTCTCTCTCTCTCTCTCTCTCTATCATTGCTTCCTCTCCCCCAATGTTCCCGTTTCTTTATTTTCTCTTTCAAATTATAAATGACCTGTTAATTCGGGATATTATAATGCAATCGTAGCATAACATTATCATTTTTTTTCCTTAATACTCCGGTAAATTTTAGTTGGATATTCTTTTGCAAATGTTGAGTTTATACATGTACACATACAACTTGAAATAAACATGTATTTTGTGTTTGCAACCACTGGTAGGCTTTATGGCAGAGTTAGTCAATTCAATTTTTCTGTCCCTGGTGTTCTAGTTGATGCATTGTAGATTTGTTCAATTGATTTCTATTATATATAATGTGTTTTGGCCAAATAAAATAATGATAATGAAATACTGTATAGAAAAAAAAAATAATATTGTAACCCCAAGGTAAATTTGCAGTGATGTAAGTTGAGTGTGAGTGGAGTCTGTGTCTTGATTAACTGAAAGTGGTTGTGTGGTTGATATATTAATGTAACCAGTTTGAATATAGGGTACATGTATGTTGAGTTTGTTTCCAGCTTCCTTTGGGTTAAACTAAGGATCCAGGGGCAAATTCAGTACATGTATTTTGAAATGGGGGCTGGGGGATTCTTGTAGTTATTCAAAATTTCCAGAGAGAATTCCCTCCCCCCGCCATTGTTGCCCCTATATCACCCACGCACCACAGAGATATATACATGTAGATCTATGTAAAAAAATAAAATAATAAAAAGGGTTCCAGACCTCATAACCCCCCCCCCCCCGCCCCCAATCTGATCCCTGGGATATGTGGCACCTTATCCTGAGCTACCCCACCACTTGATCGGCTACAAAGGCTATATGGGGATTTCAAACCCTGGACCATTTCTCAAAGTGAACAGAAAATGATGCTGGGAAGCCCATATATCTCGTTCAGTAACTCTTACAAAAGAATCTCTAGCATGCCCAAAATCAAAGGAATATGCAGGCAAATGCATCAGAATTTCCAAAAAAGTAGGCAGCAACACACAGAAAACTTCCGACAATTATGACAGAAGTGAAAGAAGTGTGCACAGCCCCGCACGGCCATTCGTTCGCGCTCCTTAACTGCATTGAATCAGACATACGTGGATAGAATTAGGTTCAAAATAAATCCAGGGCTGCCAACCTTGAGTGAGAGTTTAGAGTGAGACATTGCGAGGGAGCGAAGCGACCGAGGGGGAAAGGTTTGCAAGGGGGGGGGGGGGGGGTGTTCCCCCTTCCACGGTATATAGGGAAAATTTTACATTTTAAATGTTGCAATCTGTTGCATACTTAAGTCATGATTTCAACACATACATAGAAGCACCATATATGTACTAACTTGAATTGAATAAGTAGTAAATAGACTCTAGGTTAATATTAATGCAGCATGTTGTTCACTGACCATGCAAATATACAAAGTTCCAGATTTGTAACGGCATGATTTTGAATACGAATTTCAAGAGTTAAACTTAAATGAAAGATCCTGCTGTCCGTCCGGCCGGATGAATAAAGGATGAATAAAGACTAGCTGTGATAGTGGAATTCCTCATGAATAAATAAAGCATTCAAACACTGGGCCATTGTCCAGGACCCTGTCTGGGTGTTAACCACACACTCCCATACACACCAACTGTGCAAAGTTAAGTTTTGTACAGAGGGTTGAAAATAGAGCAAAATCTGAACCCTCACTTAAAATTTATCTTGAATTTAATGAAACTGATTTATGCTTTCATGTTTAAATTACCTCCAACAAAATTGTACACTATTCAGCAATTGCTCATATCAATGTCAGTGTTATCTGATATATAGTTTTTGAACTATTAAGGATCACAAGTGGGAAATGTTTTTTTAACACCAAGTACATGTGTACACGCAGCATAAACCAATCTTAATCCACCGGCTTATTCTGTACGTGAACAGTTAGCGATCATAGGGGCGCGAACTGTTCATCGAGTTATTTCTTACGAACTTGCCTCATTTTGTGACAAAATTTACTAAAAACTCGTTTTTGTTACAAAATTATTGAACAGCAATTCATTTTGTAACAAAATGAATTTGAAAAGGTAACTTTGTAACAAAGATATTAACATGACAAAATTATGTCCATTGTTAAAAATCATTCTGTTACAAAATGAAAATTGACAAAATGACTTTCGTTACAAAATGAGATCGGACAGAAGTAGTTTGTGATGTTTATTTTGTAACAGAATGAGTTTTGTTACAAAATGAAAATGAACCAACTTATTCTGTCATGATTTATTTTGTAACAAAATGATTTTTGTTACAAAATGAAAATGGACAAGGCATTTTGTCATGATACTTTTGTAGCAGAATTATTTCCGTTACAAAATGAAAATGGACAAAATGATTTTATGTTCATTTTGTAACAAAATGATTTTTGTTACAAAATGAAAATGGACAAAAATAATTTCCCTTACAAAATATCATTGGACTTGTTCATTTTGTAACAGAATGATTTTTGTTACAAAATTAAAATTTTGTCATGTTAATTTTGTAACTGAAAGATGTTTGTTACAAAATGAAATCGGACAAAATAATTCTGTAATGTTCATTTTGTAACAGAATATATTTTTGTTACAAAATTACCTTTTAAAATTAATTTTGTTACAAAATGAATTGCTGTTCAATAATTTTGTACGAGTTTTGAGTGAATTTTGTCACAAAATCTGGCAAGTTTGTACAGAATAACTTGGTGAACACTTGGCGCCCCATATCGTTGCACTCTGCTCTGATGAGCGGTACCAGCACTGCATGAACTTTGGGGGAAGAAACCTGCAGTAAAGCTATTTCGAGATTTTTAGGTTAACTTTGGATGTGAGTGATGTTGTTGTGAACATAAAATGTTTGAGTATAGTATTTGTGGGCTCTGTGTTTTCCCTATTTGATCTATGTTTAGTTAAAAACTGATGACATTCTTCTTTACAACGCTGGTAATCTGTCACGGCAGCGCCCACAGTCTGAGGCTGAGCTGTAGTAAGGCTTGGCTAGTTGAACTCCCAGCGAAATGTCTAGCAGTAAATAGCTTACTGAGCGCTGCTTATTACAATATTGAAATAGTATACTTTCCATTTGTTAAAACTACAGTTAACATTTGACGAGGGGGGGGGGGGGGGGATATGTGAATGCATCATTCATATTTTTTTCATTGTAGAAAAATAAACTCACAGTGTAGATAGCACTAGCAGGGGTGAAGGATGGGATGGGTGACGCGGGATTATGTGAATACATCAATCATTTTTATTTTCATTGTATTTGGGACCTTTCTATGCCACTGGCTGGGGTAGAGTGAGGGCAGGGGCATGATAGGGCCTGCCTTCACCATCCGCCATGTCCAACGGCGAATCCAGGATTTTGTGAGGGAGGGGGCCATTGCCGGATTAATGATTTCGTGATGGGAGGGGGCGCAATATTCGCAAAATTAATACTTCTATTTTTACTTAATTTTAATGTGTATTGTAGGATGTCATTGAACGCATGTATTGCTCATACATGTAAGTGTCTCATTGAATGTGAGAATTATAGGTGAATCTTCACTCGATTACTTAGTATAGAAAATACATAACTACTACCTATTTCTAACTAAAATTGTATTTCTTGCTATAGACTAATTAATGAGTGACCTCTACGATGACAATATTCCATACACAAAATATATATAACAAGGCCATTAACTTGCTAATTAATTTTACAACTATACTTACGTTCTCATGTAATAAAACAATGAGCTAAATGGAAACACTAACATCAAAAGAAACTCTTTTATCTCTATTACACACACTCTCTCTTTCTGTTATGTTTATATTCTCTACATCCATTTCTCTCTTTTCGTATATGTTTACCACCACTCTCTCTCTCTGTCTCTCTCCCTCTCACTCTCCCTCTTCATCTCCCTCTCTCCCTCTCCCTCTCTTCCTCTCCCTCTCCCTCTCCCCCTTATGTCATAATGATATCTAACATAGAATTAAAATATATTCTGTACATTACATTATACAATATATTTAACTGAGTATGTGGGAATGTTTGACTAAGTAATTGTGATCATGAGCACGTATGCATGATAATTTTCATGAACAAAAAAAATAAATAGATAAACTCATAAGGATGTAATTATCGACGGTGAAAATATTGAGAGTGCAATGTAAAAAGTTAACCCGTGGATTTCCACGGGTCCCGCTAGTATATTAATTAATAAAAGCTAACAGATCGCCTCACAGTAACATTTCTTTCAATATACCTTCCACTAAAACACTGTGAGTGACCACCAGCATTGTGTTCAAGGAACATTTCTTACAATATATGATATATATAACAATTCCAAATGTATATGTCTAACTATCCAACATAAAAAGAGATTTGTACATAAACTTTGAAGCATTCCTGCATGCATTGCGTCTTACACATTAATATTTCAAGGATCAGATATAAATTACTGTAATACTGTGAAGCTAGGAAAAAAACAGATACTGTTGCGCTCACACGCGTATTGCCGAACTCCGAATAATTCCCTGCCACGTACAATGGGAGGGAACTATTTTCAGCTCCATGAATTGACTGTCCAATCAGGAGCAATTTCAGATGACGTAACTATTTCTCTCTTCTTGCTATGCTATCTCTCCCGCGCACACAAACTCGCACCCTATTATCTCCAGCGAACATAAACCCTTGCATTGCCCTACACACATACACACACACACACACAACACACACACTCACACACACACACCCACACGTTCAATCGCACACCGACACAAGCGCAGGATGAAGTAAGAAATCTTACTTTTAATCATTAACAAAACACCGCAATGCCATGTCGGGAAATGTTTAATTACGCATAGGCCTAATGGAAAAATAACTGTATAGACCCATTTCAGGAAGGGGGTTGGGGGGGGGGGGGGGGGGGGGAGTGAGCAGCGGATAGGTTAACAATAATATTCATTTCAGGTAAGGTTTTATACCGAAGTTTGTATAAAAATGAGTTTGCATGTTGTGCGACCTACTGAGTTTATACTAGAATTACTTTTACGAAGACTATTTTACAGAACTATTATCATCGACGCTCAAACTGAAAGCGATCCTAAATGTTAAAAAAAAAAATTATATCTAGTGTGTGGACGTCTCTTGACTTCAAACTCAGCACCAGCAACTGGACATACAATATTCTCAGAGGCTTACATGTCATGAACACAGGGATTTGAATGGATTTCGGGTGTTTCACCTGCAGCGAAAACTCACGTACCAGAAATAGTGAACTCTCACACAATTAACGGTGAACTAGAAGACATTTAAACCCAACCATCAAACAACATGTACAAACACACCTGTCTTTTCTCAAGAGATTGAATATATGATTTTATCAAAATACCTATTTTCGTCTCATGTGAGATAAGCAATGAAAACACAGCCCAGGTTTTATTTGCTCGAACACGGAGCATGAGATGAATCAGCATTTCGACTCGAATCTTTTGGAGCTCTTAAAACCGGAAGCCTAGAAAATCAGAGGCATGTTGTGCAAGATTCAAAGGGAGGAAGTGAACTGGACATTTTGAAAGAAATCATACAACAGTCATTTCGCTCGTCTTAACACAAATGTTACAAATACCACAGTGAGTCTCAGAAAAAAGGTTGGAAAAAGTTGGAAAAAGTCTCCTCAAATAAATATTTCAAAATATTTGTAGGAAATTTTCATAGGCCTACCTGTGGATAGCTTAGGGTCTCTTCTATCAAATGACACCAAAACCTTTGGCAATATCTTAAGCCTGGAAGAGCACAAGTCAAGCGACTTTTGCGAAAGGGTGCAAGATCCAGATTTGACAAGAATTGGTTATTTCCTTTGGCTGGTATTAACAAATTTGAGAACCGTTAAAAGTTGACAGTTGCATAAAGTCTCCCTAAATGAATATTTCAAAATATGTTCATGAAATTTGCATACCTATGGAAAGTTTAGGGTCTCTCCCATCAAATGGCGCCAAAATATCTAACCATATTTCATTCTTGATTGAGCAAAGGCCATTGTTGTGAAAATGGTGCTAAATCAATGGTTGACAAAACTGTGTATTGGTTCTGGATAGTATCAGAAAAGTTAAGAGTCTTGAAAAGGCTTAAATTTTCATATTCTGATCATTAAAAGGCATTTTATGAAAGAATAGGCTTTGCTTCCTGTATTTCCTGACAGATTTCATCAAAATGTTATGGTTGACTAAGAAAGGTAGCTTGAATGTAAAACTCGCCAAAATGAATAATTATTAAAAAAAACTCAATAAAATAGATAATTGCTCACTGAAGCACAAAAATGTTGATGAGATACGGAAGTACACGTATACAAAGACCGAACTATGTTCTTTCATTTGTCTATAATTGATCAGAACATGAAAATTTCTAAGCCTTTTCATGACTCTCAACTTTGCTGATACCAGCCTGAATAAATACCAGTTCTTGTCAAGTCTGGATTTTGCACCTTTTCACAAAAGTGGCCTTTGCTCACTCGACATTATAAAATCGTCAGATCTTTGGGTGTCATTTATTAGAAGAGATATCCAAAAGAATGAAATTTGCTTCTAAGAATTTATAGATCTGACTGTTAACCTTTTTCTGGGACGCACTGTAGATGATAGATTTTGAACATCGCCCCTTTATAATGATAATAATGATGATATTTTACACAATATACCACCTTAATTTTTTATGCAGGTAAGGCTGGGACATGTATGACATAGTAACGACTATTATATTTCGAAAGGTTGTGACGAGCTATTGTGTAAAAGTCTGTGATGTTATTATTTTCCAGTACTCCTAAGTATGTTAAATTGCACAGGATTGTGGATTGTGGATCCTTTGTTTAGTTGGTTGAGATGTCAAAAGAACCACAATTTGATTTTAATAGGTATTTGGGGGGAAGGGGCTTATCAGTTTGCAGAAAAACAGGGGAAATATTCAAAGATATATCAAGATACATTTAGATCAAACACTGGATAAACCCATACTCATGTACAGAAGTCAATATGCATTTGCATGTCATAGGACCTTTGATATTCTTATATCAGACCCTAATTAGTTTGATTTGATTGATTATCCATCTTCAGTAGATGTGAGATATATCGCAAATAATTATGTTCTCCACGCGATTATAGCAAACCACCAAACTTACGACAAAAGGTGAGGGATTTTCAACATATTTTTAATCCTTTCCATATTGAGTATGCTTACTAGATATACATCATTGACTTATCATGCTTATTACTGAATATACAACAATGATACTTACTATTAAATGCACATAATGATTTATAGCAAAGCGATATAGAACATTTCAAACCTATATTTTCAAACAAATATTTTTTTTTTACCGATGTAAAGGAATAAGCTGAAAATCAATAGTACATTATAACATTATAATTCATTTCCCATTTCAGGAGGGGTGTATACCCCATGTTTAGCCTACATCTTACCCCCTTTACAGAATAATCAAACTTACAACGGTAATAAAAAGAGACAATGAAATTAAGAGCTTTTGCTTGAATTGCATTGCACTTATGAACGAGACAACAGAAAAAGGGAGACAGAGTGAGACAGGGACAATAGAAATAAAAGAGGGAGAGAGAGAGACAATAGAAATAAAAGAAGTAGACAGAGAGACAATAAAAATAAAAGATTATGCATTGACTGCTTTTTTTCAACCTTTGCTCAACATGTTGCATCATGCGAGCCTCGGGAAAGCTCCATCTGTTGCTTCAGAAAGACTTAAATACAGATCACATCACCAAGCCAATCACCAGATCTGATCAGTTCTCTACTAGATCATCACTCTGAAGACCAAAAGAAGCTTTCTTCTTGATCATCACTCGTCCGAGGCCCAGAATCTGGTAAGTTTTTCATGTTTACTGGACTAGAGATTTCTTCCAATTATTCTACAGACGAATCAGGATAATTGTTTATCACGGCCATGATTCTACCATGCGTGGCATGTAAATAAGTTTATTTCCATCGAATTTATGAAGATAATATTTATTAGGTGTATGCCTTTTCCACAGAAAATTATGCCAATGAAGTGTTCATTGATTGTTAGTTCTACAACCGCAAGAAAGAAACAAGACTGTATTCAAAGCTTCGCCTCTTCTTAAACCATTGATAAAGTGTATGTGTGTGTGTGTGTGCGGGGGGGGGGGGGGGGGTGTAGTGTTCATGTTTGTATGCAATTACACCAGTGGTGTCTACTATCGTTGTAAAGGGAATTCATTGTTTCCCGTGTCGTTTAATTTCAGTCAAGATGCGTGCTTTTATCGCTCTTCTCTTCGTGGCTGTCGCAACTGCGGAGCTGGCGCCACTCCTTGAGAACATTGAGCCCATCCCAGGAAAGTACATCATCAAGTTGAAGGTAAGTATTCTTATCATTTGTTAACTCATCGACATTGTTCTACTCAAGACATGGGTTCCTGAGACCAAGACTAGAAACTAAACTTTCAATTAGTAGGTGTAACGTCTCGGGATCAAGCAAGACCGAGACATTGAAAACCTGAGACCGAGACAGGTCTCGCTACATCACGGCTCCTTAAGAACAGGGACTGTTTGAGGTTAAATGATTCAACTTGCATTTCTTTAAATCTTTAACACGTAATTTCTTTTCTCTCATTCCTCACCTATTTATTTATCGAAATTCCCCGTGTCCGAAAGGAATGGATAAATATCATATCAGGAAATTTTCGGGAAATAATAATTAAAACAAAATCAATATCAGGAAATTTTTGGGAAATAATTCAAAAGTAAAACAAAATCAATCTATATTTTTCGTCAAAAATTCGTTAATTTTAGTTGTAGTAGATCCATCTGAATGTGATATAGTGTCTATTCAATCGGTCAAGATGTAAAGAGAGAATGATGTACTCCATTGTATAATATAAGTTTATTTGAAATATTCTTCTATAAATTTAATTTCTCGAACGAATACTTTCGTAATTATGTGAAGCTGGGCCTGCGTCTTTTGAAAATGACTTTTATCAATCACTACATTCCATTATTGTTATGTCGTTGTGTATTTTTCCGACAAAATTATTCGAGAAAGACACTCACTTGTTCTGTTCCTATGGTTCCTGGCAACGCTGTAAGTGATCTGACAAACTTTCCCAACAAAATAAAATGGGAATGAGTATCACTTGTTCTGTTCCTGGTAATGCTTTAAGTGATCTGACAAACTTTCCCAACAAAATAAAATGCGAATGAGTATCACTGATACCCTTTATTCTATTTTAACAAAACAAGACACTAGTTATCCTTACATCACTATTACAGGATGGTTTAAACGTTGATGAAATCGCCGCTACTGTCCGTCTTTCTGGTGGAAAAGTTGGTAACATTTTCAGATACGCCCTCAGTGGATTTGCCGCCGAACTCTCAGATGATATTCTAGATGTTGTAAGTATTTGTTTAATATTTTTGTTGCGGGTTTCAGCTTACTCATGGGCGATTTTTTTAAAAGATGGTTTATGGGCATGTAGGATTGATTTCTGAATAAATGTTCTTTTCAGTAAAGTTCAGAAGTGATCTACATGATGGAATATGAAGTGATGACAATGATCTACCTGTTTAATGAAAATACTGAACTGCTCGTTTAAAGAGCTATGTTGATTTTTTCCGACCCCCAATTGCAAATAAATAATAAAGGTTTCATCAATTTTAGCAAATAAAATAGATTTTTTTTTGCATAAAATGTACCCTTGATTATTGCCCTTATTGAGCCAGATTTCTCAAACAGACCGATAAACATCGAAGCGGGGTTGACCTGCTATGACGTCACTGGGTAGAGTTGATCAATTCATCCAGGTCAATTCATCCGGTGCATAACGAGCGCTATTGAAATCGTGTGTAAAAAAAAACAACATCAATGAGAGTGGCTTTCTTTGGGGGAATCCTTACGTTTTGTGGCAAAATGCCCCGTAATTGCGTTGTGTGTGTGTGTGTGTGTGTGGGGGGGGGGGGGTGTTACAATGCTTTAAAGTACCCCAACATCAGTTTCTTCACTTTTCCAAAGCTCAATAAGCAACGGAAATTGTGGGTGACGGCGAAAAGATTTCACAGCAGCAACACAAAGCAAGCATGCACGAATTTGTAGCGACCATTTCGAAAAATCAGCCTTCGAACGTCACTGCAAGATTGACTTTGGAGATGTAGCTGGCCCGAAATACAAGGCTAGGTTGAAGAAGGATGTCTTGCCCACAATACAGAGCATCAAATATACTAATTTGATCTAATGTGAGCAACTTTCACCGTATTGTGAAATTGTATTGTTGAATCAATGCCGACATGGTCGTTCTTGCGTTGATTTTGTGGACTCAGTTCGAAGTCATAGTATCGTTTTTTCCAAAAAATGTCAAGTGACAAGTTAAACTAACCTTTATTAGGTGTTTCACGAGATATTTCACTGCTGTGACCAATATTAGGAAGAAAAGAGCGATTCTCGTAGAGTAGCTCTGTTCTTTTCTTTCACGGCAGTGTATCAGATCTAGCCCAGTTCTCAAGCAGAGCCCTACTGGGTTTTACCGCGTCGCTGTACATGTAGCCTACCATGATGTGTACGGGTCCGACTTTTTAAAGTTTTCGTGCATGTAAACTTGTGCGAGCTGTCTGAAAAATGGTTGCTTGTTGGAATAAAATGTAAACTAGTTTTCATATAATATTTAACAAAACTGATGGATTTGGAATCATAATTTTGAAGTATAAAAATCATGTCGAGCAAAGTTTCTCTTCACTCTCGGTTGCCAGTCCATGCTATGTTGCGCAGCAGTATACCGCGGAGGTCATACGACTCTACCCAATGACGTCAGTGCTAATTTGCATAGAAAAGTAAACAAGCTAGGATTTTGCCGAAATTGTACTGCGAGACAATTTCAAACCATCAAAAAGGTGATTTTTATTTTTAAAAAATTGCACTTTCTAGTTGAGCTATTTGAAAAATTTAAAAAGGATTGTTTTCTTTGATACACAGATTTTAATATTACCAAATAAAAACGCATACCACTTCTTTTCTCAGTATGAGCTCTTTAATTAAGATGTTAGGAAATTTATTTCCACGTTGAAATTACGAATAATATAATTTGTACATCTCGTGAAATTGAGGACCTCATGGAAAAACAACCGTATATCATACAGCTTCAGTGCAGGGGTTATCCGTCAGATTTGTATTTTCTGATAATGTTTGACTGATGATTTACTTTTACATGACTGCTTTATAGAAAACAAGAATATGCTTGTAGATAAGCAATCAGGGGAACTGACATCTTAAGTTCCATCCAAGGGACTTGGTAATTTAGGATTCATGCCTTACAAAGGGCCCTAGCGATTTGCTTTGGTTTGGAGCTCTTTAACTGTATAATTCGTTGTAATTTTATTGCTTACGCAACTTAAAAAGACTAACCAACAAACAATACCTCACATAAAAATAACGTGTCCAATGTTTATCTTTTGCACAGGTCCGAGGTCTTCCCGCCGTTGAGTATGTCGAGCAGGAGGGTGTCTACCGTACTCAAGCCGTCGGGTCTTGGGGTATTGATCGTATCGATCAAAGAGATCTTCCACTCAACAGCAAATATTCAAATCATCAAGGAAGTAAGGACAGCACAACCTTTTACAATTTAAGTATAGGATGAAAGGGCCAAAGGGGTGGGGGTTATTTCATTTTAACAAACATTGTGCAAAATTATCGGAGATGCTGCCAATCAATTGCTTACATTTCAACTCATTATGTGCGAATCAAAAGAACAAATCTGAAATACCAGCTAGGAGATTTTTCAAGAAGATCGTGGTAACCTATTTTGCTCTTATTTGTCACAGACACTGGCAAAGGCTACACCATTTGGGTGATTGACAGTGGCGTAAGGGCATCCCACAACGAATTCGGCGGCCGTGCCAAACAAGTAGCGAACTTTTTTGTCGGTAACAACGTAAGTTAGATCCTGTTTTTCATCATTTTTTCAAACATCATTTGATTATTGACAATGAACATGATTTTATTGTGGTGGATATCATGAGGTGGTGGGGCTAGAGATAGGAATAATTTCAGACGGACGTTGGCGACCATGAAGAGCAAGACCTAGATACATGGCGAGATGCCACCAATTTCCCTGTTGCTCAACGCAGAGCACGCTGGTGACTGCTGGTTCTGCCCTGCCCAAGCAGGGGCACTACCCCACCTTCACGGATATAATTGCACGTAATCTTAATCCCGAGATAGAAGACAGTCCAAAGATCATGATGAAAGAGAGCGAGTGGTGTCGAAGATGAACTACATCTCGGCTGCAGCCGTCTCACTGTGACGAACCTTAGTCTTAAAGAACCTTTAAATCGAGAGTTTGTACATTATTCCTTAAAAATTCGAATAATAATAGTAAATGAGAAATGCTATGGTGGCTGTAGGAGACACGTTATGTTATGTTAAAATGAAAAACAATTAGACTCAAAATCCTAAGGGTAAATGTTTTTTTTTTTAACTTTTGAATGGTCGTTGTATAGGTCTTTTAGTTGTGTACATTTTTTCTCTACACCGGTCGATATTGTTGATCATTTAGTTCCAATTTTATTCGCAGCATTGCACCATTCGTCACGTTGAGGTCCACCAATCGGGGCGGATCTAGGAAGTGTAAAGGTGTAGGGGAGTACACCTTCGAAAAAAATTACAAAAGGGATCAAAATTGTTCTTGTGTACTTAAAGATAAATTTGAGTTGCACTGCACACAGAAATGTGTGTATGGGACTGCACACAGATGTGGCAAGAATATTCGGCCCGAACCCTTCAGCTATTTGCCGTCATATTTCGAATATAAGAGCATTTGAAAAGCATCCTTTTCAGGGGATATTTGTACAATGATATTCTTACAAACTGACATGAAAAGAAGGAGAAAGCTCACAGATTATTTTTTACCTTCTCCAGAACTCTACCTTCTCTTTAACAGCTTAAGGCATGCCTATTGGGTTAAAAAAAAAAGAGGGGGTGAGGGCACGGGCCGGTCATATTCCCTTGAATCCTCCATTGTACACCATCATTTTACATGATATTGTAACATTTGCCTGTGAAAGTGCAAATGAACAGGTAGTCCTGAACTTCATTGTTTTGCATGTCAGGAGGATTGCAACGGACATGGAACCCACTGCGCTGGAACAGCCGGCTCCAAAAACTACGGTGTAGCTACGAGTGTCAATATCAAGGGAGTCAGGGTTTTCGGCTGTTCGGGGAGAACAATCACCAGTTCAGTCATTAGCGGTAAGACACACCCGTTTTATCAGCATTATGCGATAAAGTGACAAGGTATCGTCTGTTTTTGGAATACTGAGAAGACATTGATAGGGAAATCGGCACCTTTTATCTTGTCTTTGATAAAACAAACGAACAAAAATAACAAAAAGCAAACAAATAGAAAAACGGGGGCATGGGCCTTCCTCGTCTCCTGGGTCCGGAAGACAAACAGTCATCCACCCCTGCCTCTTCAATCATGTCAATGAAAAGTGTGAAATACAAATATGCGTTCCTCTGCCAAGATGCAACATAGCATAATTTTCTTATTCTTCCTCACAATGGATATTTTTCTTCTTAATAGGAGTGGACTATGTGAGGAAGAATGCGGATAGCAAATCAATAGCCTCAATGTCTCTTGGAGGAGGCGCTTCATCCTCCCTGGACACTGCCGTCAAGAACTTGATTAATTCAGGAGTTCCCACCACCGCGGCATCTGGTAATGACAACAAGAATGCTTGCAATGTCTCTCCAGCTCGTGTTCCCTCTGTAAGTTCAGCTCATCATTAATTATTATAGAACGCTTTTCAAATAAAGTCATGGACATTTTACATAGTATTAACCCAGACAGTTTCTACCTCCCCAAGGCGATGATGATCATTCAGATTCCCAGCTTGTAATCAGGAACATTGTGTTTCCTCTAAAATTATTCGATTTTTTATACACGACTACAAAATGTCTGATATGTTTGCATATGCAGTGTTAGGATTGGTTGAAATTCGTTTTACTGCCTGTATATATATATATATATTCAAATATATGGTGACGATAAAAAAAAGTTTACCAAACTTGGATAGCTTCTTTTTCTTTTTAGTTTGAAGCTACCTAATCTAGGTATACTTTTTTGATACGCACTGCATTCGACTTCCTCAGAAATTTATTCTGAAACAGTTATAACGAGAAGATACAATCACTCAGAAAGTAATTCCTTGATTAGATTTTTTTCAAGGAATTCATCAAGACCTTGACATCTGTCAAGGTCTGGATCTATCAATTACTTCCATGCCCTTTGAATGGTTATGTCTTCTCCGTGTATTTTGTGAACTATTCTCACACACCTCTACTGATTGTGACAGTTAGTGTTGTTTTTTTTTGGTTTTTGTCATGCCTTTCTGAGTGATTGTATCTTCTCGTCACTGGCGTACTGGTGAGGGGGCTTGGGGCCGCAGCCCCCCGCAAAGTTTCACGACCAAAAAAGGAAAAAGAAAAGGAAAGAAAAGAGGGAAAGGGAGAAAGAAGAAAAAGAAAGAAAAGGAAGGGGAAAAGAAAGAAAAGGAAGGGGAAAAGAAAGAAAGGAAGAAAAAGAAAAGAAAAAGAAAAAAAAATCCTTTTCATTAACCCCCGTGTAGAACTTCAATATTTTTTATGATTACAGTAGCACGTCTTTTAGAACCTATAAATGGCTGAATTTTCTTAGTATCTCCCCTTTCATATACACGCGAAAGGCCGCCTACGACTGGGGAACTCTTCTCTTATACCCAACCCAGCCCCCTCCTCCATTTATGATAGGTTTATACAGTATCATGAAATTTCTTTCAAAACTGAGGGAAAATATTTGTAATATATATTATTGCAAGCAGGGGCGCAGTTCGATATCTGGAAAAACATGAAAAATATATATAATAATTAATGAGTTAAAGCTACAGCATACTATTTAGAGGGGTCATCCCTATAGCTAGAAGGTCCGATAGTTAGCGGGTCCGATAGACCGACACCCAATAGATAGAAGGTTCGATAGACCGAATGTACGAGAGGGTCCAGTAGACAGAAGGTTCTATAGACCGAATCGGCAGGAGGGTCCAATAGTCCGAAGGTTCTATAGATCGAATGACCAACGGGTCCGATAGTCAGAAGGTCCGATAGATAGAAGGTTCTATAGACCGAATCGGCAAAAGGGTCCGATAGTCCGAAGGTTCAGTAGGGGTCCGATAGTTAGAAGGTCCGATAGACCGACAATAAATACGTAAAAAGGGTAAAATAGTGGATAAAATGATAAGTGGGTAAAAAATAAGTGGCTAAAATAATTTGGGCGTTATGTTTTCAGATGTTTTCAAATGTGGGGGCGGGAATACCCCCAATACCCTTCCCCTCCCACTTTTCATGCCTGAAAAGTGGGTTCCAACCAAAGAAAAAGCAAAAAAGGAAGAGGTTGAAAAGGAAAGAAGAAAAGAAAAGAAAGGAAAAGAAGAGAAAAAGAAAGGAAGAAATGAGAAAGGAAAGAGAAGAAAACAGAAATTCAAAAACTTCGCGCACTAGCATTACCACACTACCATTATATTATTTTCATTACTGATATTAGTTATTAATATAATCGCCATATTTATGTATATAAACCAATGCCAGTTATATATTAATAAGTCATATTCTTATGGAAGTTATTTGGTCTGCATCTTGAATCTCTAGCTAATGTTATGCTATTTTTCTACTCAAAGAATGTTAACAACGTAACTGAAAAGAATCGAGCGGCAAGTTGACCTAAAGGGGCTAAAGAGATGAATTTTCAGAAATAACGGCCTGTGACAGTCTCTTCCCAATATGAGAACGGAAGATGCCGATGACATGTTACGCAGATTAAGAGAACGGAATAACAATACACTAGAACCTATTCTCAGGATACACAGTTCTTATTTTTTCTCTCTCGTTCGCTCGCTTTGCTCGCTCATACAATCAAGAAACTAGGCCTAGATTGTTTCTTGCAGCAAGCACCTCTTACGTCCTGCAGCTCAAAGAAGCCCGAATATTAAGATATTCGGGCAGTAAGGTATCCGACTATTCTCGAATTCCGCCCCCCACCCCCCCCCCCCAAAAAAGGTATAATTTACCCGACAGAGTCCACAGACTAAAATTTGCCACAGGGTAGTATAATGGGTGTAGTCGGTGAACATTCCAAAAAGGATAAAAGCTGACATCATAGCTGGTAGGAAAATATCACCTGACAACCCTAAAAAAAAAATGGAAACGCCCCCCTCCCAAGAAGGTGGTAGGGCCTAATTGAAACAATTTCATGTTTATCGGTCAGAATCTTTTGTTGTCAGAATCTTATTTTTAGTTACTTTTAATGAAAATTCAACTATAAAGTGTGCACCCCATAAGATTTCTTTGTTTAAAAAATAACACTTGTGTTAGAAGGGGACGCCCTTTCCTCAGCTTCCTCCACTAGAAAAAAAATGCTTCGGGCATGATGGGCCTCGGGGCTTTAGTGTGCATCTATAATTAGATTTCCATGTTTCAAAAAATGGTCAGCGTTCCCCATTGCCAATAAATCGGTTTAGTGGCAAAATTAACCAGAGGGGGGGGGGGGGGGGGGGCTGAGCTGCATGGGTTTACCACCCCTGCCCCACGGTGATGATGATGATGCTCCGATAAAATACTTTTAACATGTTGAAAATGTATAAAACAAAACTTTAAAATAAGTTCCTCGTTATTTGTTATTTGTTATTTTTATTATTATTATTTTTTTTTTTTTGCGGGGGGGGGGGGGGGAGGGTGGGCCTACAGACCTAGTGCATTAGTTTATTACAATACACATAGAAGAAGATAACGCATTACTCTTTTTCTTTTATGAGATAAAACTATTAAAAACTTATTGTATCCACTTATTTTACCTTTTTACGTTATTGTCGGTCTATCGGACCTTCTAACTATCGGACCCCTACTGAACCTTCGGACTATCGGACCCTTTTGCTGATTCGGTCTATGGAACCTTCGATCTATAGAACCTTCGGACTATCGGACCCTCCGCCGATTCGGTCTATAGAACCGTCTGTCTATTGGACCCTCTCGTACATTCGGTCTATCGAACCTTCTATCTATTGGGTGTCGGTCTATCGGACCCGCTAACTATGGGACCTTCTAGCTATAGGGCTGTAACCTATTTAGAATATGGAGTGGTCTAGAATGCAAAGTTTAACTATTCATAAAATAGAAAAATTCTCTCGCTCGGTCGCTCCGTTCCCTCGTTTAATACACTTAAACTTTAGATTAAAGAAATTATATAAGCATTTATTACATAGGAAGAGAGAATTCGTCCCCTTAAATTGAAAGTCACATAAAATTTAGGTGCAAATATTCACTCTTGAATGATAAGCGCCTTTAAAAGTAAATAAACAAACAACAATTGTCTTAATGGCGATTTATTGTTTCCTATCACCATAAGAGAAGAGAGAAAAACGTGGATGTTATAAGCTCAGACTTTTATTTACCTGTGTGTAAATAAAAGTACTGTTAGATGCAAAGTTTCAAACTACAAAACGTAAAATTTTCCGGCTCGGTCCCTATAAGTGACCTCAAAAAATAGAATATTTATATAAAGGGTGTTTATAAGTGCGACATTAATTTTCATGGTATTCTTACAATTTCAGTTCTTACTGGCTCAGCCCCCTCAAAAGTTTCGGCTCATTACTCCAGTGCTTCTCGTTATAACTGTTTCAGAATACATTTCAGAGGAAGTCCCGGTTTCCTGGGTCATACTTTGATTAGTAATCATTTCACTATGTTCTTCACTATTATGCGAACCAAAGAGAATATAGAAGTAAATTCATCATCATCATTTTATATATATATCAAATATAGAAGTTCTGCTCGGAAATGAAATGTAGTAAATTACAAACAATAAATGATGAAACTCGGTAGACAAGTTAAACATAACGAATTTATCGCCCTTAAGGCTTTATCACGTATGATTTATTTGATATGAAACATGAAATAATTTCATCTATTCATTTCTTTTCAAATATATATATATATTAATCTATTCGCAGCCATAGGGGGAATCCTTTTATCTCAGCCTATTGTTATCATTCCCCGTAACGCCCGTCGAAATTCCCCTTAACGCCCAATTTTTATTGTGACGGAATAAACCGCATTCTTAGGATTCCCGCTATGATCGGAAATAGGGATATACCCATATATATATATATACATACACACACATATAAAGGGCAAGTAGAGCAGGTGGCCAGGGGCAAGTTCAAATATGAAATATGTGAATTGCCATGATTGCAGATATATACAGTGTTTTAAGGGTATTTGACTAAATACGTGATTTTAAGGATATTTGAATGCTACGCCATACGTGACGGGCATGAAGACTTTTACAGTAACTCTATTTCTATGATAGAGATCATAATTCTAATCATATATGCATAGACATCACGTTAAATTTCCAACGGTTGTTGATAAAAATCAAGGCAGTCAATGTTTCTTATTGTCATCATGGTCATGTTTACTGAAATAGAAATTACACTATTAAAAAGATTTAACCATATTACAGGCAATCACTGTTGGAGCAACTGATAAGAATGACAAACGTTACTCTGACTCCAACTACGGAAATTGTGTGGACATCTTAGCCCCTGGTGTAAACATTAAATCCTTGTGGTATAATAGTAACACTGCTACCAGGACCATCACCGGAACCTCTATGGCCTGCCCACACGTCGCTGGTATGACTTTAAACTATTGCTTATTGTATACAAAATATATAAATGGAGGGAGCAATAGTAGTAGTAATTTGGTCTTATTTACCCAGGGTAGCCGAATCAGTTGTAATACTGCACTTCCTGCGGGCCATGCAGTTATCAGTACCCCTGTATTTCCAGGTACCCTTTGATACACCTGGGTCGAGAGGGACAGACTTATGTGGCAGACAAGGATCGAACCCGGGACCTCGCAAATACATAGTATAAGAGTCAACAGCCCAATTTCTGTGTCAAATATTCTACGGGAGTTTTCTTTTTACAAGCCACAATAGCAAGACTGGGTTAATTGCTCTAACAAAAGTGAAATTGCGGAAGACTCCTTTCCCTCTTTAAATTTCAGTATTTGTTTAGCATTTTTGCGTC
This sequence comes from Heliocidaris erythrogramma, assembly GCA_025617745.1. Lineage (NCBI taxonomy): Eukaryota > Metazoa > Echinodermata > Echinoidea > Camarodonta > Echinometridae > Heliocidaris > Heliocidaris erythrogramma. Next base: position 7,664,849 of record CM046871.1, on the reverse strand, counting down.
AAATTTATAGTTGGCGTTTCATGAAAATAATAACATTCTCTAACATTTTGTTTCAAGTTGCTGCATTTTGTTTCTCTTGCTGACGTCGAGATAGATGCCATGATATTACATTTAAATAGCTTTTTATATGTTGGGACAGGATTAGGTATAGTACTGGGTCCAGGGCTATGTTTCATAAAAATTATCAGTAACAATTGCCCCATTTCTATGACAAATTGGCTCTCAGCCAGTCAGATTCAGGGATTTCAGTAGCTAATAACAATTATTATAACTTGTTATTGATAACAAGTTTTAGGAAACAAAGCCCTGGTTTGAAGGAAGAAATGCGACTGACATGACTGATGTATTAGATTGACCTTACGGAGCAGTTGTCGCTGGAGGATGTGTGCTACAATCCAATCCAATTTCGCTTCATGTCATAATTATAATTACGGTCCCTGTTATAATTATGTTTGGTATTCAGAAAGGATGTAAGCTGTGTTTGAATGACTATAATGAATACTTTCTTCCATTCAATGACATAATTTATATAGGTGCCATTGCTCTCTACAAGAAGAACACGGGTAAAATGCTGTCAAGCACCTCAAATAACAAGATCAAGAACCTGAAAAGTGGAACTCCAAACAAGCTCCTCTACGTCTAGGTTGGTAGAATTCCACATTTAGTTTTTCTTTTCATATTTTACGTGTGCCTGTAAATACGTCTACACATGTATGTTTTGTGGCCTTTCCTTTTATCTAGGCCATTGCGTTGATTTAGAAGGTGCACTTCAAACGAATACGGCCTGGGAGCCGGGGGTGCGGGGGTGCTGCAGCACTCCCTGGAAAAATTCAGGGGGTGCGCAGCACCCCCTGCAATTTGTTTTTTCTTAAAAACTAGTTAAAAGAGACCCTAAAACGCTGAGGACCTGTCTTTTTTTTTTGCTTGTCAGACATTTTGGCTCACAGCACCCCCAGTAAGAAAATCGTTCCCAGGCGCGTGCCCTGACTTTAACCTATGCAAATTCATCAAATTCAACGGATTTACCCCACGTCTTTTCCGCTTGAATGATCTGATGATTGAATAAAGTTTTGTCCTTCACTAACAATATTTTCCTGTTTCATTTCGTATAAAATATATATATATATTATTCGATGTTAATTTTAGTCGTTGTTTGTCCAAATATCAACGAATTCACAGCCTCATTGACATTTCCCCCCAGAAAATATTAATTTTATCATAATACTGAGATATTTCTTTTAGATTATTTTTTAAATTAGTAATGTTATTTTCTCAACGCTTATTGATGACTTTGTTAAATTGACAAAATTTTGTGTTCTGTTGTCTTTGACTTTCAGGGAATCACGCTGGCTGGAAACCTTCCATACGTAGACCAAGCATGAAACTTGAACATCAGAAAAGAAAAACACTAATTGCTTGAAAATTCACTTCTAATAATTTCAATATCAGCTAACTTTCTGTTAGCATGTGTAGTTTTAAAGTGTCTGAATTTAAAACGTATTTGTAATACATGGACATTTGCTCCGCTACAGTGGGAAATGAATCTCACTGTCTCAGGAGAATGGATAATAATTTCATTGGATTGAAATGACAAACCCCGATGAATTGTTTTATTATTAGACATCATCAGACACCTATTAATGGAAATCATACACGCATCGCATCGCATCGCATCGCATCGCATCGCAACAAAATCCTGCGATGCGAGGCGATTGCTTGCGATATTGGAAAAATTGCCTGCTGTTGCGGAACTTCTCACACTGCACAATCTCGGGCAATCTTCTGCGATGCGACGCGATATCGCAGGAAATCGCAGTGTGAGGCGGGCTTAACGATAGCGAAATAATTTCGAATGCTTCAAGGAATAAACTGCAATGAAATTCTACCTGTATAACTGACTTGACTACCTTCCCTATATGTCAATAGAACTTCGAATTCTTTAACGAATAAAACTTCAATGAAACTCTATCTCACTTTGACTATACGTTCTATCAGTCAGTCTTAAACCAAGCGGAATAAATATGTGTGGTGTTGCTTTGAGTGATAATACATCGAACTGATATGTATTATGGTTGATAATATACCGCAAGTTGGTTCAACAGTTGGTTATTTCCATACTATGTGCCGTTAGTGGTTATGGGATTATACCTCAGTCTTATGGCCGAACCGATCCCGGACCGACTTGAAACCGACCGATTCTTGGTCATTGGTGGCAATGTAATTTTGTGTTCGGTCTGCTGTCGGTCTGGTGTCGGTCTTGTTGGTGTGACTGGGGTATACCACTGCAAAAACCAGGGAGTTAATCCAACACCATCTCGGTATCAATATTGGGCTACACCAAAAAACGTGTTAAAATACACCAGTTTGATATTGGGCTACACCGGATAAGTGTTAATACAATAACAGTTAGTGTTATAAAACAAATCCAGTTTGATTTGAAACTGGTGTTGTTTTAACTCTTATCTGGTGTAGCCCAATATAGATACCGAGATGGTGTTGAATTAACACCCTGGTTTTTGCAGTGTAGGGGTATTAGCACTAGCCCGATAAAACATTAAAATGGCATTAAACTGGCAAAACTTGCACAGCGCCACCTTACAGTAACTGCTAAATTGACATTATAATTTGAAAATTAATTGCATTTTATTTTGAATTTCGACAAACAACTGTTTGGAAAATAGGCACATTTTAAATTTCCAACTATTATTTTTGACGTTGCACATGTGGAAAATTGCCTATACAGATATATTCTAAGCTTCTAAAATCCAGAACTAGAGGCACAGACGCTTATCAAATCATGTTGAAAGATGACGCCATTAGGAGCTTCAATTTACTGTCACTTTAAACCCTACCCTCAACCAATCTAATTCTAACTTTATGCCTTTATAAGATCAAAGGTGAACAGAACCAAACTTTTGTTGACAAAAGGGCTACCGACTGAAAAACAGAGAAAGTGGAAGACTGAAATAAACTTAATTTGAGAGTTTGAAAGCGAGGATATTGACGAGAGTGGAGTAGTGAAAGAAAATAAAAGTAAGAGTGGGTGATGGTGGTGGGGGGGGGGGTGGGGGAGTGAGATGGTGACAGAAAACTACGGAGGTGACTGAGGGAGGATAAGAGAACAAGTAGCTCCATGGGGGAAAAGAGAGACAGAGAGAGAGAGAGAGAGAGAGAGGGAGAGAGAGGGAGAGAGAGAGAAATGTAAAAAGAGACTCGGGAGGGGGGGGGGGTGATAAATATGAATTTCGTGAGGCTATTCTTGAAGAGGTGAGAGCTTGAGCGAAAAGCTGGTTGGTTTGGAGAGAGATTCGAGTCAATTAAGAAAACAAGTTGAATCAGAGAGAGAGAGAGAGAGAAAGAGAGAGAGAGGGCAAGAGAGAGAGAGGGAGAGAGAGAGAGAGAAAGATGGGGGAGTGGAGGTGAATCAACACTGTTTCCAGTGGTTTTGTTCTGGTGAAGGTGAAAAATATCTTGTGAGTTTTCTCATCTTTTTTATGTCAGTTTGGAAGAACATCAAAGAAGAAAATCAATGTTCCCTAAAACGGTTGCTTTTAAAATGCCCAACTATTCCAAATAGACAAGACTAGTTCGGACCAATCTTTCATGCTTCAAAATGTGTAGTCCCACATATCCATTTCTATGTGTAATGCATGTGATTTTCAGCAAGAAAGAGACAATTTATTTTCAAAGTTTCAAAGTTTATTGATTTTCCACATATGTCTTGACAATTTATAACAGTACTTATCAAAATTAAGAGCAAGAACAAAATAATTGTATACATATATATATATACATAGGCATATAATTGAGTAGACTTGGGTATCATTTACATTAATAAAGCAATTAGTATGATGTAACATTGCAAAGGAAAACATGAGTGGAGAGGTCTATTAAGAAATCAAGGAAAACATGGCTTGTATCTCATAGACCCCTGTCTAATTTATATGATGCCAGATTAATTTCAATTGATTTACAATGTATGTTGGGAGCTCATAATCGACTGTACATCGATTACAAATATCGGAAACGAGCACTTCTACAAAACATTTTTATTGCTTTTAGCAAATTGAAATTAAAGATCAACTGCTAATTAATTAAAGTAATTTTAGAAATGTTAAAATATAAGTCCAAGTACTCAAAATTGTTTTAAATGCAAAGGGGAAAAAAAGATAGAAAGCAACTAGTTATAATATTTAGAAAAAAATCAATTTAAATATACTTATACCTTCAACAGATGAATAATCTTAACTTGGGTAAGATTATTGCCGATCGTGCGGGCATATCCCTGCAAGCAACAGACGAGTAGTCTATACTTTTATTTAGTGTTTTCTTAATGTAACGAAAATTTACGGCTAATTAGTTACATGTATTTGAATAATTTTTTGAAATGTTATCAATTTGAAGTTCTCAAAAAAATTGTTTTAAATGCAAAAAATTATAAAAACGAAAAAAAAAAGAGAGAAAGAAACAGGTTTTGGGGGATGTCAGCTGACACCATTATCTTATCAGGTTACGTCAAGCCTTCGAGGACAGCAATGGAGCATACGGGATATTACAGCTAATTGGTCACATGAGTGCCCACACAATGATAAGCCCCGCCCAGTTATACGATAATCGTATGATACAACGTTCAGACAAGGGGATGCTGATTCTTTATCGAGGTATGCCCCATTTAAACTTGCCTGCAGTTTGGTCCCGCACTGGGCCGCATTATTGCGGACCAGTGCGTGCCATGGGTTCAAGTCTGATTCACGAACAATTTACGCCATGTTTACGCCAAAGTTAATCATTGTTCATGCATCAATTTTTTCATTCATTTTCACGATTGTTCGGGATCGACTGGATAAGTATAGTCAAAGACTTTTAATAGCATCAGGACAAATTACTCTTACCTACTTCCGTAGTACATTTTGGAGGTGTAATTTGCTGTGTTAAAAACAGACTCGGAAAAATACGTTCTTCATAGGTATAACACGTGAAAAGATGTCTCACTTTTTTATATTTCATAATTATCTTTTTCAAGTCTGATTTTTGCACGAGAAAAAGGATGGATATTTCAAAAAACATTTCTTGAACCTTTTTTGTCAATAAATGCCGCTATGAATCCCTGGGATCATGCCTGCTTTTTGACAGAGTCATCTGCCATAGGGTTAACGTGTGCAAACATGAATTTTAAAAATGATTACAGTTCCTTTAGTATTAACTTGAATTTAGTGTAAATGTGGCTTACTTGTAATTTGAGACTCTGAAGAAGCTTAATGAAGGCCCAAAAAGTGCAAGGGACCCCGCATAAATCCCCGGGAATATGCATGCTTTTGGCCTTCCATCTCCCATAGGTTAATACGCAAAAACGGGGATTTTTGAATGATTATTATTCCCCCAGAATTAAATCAAAATTTTGAAAAATGTGCCTTTAATAAAATTTAAAGCTCTGAAAATGTATAATTAAGACTCAACTAGTTGAATAGACCCCGCATAAATCCCCGGGAATATGCATGCTTTTGACCCCCAAAAAGTCTCGCCTGCCATAGGTTTACACGCGAAAACAAGGAATTTTAGGATGGTTATAATTCCCATAATTTTTATTTGAAAATATAAAAATGTGATTTACATGAAATTTAAAGCTCTGAAAAGGTATAATTAAGGCTTGATGGGTCCAGTATAAACCCCCATAAATCCCCGGGAATATGCATGCTTTTGACGAAAAACGTCTCGCCTGCCATAGGTTAACACGCGAAAACACGGAATTTTAGGATGGTTATAATTCCCATAATTTTTATTTGAAAATATAAAAATGTGATTTACATGAAATTTAAAGCTCTGATAAGGTATAATTAAGGCTTGATGAGTCCAGTAAACCCCCCATAAATCCCCGGGAATATGCATGCTTTTAGCCTTCCAGGTCCCATAGGTTAACACATGAAAACAGGGGTTTTGAAATCATTTTAATTCCCCTAGTATTTATTTGAAATTATGAAAAATGTGATTTACATGAAATTTAAAGCTCTGGAAGGGTATAATAGAGGCTTGATGAGTCCACTAAACCCCCCATAAATCCCCGGGAATATGCATGCTTTTGGCCTTCCAGCTCCCATAGGTTAACACATGAAAACAGCGGCAAGAATTTTTTCTTCTCGCCGGCCCTCCGAAAGTTGCTCAGTTGAGGCAGTCAGATTTTATGGGTCAAGTTTTCCTCCATAATTCTCTGACAAGCAAAAAACAAGTTATCAGTTCTAAAAGGGGGTTTACAATTTAACCCCCCCCCTAAATCCGCCACTGATCCATGCCCGGACTGTACGTCAGTCTTGCGGGGTGGGCCTTTTTACAAGTTTTCTTGAAGGGTTAATAGAACGACATTGTTAGCCTCGTGGGCTCTCAAACTAAATTTGGTGCTTGATCAGGTTTTTTCAACATTTTAGACAAGAGCCCGAATGCCACCTTGGGTTTCAAAAAGGGGGCCGCGGCCGCTTCGCCCCCCCCCCCCCCCCTTGATCCGCCCCTGCTATTCTGTCATGGATGTGAAGAATAGGACTGCACAATGTTGGTGGTCGATCTCATTAAATTGAAAGATTTGGGGAAAAAGCAATAAGAGATCATTGTTTTTTCCTCAATTCTATTGGAGTCATTTTTTACAGATTGGTTGTAAGAGAGAATAAGAGAGGATGAGAAAAAATGAGAAGGGGGGGGGAGAGAGAGAGAGAGACAAAGAGAGCTGGGGCAAAAGTAACGGGATATTCCTACAAAGACAGAATAGGACTGGTAATAAATAAATTATATCATCAGCTGCTATTGTTGGTTACTAGTTAATTCAATTCAAAACACGGAGGCCATTTCCCCCCTTTATCATTTTATTAAAGCCTTTTCTGTCTTGACTTTTAAAAGAAGGCGGCTAAAAATTTACATTACAGGTCTATGATCCCTATAATTTCCATAAATCATATCAAATGGAATATTCCGATTTAATAGAAAAATAAAGATAGAATTTTATTTACAATATCAAGATTATGCCCTTTAGTTACGGCTTTACCAAAAGCGATGTCCAGAAAAATAAGAAAAAATAAAGAAAATAAAAAATACAAACATCTTGATTAAGACTATAAGCTTTCCCTCTGGGCCGATGGACATGTAGCGAAATATATACGCGTGCTTTATTTCGGGACTGAGCACTCTTCGTATTTAAACTCTTTGGTACAGTGTCTCCTTTTCGTAAGGTTTTTGGAAATCTCTTGATAGAGACTGCTAGGAATGACAAATTATACATGAGCAGAAGGATTAAAATCCCAGATTTTTAAAAGTTTATTTTCAATGCAGTGCATTGTGCCATTCATGATGGGATCTATTTTATTGGCACTATATTCACTATACAGTCTTAGAATTGGCAACGCAGTGTAAAATATATAGGCCTATCACTATTCTGGTGTACAAATTTTTCTGTTAGAGTTTGAAATTTTCATTCACACTGGTTCATTTAATGAACATTTTTTCTTATTTTTTATTTTTTCCAACTATGTAGGAATGAAATAAGATTAACTGCTGCCAATTTAAGGAGGGAAAGCTGATTAAGATTTCTTACGTAAATATCAGTCGCAAGGACGTGTTTTGATCACATTTCGACATGTGTAGACTATGCGAAAACTGTATGCGTAACGAGTGCGCAGATATGAGCAGCTTATTCGTGAACTAGTCGTGAGCTAGTCCGGAACATGCGTGCCACTTTGCCGATGGCACGCACTGGCACGCATTGACACGACTAGGCTGCGACTACATGTGTAGGTTGCATAAAGTTCACGGGGTGTTCACGAATGTTCCCAAATAAATTTGTAGTGCCAAAAAATTAAACATGTTTGATTTTCTGTCACGCATTTCAAGCACTGGCCCGCATCCTCCAGCATCCTCCCGCACGCTGCCACAAATGATTCCCGCACTGACACGAACGATGCGCAAACTATGCGAAAACAAAATTCGGGAACATACGAAGCGGACACACAGAAAATAAAAGAAGTGAAAGGGCCTAGGGACAGGGAAGGAAATGATCGAGAGCGAGAGTTATAATTCTACAGGTTTAGAGGCAAAATTCAATACATTTATAAATTTCATATAATCAATTTTCTATCACCGAATTACGCCTAGCCAAATGTTAGATCAAGCAGAATTACTGAGCTGAATAGTGACGAACAAGGTGTCCAGCCCTAGCTAGGCTAGGGTCTACCCCTCTGCGATCCCGATCGAGGTGGTGGCGTTGCCGATGGAACTCTGTCTGTTTGCCTCAAACGAGGCTCGTCAGTTTTTTGCTTTCTGATCGCCGTTTAGTTTGGCTTCAGCCAACGAGACAATGTTGTGGGAGGGGGCTTCTGAACAGCTCATACTACATCACGGGCACAAAATATATCACTCGTGGGCGAATCATTATATTGGCCACAATTTTAATCTTGTTATTGATTTACATAATTACGAAACAAGAAATAGTCAATATAACTTTACACTGCCCGAACGAGTAGGCAGTATTGGCAACTGCTTCTATTATAATGCAATCAAACACTGGAATTCCCTCCCTAAGCAATAGGAAACTTCGCACATTTTAAGAGAGTTCGAAAAGATTTCCTATCACTTGAGTCTAAGAGATAGAAACAAGTGACATGATTTACACATTTGTGTGATATGGCTAAGATTTTCAGATCAATATTCTTTTCTCTTTTCTCTATACCTTGTTCTTATTTATATGTATTGTTTTATTTGGTTCAATTTTTTCTTCTTCTTCATTCAGTTTTGTAGCTGTTATACTTTTCTGTAAATATGTTTCATCTGTATATAAGAACTAATGCTATATATTTCCATAATGTCTTGTAATGCTCTGTTTAGGACCCCATTGTAAATAAGCTCTCGAGCTTTCATGGGTCATCCTGTCAAGCTTTCATGATTTTTTTGTAAATAAAATGTTATGTTATGTGTATATTTGAACATGACAAATAAATCAAATTAAAAAAATGAACCATATGAGTCTGGCATTGACAGTCCATGACTGGGGCAAATACAGGATGTAGTTAGGGGGGGGGGGGGGGTACACACAAATGCAGGGCTGTCAACTTCGGGGGAACTGCTTAGGAGGAGATTCGTATTTTTTACTTCTCGCCAGCCCTCCAAAAGTCGCTCAGTGGGGTGCATGGGGGATCAGATTTTATGGGAAAAAGAATAATTCTCTGACAAGCAAAAAATAAATGAAAAGTTATCAGTTCTAAAAGGGGGCACAATAAAAAATAGGGCACAATGGGCCTGTTTACAAGTTTTTTTCGGAGGGTGATAGCCATTAACATAATTATAAAAACTTACAACATTAATCTGACGTGGTTGTTCCATTTCAACTAGGGGAGTTCCACCCTGGTGCTTCTTCTTGTGAATCGCATCCATATCTGACAAGAACAAAAACATTAGCATCAAAGCATTAAAGAAACTGTACACAGTAAATGGGTAAATGCCTCCAAACTTCAGTGCAAGCGCTACACATGCAGAGGCATAAAAATACAATGAAGAGACGAGAGGCATAAAAGTGATGTGTAACGCAGTCAGCAGGGCCTTTTTAATGTAGTTCTGGACGTTTGTAATGATTTTATCCGTAGAAAAACCTAAATCCGTGTGCTTGCACCCAACGGAGAACGATGCAAAGTCCACTGATTCATCTCGTGAATCAGTGGACTTTGCATCCAGTTGGAATTACCAGTTGAACAAATCCAGTTGAAAAGGGAAAAATACCACTTGAAATTCCAGTTACAGGACCATTGTGTGTGTGTAATTGGGTTTTTACAGACATGTATCAATCAGATATGATTATTTACGTCTGGGACCGACCTTTAACGTCACCATCCGAAAGACGTGAATCAGTCTCGAACCTGGGTCCGCTGAATCAGTTTATAACTTCAACTGGTAGCTGGATTACAGGCGCACGCCACAACGCCCAGTTGAAAAACGACCATTGAAATTTCCAACTGGTTTTATAACATCTCAATGTTAACTGGTTTGAACTGAAACCAAATGAACTGATTTCAACTGGAACCAGTTAAACCAGTTGTTCCAATTTCCCTATTAAAACCAGTTGGCAACTGGTTTCAATTGGATTTCCTTCAATTGGTTTCAACTGGAATTTGGTCCAGGGAAGAGCTTGCACAAGAATTATAAATTAGCGACTTAATACAGACAAAAGGAAAAACAAATTTATAATAGCTGTAAGGAAATGACTGTTTCTATAAGTTCAAACTATTCACAAAGAAATCAAATGGTATTTAAAATCCTAAAAACGGAGAAACTCCGGAAAAACCGAAGAATCTAACAGATCTAACTTAGACTAGAGCAGCGCTGCCAACCCGTCACTTTCAAAAAACATCAGCTTGAAAAAACATATTTGGCCGGTTTCATATGTTTTTCGTTATTTTCCTTAAAAATGCTATTGCGACTACTGTACATTTCTTTAACAACAACGCCTTCAGCTGCATAAAGTCGTTATACAGCTCTATTTTGCTGCATACTCGGGTTTGAATGTTTGCTTCCTTCAGAGATGTTAAGTGGTAGCTCCAAAAAATCCTGAAAACCCAAGCCGGAGGTCCAGGGCCCCTGATGGGGTCAAGGGGCAAAGCCTGAAGCTGGTACGTTTTCTTGTTCTTTAGAGGCCTAAAATCATTAATGTACAGTACATTAAAAAGAAATATTGACATGATTAACTTAGTATTTTAGGCAATTGATCTGCTTTTTACCACACCACATGCAAATCACCTTGCCCAGTTGCCTTATCTTCTGAGTAAGATCTAAACTCAAAACCAGGAACCAGATTTTTTTTTCGAAGGAAAATTATTTTATCTTCATTCTGTAACATTCCAGGAATTCCCTGATCGTATGTAGTCAACCACAGCTAAATTCAAACACCCCAAGATAAAGTTAAAGAGTAGAAAACAAACCACAAAAGCCTGGTCATTAAGAACGATTCACGATGTGCACGCAGTGTACCCACCACACTACCAATAATCTAGGCCGCTGGTGCTGGGGAAAAACGTCTCCCATTCCTGCTGGAAAGTGAATTCCAGCAGGGATTTTTCAAGAGAATATTTCAACAAATTTACCAACAAATTAGACATTCTCTCTCACCTGAATAATGAAAAATAGCGATGATACTCATTTGGACTCATTTGTGAAATTTAGAATCAGTTCTCAGAGGACAAATGGCGGTTATTCGGGGCTGTGATTTCCCTATCTCGCGATAGCACAATCGTGCACTATGGGGCGCCAAGTGTACCCTGACTGCTTCTGTTACAAAATCAATGATTTTGTTACAAAATCACCCTGCAATTTTACTTTAGTAACTAAATCAAAAGTGGGGATGGATTTTGTAACAAAATCAACACACACTAGTGATTTTGTAACAAAATCAATCCCCCAATATTGATTTTGTTACAAAATCAATCCCACCATTGATTCTGTTACAAAATCAACATGCACTAGTGATTTTGTTACAAAATCAATCCTTCTCTAGTGATTTTGTTACAAAATCAACCCCACCATTGATTCTGTTACAAAATCAACATGCACTAGTGATTTTGTTACAAAATCAATCCTTCTCTAGTGATTTTGTTACAAAATCAACCCCACCATTGATTCTGTTACAAAAGCAACCTGCACTAGTGCTTCTGTTACAAAATCAATCCGCAGTACTGATTTTGTGACAAAAGCAAGCTGCACTAGTGATTCTGTTACAAAATCAGTCCGCAGTATTGATTCTGTTACAAAAGCAACCCGCAGTATTGATTCTGTTACAAAAGCAACATTACTAGTGATTTTGTATCCGAAATAAATGAACGATACGTACTGGCGATACTTTTGACTCCAACTGCATGATATCGATATCACAGAGGAAGCAACAAAAATATTGGTTCTCATCCCCAAAAGTTTTATGTAATTAAAAACAAAACCGAGTATATTAACACATTAGAACATATTTTTGATAAAAATATGACATATCTTTGCACAAAGTATATTTTTATTTCCAATAAAATTAAATCGAAGAAGATTTTTGGTGGAAAAAACTGTCTCAGGTTTATGCCCATTTTCCTTGCCGTGAGAATTATTTGACCGCCTTTCAAAAAAGAAACAGGACTGAAATTGAAATGTAACATTAAACTTATCATCACATTCATGACATTGTGATTGTCTGCCACGGCCACGCAAATCACGCAATACCATAAATTCAAATATAATCATTACCATAAAATTAAAACATTTATTTTATATTTAATTCATTTAAAATATAAAAAGTTGTAGTAGTGACCTACACATTCACTGCATTTATGGCATTGCTAAAAAAATGTAGAGTTCATTCACCCCATGCCTTATGCTTGTCCTCTACACAATTTTATCTGGTCAACATCGCAGTCCACGCAGCATTCACTCGCAACATGTGCACACGACGCCCACTGCGATCTCGACATCAAGTTGACTTTGTAGTTTGTTCCTCTACATTATACACAGCATGCACGCATAATCATGTTGTGACAATTCATCACTTCCTATATAGTTCGGAGTTACGCTTGTGAAGCCTGAAGGTCTTGACTTAATGTGGGTACATGTGGGACTTCACTATCGAGAATAACGTGTTCGCGAGAGACAAAAGATACAAACTGTGTGTTCGTTACAAAGGCAGAAAGTGCAATGCGTTTGATTATTTCCAGACATATATCCGGAATTCCGGATGCATGACTCAATCAACATGAATTTTGACAGATATTTTCAATAATATACAATAGCAATTAGGCCTAACATTTATTCGAATATCTTTCTTGTTTATGCATTATAACTTAAGTGAGTAATTTTAGCAAAGAATTCAGAGTTATTTCGATTTCAATGCAAAGTTTCGCATTTATTAAAAATTTCCATTATTTATATTAAATCGTCATTATTTCACAACAATAATGTCAATATTAATATATTAAGACTAGTATTAGGACTTATAAGAGGGAAATCGAGATCACGACAAAACGAGAAGGGGCGCCAGTCCGCTGGGCCTGGCCAGCTAGCCCAGCCGCCGCACACTCAGGTGAGCTGCGTTGCAGTGCAGCGCCAGTCATGTGGCAGTGCCAGTGGGGCAGGGCCGGCCGGTCAATCCTCAGTCAAGGGCAGGCGAGCAGTGCCAGGGGCAGGGGTGCAATCAATTTGTTTGAGGCTTTGGGCAATAAATCATCATTCAATTTTAATTTCTTTGGATGTTATTGGGTGACATTATTAATCATACAGACCTGATGCAAATCTTAGCTGACGAAAGATGCACGTGTACGATACCGTGCCGTATCAATTGTAGATTCGACAATCCGATCCTCCGTACGCGTTGAACTGAAGAGACGCCTATTCTCACGGCAAGGAAAATGGGCATAAACATGAGACACTTTTTCCACCAAAAATCTTCTTCAGTTAATTATATAAAATATATTTTGTGCAATGATATGTCATATTTTCATTAAAAATATGTTCTAATGTGGTAATATACTCTATTTTATTTTAAATTACTAAAACTTTTGGGGATGAGAACCAGTATTTTTGTTAATTTTTTTTGTTTTGTAATATTGCTTCCTTCGTGATATCGATATCATGCAGTTCGAGTGAAAAGTATCGCAAGTAGGTATCGTTTATTTATTTCGGATACAAAATCACTAGTAAGGTTGCTTTTGTAACAGAATCAGTACTGCGGATTGATTTTGTAACAGAATCAATACTGCAGGTTGCTTTTGTAACAAAATCAGTACTGCGGATTGATTTTGTTACAGAATCACTAGTGCGGGTTGCTTTTGCAACAAAAGCAGTACTGCGGATTGATTTTGTTACAGAATCACTAGTGCGGGTTGCTTTTGTAACAAAAGCAGTACTGCGGATTGATTTTGTTACAGAATCACTAGTGCAGGTTGCTTTTGTAACAAAAGCAGTACTGCGGATTGATTTTGTAACAGAATCACTAGTGCAGATTGCTTTTGTAACAAAATCAGTACTGCGGATTGATTTTGTAACAGAATCATTTGTGGGGGTTGATTTTGTAACAAAATCACTAGTGCAGGATTGATTTTGTAACAAAATCACTAGTGCAGGTTGATTTCGTAACAGAATCAATAGTGAGGTTGATTTTGTAACCGAATCACTAGTGCAGATTGCTTTTGTAACAAAATCAGTACTGCGGATTGATTTTGTAACAGAATCATTTGTGGGGGTTGATTTTGTAACAAAATCACTAGTGGAGGATTGATTTTGTAACAAAATCACTAGTGCATGTTGATTTCGTAACAGAATCAATAGTGAGGTTGATTTTGTAACAAAATCACTAGAGGATTGATTTTGTAACAAAATCAGTAGTGCATGTTGATTTTGTAACAGAATCACTAGTGGGGTTGATTTTGTAACAAAATCACTAGTGTGGGTTGATTTTGTAACAAAATCACCAGTGGGGATTGATTTTGTTACAAAAGTAAAATTGCAGGGTGATTTTGTAACAGAAGCAGACAGGGTACACTTGGCGCCCCATAGTGCACTGCCATCATGCATAACATGGACTCACGGTACAGTACGTTATCTTGTCAATGTACAATGTTTGTTCTCTCACCCATGATTCGTATACACTGTACATGTAAGCACAAACAGTGCACATAGACAAGATAAGGTATCTACGTAGTATAAGTTCGCACAACCATACTCGGAATTAAAAAAAAACAGAAGAAATCTATGCACACGCCTTTTAAAAGAATTTAGTCCTGTACAGGAAGGCGTTCCAACAACATGATTTTCGCACAGAAAAACGTACAGACGTATTTTACTTTAAAAAAACCCAGTATTAATACGTTTAAAACGTACTACTTGGCAGCTCTGCTAGAGTCTAAGTTTTAGATCTAGTCTAGATCTAGACCTAACAAGTTAGATTCTGGGACTAGCCTAGGTCTAGATATATTCTAGGCCTAGGCCCTACATGTAGGCCTATACCGTCTGTGACTGTGTCTGTGATGGGGAAGGTTGAGAAATTATGTCAGTTTAAATTGAATAATTCCCCAGTAGTTACTTCTGACTTGCTCTTGCTCTAAGTACGTGTCATTAGTCTAAAATCCAAAATTCAAAGCCAAAATTGCAACTCGTGCCATAGACCGAATTTTCTGTCTCTAGACTACTGACCTTAGCCTCTTATTCGGGTAGGCTAGGGTTGGTCCTCAAGTGAGGAGCCGACCCTACCCAAACTAGACTCAACGAACTAAAGTTAGAGACAGAAAATTCTGTCTAGACCCTCGTAGCACCGTGACAACTAGCCAAGAAAGCACCAACAACAAAAAAACTAATTTTGGCACTCACCGGCATTTTTGACGATCTTCCCTTTTGTACCTCTTGCCGCCATGAAATTTAATCATGGATTCCACACCATAACAGTTCTCAAGTCAGTGTTCACCGCCGTTTGTTTTTCTATAGACACTGTCCTATCTTCCACCCATAACACGATGCACCATTTCTTGTCATCCGACACTTTTCTGTATACTCTTTCAACGAATGATATTCAAGATAAGATGACCTTTTATCTTGAAAATTTGAGCTATTGTCATGCAAAGTCAACAAATTATCGAACGCGAAAGTTGAATTTTGACTTTATTTGCCGCCGGTTTTGCGCTAGACGTCTGCAAAACTGTAGTAAGGGCGATTTATCTCTACACTAATGGAATGTTCCGTCTTTTGTGAACATTTGCCGTAATCCAAATTAAAATTTGACGTTAGTTATTTTTATTCTTTGCATATTTACAAAATTTGATAAATCATTTAGTTAAAATTATTGCCACTAAAGAAATTTTGATTTGTTTCTCCATTAGTAGGCTACGTCATCGTGCGCTTATCTTTGATTAAAACTCCTGCTGTATCGGCACGTAGACTATAGGTTTCAGTTTGGCATGGTTATTCTATTTCATTTTTAAAATCAGAGTAACAATGCTTTATCATTTTTTAATATTGACATCTGTCTTTTTTTTATAGAAATATTAGAAACTTATTTTTAATCGTTTGGTAATTTTCACTTGTTCCGGTCCGAAATTTAAAATGAAAGAAAATTCTTACTTCGTGGATTGACAACTAAAAGGTTAAATATGAAAGTATCAAAAAGTTAAATTTGGTAAAAATGTCACTTTCTTCCTTTCGTCAAAGTAGGGCAGCATAGCAACAAGTATGAACTTAGCGCTGTGAGTGAGTGGAAACAAATGGACCACCAGCCACTATAGTCTCATTTCAAATTTAAGTCTTCTCTTCTCAATCATGTGACCAAACTACAGCAGGTTGAGTATTCGGAAAGCTTGCATCTATTGACAAATTATCTGACAAAAAAAAATGCTGCAGTTTCGGCAAGCTTGCAGCACCTCCAACAAGCTTGTGTAGCAAGTTGCAGCATTTGGTCAACTTATTCTCTGACAAGCTTGCAGCTAACACCTGAACAATTATTAGGTCAGCATTGCATGCAGTTAACTTTTCAACAAGCTTGCAGAATAATCTGTCAAGTGCTGCAAGCTTGCTGCAAAGCATATTGAAAGGCTGCGAGTTTGCAGCAAGATTGCAGAATAATCTGCCAAGTGCTTCAAGCTTGCTGCAAAGCATATTGAACTGCTGCGAGCTTGCAGAATAATCTGTCAAGTGTTGCAAGCTTGCAGCAAAGCATATTGAACCGCTGCAAGCTAATTGCAGCAAGCCGGCAGCAAGCTTGCAGAATAAACTGTCAAGTGCTGCAAGCTTGCAGCAAAGCATATGTGACCGCTGCAAGCTTGCAGCAAAGCATATATATTGAACCGCTGCAAGCTTGCAGAATAAGCTGTCAAATGCTGCAAGCTAGCAGCAAAGCATATTGGACGGCTGCTAGCTTGCAGCAAGCTTGCTGCAACTTGCAATGTTGGTCAATCCGTGGTGCAAGCTTGCAATAAGGTTGTCATTAGATTGTTATAAGCTTGCAAACAAATCGCAAACTTAATCTTGAACATGCCAGGCTTATCTAGATTGCTGTAAGCTTGCGCAAGCTTGTAACAAGCTTGTTGCAAGCTTGAATTTCTGTAAGGCGCGCACGCAATCTCATTTTGATAAAGCCTTTTCTGTTTTGACTTTGAACGGAATAAGACCAATAAATTTACATTATAGGCCTAATAATCCCGTTCGAGAACTTAACACAAATGAGTCACAATATTGTGCGCACCCCCCGTAATCCTATTGTTCTCCCCTTCGCCACTCATCCGCAGCAATACGCAACGGCCCGTCGGGTGCGGTCGTGTGTTACGGCGCTCCTGATTTCAGGTCATTTTGTATCTTTTCAGAGCGCTGTCACGCTCTTTTAAACACTTTTCTGTACTTATTTTCGTTTTAGATTATAGTACTCTTGTGTTTTATGTCACTTTTTGCCTTTTACAAGGGAAAGTTTAGGTTCCTTTTCAGGCAGTTAATTTACAGTTTACGACCAGCCGCATGTGGTAATTTCTGTGTGTCTTGCTGGTGTTTCCGTTTGATCCGATCCGGTTTAGGTTCGGTGTTTGTTTTGTTCGTATCCCCAAATTTTTAGAATTTATTTTTACCTGCTCTCTTAAAGTATTTCATATTTTTGTATAATTTATTGTCTGTTTTATTGCAGCATCATGTCAATAAGTTTCGCCTACTTTGTTGCATCCGCGTACTTGAAGGTCACCTGAATGACAAGCATCGACGCAGTATACGAGCACACGCACAGATCTGATTATTGAGTGATCAGTCTACAAACACAAGAGATCTTCTAATTTTCAGGGAATCAAATATCGATAAATAATTTTCTTTCACAATTTTTCAGTTGAATAATAGTTATTAGTAATAGTATATTAAATTTACACATAGGTAATATATGTAAGGAGACAAACAAATATCTTTTTCAATTAATTATTCATCATTTGGAAACATTTGCGTAAAATTCAAATTGGCAACAAAAAGTAGTTCTGCTTCTGGGCTTTTCCGCTCATTAGGCAAGGTAATTTATTCATGAAATTGGCCAGAATTCCATGCAGCCAATCGAAAGCCAGAATAAAAAGGTCAAAGCTGGAACTTGTATTCTTTTAATAAACCATTTAACTGATTAATTTCCGCCATCAAAAACACTTCGAACTAATCACCAAAGAAACCCTTGTCAACGTGCATGGACGTACTTTCCCATAGAAACGTGTGTAAATATGGTGTTTCGGCTTGTGTTTAACATCAGTAAAAAAGGCCGTTTTGCAACAAAATGGGCCAGAATTCTACAAAACAAGCAGTCATAGTTTCATGTACAGCAGAGCCTTGGGTTTTCTATATATATTTTCCTTTTTAACTGAATTAAATCAGTGTAAACTAAAAAAGATAAAATGGTTTTAAAAGTTGAGATTTATGGATTTTCGTGATTAATGTACATGGTCCTATGGTGGAAATTTGTGGTGGGGAGATGCGCGTGCGCGGAAAGTTAAAGGAGAATTAACCCCTAATTACAAATTTACTTATATTGGAAGGTGTAATATATTCCTACTTATTGGCCTAAATCATTTTCTAATAAGATATCAGAAAAGGGTGTAAAATAAAGATATTCCAACACCCGGTGTCATCTCCTACTCATTTACATGGGGGCTGCCATTTTCTTGCTGATTTGGAGTTGTACATGAACCATTGAGAAATGTTCCAGTCAGGAAGATATTTTGAATCCAAGACCTAAATTGATTTTCTTCATTACCTAAAATCCCATATGTGACGAAAAAAAAGAAATGTGGGTGTTTACATGTATTATAAAAATTAAATCTTTATAATGATATTTTTAAATTGTCTGGTTTTGCTTAACAAAAATCTATTTTCTTGGGTTTGCCAAACAGAGCAGAACATAATATATGCAGCATGCATTCTGACTTTTCAAGTCCATTATCCGAAAGCAGGTGAATGCATAGTTTGCCGCTATAGATGCTCAGGGAAGAAGCATCCATAAAATTTGAATTAATTTGCTCCGTCCCATACGTCACAGTATCGAGAAAATAGATTTCTATAAAGCGAATATCGATTTTCAACAGAAATAAAAAAAACATTAAAAAATGGCAGCCCCCATGTGCTGGTAGCAGACGATACATATTGCTAGCAGATGGTAAATTTTGCTCAGAAAAACTTGATTCGTATCGATCTCGTATATTTTGACGCGAAGCCATATAGTCTAACAAGTAGGAATAAATAACACCTTTGAACACTATCGTCTTTATTTTTTGAGGTTAATTCTCCTTTAATCTCGCGCAATGCAACACACTTTTCGGTATGAATATGAGTTCGGAAGAAGAAGCTGTTAGGTCGCGGAGACCTGCTTCTTCCGAAGAGTCGTCTAGCAAGACGACTCGGCCTTCCAGAACTCTCCCGAGTACTTTCGTACATGGGGGAGGAGGAGGGCTGCAGGTAAGTTGCCCAGTGGTGTTTCCCTGCAGGGTTTGCCAGCCTCGGAGCATGCGGCTTCGGGGCGGGTGGCGTTAGTTGAGCTTATTGAACCGCAGCAAGCATATTGAAAGCATATTGAACCGCTGCAAGCTTGCAGCAAGCTTGCAGAATAAGCTGTCAAGTGCTGCAAGCTAGCAGCAAAGCATATTGGACGGCTGCGAGCTTGCAGCAAGCTTGCTGCAACTTGCAATGTTGGTCAATCCGTGCTGCAAGCTTGCTATAAGGTTGTCATTAGATTGTTATAAGCTTGCAAACAAGCTTCGCAAACTTAATCTTGAACATGCAAGCTTATCTAGATTGCTGTAAGCTTGCGGCAAGCTTGTAACAAGCTTGCTGCAAGCTTGAATTTCTGTAAGGCGCGCACGCAATCTCATTTTGATAAAGCCTTTTCTGTTTTGACTTTGAACGGAATAAGACCAATAAATTCAGCGGACCCAGGTTCGAGACTAGTCGAGTCACGTCTTTCGGATTGTGACGTTAAAGGTCAGTCCCCAGACGTAAATAATCATATCTGATTGATAAACATTTGTAAAACCTCAATAGACCTGTTTACTAAGTGATTCAAATTTTATGCATACTTTTGAAACAAAGGTTGTTCTTGACAACCTGAAAGCTTGCCAGAGGCTTGTCAGACATAGCAACAAGTAATGTATCAACAAGTATGTATCCAAACTGGATTCCAAGTGTTGTAGTTCATTCATTAATAACAGGTTAATGGAATACCTCGTTACTCGGTCCCCAGGAAAGAAACATCCATAAATTTGAATCACTTAGTAAACAGGTCTATTACAACACACACACACACACGCACACACATGACGGACAAAGAGAGAGGACAAACAACCCCTCATTCTACCCTTCACAATGGTTCTGGTAGTCAAAAGAACATCCCTTCACTGCTATTTTAATATGTAGAGCAGTTGTCACATGCATAATTCACTAGCTGTTCTACTTATTTTACATATTAAAATAGCAGTGAAGGGATATTCTTTTGTCTGCCAGAGCAATAGACCGGTTCTGTAATGTATTAAAATGTTGCACATTTCTTCTCTGATCACCCAGTGACGAGCTATTCCATTAACCTGCTTTTTCTAAATGAGCCTCAATGCTTGGAATTCAGTTTGCATACATTACTTGTTGCTATGTCCGGCAAGGTTTCAGGTTGTCAAGAACAACCTTTGTTTGAAAGGTATGTATAAAATTTGAATACATTACCGAAGCGGTCTATTGTGGAGGGCAGCATGAGGAGTTGTTTATTTTGTCCACTCTCTTTGTCCGTCATGTTCATTGTGTATAGGTCTGACAAACACATTAGCGTGCCCGACCTAGCGTCACTTAATGTTGCAATCTACATTCTGGCTATTGAAAAACAATAACTTGTAACAGGTGAATATAATGGATTGTTATTAGGCGTTGGGTAAAGAGATAAGCATTAACTTTTAAATACATTACGAAAATTGCCTATTATTTGGAAGGTGGTACAGTTTAACCCATTGGGTGATGTGACACGGAATGAACTAAGCGAGCGTTTCATCAAGTGTTTTGTCAGTGATTTTTACCAACAACTGTTATAAGCTACTGAAACCCTTGCATCTGATTGGCTGAGAGCAAATTTGTCGGTAAAAATCACTGACAAAACACTTGATGAAACACTGCCCTGTATATAATCACCTCTATAAGCTATGTTGGACTACTTTACCTTACCCTTTGCCTAAAATTAACAGGGGAGCGTTTCATCAAGCGTTTTGTCAGTGATTTTGACTGACAACTGAATAAACTACTGAAATCCTTGCATCTGATTGGCTGAGAGCAAATTTGTCAGTCAAATCACTGACAAAACCCCTTGATTATACGCTCCCCAGTCCTATTCTGAGGGATGGTAAAACTAGTTACTTTATATGCTTACAAGGGTATGTTACGTAAGGGGGTTTTATTTATGGTTGTGAACCTTGAAAGCCCTTCAACAGTAGCTTGGCGGTCACAAATGATTCGCTGTTGTAGCACAGGCAAATGTACACCATCATACAAACGTATAAAAAGGCGTAGCTCCCGCAAAAATAAATGCATGGCAACTGCATGAAGGGAAGAAATTAGTAAGCATTTATTATGTGGATAATTTTGAGCGGATTGGGAAAGACAATGGATGATTTTCATTCTTAACACCCGGCGATGTAAAGGCTTCTTGTATTTGGGTAAGTATTGCAATTAGTTCTGTACTTACATGTATCATATGTTTATAGTATGGAAACATATTTTTATTTATATTTATATTTATATTTTTAGTATTTATATTTTTAGTTTTAGTTTTTTATTTGTTGTCTATATAATTTTCGCAATATTTTAGGGAACTATGCTTGTACAACAGGGGCGTATCCAGGATTTCCTAATAGGGGGGCGCCAGGAATTATTGATCGCCGTCATGGGGGAGGGGTCTTTGGAAAATTTTGCTTCTGAAGAAGGGCTGAGATGCAAAATAGTGCTATATGCAGAGCTGCCAACCTGTCACTTTCAAAAAACATATTATTCAGCTAGAAAAAAACATATTTTTAGGTGAAAAAACATATTTTGCCGGTTTTATATGTTTTTCGCTATTTTCCTTAAAAATGCTAATGCGACTACTGTACATTTCTTTAATAAGAACGCCTTCAGTTGCATAAAGTCGTTTCATGTGAATGCATTAAAAAATAAAAAATACTGGTCAAAATTGTGCCCCGCACAGTTTGCAACAGGCACTGAACTCGTCTCGTCTCGAAGCAGCTCCATTTTTTTGAGCTTCCTTCAGCTCAAAAAAATCCTGAAAACCCAAGCCGGAGGTACAGGGGCCCGCTCTGCTGATCTGCTTTTTACCACACCACATGCAAATTCACCTTGCCCAGTTGCCTAGTAAGATCTAAACTCAAAACCAGGAACTAATTTTTTTTCGATGGAAAATTACTTTATCTTCATTCTATAACATTCCAGGAATTCCCTGATCGTATGTAGTTAACCACAGCTAAATTCAAACACCCCAACATAAAGTTAAAGAGCAGCCCGGCCCCCCCCCCCCCCCCCCCCCCCACTCGGAGGTCGAAGGGACCGCATGCGTGTTCCCAAAATCTCCGGTAAAGGGGTATTTTTAGGGCGACACAATCCGGCCCTTGAATTGTAAAAGAAGGGGGTGTTTTTTATCTTTCACCCGGAGATTTCATTAAAAAGGGGGTGTTTTTCTTTCTCTCTCTCTCTCTTCGACACCTGAGAAATTTAAAAAGGGGGTTATGAAATATCTTGAAAAATCGATAAAATCCCAGGATCAAATTCCTGAAATTCCTGCTAGTTTTGATAGCTCATTCAGCCAGGATTATTTCATTTTGAAAAGTAGAAACACTGGCCCCCATCTCTTCCAAGGTATTGTCATGACAGCTTACTTGGGAGGGGGTTGGTGTCTGTCCTGAGATATGGGGTTGGAATGAGAGCTCACCTGAGATAGGGAGGTACATTGAGCAGTGTTCTGAATTTAGGGGGGTCTCCAAAGCAGGAAAAGCCCGCGCAAAGCCCGCGATAGGGGGTTCAGAAATTTTGGCAGCCCTGAGATAGAGGGGTGCTTTCAAAGGGAGGGAACAAGCATACGCGTACCCTAAATAATACTGAGGGGGGGGGGGGGCGGGAAGAGTAGAAAACAAGCCACAAAAGCCAGGTCATGAAGAACGATTCACGATATGCACGCACTGTACCCACCACACTACCAATTATCTAGGCCGCTGGTGCTGGGGAAAAGACTTGGCACCTGTATCCTTGTACCTTGATCATAGTCTCTTGAAAAAAATCCCTGCTGGAATTCACTTTCCAGCAGGGATTTTTTCAAGAGAATATTTCAACAAATTAACCAACAAATTAGACATTATCTCTCACCTGAATCATGAAAAATAGCGATGATATTCCATTTGGACTCATTTGCAAAATTTAGAATCAGTTCTCAGAGGACAAATGCCGGTTATTAGGGGGCTGTGATTTCCCTATCTCGCGATAGCACAATCGTGCACTGCCATCATGCATAACATGGATTCACTGCACAGTACGTTATCTTGTCAATGTACACTGTTTGTTCTCACACCCATGCTTCGTATACACTGTACATGTTAGCACAAACAGTGCACATAGACAAGATAAGGTAGTTGTAGGGTATCTACGTAGTGTAAGTTCGAACAACCATACTCGGAATTTTCAAAAACGGATTTTCGCACAGAAAAACGTACGGACGTATTTTACTCCAAAAAACGTATTAATACGTTAAAGGGAAATTAACCTCAGCGTATGAATTAGCTTATTTTGAATGGTGTAGTATATGCCTCTTATTTGATACATGCAATTTCATGTAAAAACACAGGATATAGATATAAATCACTATTTTCCAGCCAAGTTATCGTCTGCTAGCAATAATAAGGGGGCTGCCATTACTTTATGTGTACACGAACATATTTTTCATCCCAAGTAAAATTTCCTTCATCGTTAACTTGTAATTGATTTTTAGAGGACAAATATATATTAGATAAAGTCACATATTCTGAAATGTAAGTTTAGTTTTATATATTTTTTAAAAGGTCTTAATTTGTTCATAAAAAATATACTTCATAAAAAATATACGTCAAGGACGGAGAATTGACGTCAAGGACGGAGACAATCGTAACAATACCAAAACAAAGCGAGGAATCTGCTTTACAGGATGGCTATTAGAACTCATGGGTCGTCAATTATCTAGGCCCATGGCCAATAACAATCGTAATACAATCAGAACAAAGCGACGTATCTGTTGTAAAGGTAGGCTATTATCAATGCATATGGTACCTAATGATCCGTGTCATGCACAAAATGGCAGCCTCCATGGAAAGACGTAGCAGACAATAGGTGCATCTAGAATATCACGTGGGGTTAATTGTCCTTTAAAAACGTACTACTTGGCAGTTTTATATGTGACCAATTTTGAAGCCTATTTAATGAACAATATTTTCAATTGGTGTATGAGGATTTTTTTATTTTTTTTTGCTATTTTTTTTTTTACGACGGCCAATAGGGGGGGGGGCGCCTGTTGCACCCCCCCCCTGGATACTGTACAAGGCCCAATGGCTTTATTTATGTAGTTCCCCATTTCATTTTCTAATTTCGTTTATGACATTATTTTGTATTTGTTTTGAATGTACTTTTTAATTGAAAATGAAATAAATGAGAATTGAATTGAATTGAATTGAATATCTGAACATCGACCTCTACATGTACATCTAAACGTTACTCTTATAAAGTGAAATCTATTAGGTCCATGAAATGTATATTAACTGATGCATGCCTTGCATATTATTACAATATTAAGCCACAACAAAGAGTTTAAAACGAAGAGTGCTCAGTCACGAAATAAAGAACGCGTATATATTGTGGTACATGTCGATCGGCCCAGAGTGAAAGGTAATAGTCTATATCAAGATGTTTCCTTTTCGTAACTAAAGGGCATAATCTTGATATTGTCCCTTCAAATACAAACTTATGTCCCAAAACAGATAGGAATCAACTCTAACTGCACCAGGGAGGAGAAGGATAGAGTTGGGGGGGGGGGGGGGGCTAGGACTAGATGTTTGTATTTTTGTTTGCTGAGAAATTTCTATTGATATTTAAGTGATGATGGGGGGGGGGGGTCCAAACATGTTCTATGATGTTAAGCTGTATATGAGCAAACACTGCGATATCTGATGGGAATGTCCAGAAAAGTTATTTAAAAACATAATAAAATGCTATCTTTATTTTTCTATTAAATCAGAATATTTCATTTGATATGGTTTATGGAAATTATAGGAATTACATAGGCTATGATGTTAATTTATAGGCCTTATTCTGTTAAAAGTCAAGGCAGAAAAGGCTTTAATAAAATGAATATAACTAACTTACGGTACGTTGTGTTTTGAATTGAATTAACTAGTATTAAACCAACAATAGCAGCTGATGATAACTTATTTATTACCAGTCCTATTCTGTCCTTGTAGGATTATCCCATTTCTTTTGCCCCAGCTCTCTTTGACCCTTCTCTTATTGCCCCCCCCCCCCCAATCTTTCAATTTAATGAGATCGACCACTAACACTATACAATCCTATTCTTCACATCCATGACAGAATAGCAGGGGCGGATTCGGGGGGGGGGGGGCGAAACGGCCACGGCCCCCTTTTTGAAACCCAATTGGAATACGGGCTCTCGCCTAAAATGTGAAAAACCCGGATCGAGCACCAAATTGTTTTTTATTGTACCCTTTAAAGATCACATTGCAAGAAAATTCCATCAAAATAAATATTGGCTTAATACTTATTATTGCATATATGGCATATATTAAACACGGTTATCCAAATACAACGCTTGGAAACATTTGAAGTAATGATTATTATCAATTATAAAACGGTAAAATACAGCCCCCGATATAGCAGCTGAAGAGCTCCTTGAACGCTGCTGAGATGTGTGACGACACACCAGGGGCCAGTCCTGTCTAAGCAGACGATGTCCCATAACATCTTACACATTTTCAGTGCCTGTTTTGTCATCTCCTCTTCACTTATCTCTCTTACTTGACTAGCGTCAGTCTTAATGTTAGTCTGTTGCCTCACTCTTAACTTCGTGTATGTTATTATTTTGATGAAAAATGCAGCTTTAAAAAACATAAAGGAATCAGTCAATTGTAAACAAAATTGACGCTATTGTATTTTCAGCTGCTTGCACCGGGGCATGTTCGGCGTTTCAAGAGGGAACGAATACAATCTGTGATATTATTCGGAGGGCTTTTCAATTTGAAAGTGGGGTTTATTTCATTGATCATTGACCCTTCTCCTGTGTATTTACTATCAAACGGTTTTAGTTATCAGAATCAGTTCACTTTCCCTTTTAGAATGGTGTGAAATAAGGTCATGTTTAAATGTACCAAACTCTTTATAATTTGATAAATAATTGCATTGCAATTACGTTTATTCATTATTGGACGTCGTCTGCTTAAGCAGGATTGATCCCTAGTGTGACGACATCAAAACTTCGCTATATTTCTGGCGAATCCTCGGATATTCCAGATGCTGAGAAGAGCTTTTATTTGTGTTTTTATAATCATCATATACGCAGTTGAAATAAAACTTATACGATTGCCATCTGTAAACTTCCCAGTTTCTAGTGATACATTAATTGCCATATTTGTGATTTTCTTTGGATAGCTACTTTAAGAACTGCTAAACATTTTTTCTTTTGCTTGTTAGAGAATTATGGAGGAAAACTGGATCCCATAAAATCTGATACCCCCACCCCCTCCACTGAGCGACTTTCGGAGGGCTGGCGAGAAGAAAATCTTGCCTGATCGAACATCAGCCATTAGGCTAGGCGTAATGCGGTGGTAGAACATTGATTATATAAATTTAACACATTGGATTTTGCCTCTGGTACATTAGAAATATAATAGTGAACTGGAATTTAGTTAGTTTCTTCTAACCAGCTAGCTAGCTTGGCTTGCCTTCGGGCGGACGTACGTCTGCTACATTCTGGAAAGCAGAAAAATCCTAGAAGCATATCACAGTTTGAGGAACAACGGATAAAGAATAAAAAAGTTATGAATATTTAAATGCTTAAAGTCGCTAAATGAAATTGGCAACATACTCATTATGCTGATGAGATGCTATGACGTTTTTGAGCTCTCTCTTTATAGGTAATAAATAAAAAAAATATCAGATTTCAGCTTATAAACAAAGAAAAGTGAATTAACAACATTGTGCTTGAAATATATTGTGAGGAACAGATTTACGAGCACCACCTATAATAGAAAAATCAAATTTTCTAAGATATTTCCAAGGAAAGTAGATTTTTACATTATTTGGATAAGGCAATAGACCGCTTCGGTAATGTATGCAAATTTTATACATACCTTTCAAACAAAGGTTGTTCTTGACAACCTGAAAGCTTGCCGGACATAGCAACAAGTAATGCATACAAACTGGATTCCAAGCATTGAGGTTCATTTTTAAAAAGCAGGTTAATGGAATAGCTCGTCACTAGGTGCTCAGAGAAGAAATATGCATAAATTTGGATACATTACAGAACCGGTCTATTGGAAAGTCGAGCACATTTACATACATCACATCTCATTAGCATAATGATGACATTTCCAGTAGACCGCCTCTGTAATGCACACAAATTTATGCACATAATTCTCTGAGCGCCTAGTGACGAGCTATTACATTAACATGCTTTTTATAAATGAGCCTCAATGCATGGAATCCAGTTTGCATACATTGCTATGTCCAGCAAACCCCGGCAAGCTTTCAGGTTGTCAAGAACAACCTTTGTTTGAAAGGTATGTATAAATTTGCATACATTACCGAAGTTGTCTATCTCAGATCTCCATTCATTTTGCGATTTTAGGATTTTAAATATTCATAACGTTTTTATTAGTTGTCCGTTTTTCCTCGACCTTTCACTGATATGCTTCTTTGATTTTTTTTAAGGTTCTGAATGAATTTTGACTGAATATAACATTATAATCGCCAGGGGGGGGGGGGGGGGGGGGGGGGGGGGCTTTAAGTTATGGTAAAAACAATATAACAAAAAATATCAACAATTCCATATTTAAGTTCATGCAAACTTATGTGTTACACCTTATGCAATTTCTGAGTGCATATTTAGATTCCTTGTGTAATTTCCTATCAAGAAATGTATATTTTTACTATGATATGATGATATATACTTAAGAAGATATTTTAGAGTTAAAAGTAGTCACAGAAGTAACAATCACCTTGTAACACAAGAGAGGTCGCATTCACGACACGCGGCTATATATAAAAGCCATTGAAATAAAATCTTGCTCGGTATTTTCCTTTATTTTTCATCAGGTATACTTGGTCTGATGTCCGTGGAAAACGTCATTCACCATAAGAAGATGAACATTGGGGACGTTTTGCAGATAGTCGAAGGTTCCTAGCTTGGTTAGTAGAATCCGGATTGCAGGAGAAACGATACGGTAATTTGCCGGGTTAATAATAAAAAAAAAAGACTCCCATCATAGATTCAACAATACCAACCAAATTTTTTCTGAATGCTTCTGACACCGGTCAGTTCGGATTTCCCATCTCACAATTAGACCTGCTAGGGAACCGGATGCTTTGGTGACCGGTTAGTTAATATTCGCGTGTGATAAAAGGGACATCTTTACGAGTCGTGAACAGTGGGTGTTTTCGAACCCAACAAGGACAGGCTGTCAACATTACTTCTTATTTACAGATCCGCGTTATTCGCGAACCAGTTGCTTTGCCATCATTATGAATTTAACAAATTAAACATTGTAGGTGGTAACGTCATTAATTAGTAAACATGGCAACGTGCACTGGACCACTAAGATCGTATGTATCTGGTGTCATATTTGGAAGCTTTGTATTTGGCATGTGTTATTACGTTTCCAGTTTTGCCGCGCATTTCAATGATCTTTCAACGAGCCATGCTTCAGGAGAAAATTTGAAGCGAGACATGAAATATGGCAGCCATCTTGAAATTGAAAACGATTTTTCCAATTCAGCGGTCGTCGAAACTAGCCTGCCTGGCACAGACCTGAAAATGATGCAATGTCCGAAAAGGGACTTAGATCCAAGTATCTTTGCCCAGTTAGAATGTAAGAAGCGGCTGCCTCACGTCATCGGGATTGGCGTTGAG
Organism: Heliocidaris erythrogramma; assembly: GCA_025617745.1. Lineage (NCBI taxonomy): Eukaryota > Metazoa > Echinodermata > Echinoidea > Camarodonta > Echinometridae > Heliocidaris > Heliocidaris erythrogramma. The sequence continues at coordinate 7,635,685 of CM046871.1, read as the reverse complement.
AAGTGCGGGACCGGAGCCCTGTCGTTCTTTCTCAAAAGCCACCCTGCACTCGCGCACTCTGTCCCCCAGGAGATCTACTACTGGAACAAGAATAAGGACAAAGATTTGGAGTGGTACCGCCAGCAGATGCCCATTTCTTCGAAATACCAGGTCACCATGGAGAAAACGCCTTCGTACATCTTCGAGAAAGACGCGCCGGAGCGGATCAAAGCCCTGATGCCGCAAACCAAATTCATCGCCCTTCTCCGAGATCCGATTGTCCGAGCTGTGTCGGATTACCTCCATCTCAAGGTAGTCGCGTTACCAGAGTTCTTTACACCTCGAATCGTGCCGCCTGGTGCGGAACCGTTGTGTTATCTCAATGCAACTTTTGAAGGATCCGTGATTAAACCGAATGGTGACGTCAACTCGGATAATGCTATCCTTACCCACAGTGCTTACGTGTTGTATCTTAAGAGGTGGCTCAAAGTATTTCCACGACGCCAGTTTCTCATCATTGATGGTGACGAGTTTGTTAAGAATCCTCTACCAATCTTGCAAAAGGTAAAGCTCCTTTTTACCACCAATTTGTAAATAATAGCTTTATTTTCGCAGCTTTTCTTTGATAATATTATATACATTTCTTCTTTTGAAGTTTCCCTTTTCACCGTTCTTTCCTTTTCTCTGTTATTTCTCCCATTCTCCATTCTTCTGGCCACTTTCTGTAAAATCATCAATCGGTCATCTTGCCTTCCTCAGCTCTCTATTCCTCTCTTTCTCTCTATTTCTCTCTTTCTCTCTATTTCTCTCTTTTGTCTCCAATAAGCCAGTTTGTAATTAGTTCATGGTACAAATAACCCTAAAAATTACCCCAATTATTGTATGCGCACTGGCATTTGCTTTGTTTGACGCGTTATTGTTTAACATGTAAAATAATACTGGTGCGCACAAAATGACAGCGCATATACAGTTGTCCTCAAAACTATTCATTCATACCGCTTGGAAAATTTGAGATTTTTGCATTTTTCTCAAAAATGAAAGGGGAACTGGATTTACTTGCACATCACTTGAATACATTTAGTTATCATCTACAAATGAATGCTGTTATCCAAATTAGGTGATGTTCAAAATTATTCATACCCTTGGTGATTCATTGACTTTGCCGATCATTATGAATCAAATCCTTTGTGATTAACGCTTGTAACACTTCAGTACACTGTCTCAATGCTTCTGGAGGTCTCTAGTGAGATAGCAGGCCAATACCTGGTACCCAAATGGCTTAATTTCCCTGACGATGTTGTTCAGAGATGCCTTCACCTGATCTTTAGGGTATTCCTTTGATTTAAAGGAGATTTAATTAATGTTTACAAGGGGTGTAGTTATTAATATTTTTATTCAGTTTTCTACTTATTTTGATGAAAATTTTACCCTGAAGACGAAGAAAAACACTTCTTGGAGAGACCTTCCCAGGAGAGGCCTTCCCTGTTGCACTATCTGAGTGGGTTTTTTAAATATTTTTGTTATGTATATAACATGCAAAGTGTGAACAGCCAAAACACCAAGGATCCAGAAGGCTAATCAATGGTTCACTGCAACTCATTTAAAAAATATATAAAAAGCAATTTAAGGAAAAATATTGGGCAATAGCTAAAACATTGAAGCCATGAAATGCGATTTGCCAAAAGAAATCTATGCACACGCCTTTTAAAAGAATTTAGTCCTGTACAGGAAGGCGTTTCATCAACATGATTTGGGAGACTGTTCCAAACCCTTGAAGTCGTGTGACTGAAGCTTCTGTCCAGTTTTTGCAGTTGGTAATAGAACAGCGTGGACAGGAGAAGATACACTAGCTCTGGTCACTCGTCTCCTTTCTAGAGGCGGAGGGAGCATTTCATTCATTTAAGTCTTTTGGGCACTGTTCTGTGTGCATTTTGTAGAATACACAAGCAGCTGCAACTTGTGAGTTAAACTATGAATGGATAAATCTTGAAGGGCAGTGGATTCATCAGCACAAATAACCTTGGGTGCTTTTTTCTGAATGTTGTCTAACATGCTAAGTATGGTAGAGGAGGCATTTATCCAGCATAAATATACATATTCCATTATGCTGCGGACCTGTGCATTGCAGACAATAGTTCTACCCTTTATATCAAGCTTATTAGCAACTTTCCTTAGAGCCCCAAGTCTTTGCCCAGCTGTATATGCTTGGTCCAGGTTAATTTCCTGTCAATTGTTACACCCAGAATTTAGATCTCATCCTGAGCGACAAGAGGACAATCACCAAATTGCAAGTTTAATTGTGAGGGGGTTCTCTTCCTTGAAATAGTCACCATTTTAGACTTGGTAGGTTCAAATGTGACTTTCCATTTGTTAGCCCAGGATTTTATGCTTGACAGGTCCCTGTTGAGACTCATCTTCAATTGATCTGATGTCACTGTTTGCAGGGAGACGAGCAAACAATGTTGAATCATCAGCATACAAGTATAGCTCATTCTCACAGACATCCACAAGGTCATCAATGTAGATGGAGAAGAGCAGTGGTCCCAGTATAGAGCCCTGAGGTACTCAAACATTGACAGGGATGTCTTCAGAAGCTTGACCAGCAAGAACTACTGAGATGTGACGGTCTGACAAATAATTACGTAGCCAAGCAAGGGCTTTTCCATCCACTCCTTTGGATTTCAATTTCGATACAAGACCGTTGTGCCACACTTTGTCGAATGCTCCCTTCAAGGGCCACAATATACAGACCTCTTCTCCTTTATCTAGTGAAATGTTACCTTCTTGGGAGATTATTGTTAGGAAGTCGGCAGTACCGTGACCTGGTCTAAAACCAAATTGTCTGTGGGATATAAGATTCCTTCTGAACAAATAGCTTTGAAATTGTAAAGAAACAGCAGATTCCATTACTTTACTAATGATACTAAGTAAAGAGATGGGACGATATTTAGTGGGGAGTCCCTTTTATGAATGGGAACAACATTTGCCGTCTTCCAAGAAGTTGGGAAAACACCATTGTTAAAGCAGAGTTTGAAAAGCCGACTTAAAGGGCTGGTCAGCTCAGCACTACATTCTTTTAACACTCTGGTAGGAATATGGTCCGGACCAGTGTCTTTATCTGGAGCAAATTGTCTGAGAAGCCTATTAATAATCTTTGGTTTGAATATGAATATTTAGTTTTAAGTTGTATTGCTTTTTGGCTTTTTTCTCTATCTGAACGTAAGACTTTCGGGCTTTAGTGATTTTTTCCTTTGTGGAAGTAGGATTGTCCTTCTTGTTTTGACGATAGATTCTACGTTTCCTTGTTGCTGCTCTTCTACATTCATCATTAAACCAAGGTTTGTCACCTGTCTTTTTATGACCATTTTGTGAGGAATGAATGTTTCCATGGCATCATAAATAATATCAGTGGCCTTACTGCATGCAGTATCTGGGTCCTTGTCATGAAAGACTTCAGGCCATGATGAGAAATGGGCACGCATTTCCCAGAAATCAGCTTTCTCATATTGCAAGACCTTTCGTTTGAAGGGCTTGTCCCTAAAAACATGGAGGTCCACTGTGACCAGGACCGGGTTATGGTCTGAAGTTCCTACATTTGCTAGGGAAGAAGAGGAAGACGGCAAATCTGTCAGGACAAGGTCCAAAATTTGATCCCTCTAGTCGGTTCTTTCACTATTTGGTTTAGACCATGTGAGTTGGCAAACTGAAGCATGAGGCGTCCAGCAGCGTCCGTATTATGGCCCCAGCAAGTATGACAGAGGATGCACCAACCTCTTCCACCTTGGACAAGAGGTTGGAGTCTAAGTATTCAATTGTTTGGTTGTCAGTATTTGGCGGTTTGTAAACAGCTACGATTAGTAATTTTCCAGACTGCAATATAGTTGTCAACCACACAAGTTCAAGATCATTTGGATCTTTTGTTGGATCATGGTGGACTGCTATCCCTTCCAAGCAGTATACAAGTACACCTCCACCAGAGGATCTACTTCTATCTTTACGACAACATATACTGTAGCCAGGAATAGCAATGCAGTCAGCACCATCCTGAACTGAGGAATCTAGAAAAGTCTCCACAACAATATCAATCAATGGTTTCCTATTGTGACAAATGTTTGAAAGCTCTCCAGTATTAGACCTAAGGCCACGAATGTTAACTACCAGTAATCGCAGTTCCGAATCACGTACAATGGAGGCAAGCAGGGGTCGATTCCGCGAAGGTCTGTCTATTCGAGGCTTATTTATTGACTTTGTAGCAATTAAGAAAAGATGCAGGGGCAGCAAACCCATGCACCTTTGTGGAAGCGCACTCGAGTTGTGCGGCAGAGGTACACACTATACATGGCCTGGTCTGGTCTGAAAGCATCCTTGGACTCATATCAGACCGGGTTCAGGAGGAACCACCTCATTCTTTGGTTCCATTCTCAGTTTGGTTCCATTTCAGTGCTCAGGAAGGCCATGTTAGTGATGTTTAAATGCACTTCATGACCCTGATGCCAGGTCACCATTCATTACAGTATGTATCCTTTGAGTACCGTACACATGCCAAATTGACTTTTACTGTGCCAATTTTCATATTTTTTATACTATCCTTGGGTACAAGCCTTGATATCACAGGGAACTAAACCTATACATATCCCTTCAATGGTACCAGCTGCAAAGCACAAAATGCTACCACTTAACAGCACACAGGAAAATAAAGACAGTATTTAACATGTTTAAGCTTCACCAGAGTACCCACTTGTGAAGGACCTTATGGCAGGTGTCCAGATCCAAGTGTGTCAGTTTGTGTAACTGCATGAACAAACTGAGTAAAATGGCAGCAACTAACATTTAGACCTCTAGCATGGCCTTCCTAAACATTCTTAATGAGAATGGAGCAAAAGTATGAGGGCCAACTCACTCTCAGACAGTGCAACAGGGAAGGTCTCTCCAGGAAGAGTGTTTTTCTTCTTTTTTTTTCAGAGTGAAATTTTTATCAAAATAAGCAGAAAACTGAATGGAAATTGCAGTATCATAACCACTAAGTCAATAAGTCCACCCCTTGTAAACATAAAATCTCCTTTAAATCCAAGGAATGCCCTAAAGACCAGGTGAAGGCATCTCTGGAAAACATCCTCAAGGAAATTAAGCCATTGCGTACCAGGTATTGGCCTGCTATCTCAGTAGAGACCTCCAGAAGCATTGGGACAGTGTACTGAAGTGTTTACAAGCTTAAATCACAAAGGATTTGATTCATAATGATCGGCAAAGTCGATGAATCACCAAGGGTATGAATAATTTTGAACATCACCAAATTTGGATAACTCACTTTTTCTATTGTTATGCAAATGAGGTTAAACCAGAAACAACATTCATAATGTAGATGATAACTAAATGTATTCAAGTGATGTGCAAGTAAATCCAGTTCCCCTTTCATTTTGAGAAAAGTGCAAAAAATCTCATTTTCCAAGTGGTATGAATAATTTTGAGGACAACTGTAGGTCAGTTGTACACTGAATGACCTTAACTGCACATGCGCAAACTGAACTTACGAACTGGTTTATTGCCTCTCCTCGTTTCCAGAGTTACATCACTCCCATCCTCATTTTGTTCTTAAATGTTACATATCATGCAGAATTCGTCCCTTAATATTATTAGGCTCATAGCTCGGGTGCATGAGTTTATTCACCCAATAAGTACAGCAGGAGCAAGGTTTACTTTATCACCCCATTTGTCACATTTTGGACTCTTGAGGTTTAGTGTTGCACCATTTTGATTCCGGGTCGGGTCTTAAAGTAGAACACTCAAGAAAATCACAAATATGGCAATTAATGTATCACTAGAAATTGGGAAGCTTACAGATGGCAATCGTATAAGTTTTATGTCAACTGCGTATATGATGATTATAAAAACAACATAAATAAAAGCTCTTCTCAGCATGTGGAATATCCGAGGATTCGCCAGAAATATAGCGATGTTTTGATGTCGTCATACGAGGGATCGATCCTGCTTAAGCAGACGACGTCCTATAATGAATGAACGTAATTGCAATGCAATTATTTATCAAATTATAAAGAGTTTGGTACATTTAAAACATGACTTTATTTCACACCATTCGAAAAGGGAAAGTGAACTGATTCTGATAACTAAAACCGTTTGATTGTAAATACACAGGAGAAGGGTCAATGATCAATGAAATAAACCCCATTTTCAAATTGAAAAGCCCTGCGAATAATAGCTGGATGGTATTCGTTCCCTCTTGAAACGCCGAACATGCCGCGGTGCAAGCAGCTGAAAATACAATGGCGTCTTATTTTGTTTACAAGTGACTGATTCCTTTATTTTTTTAACGCTGCATTTTTCATCAAAATAATACCATACACGAAGTTAAGAGTGAGGCAACAGACTAACATTAAGACTGACGCTAGTCAAGTAAGAGAAATAAGTGAAGAGGAGATGACAAAACAGGCACTGAAAAATGTGTATAATGTTATGGGACATCGTCTGCTTAGACAGGACTCGCCCCTCTTGTGTCGTCACACATCTCAGCAGCGTTCAAGGAGCTTTTCAGCTGCTATATCGGGGGCTGTATTTTACCGTTTTATAATTGATAATAATCATTAATTCAAATGTTTCCAAGCTTTAAATTTGGATAACCTTGTTTAATTTATGCCATCTATGCAATAATAAGTATTAAGCCAATATTTAAAATCATCAGTGTTCTACTTTAACTTCTTAAGTCCATCAATTAGGTTCAATTCATTCCTTTCATATATAATGTGTGCAGTCACTGCAGTGTCATTATTCAGCGACCTCTTAACTACATTTACGACTTAAGAAATATGATATTATGATTACCGTCATTATCACAGCATTCTTCTCCCTTGTCTTGCTTTCTTTTTGTTTCCAGGTTGAGTCTTTCCTAGGTATTCCCAAGTACTTCACCAAGAAGATCATCTACTTTGACGAAAAGAAAGGATTCTTCTGCAAATCGAAATCGCGCGGTAAAGGTACTGTTTGCGCGGGAGATACAAAAGGGAGGAAGCATCCAGACGTTGACGATGACGTCACCCACAAGCTAAGAAGTTACTTTCGGTCCTACAATACCCAACTGGAAGAAGCGTTAGGCAAGCGGTTCTCATGGAGTTGAAGGCCACTTCGACCTTGGTATCAAGTTGAGTTGATTGAAGGCCGCAAGCTACGAAGTTTCTTTCGGTCTTTAAAACACGGGAATCCAACCTTGGTCATCAAATGATTTGTGTAAAAGCAGAAAAATAGGAAAAGCAGGATGGTGAAAATTCGAAAGAAATCGGACAAAGAATAAGAAATTTATATTGATGTTTGAAAATGAGATCACTAAATCTATGCGAATATCAAATTAGCAATTTGGTGAGTCGATTGTGACATAGTAGCGGTCAACAGGTTGGTGAAAGTTTGAACGAAATCTGACGATTAGTAGTCGAGTTTTACGTGCAGAGAAAGCTCTCTTATTATTCTGTTGTACATTATAATTTCCATTTCCTCCTACTAAATAGGTAACATTTTCCTTGGGCTTTATTGAAGATGAATTAAACATGACATACTGATAAATGCCATCCAAATAAATTAAAACAAAATCATGCTAAGAAAGAAAAGTTCTAAAAAAATATCTGCAAATTAAGTACAGGAGTGCGACGTCATACTGGCCAAGTGGTCCAGGTTGCTGGTTGCAAACAATTGTGTGCTAAACAATGACGTGGTGATCACACCAACACCAAACACTGAATTTACCATGCTCCAGCCCGTTCATAGAATGATTTCGCGGTGAACCTCATGCGCAGGCTCTGTTGTTTGGAACCAGTAACCTGGACGACGAGCGAATATGACCAAGGAGCCTAGTAAGTCCTTATAGCACTTCGTGACTCTATTCTTGTCATGCTGTGTAAAGGAGCGAATAGGAGAATGGTCATTACAGCGATATCATGAAGTTATCAAATCGCCAGTATGAAGTTCTCCATATACTATGTGCAGTGATCTCTACTGTCAAAAGATTCATAGCTTTCCTATCCAATTTCGTTCAAACTTTCAGCAATCCGTTTGTACGATTTCCTCGCTTTCATTCAAAGTAATTTGCTATCAGGGTTTGATTTCTCCTTTCTTTTGGGATTCCCGCTCCCTTTCGTTTCCCTTCCATAATTGGACTAAGCATTAATGTTAAACTACTGAATTCAAAATTCAGTTTAATACCTAATTATCGTCTGCACAAAATGTACATTTTGTTGGTCAGTATGAATTTATTTATCCGTCATCATGTTAAGTAAAAAATATATATAAAGACAAAAAGAGAAGGAAACAAATTACGAGTCACTTGACACGATATTAATGTATTTTTATGTGTCTATTCATGGAATTGTCTAAACGCAACGAATATGAAAATCTGAACTCTACCAGGCCCATTCTCCTCTCCATTTCATCTCCAAACGTAGGTCTGTTTTTAATGGGGGGGGGGGGCAGTGGCGTATCCATAAATAAAATAGACGGGGAATCCTTTCTTGACCGTGAAGAGAAGGGGGGATTCACACCGCAATGTGCCAAAGATATTTTCCTTTTAATCTCACGTTTGTTATTAGTGTTTACTATTTACGTTTATTTGTTTATTTTTATGTACAAAATGTGTGTTTATAGTTTCGCATATCGCATTTGATTTAACAGCACCTCGCTTTTCATATGCATATACACAAGATGATGTTAAAGCAACATCAGTGTCGAATTAAAATTATTTAATTGCATTGTAAATTGAAAATGTAACTGTAGAATGTTATATTTGCTTTTTATTTTTTTGGTAAACGAAAAATAATTGTGAGATGTTTGGTATAATTACACGTGTTAAGGGTGAAAAAAAAAAAACATCTTGATAATTATGTTAACTTTTGGAGCAAAAAGAAGAGAAATGGACAATTGTTGTCCAATGCTATATGTTCGGACCATAGGTTTGGAAGTGGAGATGCATTGAATTTAGATGATCAAATCATAAAACAACTCGGCATGATTACATGTCAAATATTACGTTTAGAGTATGTCGTGTATGTGATGTGCACATTGTTATTCCATTGATTAACAGCTGAACTCTATTCTTTTTTGAAAGTTTTTGAATTACGTTTAATCCACTTTACTCATCAAAATCATGGACAAAATAAAGCATTTGGTGATTGTGATAGTTATCAGTTCTGGTTTTGTTTGAAATAAATGTTCTCTATATGCATTGATTGACTCTTGCCGTACCAGAATGTTTTTGTATCAGGAAGGTGATTAAAAAAAAAAGCAGTTTAGATTTTGTAACACGATCGCAGAGACTTTGAAGAAGAAATCAACTCAGACAAGCGCAATTTCAATACCCTATCATATATCTCATAGCAGTCATGTTGGGAAGAATGTATTATAAAACGGGTTCAAGAATGTTGCCATCCTGATTGGTCAAATAACATTATATGACACCTAATTAGATCCTTGCCATTTGATTGGTTGTTTGATGTTGATCATTTGTCCCATTTAACAATTACGTCATCAATCGTGCAATTTGATCCATTCACCGTGCAATTTTCGATCCATGCGAAATTGTCCATTGCACTCGCGACCACCAACACGTCTACATACGCAAGAACGACTTGCCTTTGCAGCGCGCATGTGACTATCAAGTAGGCCTACATTGACGGACTGCCGCGGCCGCGCGCTCAGCAACAAATATAAGTCACTTCACTCTTTGTTTTTTTAATTCATAAAACAGGATAGCTAATTTTAGGTGTCATATAAAACAAATAATGATTTTTTTTTTCATTCGTGCAATGGACAGAATATTTCATTCGGTGAAAGATGAAATGATCCATTCATCATCTTTCACCTCATGAAATATTCTGTCCATTGCACTCATAAACATTCATTATTTGTATATTATGTGACACCTAATTAGATGCTTGTCATTTGATTGGTTGTTTGATGTTGATCATTTGTTCCATTTAACAATAAGCCACTTCGGAGATGCAATCTGAGCATGAGCAGATAAAGGTCATCTGTACCAAATTCTAAAACCATGCACTGACACTAATATTCGATATGTGCTCATGAATGTCATGTAATCATTATTCAATTATGCACTAATGGGGCATTCCATGGATGATATCCAGGTGGAAGTATTCTTTTTAAAGGGGGAAACAAAAGCTATTCATGAGGCACCTCTATCACTCCCAGAGTTATTTTTCTGAAGTGCACATAAAGGGACCCTCCATGTCTAAAATATCGATATTTCGGGTCATTTGTACCATGCGCTAACCCCGAACTGGCTTATTACGTCATCAATCGTGCAAATTTGATCCATTCACCGTGCAATTTTGGATCCATACGAAGTTGCCCATTGCACTCGCGACCACCAACACGTCTACATATGTAACAACGACTTGCCTTTGCAGCGTGCATGCGACTATCTATCAAGTACATTGACGGACCGCCGCGGCCGCGCGTCAGCAACAAAACGTAAGTCCCTTCACTCTTGTTTCTTAATTCATATTTTTTTTTTTAGGTGTCATATATATTTTATGGATCATTTCATCTTTCACCTCATGAAATATTCTGTCCATTGCACTCAATCCCACACATAAACATTCATTATTTGTATACCATGTGACCGTGCAAAAAATTGATAACAAACGGCAAAAAGGCTCTAAACCACGGCTGAGCTGCGCGTACGCGTACCTCTGGTGCGTGCAAACTTAAAACGCAATGAAATCGCGTAGTTTAATTGTCATTTTAGCGCATGGATTGCGCGCAATGAAATGCGCATGACTTTTGTTGGCATAGAATTATAGAACTATTAATACATGGTTGTGAGTTCGCGCATTAGTGCCATCTGGCAACACGCAGGTTTTTATCGTGCGTGGTGTCAAACACACCCGGCTTGCGCCTTGTGCGATACACCACGATAAAAAACCTTTGTGTTGCCAGATCGCACCAACGCACTCCCAACCATGTATTGCAGGGTGTATTGATAGTATAATAGTCCTTGTTATGGTCGGATATTTCAAAAATGTGGTGGACAACGCTATTGAAATTGCCTCAGGTTCATTTTTTTTTCATATCTAACTTATCTAGGATATTGTTGACATGGACGGAACATGAATTTTTCTTGCAGGTGGCACCCCAGTTCTCTCACATCGTTCAGTTGCCTTTTTAGTGACAAGCGGAGAAAAGTTTTTACATTCTCCAGGCACCTTTTTAGTCTAAATTTTGAGGGGATGGGGGGGGGGGGGCACACAAACACAATTTTTTGGAATATTTTTTGCTTGTGTCCATCTAAGTGGGATCCACCAATGATAGGACAACTAATGAATTGGCCAACGGCACAATAATTTCCATAGTGCAATTATTCATGCTGAAGTGGAGATTTATGTAAATATTACGCAAATTAACCGAAATGCAATCAAATATAATTTATACTACTAATACACCAGCAGAATATAACGGTTATCCGAGTACTTTTAGGCCTAACTTCAAATTATAAAGAGTAATTATTCAGAAAAATGGCTTTGCATTATTGTTGTTTTCTCAAGATTTTCTCCATGATCACATAACGGTAGTTCTTAAAGTAGATATTCAAAGAAAATCACAAATATGGCAATTAATGTATCACTAGAAACTGGGAAGCTTACAGATGGCAATCTTATAAGTTTTATGTCAACTGCGTATCTGGTGATTATAAAAACAACACAAATAAAAGCTCTTCTCAGCATCTGGAATATCCGAGGATTCGCCAGAAATATAGCGATGTTTTGATGTCGTCACACTCTGGATCGATCCTGCTTAAGCAGACGACGTCCTATAATGAATGAACGTAATTGCAATGTAATTATTTATCAAATTATAAAGAGTTTGGTGTATTTAAACATGACCTTATTTCACACCATTATAAAGGGAAAGTGAAACTGTTTCTGATAACTAAAACCGTTTGATTGTAAATACATAGAAGGGTCAGTGATCAATGAAATAAACCCACTTTCAAATTGAAAAGCCCTCCGAATAATAGCAGGATGGTATTCGTTCCCTCTTGAAACGCCGAACATGCCCCGGTGCAAGCAGCTGAAAATACAATGGCGTCTTATTTTGTTTACAAGTGACTGATTCCTTTATTTTTTTAACGCTGCATTTTTCATCAAAATAATACCATACACGAAGTTAAGAGTGAGGCAACAGACTAACATTAAGACTGACGCTAGTGAAGGAAGAGAAATAAGTGAAGAGGAGATGACAAAATGGGCTCTGAAAAATGTGTAAGATGTTATGGGACATCGTCTGCTTAGACAGGACTGGTCCAGGGTGTGTCGTCACATATCTCAGCAGCGTTCGAGGAGCTCTTCAGCTGCTATTTCGGGGGCTGTATTTTACCGTTTTATAATTGATAATAATCATTAATTCAAATGTTTCCAAGCGTTGAATTTGGATAACCTTGTTTAATTTATGCCATCTATGGAATAATAAATATTAAGCCAATATTTAAAATCATTAACGTTCTACTTTAACAGAGCTGTGAGCCCAATGGGGTCAATAATTGGGCTGTTTAGTTGGGTAAATTATATTTGAATCTCAGTACAGTTTAAGGGGATAACAGCACTGCCCAAGAATTGCAATTTGGAGGAAACGACACTTGCAAGGCTTACAAATGGGGGTCCAGAGGCCCCCCCAAAATCAGAATTTTCTACGTCACTATATGAATAAAGTATTACGAACGTTCATTCATTAATATCACAACTTATAGGTTTAGAGCCGCTTTCTATCAGATCATAGAAAAATCTTGAAAACTTAAGAGTGATGACATGAACAGCTCGAGATTTGGGACATGCTTTCTTCCCGCGTTTGGGCCAAGAATAATAGATGGCGCTAAAGCACTAAACGGGCTGTTTAATATGGCCATGGGTCAATGTATGGTTAAAAAGTTTAGCGAGTGCTTTCCGGTGCGCCCAAACAAAACTCTACTTAACTTTTCTCCTATTTCTTATGTCTCCATTTAAAAACTGAATGAACGCATGGCTCTATTCATACTGGAAATAATAACAGGCGTGAAACCAGAATCATTGTATCTCATCTTTAATAGCGGTCCGATGGCCCTGTATTAAAATATAATCTACATTGTAAACCGCTTAAAATATAAATCCTCTGTGGAGTACCAAATTTATCTATATACAGAGTTAGGCCAATTCGGCACCAGTAGGTGAAAATATGGCGCACGTTGCTTTGTTAGGAGGGGGGGGGGGGGCACCAGCCAAAAAGGGCACTTTGGGATAAAAAAGGGGCCATCTAAAAAGGGTGAACATAAAGCAAAAACAGGGACCGTTTTGTGACATAGGTATTACCCTACAGTTTAATTAATACGTAATCAACTTTATCTTCTTCCTTTTAATTTGGTTCTGGACATTGCTTCAGCTTCCCCAATTACATGAATTAGGAGTTGTGTATAATGGTCTAATGATTCATGTGCAAAAAATTTCAGACTTTTTTCCTCATGCTTAAGTCCTTGGGTTGTGCATTATTTACAGCGATATAATGAAAATGACAACGGCAAATTAACTTGGAGGGATCGAATGCCTATTCTTTTAATTTGTCTTTTCTTTAGGATTACCATGATTACATCGATATCATCATACTTGACTTCATTACATTCATTACGAGCGAGCGTAGCGGTCGGGTTTGGGAAAAATTTCAGAAAATATTGCTCTTATACTTAAATTATGGGCACATTCGAGTCAGGGGCATTGTCTCCAGCTCAACTGCCTTACATAAACCTGCTTTAGTGACTACCTGCATAGAAAGACCACCTGCTCATAACGACCAATTTTCTGGTCTCCCTTGAGCGGTCTTAATAGACAGGTTTCACTGTACTATATAAAGCCGCACCGATTCTTTGAAGCTAGATAATGCCCATTTTTGTAAGAAACAGTCGGGAATTATAAGTCAAAAGGGGGCACTTATCAGAAGAGGAAAGGGCGCTTGTCCGAGGTGGAAAGGGGCGCTTATAAGATATGAAAAGGGGCATTTATGAGCAGAGGGAAATGGCTCATATTAGATTTGAAAATGGACACTTATCAGAAGGGGAAAATAGGTACTTACTAGAAGGGAAAGGGGGCACCTATCATAATTAAAAATGCACTTATCAAGGGAGAAAGGGGCAATCATTATATTTGAAATGGGGCATTTATTAGAAGGAAAAATGGCACTTGTTATAAGAAAGGAAAATAGGCATCCGAAGTAAAACTGCATTTATCAGGAGAAAAAGGCACTTATTAGAGATAAGGAGCCAAATTATCAGATGTGAAAAAGGGCACTTAGAGAGAAAGGGGGCGCGCCGCTCCTGCAAGCATGCAAAAAGGGAATACGCCATGCTGTGCCTAACTGAAACTGAGTTGGCCAATCTGTGGTATGGATGGCTCTGTCGCAAATGGGCCCCGTTTCATAAAACTTGTTATCAATAACAAGTTGCAGTAACTGATATAAGCTACTGAAATCCTTGCATCTGATTGGCTGAGTGCAAATTTGTTAAAGAACTTTGGCAGTTGTTATTGATAACAAGTTTTATGAAAAAGGGCCAAACTGCTGGGCCATCTATGTTGCAAACAAATGCATGGCGCCATCTGCGTTGACACGCGAACGTCCTGAAATTCCACGTCGTTCGTAAAATACACAAGAAAGATAGGGAACTTGGTGATAGCGAAATTGTCATGTAATTTTACTGTGTTCAGGTATATAGAGAAGTTTACGAGATAGGCCTATCCTCTTGCATCATGATGTATAATTTAAATCAAAATCTTAATGAAAATCTTTAAACGAAAACAGAGCTGTCGAAGCATGTCTCTAATCATGCGATTTAAAAGTCATGAAAGGAGTTTATATACAACGAATTAAACACTGAGTCGCCAAGCAATGGCATAAAGAAGAATAGGTTCCGGTCAGGCCCTGAAATAGACCGCTTCGGTAATGTATGCAAATTTCATGCATACATTTCAAACAAAGGTTTTTCTTGACAACCTGAAAGCTTGCCGGACATAGCTTCAAATAATGTATGCAAACTGGATTCCAAGCATTGAGGCTCATTTATAAAAAGCAGGTTAATGGAATAGCCCGTCACTAGGTGCTCAGAGAATATATTGCATAAATTTGTATACATTACAGAAGCGGTCTATTGTGCACCATTCTATAAAACATCTTATCCTCATATCCTAGATTATTGTAATCTGCTATCATTATTATATTAGTCCATTTGAAGTTCCTATATACAACAAACAGCGAACCTACCGAAAAGTTCTTTCCGTTGAAGTTTTTTTTTTTTTAATTTGTGAGTGGTCACAGAACAACTTTAGCTTTGTTGGCCAAGGGGCAACCTTGAGTAATTAGCATAATTTGCATATCAAACTCCAATGTGTTGTTCATTTTATATGCAATGCTACCTGTGCCGCTACGAACGGAGGTTATACCAGGGAATGGTATATGCATCACGCGACTCATTGCACAAGGTCAACAACACTGTTAGCGTTGGGTGCAGCGCGCACATTGTGCGTAAGTCGTCTTGGGCTGTTTAATATGTCTACATGTGGCCATTTGGATTTATGCAAATTATGCAAAATTCTCAAAGCTGTTTTTAAGGCAAACAAAGCTGAAACTGTTCGGAGACATGAGATCACGATTCCACATAAAACTTCAACAGAAATAACTTTTCTTGGTTTATAAAAAGTCAAGTCGACTAGATGGTTGTTTTGATAAATGGGGGAGAGGGTGGGGGTCATAAAATTTGCCAATTTTTTGCAATATACTATTGATCAACGTGGTAACCTTTAAATTGGTTATTATTAAGCATGTCTATATACAGTTTATAAATATATGTACGTATATAATTCTTTTCATAGCTCATTTTATCATCACCTTATATACACTACTTGTACATATGATAATTCATATTTCATGAAAGAGCATGTCTAGTTGATCAATTATAGGTATTTTGTTTTTGTTTATATTTTGAATGCTATACTCACGATATATTGTTCCAGTTTTTTCATGTGTTACTCTTATTATCATTATTATTCTAATTATTAATGTTATATTCGAACAAAATATTGATGGATATGTCAATGAATTTCAACGAATAAATACATACATACATATATGAGGTACGAAAAAATTATTTTTAAAATCTCATAAAAACCTAAGTGAATAACCAAATCGGTGCACTGCTAAAATTGTTTTTCTCTTTTTACATGTTTAAGAACTTTGGTAATTCTATTTCTATGCATAAGTACTTTAGATAGTATAACGTAAAATAAACAAAATCATAAACAAAAAATAAACTAATCGTGGGAATTTTTCAACCAGCAAAATATACTGTGGAAACACTACAACTCACATTTATCTTTAAATTGTTATCTTTTAGTTTCGCCTTCTATTTTTGTTTTTTGTTGTACCTTCTGCTTCTTCGCCTTTCATCACCCTTCTTATTTTTCTCCTTTCAGCTCCTTATTAATCTTCTTCTTCTTCTTCTTTTTCTTTTTTTTTTTTTTTCTTCTTCTTCTACTTCTTCTTCTTCTTCTTCTTCTTCACGATCTTCTTCTTCTTCTTCTTTTTCTTCTTCTTCTTCTTCTTCTTCTTCTTCTTCTTCTTCGTCTTCTCCTTTGTCTTATTCATCTTCTTGTCTCTGATCGGACCCAGGTTCGAATCTCAGTCACGTCTTTCGGATGGTGACGTTAAAAGGTCTGCCCCAGACACAAATAATCATATTTGATTGATAAACGTCGGTAAAAACCCAATTACACATAATTACAAAAATCATCGACTATAATCTTGTTCTATGTTGCCTCTTGTTTTGCCTCTTCCTTTTTCAGACTTATTCTTATCTTTCCTTCCTCCCTCATTCTGTCTGTGTTCCCCATTTTATTAGTGTGTTTTTCATTTTCTTAATGTGTTTCTCTACCGTTTTTTCTCTTCTTCTTTTCGTTCTATATAGACGTGCGTTTACGTGTAGACTTTCATGGTTACCTGTGCAAGTCTTTGAAAATTAATTTCATTGCATCATTTTGAATAATTCATTGGAAAATGAAAAAAAGAAATCATAAATGACATGGATAATAATAATAAGTTCAAGATCACCTTTTTACCCTAGTTCCTTGAAAAATTGCTTTACCGATATGAAACAAAATATTGCTTTACCGATATGAAAATATTAGTTTCTCTGATATCTTTTTTATCGTTCACACGCAGAACACGCATATTAATATGTCAATTAATGGCCGTTCCTGATAAGCGAAATGGACGGAATTACATTTATTTCCACTCTGTGTATTGAAAGAAGAAAAACAAATATATAAATATAATTATATTGATATATTTCCTGCCGTATCTTTCTTCATCCGGCCAGTCCCTCTATATCTGTCCCCGCATAAACCAATCCAAAGAAGACGTACAGAAGTACAACATTTACAAGAAGTTCTGAAGATACGTGCGGAATTCTACATCATGGCTATAATTTAGTGCTGGCTGGAGACCAATTTATTTTGGTTTGTGTCCACCCCTATCTGTCGGAATGCCCTTTCCTCGCCCTACCAATGCACTTTCTCCACTAGCTCTCGAGTCACCTGTACTTTTACAGCCCTTCGCTGGTCCTTCTGGCTATGTCCTCACAACATGGACACCAATGCCCAACACGTTGGCACGATGTAAGGGGTACTAGCAGCGAAATTGTGTTGATATTTACTATGTATGGGAGATGGGAAATGTGGAAATAAAGATATCATTATTATGTGAATGTACTATTATTTTCTAAATATTCCCAATTAAAATAGTGCTATGTGCACCCTTGAATAAACAAACCATTAATAAACAATATACAAAGCGATTGGTCAATTTCAACCAATGTCATTTTGATATCTAATCACCAACTAGGTCAAAATGATAAATTGAATCGTGCACTTTGGTCAAGATAATTACATGAATATTATAATAACAAGTATTATTATTTTTTTATTTATTTATTTGTATGTCTGTTGTTGTCATCGTTGTTTCCTTGTAAACATTCCGGTCGGTAGAATATATATCTGACCAAAAACATAGTTGGAGGTGGCGGTGGGGGAGGGTGTTGGGAGGGTGTATCGTGGTCTAGTGGATAAGTCTCCGGACTGCGGATCACAAGGTACGGGGTTCGAATCCCAGCCTGGCACTAATATCCTCTTGAAAGACATAAATGTACATTTGTCACTCTCCACCCAGGTGCAAATGGGTACCTGATATGACTGAGCGCTAGTTACTTTGGCGGCTATAGGCTATAACCGGGGTAATATTAATGTGCAGCGCCATGAGTGTCAAAGCGTGACGGATATGAGCGCTATATAAGAAGCCATTATTACTAGCCTTTTAAAGTTGGGTGTTGTGGCGTGCGCCTGTAATCCAGCTACCAGTGGAAGTTATAAACTGATTCAGCGGACCCAGGTTCGAGACTGAGTCACGTCTTTCGGATGGTGACGTTAAAGGAGGTCGGTCCCAGATGTTAAATAATCATATCTGATGATACACGTCTGTAAAAACCCTATTACACACACACACACACAATATCATTTTAATTATAACACTACAGTGTGTAGACGTTTAACAGCAGAGAGAATATTTTCTAAAGCTTTTAAAAAAAGAGAGAGAATAATACTTTGTCTTCTTCATTTTACATAGTCATGATTTTATAGTGTGTTAGAAATGCACTTTTTTTCGAAAAGTAATTCATAAATATTGTCCCCCTTTTAAAAACATTTAATATCTTCCTTAAAGGTCCTTAAAGGGAACTGTGAATATACAGAGGGGACAAATAAAATAAGTAAGGATGAATAAGAGAAAGAAAAGAGAACGCGAGAGAGAGAGAGAGAGAAAGAGGAAAAGAAAGAATAAGGGAAACGTAAGATAGGACAAAATATTAATCTTCATTCGTGAATCGAAAATAGCCAGTTTAAAAGGGAGAAACCGAAACTATTGGAGATGGCAGTTTTATGTAATTTTTCGACGAGTTGACGTGAGACGAAGTCCCGCTAATGCATACGAATGAAATAACTTCCGGTCATTTTTTTTCTTGTCTCCTGTCGTTATCATCGTAAAAAGGGCGAAAATGAGTGACTCGAATTATAATGAAAGGAAAGAATAAATACAATGCATACACACACGTGCTGAGTGGTCATTTTCCCGCTTGAGGCTTTTAGCAAGATTTATTGTGATGTCCATTATCTATCTGCTTCCGTCTATGTTTCCTCTTCGTTTTCAGAAAATAAAAAGAAGAGATGTGTCGAAAAAGGCATCGCCTCGTGCCGAGTAAAGCTCGCAGCACGAATCAGAATTCTTAGCGGGTTGCTGCTAAGCGATTCGGCCGTCACGACGGGGCTGGTCGTTTGATAATAATTGGCCTACTGGCAGCCGCAGGCGATGTACCATCTTTTGGCCATGATGATAAACGTTTTTACATCATATTTCGGTGATAATGTGTCGATATGATGTTCATGTGTAACAAACTAACAACAATTTGATTCCATCCCCCCCCCCCCCTTTAATGAGCCTTTTCGTTGAATTTCAAGAGATGGAAATACGTTTGAACACCCAAAGCCCATCGGCAACATGGTTAAAATAGTATAGCGCATGTACATAATTTCAAGTATACATTCAAATAATTATAAGATGGTCTAGAGTGATTGTAGAATATGATAACAAATATGGAAATGAAGAAGCTAATGATGCCAAATAAATAAAATACTCTCCTGAAGATAACATATACAAGGATATGTTCTGTGCTCATGTCTTTTTGCCCATTTCCCCTTCCTTTAAATGTTTTGATTTTCTTTAAAAAAAATTTATCATCAAGATCATTTCACAGTATTGAAGACTGATTTTATTTTTGAGGGAATCTATCTTTTCAAACACTGCATTTTACTATACATGTATATATTCTCTAATATTTCACACCAAATTTGTTTTTGTTTTTTAATGTCAGCTTAAAAGATAATATTGATCTGTGTCCCTGTAGTTTTGTTTTTGTTTTGTTATTTGTATTACATCTATGACTTGAAGTTGAATATATTGAATATGTTTCTTATTAATTATCATAAATATAATTGAAATAATTAAAATTCACTGTTTATGGTTTAGTTACTCGACTGCTCTTGATTCTCCCTTTTCAACTTTATCTTCCAAAATATTTCTCATCTCGTAGTCTGCTATTCAATTTCCATAATTGTATCTGATTTTTCCATCTGCCCTCTCTCTCTTTCAAAAATTTGAAGAAAAAAAATAAAAAAATAAATTTCACTCTATGTTCACTCCCCTTGGAGTCACGTCAGTGATCACTTGTTTAGGAGTGATTATCTATTTATTTTAGAACGCTCTCTAAAAAGAAAATAGTTAATTTTCACTTTGTTTTCACTCCCCCGGGAGTCACGTCAGTAATCACTTGTTTAGGAGTGATTATCTATTATTTATTTTAGAGCTCTCTCTAAAAAACAAAGAGTGAATTTTCACTCTATTTTCACCCCCCCCCCCCCCCCCCCTCGGGGAGTCACGTCAGTGATAACTCGATTTTTTTTCTCGACAGCGAGTACCATTCGTCTTCTCATCACACTCCTTGGAACTCCATCCTCCCATTATCTCATATCTTCCTCTCCGTTTTCTTCTCCTATTGCTCTTTCACTGATCATCATGACATCCCCTCTTTATCCTTTCTGCTATTAATTTTGTATTTAACGAAATGGACACAAAATTGGAAAGAGTAGTGGTAGAGGTTCCATGGTCAAGTAGATACGTCACGGGACAGTGTATCATGGAGTCTCGATGGCTCAGTGGGAAGGGCAATGGTCCTGTAACCGGGATGTCGTGGTTTCGAAACTATCAATGCGCTAGTGCCCTTTGGTAACGCATTCATCCTCATCACCAAGTCCCTAAGAGAGGACTTTAAGCCATTGGTCCCCTGGTTGCTTATCCAAAAGCATACACTCGCTTTCTACTACTCTGCTACATGTACTACTATATAGTGTGAGTGAGAAAAAATGTTTCACTTTTTTAATTGAGTATTGTTTAAAAAATTTGGGATTAACAGAGTACGTTTTAGCATGTATATGGATAGAGTATATATTCCTTTTGTTGTTTGGTAACATTTGTTTCAAGGTTGCTGTTACGGTTAAGTGCACAACAGCCATTGTTTGAAAGTTAGTCAAAACTCATTTGGGCCAAGTCGTATGATTACCCGCTGAAACAGAGACAACAACATTCACACAAACAATGAGCGTAAAGTTTATGCATACGTTCAATCAAGATAAATAAACATGATAATCAATAAATAAATTAATAAATAAATAAAGCCAGAAATCATAACTTTCAGTGATCTTCACTGAAATGTCCTTTTTCATAGTCATTTTGGGCACTTGGAGATAGCTTTCAATCTTCCACATGGCGTCCGTTTCTCTCGATGCATTTCTGAGCTCGATGGAGCATCGCTGCCATGGCCATATACGAAGTGTCTGCTTGTCTTCTGTCAGATTGGTTGCTTCTCTAACAATTCGTGCTGCAAGTCATCCAGGTCTGCAAGTGAGCTGCTGTACACCTTGGACTTCAAGAACTCCTAGACGAAGAAGTCCATTTGTGTTAAGTCAGGAGATCTTGGGGGCCATTCCACGGGTTCGCCCAACGATATGGCTTAATTATCATTACAAAAGGCTTTCTTGCTCATTGTGCAGTGGAATCCAAATCAAGCAAGGCATTGTTGATTCTGGCGCAAATGGATTTTTCACCCAGACACATAAATTGATTGCTATCCAGTAAATTCATTACTGATTCCCCACAAATGTGGTATCAAATGAAACTGGAAGAGTTATTCTATCTAACTGTTCTGCAAGAATTATGATATTTATATCATATTTGTAATATAAGCATTTTAAAAAGGGTAACTTTTTTTCTGACTCGCACTGTATACTCCTACTACTCCTACTACTACTACTTCTACTATTACTACTTCTATAACTACTACTACTTCTTCCCCATCTTCTTCTTCTACTTCTTCTTCTTCTTCTTCTTCTTCTTCTTCTTCTTCTTCTTCTTCCTCTTCTTCCTCTTCTTCTCTTTCTTCTTCTTCTTCTCCCCAGAAATCTTTTACAACTTTCTACCATCCCTGATGGAATACAGATACCATGGTACCAATATTGCGAATTGTGTTACCTTGAAAAATCCAGAAGGTATTTTTTTTAAATGACTGTTTTATGAGTCATGCTTGGATTCTGACTGTCATCACACTAAGTGCCTTTATAGCAAAAGAATCAGAATAAACTTTAAAAAATGAGGAAAACCAGACGACTTCACTAAGAGAAAATGAGTTTCATTTCTTGTCCATCTATCTGTCACAATCACAGCAGTCTAGATGCAATTAAGACGCTTTTATCTCTTTTCAAATTAGCCGGTTGCCCAGAGCTGAGGGCGTAGCCTGAATTCCAGTTGACTAAAGGGGCGAGGAACATTTATGACGGTAGAAAATGAATGTCAGAGATGGAGGAGAAACCTTAATTGTGTATAATTGTGTATGATTGTGATTGTGTAAGGGTGTGTATGATTGTGTATACCTCCTGCATATTCGCCCAATTACCTTTCTGTAACAAAACAAAAGGGAGAGAGGGAGGGAAAGAGAGAGATGGAGACTGAGATGCTGAAGTCGAAAGTTCCTTGAGATTCGCGGCTGGGTCCCGTCTACCATTTCGTCATTAAGCGGCGCAAAATCGGCGAAATCTCGCCAGGAAACTTGGGGTGAGTGTGAGAAAAGCGCGACCGAATAGCGAGGCGCACTGCAGCGCTACCCGCAGCAATTAGAGGCTAGACGCCGGGAGCCCGGCCGGGCGCAGTCGGGCACTCTCCACCAGCCCTCACGCTGCACGCTGCGACTCTAGGCCCAAACGAATGCATGCAGCGAGAATGAAGAATAAAAGTACCCCAAAAGAGACTCGTACATGCCAAACTTTGTCATTCATACATATCGCTCGCAAAGTGTCCACCTCGGAATATATATACAGGAATCATATTTAATTTTGCTTTATACAAGACAAGCTTTATTTGGATTCACTATTTGAATAAGGAATATTAGCAGACGAATCAATCTTGAAATATCCAAGATGGCGTCCGGTGCACTCGTGACGTCAAGACTTCAGGTACAGTATATATCATGGCACCTTATTATATTCCATCTATTCAGTTCAACATGCTAGTTTGCATCGGTTGAGAATATAATTTCTTTTAGTCAATCTAACCTTCACATCTCCCCCAAACCAATGTCAGAAAATAATAAAGCATAAAAACAGACGACAGGTCTATGAGGAGAAAAAGCAGTCTCAATTTGCACGAAAAAATCTGCCCCTGGAATAGGCGGGGAATGCAAGAGAGGGGCCCTATCTCGCTTTATCACATTGTTGATCAGGTTATACACTGAAACCTCTGACTTTATTAGATTTGGCAATTGTTGGCATATCTGAGGCCTCGTGTGTCCTCATATTTCGTGCTTGTCAAGTGCTGGCGCCGTAATCGCAGGTGACATACGCTATCAACGTGTATTTGAAGTTCAAACGCGTTCCCATGTTGATTAGGATGTACCGTACATATCTTTTGCAGTACCACTCTTGCGTCACAGACACACATACCGTGTATAAGTTACGCGCACTAGTCTGGACGATGCGCGCGTGGAGTATCCCAAGGCAAAAATAGCGCCGCTTTAATTGCGTATGCTCATGGTCATCGTATAGATGCAATAACTATGAGTTGAAATTTATGTTTCTTCTTTTAAACAAGACATTGTCGATTTCGTAAAAAAATATTTTGCAATAGCGAGGTGATAGCAACAGCTTAATGTTAATGACGTTGTACTGCCATTTAATAATGCGCCTGCTGGTTGACAAAATGAACGAAAAAACATTGTACGTTCTCAAAACTGAATCGGATGTCGAGCTGACGAGATCAATATTATTTACATCGGAAAATTGTTGGCCCAAAACACAGGGTTTTTTAATGACAAATGAAAAGTTTTCTAATATTTCAATGAATTCGAGTAAAAGGTAAACTATTTGGGTGGGTTCAGATTAAGATTCAGATTTATTGACTGTTTTCAATCCTCTTATCATAATACTGTAGTGCAAAACAATTAAAAAAAAATATTAGGCAATATGGTGTATCAATAATTACGATCAGGTTCGACATCACAAAATATGATCAATGTGAATCTTTCATCCCACTGATATCGACATCGACGATATCTCAAAATCTTCGTGCGTGCCCTCGACTCCATAAATTATTCATAACGTAATTCAATGAAGGTACGAATCTGATGACGTAGCTAGGTCATAAAGATTGGCATGGGATATGTCCTTCTCAAAGTACACCTCTGTCTGTCCTTCAAGGTGTCTTCTTCTTCTTCTTCTATCTCAAAATCATTTTCAGTGTTGATCTGACATATTTTCCTAAAGGTTAATAACATAAGCTACACCTGTCATGCAAATATAGGGTTTCAAATTGTCTTATGACTGAGACAACTCACTGAAGTAAACAAGATTCACTTTCAAGTATAATACACTCTGTTTGCAAAAATTGAAGAGATTCCATTTTTCAGACTCCTATGAGGATAAAGCACATCTTCTAAATAGTTTGCTCGGGAACGTCTTCTTCTTGTTCTTCTTGTTCTTTCTTTCCCTTTTAATTAATTTTTCTTCAGTCGTTCATCGATTTCATTTAGGAAGCCCTGGACGAAGCCAAATTAGGTTGTCCGTCGGAAAATTTGTTCCACAAACTGTACACTTTTAGATAATAATACACTAAATGATGATTTATAAAAATATAAGTGAAAAAAAGAGAAAATAAGCAAAAAAAAGAGAGAGATAAAAAACAAACTGAAAGAGAGTGGAAAAGGAGAGAGAGAGAGGGGGGGGGGGGGGGGTGAGAGAGAAAGAGAGGGAGAGAGATGTAGAAAACGTGGAATGAACTTGAACTAAAAGATGACTGATAGTGTGGCTATTTTACAATGTGTTAATTTCAGACAATTATGAATTTAAGGGAAGATTAATTTTAACTAATCCATTTTGTACATGGGATTGAGTAATTCCATGGATGTGAATACATCTGTTTAATTCTTATAGAAATACGCTAAATTTATTAATTTTTGCCTTATATTTTTTCATTATGATTTATAAGTATTAATTAAATTTTACATTATCATGATTATAAGCTATTACTAAATCAGTTTTCTTATATAACTTATTTTCTTACATATAACACATTTTCTGTGTCTTTCATAACGAAATATCAAATACAATTCATTTAAAAAATAGTAAGATTGTTCCAAACTCAATTCGTAGCAAACATTTGATGACATTTCTATCATTTTTCTACGAATATCTTAAACGAAAAGAAAATATCCATGAAAATAACATCATGTCCATGATGTCAAAATTGCATTGATAAAAACAAATGCGAAACAAAGCAGACTGAGGCTGAAATTTGTATGAAGGGAATGCGATTAAAGACCTGGATCTGTTATCGAGGCCTTCAAATCTATAAACATCTCTCTTCATTTTCTGATGACTGGTGACCATCAAAAATATTTCATGCAGTCCCTTTCAAAAACCCTCTCATCAAAATGCTTGGGAGTCGCTTGTTTTAGGGAGCACTTCTAGTTATAAAGCCATATTAACACTTACTGTGCCATTGTGCTAATTGGCACAAACTTTACACACAAAGTATTTATATGGCAAACAAAGAGTTAAGATGATTCCTCGCATTGTCTACAGGGATTATGATTGATATAACCGGCCTTTAATCCTTTTCTTGCGGCTGCAAGTCTGTTCCTTCAACAATCGGTTTCTCATTATAGAGTCTTCTCGTCGCAGCCGACTGGCCCTGAACTGTTCATGGACTATTTTTTTTCCTCCGCCGAATGACATTTGACATCAACGCCACGGGACGCAGAAAATACTCTAATTAACTCGAACTTCCGCCCAGAAATGAGATTTTATTAAAAAACGTCATAGAAATATTGGAAGGTAGAAAGAATGAAGGTATTATGGTCACTTTGTAAGAAATAAGGGTGTGCCACTAATTTGACGCAGACAATGAAGAACTTTGGCGGAGATGTATAATCATGATAAACAATAAAGGAGTGGGGATTGTAGTGATATATCTAGATGTTTTATTTTGGCAACCATCTTTATTATGAAGTCATAGCAAGGTTCAAGAACTGCGACGTGTTAACCGCAAAACGTGGAGTAATATTTCATTTAAAAATAATGCAAGGAAGACGCAAGTGATGTACCTCTATAATAGCCGACCAAGAGAATTGGGAAGAATATTAAAGTAATGAATACGTGTAAATTGCAAACTTGTCGACTTGCTTATCAGGAAAACACAATTTTACCCTCAAGAAGAAGGCGATGAAAACATATCAACACAAACACTGTCAAATAGATAATTTTGTTATAGCACTTCCGTATTCGCTCATAAATTCATCGATATTATCTTCACCAAAATAGGACACGCTTTTATTCCATCTAACTGCGATGATTTAATTGAATTATAATATCTTAATTTGATTATCACGTAATTCGGATGTGAATTATGGTTTTATGTTTTATATTTTAATTTCAAAACGTGTGTTCAATACTGTGAGCAGCAGGAATACATAGCATGATATTCAACTCATGGAAAGCTTCCAAATTAATACTAAATTGTTATATTCCGGGTTAGAATTATACAGAAATGAGTAAGGCAATGCGTTGGCTAATATTTCCAGGTACTGTATATTTTTATACGATTGATGTAATCTATAATAGTAAGCGTCGAGATAGATAACGAAAAATTATTTTCTAAAGTATTTTCTAAAGATTATGATCATGACTATATTCATTTAAAAAGTCTTTTTAATTTCTATTCCCTTTGGACAATTGGTAATTAAAGATTAACCATCTTAACCAAAAAAAAATTTATATCATGCAACACTGAATAATTATTACATTCATGTCCATGATTGCCTTATTTGATTTTAAAAAGGCAAAACGAAGCATGGAAACTAATTGATATAGATCAGTGTGGATAGTAGCATTTTCTTTGTATGGACAGTAAGCTAACACCAGATATTTCAAATTGCGTCTTTTATTCTTGAATGTTATTATTATTATTTAATAATAATAAGTGATTAAAAAAATGATATCTTTAGTTGTTTTTTTTATGTACAAATATAATCATTTATAGTTTCCATTGAAATTCCTGGTGCTGAAAAAATATTTGGCATCATTATTTTGATGGGTATCTAATTAAACACTAAATCCATTCATTTCTTAAATATTGAAATGTGATTGACCTTTGTCTGACATTTGTTGACCTCAGTGACCTCATGATTAGATGTTGCAACCTACACTGTCTCTCTTATATCAAGTTTTCTTCCGTCTCGAACCACATCATTTGTGCAGTTCGTCAGTCTTTAATGGCCGCCAGTGGTCAAGTTTCTTCGGGCATCCTCAGGCGTTGGTGTTCGGGAGTTACCGTTCCCGTCACCTTGACAGCCGGATGTCCAGATGGTGTAAATTAAGAAAACTGAACTCGATCATATTTAAGAAAACCAGATAATTATATGCTAAGAGAAATCATTCCAGTTTAGATGTGATTATTTTATGATATCAAACTTCTTTTAATCATGAAATTATGTGCCGTGTATTTAAAGTTATTATAATGACAATACAAATTGCAAAATATCATTTGAATTATTAATAACTTGTTTTAAAAAAATGGATCACTGGTTAGAATAGGAATAATGGGGAATTACGACCTTTTGATTAGTAATATCCCCAAAATTGAAGCTCATATCTATCCAAAGTTCATATATTGTTAAGTTGTAAAACAGTAAAGTTTTGGACACTTCTCCAAAGAACTTTTTGAAAATAAAGTTTTGAAATTAGAGTAGTTTATTCTCAACAAATCAAAACCATGAAATAAGTGTGTATCAATAATCGATATTTAATACAACAATACAGATGAAAAAGGCTATCCGTCGTATCTGAATCTCATATTACATAACGCATTATTTATTGTGTGATGCTGATCACGGAAACAATCAAACAAACAAACAAAACTATTGGTGTAAATATCAAATCGTCTATCCCACAGCGCATTGTGCTTCCCGGATGAAGCTACCATGGTAACCATGTAAGCTGCTGCCATTGTATAGAATCATATTCATTTATTGCTATTTATCACTGCGTAGAAATATATCTGACACCATTCGACGATAATCAGGATTTTTTTCATGAAATATCTCTTAAGACTCTTCACGATGATATTTGTTATTTTTTTATTTTACACGTAGACTGTTTTCTGTTGATATGTATGTTTCCTATTTCTATATTATCCCTTATCTTATCGAATTTAGCGTAATGGAATAACAATGAATATTTCTTTTCATTTTTCGCATGTTTTTCCTATTATCAAAGTACATTATAGGTTGTGGGGGAACAGTGTTGTTATTATGCACCTTATACGCTCTTTGTTACTTTCCCTTTATGAAATAATTTAGAAAAATTCCTAAATTCCAAATTACTTGTTGATTTTATTCTTGCAAACATAGCGTCTAAGTCATTATAAATGTCTTCACAGATGCATGTATCTCAGAAAGGTCTTTGATATAATCGCTAAAGTTCAATGCAGCATTAAACTACACGTCTGTTTAGAGCCAAATGGTGTTAACTCCTTATACAAAATGATGGGACTTAACGCCTTTCTGGCTCCAAACAGACGGACTTTACGACATTTATAGAGAATTAAAATACTTTCAATAATATTGAAGCCTCCTTCGAAGAGAGTATAGCAGTTATGCGTTTCATTTACAATTCGTTTTCCCTATTTCATTCAATCATAAGTATACTAATATATCTTTTTAATTCATCGAAATTCTACAGTAATCGATCTGTGTGGCCATCTTCAGGATCGACGTATAATCAATTTACTTTTCTTTTTTATTTTTTTTTTCGCTGCCCGTATATTCTTTGTTGCGCTTTCCGTTACCCTTTGGTGCGGTCTTTGTCTTCCTCTTATATTAATTCCTTTTTATCAATTTCATATCAATTTCTATTCTTTACCGTGCATAAACCTATACTTTATTCGTCTATATTTAAATATTCTTCGCTGATTATTCATTCACATTCGATGCACATTTTGATAATATACATTTACTAGTTTATTTACACTTTTCTTCAACTGTGTCATGTTCATTCTCACAAGTTATTACTCTCTGGATCCTACAACCAACTAGCTTTGCTTTTACCTTAGGCTCCTTCATATCCTCACTTCCAATTTTGTTACAAGTAACGACAAGCAAACCAAAGTGATGTAATATATTTTTATGTACTTATATGTTTATTGAAAATACCCTGTATTTATTTTTAATTTTTTTATTTACACAGGGTTGCCCTTTCAGTTGTTAAACTGATTTACAAAGGGGCCCTGCAACACAATTAAAACAATACAAGAAACATAAATATAAAATATTGAATAAATGAATAGAAAACAAAGTACAAGTAGTTAGTAAACGAAGAAGCTTGATGGGAGGAATTTTAATTTGTAAACAAATTTTTAGGCATTTTACTCCCAGTAAAAGATATTTAACACTGGGAGTAAAATGCCTAAAAATTTGTTTACAAAGTACAAGTACATTATACAAAAACTAAATTATACAGAAATTGAACAATACAGAAAAGGGGGATGAGAGAGACAAATTCTAGAGGAGTTAATATTCATTAAAATATAAAATATAAAAGATGGAGTCTAAACCGGAGGTTTAGGAATAAAATGATTAGTAGTTGATAGAATTTTACATTTCGTTTTAAAAAATTGAAGGGATGTTGAATTTTGAAGACTAATGGGAAGTTTATTCCACAGTTATGATCCATGGTACTGGAAGGATTTTTCATGTATTCGGATTTGGGTTTGAGTATATATAGAGAGGAGAGTTTAAAGCATATCTCGTTTTTATCTGTGGGGTTCTAAAACATATTAATTCTTTTAGATATTCAGGTGCAAGCCCATTTATTACCTTAAACTTATATAAACAAAATTGGTAATCCACTCTTTGTGAGAAAGACTGCCAGTTAACTCTTTTAGTAATGTTGTGTGAGGAGTAAAAAAAAATCAACATATCTATTCTGAAGGCGTTGTAATTTAGTAGTAAAACACATGCAAAATTTTCTTTTTAGGTCAGTATTGTTTAATTTGCCGTATAAATCCAGTGGTCCTCGAAATTTTGTTACATGTTTTATCAATATGTTTGTCAGATTTATTCAAAGGTACTTATAGTTTTTCACCTGTTCAATGACCTGACTTTCATATTGAATAAAATATAGTTTGCGATCACTCTTTTGCGTGTACCAAACAACATTACTTTACACTTATTTGTATTTAACTTACATTTTTACAAATTTTCATCATAATTATTTCTTGTAGACAAATCTGACAAGATGTATAAAAAATGAAATGTGAAATGTGAAATATGAAAATAAAGCGAACCTTGAACCTAAGGTCTTTCCCATTCGCCAGATACTAACATCTCTTTCTTTTTTTTCTTTTTTTCTTTTTTTTTTCTTCACTTTTGCTGTTTTCTAGATTTCCCTCTCCTATTCTCTCATTATACATGTGATCTTTATTTTCTTTTCTTTTGGTATTAATTATTTTTCGTAGTTTTTCTGTCTGTTTTCAATTCTCTCTCTCCTTCTTTCTCTCCCCCCTCCCTCTCTCTCTCTCTCTCTCTTGTCCCTTTTCCTTTCCTCTCCCTCAATCCATTCCTCTTCCACTTTCCTTGAGCAATATCTAAACGCAATCAAAACATCGCGTGTGAAAACAAAATGGAGTTGTATTGAGTGCGGCCCCGCAGTGCAGGTCCATATAAACTACCGAACAAACAGACTGATAGCCCGGGGCCCTGCCGGCCCAGGCTAGCCCAATGAGATGCCTCCCGACATTTAGAGATGTCGTGGATGAAGAGAGCAAGGCGTGCACCCATCTCGAAAGATGCTTGTTGGTAAAGATGGGAAAAAGGGAGAGATGGGTAACACAGTGAGAAACAGGTAAAGAGATAAGTAACACAGTGAGAAAGATAGAGAGAAATGAAGAGAGAGGGACAGAGAGAGAGAGAGAGGGGGGGGGGAAGGGTTTGTGAGAGAGGGAGGGAGAGATGCAGAGAAAATGATGAGGTAAAAATAGGGAGAGAGAGAGAGAAAGAAAGAAAAATACAAGATGAGGATTAGGTACAGGGAAAGAAATAGAGAGAGGGTGAAAATAGAGAGAGAAGGGGAGAGAGAGAGAATGAGAGAGAGAGAGAGAGAGAGGGGGTGGGATAAACAGAAAAATGATATATAGATATAGTGAGGCATACATCTAACACAAGGAGAGGGAGAGATACAGATACAAAAAGGAAAAATAGGATATAAAATATAAATAAAGAGAATAGAAAATATGGGAAAAGGAAGCATAAAAAACGTGAAAATAGGAAGTATTATGTGCAATGAATGAAGGTACCAATTTAAGAGTTTATTAAGTGTAAGAGGTGAAAATGATATAGGGTAAAAGAGGTACGTTTGCTAATAAAAACGGCAAGTTTCAGGATATGAATATGGAAACAAATAAAAAATAAGCAGTTGGATGTGCAAAAAATTAATTGCTAAAAAAAAATGATGATGCAGTTTCACAGTCATTTTCAAACTGGTTAAAGGCCAAGTCCACCCTAACAAAAAGTTGATTTGAATAAATAGAGAAAAATCAAACAAGCATAACACTGAAAATTTCATCAAAATGGGATGTAAAATAAGAAAGTTATGGTATTTTAAAGTTTCGCTTAATTTCGCAAAACAGTTATATGCACATCCTGCTCAGTATGGAAATGAGGGAACCAGTGACGTCACCCACTCACTATTTCTTTTGTATTTTATTATGTGAAATATAGAATATTTTAATTTCTGCAGATTTCACAATTAGGAAGCTCTCATTGAATTGTGTATAGGTTGCAACAATGGCAATTACAGATGTTCAGCGAGGAATCAAACATTGTTTCACATTACAACAAGGAAAAATTGAAATATTTCGTATTTCCTGTAATAAAATACAAAAGAAATAGTGAGTGGGTGACGTCACTGGTTCCCTCATTTGCATACTGAGCAGGATGTGCATACAACTGTTTTGCGAAATTAAGCGAAACTTTAAAATACCATAACTTTCTTATTTTACATCCTATTTTGATGAAATTTTCAGTGTTATGCTTGTTTGATTTTTCTCTATTTATTCAAATCAACTTTTTGTTAGGGTGGACTTGGACTTTTAGAAATTAACGAGGGGGGGGGGGGGGGAGGTTAGCATATGGAAAGTGAGTTATTGTATTTGCAGTATTCGAAATTGCAGTGGACATAAATTGATGAAGGAAATAATAATGGGCCGTTTTTTCTTAAATTGGCAAAAACAAAGTTCATTGAAATTAAGGTGAGAAGCAGAATACCGTTCCGCTAACGTATTCAATAGATAATAAAAGAATTAAAAAAATGACAGTCATGCGAATTCGTCGTTACTTCGCAGCATAATTCATTATACATACACTTAAATCACGCAAAATATATTATTTGGAAAGAGATTCTTATCATTATTTTGTCTAAATGCCGTGAAAATACAAGGATATATCGGCGGATGTCAAACGCTTACTGTTTATTACGGGCATGCAATCGGGACTCCACCCTATACTGAATAAGCACGTGAGGTTTAAAAATGAGCTAAATGCATTTCGATTTAAACCAATATAATTTATACATGTACATATTTAAGAGTAAATTGAACATAATCGTTGATAAAAGGTCAAATTATTAGCGTAAACTGACGATTAGACCTATTGTTTGTGGTTGTCGTTGTATGAAGGCTGCGTTTTCTCAAAACCACATTGATTAAAAACTGACCTTTAATTTCGTTCCGTATTCGGACAATTTCTATTATTTCATCGAATAGATAATATACTCTTTTAACCTATATATATAGTCTTATTTATCCTTTCTGCAGTGTGGTACCACTCGTCTGCGCCGTAACCTCCGGCGTCTGTTTCATACCCGACTCGCTGTCTCTCACTTGAGGGCTTCTTGTACATGACCGAGGAAAATCATTATTATTTCTCTATATAAATAACGCCAAGGCTTCAGTCTGGAACTATATCGACAAGAAACACAGCATAATATGCAAAAGTAGTTTTTCGCTTCAAGCCTTCGTGTGTGTCATTAAATATGACACAATGCAGAAGTTAGAAAAAATAGTTCATCAAAAAAGTAAGCCCTCATAAAATTGACCTTTTTTAAAAAGTTTCCGTCGAAAACAACGCTCGCATTTTGTCTATAGCCCCAAATAATAATTTTTCTTCAAAATATGATGACCCACTTTTAGATTTGTTGATCACCTAAATTTCAGGCTAATTCACAGCTGAATTTTAATAAGTGATATTTAAAATCAAAATATATTTCGTGTTTCCGCTCATAATGCAGGGCCTTAGTGAGATGACGGGATCGCAAAAATAAAACGTCATACTTTATTTAGAGCTTCAATTTGGAAATATACTGTGTTCCTATTTACGATGCGCTTTCTTGTGGACTTGTTTAGCATTTAAAACAACTCGGTAATTAATGCACCTATAAAATCTACTACTTAAACAAGAGCAAACAATGAGTTAACGAATAAAAAAACATAAACAAAACTGAACAAAAAAATACAAATTTAAAACAAAAAGAAAACAAAATTTGAAATTCCTTTTTATGGAACTACCCATCGGGGTTTTAAACAATAGTTTATGGTCCTTTTTATATATTTTCAGCTACACCATGAATTTTTTATTACATGTTTTATTTAAATTGTTGCTTTAAAAAGCAATTTTAATAGTAGTTAATACTGCATAACAAAACAATTGATTTCATTAATATGTTTACATAGAACAGTACCAATATATTGTTAGTGCAAAGTTATTTGTCGAAACAAAGTTATGCTGCTTCGTCTGCTTGCTATCAAATGCATTATTTTCTTTTATTTTTTGCGAAAATGAGATAATTTAGTCAGTGACAAATGAAATAGACACAATATCAATCTGTAACACTGTAAGTGAAACAGCGAAATGGACTTGTCTCTGAATAAATCATTGTTGATTTACAACTATTTACATAAATTTTCTGTTTTGGTTAGGATGATTACCGTTGTTTACATCCCCCCCCCCAACAACAACAAAATAATGAATGCAACTGTAGTACTTTAGGGAAAGATGGGAGATAATATTACAAGAAAACAGATAAAAGTGAATAAGTAAACGTAAGAATAGGTACACGTACCATGTTATTTGTTGAAATGGGTACATATGTATTATTAGCAGGAGGGAAAATATAACGACGCTAAAGAAAACAAAATTATCTGCAGTTGACTTGTACTTTTGCTGGAAGACTTCAACCAACTCTTGTGGTTCCTTCAATTGCTCCCCCCCCCTCTCTCTCTCTCTCTCTCTCTTTCTCTCTCTTTCTCTCTCTCTCTTGTACTTTCGACACCTAATTTCCGGTAGGTGTCTTCTTAGAGTCAAGTTTAGATGTACTGGGGTCAACTTATCTTTTTCTCCACTCCACAAGTTTGATGAGTTAGAACAGAGAAACTGGGGAGGAGTTTAAAGGTGCACTATTCCCTTCATTTGGTGTATTAAATGTGATATAAATATTTTCATTAAACATACGAAGTTATCTCATAGACATAAGAAATGAAAATTAGTTTTACCTGGAAGTGAATAAAATACAGTGATGCTAGGACCTACATTTTTTGTAATTTAAGTAGTATATTTGCATTACTTTCGGATTTTGACAGAGTTTATAATCAAAATACAAAATTGCTCGAGATACATACAAACATAGCATTATCAAAAACAAAACATGATTTATTTTCTTCAGTTTAATAGAACATGATCCTCAAGATATTTAGAGCGTCAATTTTACATTCAGCAAATGTTTAGTGAATTATTATTGCATTAACATGTAAAATGAACAATTTATTTCATTCAAATTCAAATTCAAATTCAAATTCTTGTTTATTCATTCCCAACAGACAATAGAAATCATGACATAGTTTACATTCAGTATTATATATAATATATGTATATAAAAAATAAAGTGAACAAAAATAGATAAGCAGAGATCATGCAAGCAAATATAGAGGAAAGAGGGGATATTTTGTAAGTGATTCATCCAATGTCTCGAAGAAAAAAAATGGACGTTGAGATAAAGGGGCAGTCATTAATATAGCGGTTTAGGTGGAAAGGTTACTGGGGGCGGAATAAAGGGGTTGGGTGATGGTGAATGGATGATAGAGACGTAAAAGACAAAACTATTGGCCAGCAAGTCTTATAATAAACCTGACTATATAGGTACAAAATTTCAAGTCTTCACCTTACACTCCCAGGTTAACGCCTCTTAAGTACAATTCTCTTGGGGAAATAATAAGCAGGGGGTCTCCCTTTTTGTCCATCTTGGCTACGCCCGTCTGCCTCGGCGGAGAGTACAGGAGACCTCTGGTTCTAAATCGTACACGCAATGTCGGTATGGCCCATATTAGTGTTTATTACTGGAACCGCGGTGGGTCTTGTCTTGGGGTCGAGTATCATTGATGTTTATTGGAGAGAAAAGAAAAGAAAACATCACATCTGGTGTACCTTGACGTAGCCTTCAGGGGGCACAGGGGCACATGCCTCTTTAATCGAACGGTGGAAAAATGGGGGGGGGGGGGGGGAACACAGCAAACGAAATTCAGAGGGAAAAGGGACTTGAAAAGAAGTGATAGAACCCCCTCCCCCCCCCCCCCCGATAAGGGGCCTCCTATTCATTCCCTCCCCAGTGATGCCAGTGCCTCCTTAAAGGCTTGAGCCCACGCTACGCCACTACCATGGCTTGACTAGAGGACTTGTTCCCCTATTTTCAACTTCCAAGAAAAAATGGCGTATTTACTTAGAGAGAAAAAAAAAATCATATTTGAGGGTGAGAACTTGCACGGGAGTTAGAAGTTCTTTGATGTTTTTAGCCCTTTGAGAAAGACCGAGCGCCCAATTACACTGAATATGATTCACTGTGTAGGAAGAAATTGGTCGTACACGTGTAGGCTACAATAATATTCATTTATTTTGAAATGCCACATTTTCTTCTCTAAATGAATAGTGAGGCAAACGAAAGTTTTGAATAGATTGAATTATATAAGGCTTGACTTCGATAACTAAAAAAAATTGATCAGATATTGCGGTCGCCATATATTCAGTCTATTGGAATAGAGTCATGATTCATCAATAAAGGTAGCTAAACTTCTCAGAAAAAAACAAACAATGCTTAAGGGAAAAGAAAGTTTGAGGAGAAACAGGAGGAGGAGGTCGGGGAGGAGTGTAAAGAGAAGTGTAGACTCTGAGATGCGCATATTAACAGATGAGGGACTTCCTTAAAAATCGGACCCAGACATGCCAGAGTATTTTGAAAGGTCTGATATTTTCACTGCGGTAAAAAAGGATATTCCTTTCCTATTATTATTTTTTCTCAAACTGTTCAATCATACCAGATTATAAAGTTCTTACCCATGTATGTAAATGAAAAACATTTCAGTTAAGGTTCATTAACAATTATATTCCTGAAATATGGGGGGGGGGGGTATAAAAACGAATCTGTGCCTATAATGAATGTCCGTTTCCCCCAAAAAATGCATCCAGACAGATCAAAGTTGTTGATATTATTTTCTGATATTATGTTTCGAAGAGTAAGAAGTTTAGGCGACTCCGCACTGGTATACATTTTCTTCTACCAATCCTGCTGGTTACCTCTAAAATATGGAGGAGGTAAATGATACTAATGATGATGACGACAATGATGACGGGTCTTCGTCTGGATCATTTCCTGGTCGACGACTCACATGAGAAACAAAGCAATCTCAGGATCGCGTGGAAGCCACTGTACAGTCGCAATAAAACTTTTTGATGTGATAATTTTTTATTCTCACGCGTTTGCACTTCGCGTATATCAAATTTACTCTAGAAATTACGGCGCCCTATATCTTGACATGTCGATTTTATTCCCCACTCGGCATAAGGTAAATTCACCTGTGCATTATCTCTTGTTTCGATTTATTCTCTGAGAAATTAGCGAAGGTGAACTCTTGGCAAGGCTTGGTTTGACTTATAAAAAAGCTAAAGTGTACCTGGTGGTGGGGTCGGGGGAATAATTTCATCAAGATTATTACGAAAAATATCAAGAACGGTTCGGATGTCGACCCGCTAAATTGGCAATATTCACCCGCCCAGCTGGACCCCGCATGGACGTCAAGAAAGTACAGCTTGGGGTTATGGGGAGCATCTGGTCTACAGAGAGTGAGAATGAGAGAGAGAGAGATGGAGAGAGGCAGGTAGAAATACGAAAAAACTAAAAACGATAAACATGGGAGAGACGGAGAGAGAGAGATTACTTTCTTTAGCATGTTTTATTATCTTCACCCTTCCTTAACTCATTTTCATAATTCTTTCTTTACTTTATTTTGATCATCCTATCTAGGCCATTTGTCGTCATTTTGGCCAGTATGTTCTTATACGGCCTTTCACGTGTGCAACCAAATTTGTTAAATGTGAAAATAAAAGTGTACGCTGGTTTCTTGATAATTTTCACATCTAGCCGCGATGCTTGAATATCAACAGTTATGTGAGAATCGGTGCAGAAATTTCCACCGTGATTTGATTGTCATAATTTAAAGCAAAACGAGAAACTTGGTTTTGTGGTCTTTTGTATAAATGGTAATGGTTAAAAACACTTAGTTTGATCATATACCTAATAGACATGAAAGGTAATACAGGAATGAAATAATTTGTAGTGCCAATACATAGTATGGGTTGTTCGTACACAGCAGTAGTGATGGACATAACGCATTAGTTTGGGAATGCTATAAGGCCGAACTAGCCCCTAATCGTACTAAAGGAATGCTAACTAAGAGTTCAAGTACAGGTTCTTGATTATTAACCTTTCTGTTTACTTTCTTCTCTTCGTTCTCCCCCTCTTCCCCCTTTCCTTGTTCGCCATCTTTCTCCGTCTTTCTCTTCTGTCCTATTTGAGACCCTGTAATTAAGTTCTCTTTAAAACCGGCTCTGAAATTGTATTGCATCTGTCCTCTCCATTCAAATTAAAATACCTCTTTCTAGTATTTAATGAGCTTGTTCGGTACAATTTTAATTCTTAATCATTACGATGGCCGTAACCCCACTCGCCCAATCGGCAACAGCCGCTTCGACGAGATTCTTGCGGTAGGCTTCCCGGTCGGAAACTTCAGTTTTCTGCGAATCGTTGGAGTTCATAACCGCTGGGTGTATTGTAAGCCTGATCAGTAAGCTAAAATTAAAGCACAACAGGAGGGCTTTACTGTTATCATTGTTGTCGTTCGATGATCCTATTTAAGCAATTCATCCAATATTTTAAAGTTTAATATTTGTTCCATATTTATCATTATTATTATATTTTGCTTCTTCTAATTCAACTATATTTCTATCCACAAATTACAATTCCATTTCTGCTTCATTAGTAATTTTTCTTCGAAAATAACTGTGTTATTCTATTGTCATTTGATTATGATTTGCAATACACATTAATGCACAATAAATTGTTGTTGTTTTTTTTTTCGATTTCTTACGGTTGCTCAGACCAAACTCAGATATTTCTCTGAATTTAGTTTCCAATAAATGCTGCATGAAATTATATCAATTCGCCAAAGCGTTATTTGCAGGATGTTATCAAGTTTTTTTTTTAATCAACTCATACAACGCGACATAGTTATGAAGCACTAAAACATTAATTTCCATAAAGCTAACACTTTCCGAATGAGTATAAAAGAAAGCACCTTTGCCTATATTGCTTACGTATTGGTCACATATTTTCGTAAAGAAATATGAAATGTAAATCGAAAAAAATTGGATTACAATTTCAATATGCTCTTCTTTATTCTTATCGCCTTCA
Organism: Heliocidaris erythrogramma; assembly: GCA_025617745.1. Taxonomy (NCBI): domain Eukaryota; kingdom Metazoa; phylum Echinodermata; class Echinoidea; order Camarodonta; family Echinometridae; genus Heliocidaris; species Heliocidaris erythrogramma. The sequence goes on along the minus strand of CM046871.1, from coordinate 7,596,629 downwards.
TTCAACAGACACTTTCCCAGTGGAAGACAAGATAAGAATAAATACATCCTCTTCTTTCATCATACTAAAAATCAAGAAAGTTTATAACAAAACCCATGACTCAAATTACCCATGACTCAAATTGGACTAAAACTCAAGCTTTTTCTGATGTACAAATATTTCGATTCAGAAGCGTATATTATTTCGAATAATCAAGCAAAGATGATGTAATGCATATAAATTCTTAAGACCGGTGTGAACTTTACCAACTGTCCATTCGCGAAATGAAATTACGCTGACGTTTATATCGGTATACCTAATATGCCTTTAATAAAGCAGTTTCCTATAAGGTCTGAAATAACTAATTTTGATGACATCTTATTACCTGTCAACCAGTGTCAACCCGTCCTCCTTCGCTTGCTGTTCCAGTCTTAAAACATAGATGCGAATTCTTATCTTCGTATTTTTCTTTATATTTAGTACAACACTCTTTTTGCTAGCAGATTAGAATCTGTCCCATTATTTTAATTGAATACGCTTCTGAATTGTTTAGGTACAAAAGGACGTAACTCCTAGAATTGTAGCTTTCTAGAAAATACAATGGCTATACATCTCTTGCAAATAGGACGGGGTTATGATAGATTATATACACCGAATTTTAAGCATTTCATAATGACTGGTAATTTTTTATGATTTGTTAGGACAAAATTTTATGAGTGAAATGTGCACAAGCATGCCAACGTCATTTCCCCCGCTCTATTGTTACTCATATATAGATTTCTAGTTTAATGTCAAGTAACCTGAATGTCACTGATTATACTCTAATACGGGAGATACGTTTTAGATATTATTTTGTTCATGTATTGGTGGGAATTATTTATCTACATGTAGATCTCTTTCTCTTTATTTTTCACGTCTCGCGTATTCTGTTAAATTCAAGTCACTGTCACTGCTGAAGTAACGAATGAATTGCGGTTTTGATGAAAAGCGGATTGAACACCTTTTGGGAGTTAAGATGTTAATTTTCTTAATCCCATGCTGGATGTCGTGCTGTGCCCGCCTCTGTGTCACGACAAGGTAGGCTTCCTGATCCCATTTAGTACTGTTCTGTTTCAACCTCTCATCCATCATACCCTCATCAAGAAAAGAGTGAAATTTCACTCTCTTTTCACTCCCCTGAGATTCACGTCAACGATCACTTGTCTAGGAGTGAATATTGAGTGTTCTCCGAAAAGAAAAGAGCTAATTTTCACTCTATTTTCACGCCCCAGGGAGTGACGTCAGTAATCACTCGACTTTTTTCTTTATAGAGAGTGGGGGTGATCCGACTAATGTTCCGGCGACATTTGCTCCGGTCAAAGAAATTAAGGGTTAGGGTTATGGTTAGGGTTGCAATTAGGTTTAAGGTCGGGTTTTTTCGGGCCGCCGCCATTTTTTTGGTCTATTTATATATTTGGTATGAAATTAAATCAATGAGAATTATGCGGCCATCTAGACAATGAGATAACAAAACAACATTAATACAATGCAATTCATTTTGTTTGGAACCTTTAAAGCGCATGTACAAGTGAAATTAATTTTTTTGAAAAGTGTGTTGAAATTGATCTAATAGAGTATTTGAAAATATCAAATATTAAATAATATGGAATCTCCTCCTCCTTTTCGAAAAATCCCAACGGGAAACTAGAAATCAATACAAATAATCTACAAATAATCCCCAAATACACATATATATATATGTAGTTTCATTTGTAGACAGTTACTACTCAGTAGATGATGTAATTTCTGAATCACGTTTATTAAAATCATGAACCTATAATTTCCATACATCATCCACCCTAGTACTTTACCATGCAATCAGTTATGTAATTATCTTAGTAACACGCTTTCGACTTCACACAAATAGATCGCCTGGATGTTTCTTTTTACATGCATAGTTACTACCTCTTTTTTACGTCCTTTAATTTTCTATTTTTTTTTACGATGTATGCCTGTTGTATTTTTTGTATTATATAGTTTGTTTCTTTCTACCATTTTTATATTCATAAAACCTTGTATTTCTCTGCAACCGCAGAAAGTATCCTAGGTCATTCCATGTTTGTAAATATACTTTCGCTCAATTTGAACAATAAAGTATATTTGCTTTAAAAATATATATATATAAATATAAATTTTCAGCTTTTCAGCCTTCGTCAGCGTTGTGACCCAACTTGACCTTTCGGATGTAACAATCAATAGCTGGATCATAAAAAATGTATGTCAGTTGTGTAAAACTTTACCTAGTATCTGAGTATTATAGGTAAAAGAGAACATGCATGGTTTTTGAGAGGAAAAGTGTTGATCTCAATACAAATTTCAGCTTTTCAGCCTTTGTCAGCGATGTGACCCGCCTTGACCTTTCTGACGTACCAATCAATAACTGGATCATAGGAGTGCATGTTTGCTTGGTAAGATTTTACCCAATAATGGATTAAATGTGCCCAAACGAATGGTTTAAAGTATACCAAAAATTGAGTAAAAATGTAACCCCCAAAACAAGAATTTTCAATTTGTAACTATTTTTTTAAAGAGTGAAGGTATAATGTTAGTTCTCCATGGTTGAAGATAAGAATTTGATTAGTTTTGCGAAAATTGACTGCGGAGAAATGATTGTCGACGGAACATGACTGTGTCGTAGAACCAATCATGCATGGATGCCTGAATATCTTCTCTTTTTTTGGCGGGAACACTTCATCAAGAAACTTCTCAGCGCTGTATTACGCGCTGTGTGGCGGCATGATAGTAATTACTGAATAGAGGATGTTTATGTTTTCGCGGCTTGAAGTGCATCCTATCTGTTTCCCGTTCGAATTAAGAATTAGAAATGATGTCAAAGGGAAAATATACTCAGGCTAGCCGTTTACCATAGGTGTTCCAAACAGATCATGTTTATAAAATCATAATTATTGCGTGTAAAAAAGTAATAAGTATATCCTTCTTCACTTTGGAAGAAACGGATTTTAAGATATGATAAGAAGAATGCGTTCATGCCTAATGATGTCGATTTATAAACAATTAGGCCCAATATAAATCACTTTGTACCCGATTCATGGGCCAAAGGGGCCTATTCATGTATTTAACAGTAATAGACATGTTTATACCAATGCATTATGCATAAGGAGAGAGAAATCTAAAGCATTACGAAGCAGACGGAGCAGACGGACCTGATGATACTGAATAATACGCAGAGGGGAGGAGAAAGAGAGGGGGTATGGAGGGAGGGAGGGAGGGAGAGAGAGAGAGAGAGGGAAAGAGAGAAAGGGAGAAATGGGATGAGAGAGAGAGAGAGAAAGCGAGAAAGAGGACGACAGAGAGAGAGAGAGAGAGAGGGGGGGGGGGGGGAGAAAAGAGGCAGAGTTAGAATAAGATTGTTATTTTGAGAGAGGTGGACAAAAGAGAGTTCACACCAGATATCTTGAGAGAGAGATGGGTAAAATGCAATATACACGATGTCGATTTCAAATGTTAAAAATCCGGTCGAAAGATTGAATAAACATGGCATGGACTTCTTTATTAAAAAGTAATAATTTGACTATGACCAATAGATCTTAATCCAAGTCTAAGTTCTTTGCCCTTAATTTATGCAACATAGGGTGAAGCCGGCATACGCCCCTACACATACACCCTCCAACAGGAGGTCCACGAGAACAAATCGTTACAACCTCATCATGCTCATGTATTGGGCCTACAGCACGCGGGGGTTGCCCAGATACATTAGCGCCCAACCCACCTGTTTACCAACTTCTGGGGCCTGTTTCATAAGACTTGTTATCAATGGCAAGTTGCAATAACTGTTATAAGCTACTGAAATCCTTGCATCTGATTGGCTGAGAGCAAATTTGTCAGTAAAAATCCCCAACAAGACACTAATTGATGAAACACCCCCAGGTACCGTTACACCATTTTTTAGTGCAATAAATTTCTGATCAGAAGTCATTATAGCTATTTAAATATTTCAAAAATCTACGAAATGTATTACTTTCTGTTTCAATATTTTTGCTTGAAAATTCAGCCACAAAAAATATGTATTTTGAATCACATAATAAGCGGTGATAATGAAAATAGCAAAATGGTATTTCTTAGAAAACGCATGCTGTAAGCATTGATTATTCTATAAACAATCCTGTGTTAGTTCTTTACCAGTGTACTTAAAAGTTTGTAGAAGTCATTATAGCTGTTTGTATTTTAGAAAATCTACGAAATGTATTTATTTTCTCTTTCAATATTTTTGCTTGAAAATTCAGCCACAAAAAAAAGGTATTTTGAATCGCATGATAAGCGGTGATAATGCACGGGTCCTTCTATAAACAGTAAGTATTATGTTAAAGATAGTATTAGAAGTTTATAGAAGTGTTAGGGAGTAACATGAAGGTCACATTCGTCAAAATATCCTAATAACCTCGAGAAAACCAAGCTTAAATGAAAACATTGCGTTTCCCTCGCTGAAGGTCTACGAACGCCCAGTCAGTCACCTTTCACAAATCTCTCAAACTTTTTCCTCCTTCATTTGCTTCCCAAAAGGATCTGCTAAACTGATATGAAATCGGTTTCCCTTCCGCGAGATGGGAAAATAATCCCACAGTCAAGGAGCGGGTTGGTTACTTCAACGCACGCCGTACCTTGGGGCTATCTTTCTGTCACCACTCCGCTGACGGTTCTTTTTTTCCCCTGCCTGTCAGTTCTTTTGGGTACGACAGAAGCAAATTTGTGGATTCGTAATTCCTTCATCGTTTATTTCTTTTTCATACAAGAAACTTAATTCTGTTAATAATAATAAAAATCAGTTTAAGCACACCATTGCTATAGATTTCTCAGCAACTTGAATGCGTGATGGTGAACTTTTCGGAAGTTGAATTCATAAAATGGAGGAAAAAGAAAGAAAAGGAAAGACAGAAATGTGAGATTTATTTCGTTTGTTTAATGTTTAATGAGATAAATAACTAATGATGACTAAGAAAGAGGGGAAGGTAGATTGAATAAGAAAAGGGGCAGAAAATGGAGGAAATGAAGGGGGATGCTGATGATGAATGAAAAAGATAAACATGACAAAGAATAAAAGGAGAAATATAAGAAAACAAATAAGTCACGAAAGAAAATAATGTAAAACAAAGGTTACTTGATTTGATATGGGCAATATATTTCGCATTAATATCACCAAAATTAATTAATTGCTATAGCTTTTTCATGAACGTGAAGGCGTGATGTTGTGCCTTTCGGAAGTTGAATTTATAAAATGGAGGAAAAAGAAAGAAAGAAGGAAAGAAAAAGAAAGACAGAAATGTGAGATGTTTTCGTTTGTTTAATGTTAAATGACGTATAAATGACTAATGATGACTGGATAAGAAAGAGGGGAAAATAGATTGAATAAAAAAGGGGCAGAAGATGGAGGAAATGAAGGGGGATGGTGATGATGAATGAAAAAGATAAACATGATAAAGAATAAAAAGGAGAAATAAGAAAACAAATCTGACAAGAAAGATTGTGAAACAAAGATTAATTGATATGGGCAATATAATTCGCATTCATATCAGTTGATCCAAAGTATAATACCAAAGAGTTATCTGTTATCTGTGATAACTCCTTGATAATATTATAATTTCCACACCTTTTCCATCACTCATCGCCTTTTCCCCTAATTGTGACAATGACTGACAACATTTACGTCCAATATTATGTTCAATGTCGACTCCCCTGCTGTGGGTATTGAGCGAAGTCGACCTTGGATTCGTAAGGAAACGAAGAGGTGATCGCTAAACTTGAAGTTGAGATGTTTTATTTTGTCCCCCTGTGTGTGGGGAAGGATGTTTTAGGTGAAGATTATGAACCCGAGTTGCGAATTGTCCTACTTGACGCTGTGAACTTGGCGAGATTTCTAGCCGGGTCGCTGAGAGTCACACAGCGGGCCCAGCGCCGCGTAGGCCCCGCGAGGGATACCCCTCCTGAGCTTCGCTCGACGACCCATTATATCATGAGCACGTATCTACATGCAGGCTACATATATTTTTAGAGGGTTTGGTTTAACATCGGTGCATGTTCTTTGCTTGCAGACTTATATGGAAACACAATGAAGGAGAGTTCTTATTATCATTTTATAATAATATTTAGATGGATGTATTGGGTTGAGTTGATAATATTTCGCCATCGTAATCATCACCATCATCTTCATCATCATCATTTATTATCACCATCATCATTGACCAGTCATCATCACAATCAATTTTTCATCTCAAAAACTATCTTTTCGTCCCTTAATCTTGTACCATTGTACTACATTAAAAATCTGTATGCCTGATAATTCCAAGCGAGAGAGACATTGACACTCAAAATATAAAATTATGAAAATGTGATAATAATCTTCGATAATAATAATTATTTGTACAAGAACTACATTTTTGATAAAATTAGAATAAAGTTTATTGTCATTGGGTTTTTTTTTCCATTAGCATATTTTGATGATATATTTTTATTTTGTCATAATTTGTGTCTAGGCAAACTTTTGGCTAGAGCAAAGACATCCAAAATCCATTCCCTTTCCTATAAAAAGAAAACGGAATAATGAATGTCAACAACCACGGAGAAACAACGCAGCCTCATTTGACCTTTGACCTTGTGTCCTCATCCAGGTCAAATTCCCTCGAGAACGGGTTTCACTTCCGCTCATAAATCTCGTCGATCTCTTCACGCTGATGACGTCTCAATTGAGCTCTAAATCGGTCCCATTAACATGTGTAAAAGCGATTGACATGGGTTATAAATAATACGGAGATTGAGTGTAGCGATTTGAATGGGCCGGGATAGTTTGCATACGGGTCATTCTGTTAGCACTTGTAAGAATTATAAGGTTCCTCTTTCATAATCGAAAATAGAAATATAAACTACAAATTATACGCTGTTGGTGGTCGAAAAAAAGAAGGCTGTGAGATGTTGGTAAAAATCTGTTAAATCTGAGAGGAAAAGTCATTATCAAATCGGCAATAAGATAAAAATATATTGCTGCGATACATCTGCAAACGCAACTCTGATCGAAAATCCTGATTCAAATAAATCTTATGAAAAATTCTTAATTTGATTAGTTTTTTTTTAGAGTTATACCAAATCAAAAACCAACGTTTCAGACTTTCAACGATTTCAAAGGGAAAATGACAGGGAGCTAGAAAATAGTGGGAATACTAGTAGTTTATTTTCCGAAACTGTAAAGTATTTCCTTCAAGTTCTAAACACTTTAAAAAGCACTGTAGTTTATTGGAGTGATGTGTCTTTTTCCTGGATAATATTATGTTTCTTGATAATATTAATGAGATCGTATTAAGATCAGTGTGAGAACTGAACAGAAATTTTGAAATACAATTGCCTGTCACTTGAATTTAGAACGTGCTAATTGTATATATCATAACAATTATATTCCATAGGTCTTCATTAATTTGTATTATGATTAATTCACCGTTCTGCAATGAAATGACAAATATTTTTCTCAATCATCTTTTAGTTCATAAGGTTATTTGGAACTATGACCCAGATTTTAATTAATTTCTTTACCAAATAATAAATCATTCCCCCATTACATTTATCAAGAAAATTTCCATATCTCCTCTTCCTAAAATAATGTTGGAAATGTTTGAATTTGTATACGTCCAAGGAGTAGCCCACAATGCGTCTTATGTTACCAAAACGGCAGGGGGTATCTCCTCGGTTAAAAGGGGGCAGTTTCGTCCAGTGAGGGGGTGCTTTGTTTGGTATAGTTGAGAGAAAGGGGATATGAGTGTCTCCCTGGGTCTCTACCAGAGGGGAGGAAATAATTGGCGATGAAAAGGAAATGGGGTGAGAATCAAGACTGACCTATTAAACTTCTTTCAAGAATAACATCTTATTGATGATGAAGATAATTCAGCATGTATTGTACGACTATACTACACAAGGCGTGAGAAAGTATTCACAACATGATATTCCACTATTGAAAGTGAAACTGTCAATATTCGTTATTTTATCTTCTAAGAATATAATATATTTTTTTTCAGAGGGTAGCATCATCAGTATTTTCTAATTTTGTTTTATTGTTTTAGAAATTATATATAATCTCGATATTTTTTTCCTTTTCTCAATCTGTAAATGATATAATTTTAATCTATTAATTTTGTATGTTTGAGGACCCCACTGGAAATAAGCTCTCGAGCTTTCGTGGGTTATCCTGCTCAAGCTTATTCAATTTTTATCTGTTTTTCTTTGACTATTCTATTGCTGTATGTTCGAAGCTTGGCTGATAAAAATCAATCAATCAATCAATCAATCTGTGTTTCATGAGTGCGTTCATAAAACACACGTCTTAATAATGATAATAATAATATTTATGAAAAATCATGTAAATAATTAAGTGTTTATTGCGTGTATCTTTTTTACGTTAACATTTTATATTGATCATACTTGTTAAAGTAGAACGATGACGAGGGGAAAGAAAGGAAAAATGAATGAAAAGAAAGGAAATGTATATATATTGAAAGGAATATGATGGTACAAAGATCAAATTTGCATAAATCTTGAGAAACTGTAAAAGGGGGGTGGTAGAGAGAAAAGGGGCGAGAGAAAGAGAGAAAATATACAGAGAGAGAGAGAGAGAGAGAGAGGGAGCTCCATAAAACGATGAAGCCAAAAATGAAAAGACATAATACACCGTAGTATAATAACAGTATACATCTTGTAATAAGGGGGAAGTGTGAGGGTGAGAGGGGGTGCCATGAAAGTGAGTCACGTACCGGAATAAAACTCGGTTAATAGCTTATGTATTCAGGATGTACCAAGGTACAACAGCCCAGACAATCATAAATTTCTCACTTTTGACGAAATTATTGGCTGACAATTATGATACAGGACGGACGATAAAAATTAGCAAGAATTCACACAGATCGGGGGGAAGTTTCAAATATTGTGCCGTAAACATGTAGGAGAGATTTTAAAAGATAGTGACAATCTTTTCCAGACATACAAAATACAAGAAATCGGTGGCGAGAAAACCTTCTTGTATGATGAGAAATCCTGGATCTCGAACGAACTCCTTTCCATATCATGAGAGTTAGACACTTTTGTACTATTAATCTTTAACCCTTTCAGGACAGGAATTATTTAAGGGCTAAATTGATCACATTTCATTCTTCAAATTTGCAACACTAATATTTTTCTTTTAGTGCTACATGGTTCTAATAAGATGTAATGTCTTTGAAAACAATATAAAAGGCTAAAAATTTTGTAAACAAACGCAGTATGGTCTTGCAACAAAAATGGACATAGCATATGCAGAATTTTTTGCTCTTTCCACTCCTGCCTCTGGTATATTTTTTAGAGCTCTGAATCAAAAGTTATTGAGCCAAACCACAAAATGTGGTCAATTGTCTTGAAAGGGTTAAAGAAAATAATAAAAACTAACATTCAAAGGATCGGTGCAGGTTCGAGAGTTCAGAAATCCATCCTCAGTCTTAAGATATAAGAGAAATGCGCTTCTTTAAATATAAAGTAACATTTTTCCAGTTACTTTGAAGACTGTTAATAAAATAGTATGTGAAACTTCGTTTTTGAAGAAAATAGCTAAATCAAATATAGAAAAATAAAAGTGTCATTAAAATATTAAACTGTCTGGATTATACAGCACAGACGCAAAACCTAATAAACGCCCAAGTGTGTTCTGTGAGCTATACACTTCTTTGTTTCATGTCTTAAGTTTAATAAAATTTTATTCCTAATTAAAAAGTTTTCTCTGAAGTCATCCTCGATGAATAAATATTTAAGGAAAGGGTGATTTATATACGTACATAGAATTATTGTCAATATAAGCTTATTAATTATAACAAAATTTGCTTTGTAGTTTTGCTCCTACTACACACAATGGTAGTTAACATGGTTAATATAATAACTACTTAAAAGAGGGTAGAGAGCATTATTTAAGAAGTTAAGGAGGAGAACATTTATTTTCTTTTTGTATAAAAGAGAAGTTTAAAAAAAACGTATGAAATTTCCAACTCTACAACATTACATACTTGATTTTTTTTCTTTATAACTTTCCCTCGTAATTTTGAAAGGGTTCGTATTTCCAGTTTACCAATGGTAATTACCAATGGTAAACTGGAAAGAATTCAATAACTCAACTCGAGGGCATTATCAACACTCTGTTGTATTGCCTGTAGAAATTATGTTCGGTTTACGTAATATGTCAATGTAATGTTAGTACTTTCGATAGGCGATGCACTCGGCTGTTGAAAGTACCTTACATAGGTGGATTTCTGGAAAGTCTTTGCAATCATACTTGGAGTGAATTTATCCATTGTTACATGTCAGTAATACCTTTAATCGTATCACCTGAACATGAATTATATTGTTCTTCGTTGTCAATTTCAATCTGTCTAGTGATCTAGCGTAATATTTTATGATGACGTAGATAGCCCTTGGTGGGCATCATGACCTTTGAAGGCGGAAAGATGAAAAGCAAATCGCGTCAACAATGAATTTCCTTTCACTCAAAGTTTTGATAACTTATTCAATTATATTTCCTTTTGTCTGCGATATTCGCCTCTCTCATGAATTGTAAAGCATATTTCCAAATGCTTAGTTTTAGAAACGAGCTAATAGACCAAGGGAGTCGTTGGTTAAAAGTGTTATACGTGTATTCCCAAGGATGACATATTTGTTCTTATATTCCAAGGATGACGGATTTTACGTGTTCAAAGTAAGATATATAAAAAAAAATGATTTTTTTTTCTCTCGAAAGGAAATCATAGAAAGCCCTTTGATTCCAGGATTTTTTTTTCTCGAAAACGAGACATTGTTAGTTTGGAACGATGACAAATTTTTAAAAAGTTAAAAACATTCTATGTACATAGACAATCTGAAATAGAAACAAATAAATTGAATCCACTTTAAACGCGTAAGAGGCAAGGGGGCTCGGGCCTCAGCCCCTTTGAGTGATATTTTATACCAATATTTGGGCAACGACATAATATATATATCTCATTTAAAAAATTTATAAAGAAATTACATTGGCACACATCAATAATAAAGTATCAAAATATCAGACGAATGTACGAAGCTAGGGTACAAAATATAACACCTGGAAAATTGTGGTCACCCCCCCCCCCCTCCTGACAATATAGATCCCCTTTCAATATTATAGCAGTAGGCAACAGAAACGTTTCGAAATAATGTGTGTTAATCATCATATCTGGGTGAAAAGTCTCTTCAGTTTTTCATCATTCTAACACAGTGACTGAGTAAATCAACTTTTGTGTTGTTTCCACAAGTGACGAAACTTTATTTGCCCCTTCCTCCTTTTTTTTAAAATCATTCTTTCCAATTTACTGGACGGCCCTCATTTTGCTTCCTCTGTATTTTCAGTAAAGTTGTAAAATTATCCAGTGATAGATTTCCTCTCTTTCTCCCACATCTGTTACGAATCCCAAGTCATCTATATTCGTTGTATCAAGCACTTCCTCAATCAAACGCTTTTACAGAGGTCACTGCACAACGCAGAAAAAAAAATCAAGAATTACTTCATCTTGTAATTTTTCCGCGACGACTTTTATCGCGCACCTCAGAATTAATCGCCCCTCAGCGCCCCGAATAAAGAGCCGTAACAAAGTTAAAGGTATACTTTATATTTTTTTTGTTTTGTAAACTGGTTTTCGATTTAACCATGAATTGCCTGAAAGGCAGAGTGGAGAAAATCAGTTTTAATATTGTGATTTCTTTTGTCTTCTAAATGCTTTAGCCTCTCTGATTATTTGGAACTAGGTAGGCCTATATTAAATATATTAAATATATATAGGTATATAGGTAGGGCACTTGTCAGAAGAGAAAAGGGGCACTTACCAAAAGGGAAAAAAAACTATTAGAAAGAAAAAAGGGGCACTGATCAGAAGTAAAAGTGGCAAAAAGAGGCATTTATCAGAGGTGAAATGGGCACTTAATAAAGGAAAAATTGCACCATTAAAACGGAAATTGGGCACCAATCAGACGAAAACAGAGACACTTGTCGGATTTCAAAGGGGACACTTATCTGAGTTGAAAGGGGGCACTTATCAGAAGGTGAAAGGGGCACTTATTAGAAAGAAGAAGGGGCAGTCATACGAAGAAAAAGGGTCACTTATCAGGGGAGAAAAAGGCCACTTATAAGAAAGGAAAATAATACTATTAGAACGGAAAATATGCACTAATCAGACCAAAAACAAAGGCACACATTTCAAAAGGGGCATTAATGTATGAAGTTAAAGGGGGCACTTATCAGAAATGACAAAGGACACTTATCAAAAGGAAAAATTGCACTATTAGAACGGGAAATGATCACTAATTACACGAAAAAAGGGCAATTATTAGATTTCATAAGGGGCAGTAATGTCTGAGGTTAAAGGGGGCACTTATCAGAAGGTAAAAGGGTACTTATTAGAAATAAAAAAGGGCACTATACGAAAAAATGGGGCACTTATCCGCTATGAAAAAGGGGCACTTTTGGGGTACGTCAATAAGTGGGGGGGGGGGGCACTGTGCCCCCGGCCTCCCGGGAGCGCCGACTCTGTATACAACACTTGCCAATCTTTTCTCCCTTAAACCATTATCACAGTGGTGTTTACCACTGACCTCTTGTCTTTGTTTATAAAATAGTATTTTATAATATTTTCTTTATTATTTAAACACATTTTATAATCAAATAAAGAATGAATATATAACCCAGGACCTAGATTTACAAATAAAAGTATAAGTTCCTCATGCAGGGTAACATAGGTAGGTAACAAAAAAGGGGGCAAAGATAAGAAAAATATAAAGTCAATATGTTGTAGACATGTCAAATAATATTATATTTATTCAAGCAATATTCAAATATTTATGAATAAAAAGAAAAAATCCACCGTTCTCTGAGCACCTAGTGACGAGCTATTCCATTAACCTGCTCTTTATAAATGGGCCTCAATGCTTGGAATCCAGTTTGCATACATTACTTGTTGCTATGTCCGGCAAGCTTTCAGGTTGTCAAGAACAACCTTTGTTTGAAAGGTATGTATAAAATTTGCATACATTACCGAAGCAATCTATTTGGTTATTTTATAATGATCTCTTTTCATTTCTTTCATTTCTTTCTAACTTTAAATCATTACAGAGTGAAGTGAGCGAGGTATTGACCATGGTACAACGTCAAAACATTCTTGACTTCATCATGCGTGTGATTATGAAGTATGTATCTATTCTCTTCAAAGAATACGAGTAAACGATGACTCGCGTTTTATCCATCCATTTCCAAAAGTGTTGTGGGTAAAAATAATAATAGGGTAGCTCTTCAATTTTTTTTTAAATTTCTCAGTCACTTCTTTATATTGATTTTCGAACTCTGGGTAAACTGATATAATCCTGTTTCATGGGTCCGCAGTCTCCAATAGCGCGAGTCGTCAACTAGTCTACCTTCAGTGTTTGCACGAGTTTCATGAATAGTGCGGGATGGTACCAAAATATCATTTATACTTTAAAGAGAATGATAACAAAGGGAAATTATGAAATATAGACACTTTAATTTCTCGTAAACACGTGGATGAATCATTACCTTACTGGAGTAAGCTTGTATCATAACTGGTGTTGTTTGAATGATCATAATGATCGTATCATGTGCTTGAGAGTTGCAAATATCCGTGCGAAAATATAGAGTAATAACGTCTCATTTGTACACTTAAAATTAACAGTCAGAAGGATGTCAGATTTTTGGTTTCTCGGTAGTGCACAACTGAACTTTACTTATTTTAAGCGGTTATGTTTATTACCACAAATAAAGTTCAATTCATTTTTTGATAAATTGGCGTAATATTTTCGAATTTCTTCGACTTCGTACATGAATTATTTCTGTCAGCCTAGAATCATCTTTTTTAGGGAAAGACGTGTCTTCCGATTCACCGAAAGCGCCATTTTTTCACATTGGCTAAGAATTTATCTTATTTGAATTTAAATTCTTAAGGAATTATGAGCATAAACATCATTCAAGTTTATGCCTATTTACACTAAGTAAATGTATAATCAATGTTAATTACATTGTGTATAAACATGTCAGTCTTGTAAATGATTTGTATGAAACGCGCATCCTTTCTCTACGTCTCTGTATATCACGAAAAATTATGATTATATCCTGCAGAACATAAATATTTTTTTTCTTCAAATGATATCGCGATATTCAATGTTTTATCACCACAATAGCTAATTATGTGAACTTCCTATCCTGCTATGACAAAATGAATCTGTAAAACGTGGAACTCTTCATCCCATAATGAAATATTTGTTTTCTTATTCTGTGTTGTTTATGATACCCTGTCAGATTATCATTGATTTGCAGATCTTTATGCTACAACATGGGGATTATGTTTATTTCGGTTAATCGAATATCCTCCTTTGCACATCGTGAGTTTGTAAGATTTAAGTTTAAGTGCGAATACAGCTTAGGAAATACAAATTATTCTACCTGTTTGATATTCCTCTTATCTCTAAATACAATACCGGTATCTTCCAAATAAATGTAAACTATATTATGAAAACATAGTTGATTATTAATGAACGGAATCGCTAAGTCTTTCCAGTCTGTATTTATCCACATGACAGGATTCGCCTCAAAAATACATGCCAACATGATCAAGTCTGGATTCACATTTGCGACCTATTTCCCTCTTCATCAAACATTTTAATGTTTATTTCCAAGAGGTTATATAAGAACATTTAAAAAAACTTGTGAATATATTGTTAGTTTCCTTCCCTGAAGTTGATATATATAAAAAGTATTTGGCAACTTTCAGTGGCTATATAGGTAATTAATTTCAATCATTATTTAATGATGAAGAAGAAGACAATATTCTATCAAATTCCATGTCATTACATGCTAGAACTTTACACAACATCATTTTAATGAGAATATCCGGTGGATTCTTGCAGCATCTCGAAGTAGGGATACCCAATTGGCTCGCCAGCCCACGAGGCATTCAGCTGAATCTGCTGGCGGGCTCCACGGCGGAGCGTCTACTGACATGCATCATTATACCTTCAATAAATGGGAGGGCAATTTACTGAAGTCTTCCAAGTGCGCTTTAAGAATTAGTTTTCATCGTGATATCCAGTCTTGTATCAAGAACTATAATTTCCTGTGATGATGGGGTGCTAATAGACAAGCTATTTAGGCCTATTCACAGTGTCAATAAACCATACTTTATTCGAAAGTAGTTTTTATATTCATCTCCTTGAAACAGTCATATAGCAGTCCTGCATATAGCATCATAGCATCATGTATTTATGAAAAGTAATATCCGGTCTATTTTTATACACAAAATAAGGGGGTATTCGAAGCACTTGAAAATGCATTATCACGCTTATCTCCAGTATAACTGACATTTTCAATATAAAGCAAACGAACTTAAGTATTCAAGGCAACCTATAACAAGACTCCAGATTACTTTTGATATTTTGTCTTCTTCGAATCACTTTATATATGAAGAAATGTGGCATGAACTTTAGGTCCAAACGTTTCCACTATTTCTCGTCATATTTTTCATAAGAGGGCATTTGAAGAGCAATCCTTTTCATGGGATGTCTCTTCCATGATATTTTTTTTCAATATTCTTGTGAAAATAATAAGAAAGGTTCACAAATTATTTTACAGCTTCACCATGTATACCAGAACTGGGGAGCGTTTCATCAAGCGTTTTGTCAGTGATTTTTACCTACAACTGTTACAAGCTACTGGAATCCTTGCATCTGATTGGCTGAGAGCGAATTTGTCATGCAGTAAATATCACCGACAAAACGCTTGATGAAACGCTCCCCAGATTATACATGTATAAGTGTTCCCAGAGCATCTGCCATGTTTACGATGCTCAAGGAAGACGTGCCAGGAACTCCATTATGCAAAAATTTGGTGAGCTGCGAACTATCTATCTTCAGTCAAGTGTTAAACCCTCTTCTTGACTACGTCACCTCTTCCAATATGATGTTCATAACCATGATAGCTGGGATATTATGTGCCTATTTTGGTTTTACAATGTCCTTACTTCACAGCACAAAATGCAGCGACATACAGGTACAAATATTATCACATATAGTTAAACAGTATCACGATTATCCGTAGCGTGAGGCCTTATTGACGAAAAAGAAATTGTGAAATACTGAGTGTTATAACTATAGCGTGTCTTCGTGATAGACAGATTATTATTGAATAACTACATCGACCAACACGGCGAGCACTGAGTTTAAACGATACAGAGCGAAATAGAATTGACACGAAATGCAATGAAACCAGCGTAACGGAAAATCACTATTATACTTCAGACTTTTGTTATAATTGCCACTGGTTTTATTCGCAGCCTAAAGAACGGCAAAGTAAATAAAAGATATCTTTTAACCCTCAAATTTAGTTCCAGTACGGCAAGTGCGTGTGTGGGAGAGAGAATGCAATTCTTTTGTACGGGAGAAAAAGGAAGACCACAAATTGAGTATTAAACAAGTTTTGGATATATCAAATGCAATTAAACGGCGCAGGAAGTTATAAAAAGTTTGGCGAAAGAACAAGGGCTTGTAGTTTGTTCTCAAAGGAAAAAAAAATGTTCCGTTTCTGATGTTATTGTCGTAGATGATAAGGTGTAAAGGAAAAACCGCGATATTAATATTCAAAATTAAGTTTGGTTTATAGTTAACTTCAGTTTTTATTATGATTATGTTTGTAACAGAATGCAGTACAGGCGTGATATACTAGAATGTTTGTCCTGTATATACAAGCTCGTCTGATATGATTTCTATCTTGTCAAACGATGCAATAAGAATGCGTTTTGGTGGAAGAGGCCGTGATGCTTACTTCTGCCAATTGATCGCTCGCTTGTACAGAATAAACAAAATAATTATTTTGAGAATATAACATTTGCAATGAAAATAAAATAAAAACAATTAGTGATAATCAAAATGTTCATATAATGTCTGAAAATATCTGATTAACATAAGTAGGTGGATCATACGAGTGGATTGAATAATACTACACCATGTGCCCAGGTTATAAACCTGATAATGAACTTTGCGTAGAAGAGAAGGTGAATGATGGTGAGGAGGATGATGAAGAGAAAGAGAGAGAAAGAGGGAGAGAGGGAGAGAGAGGAGAAAAAGAATGATAATGATGATGGTGATTATACTGTCCTTCAAATCAAGATATGTATACATAATTAATGAGTTAATATTGCCACTTTCATCTAAAATTAGGCCTCAGTCATAAAGATGTTATAGATGTATATCATAGTTTATGTTATTTATGTCACTTTTTCGAATACAATACAATATTGAACGATTACTTGCTTTTCTAAATAAAAGGACAATATGACTTTGTGGTGGCAGCAGAGATGCCAATTTTTATTTCCTCTTGCTTCCTACAATTATCTGAATTTATTTCATCTTGGAAATTTCTCCCAGAACTTTCATTTTCAAACGGTGGCTTTCAGATCGACAAATAATGGTTGTTGATTTGTAAAGGAAGGGAGTCGAAGCTATAATAATCATGACTTGTCATCGGGCTGGCTTACCATGTACTTTTGTTGTGGTTGACAAGAAAGTTTTTTTTTTCGGTCAAGCCCCATTCATCTGCCACACACCGAGACCAGGACGCCTACACGCATGCGCGAGCAGAAGTAAGAAGTTTCCTGATTGGCTGATTGCCTGTCAAGTGAAGGCTATTGGACGGACGACCAATCAAGCATGCGGTACGATAAGGTGAAATCGTCGATAGTCCCCTACTTCTAAACACGACGCTCCCTGGAGCTCAGGCCATCGAAAAGAGATCACCACACCTCAATGATCGTCAATCGCGTTTTAGTTGACTACTGAAAAAGGTTGTTTCTCGCCGAGTTAAGAAAAAAAAAGAAGGTGTAAAACTGCTTCTCACCCTGCAGGGCCAGTGGAAAGTACGACTGGCAGGGCGACTTTGAATAGAAGGGAGACT
Source organism: Heliocidaris erythrogramma (assembly GCA_025617745.1). Classification (NCBI taxonomy): domain Eukaryota; kingdom Metazoa; phylum Echinodermata; class Echinoidea; order Camarodonta; family Echinometridae; genus Heliocidaris; species Heliocidaris erythrogramma. The sequence continues at coordinate 7,578,640 of CM046871.1, read as the reverse complement.
GGAGTGAGACTTAGCATGAGTACGGAGACCCTTCCACCGCAGTGCATGGACACCTCACTGGTTAGGCCCGGGGGCTCGGCTCTGCGTTTCCTCGACGTAGGGTCCCATCATTATCACGCGCATCAGAGTTTAGGGACGGTGCCCGGTTTCAGCATCCCTACGCCGGCCTATTCCGCCCCGACGCATTCGGTAGCCGAGACCACCGCACTCAGCTCGGGGCTGTCGGACAGCACGGGGATGACGTTAAACATGAATTCCTACGGCATGGATACGTCGCATATGTCGAGTACATTGAAGTTGAGTCCTCCTCATCATATGTCGAGCGAGCATCAGAGTTCGGGACAGCCGAATTTCAGCAGTCAGACACACAATGGGTATGTACCTCATTCTCATGCCCCCCATCATCCGCCGCATCACAGCATGAGCAGCTACCCTGCTCCGCAGCCGTTCCCGACATCCAGGGACTACCTCATCCGAAGAGACCCTCTCGCTGGGACCACTATGCCCCCGTTCAATGGACTATCATCGCACGATCCCATGCCGACGAACACGGCGAGTCATCATAGCATGTTCCCGACGAGCAGCTCGCTGCATCACGGGCACCACGCCGACACGGGCTCGGCTCATGTAATCTTCCCGAGTTTTCACGATCAAACCGCTGGTTCTATGAACGGACAAATGCGACTGGGACTCACCTCCGACATGAGATCGGACCAATTTAACCACCACATGTCTGCACCAAGAAATGATTATCTAACCACCCCACAACTTCACAACCACCACATGAATATGAATATGAACATGAACATGGGACCCCCTCACCACCCCGCCGCTCACCACGGCCCGCACCACGCCGCCTTCTTCCGCTACATGCGCCAGCCCATCAAACAAGAACTCAGCTGTTTATGGATAGACCAAGATTTACCCGAACCCAGAAAACCCTGCAATAAGACATTCACCACCATGCACGAGATTGTAACTCACATAACCGTCGAGCACGTCGGAGGACCAGAACAGACCAACCATACTTGTTTTTGGCAGAATTGCTCTCGGGAACAGAAACCCTTCAAGGCCAAATATAAACTGGTCAACCATATTCGTGTCCATACAGGAGAGAAACCCTTCCCTTGCCCGTTCCCCGGGTGTGGAAAAGTCTTCGCCAGGTCCGAGAATCTCAAGATTCACAAAAGAACGCATACAGGTAAGAACAAACAGTAATTTCACTCAGTGACTTAAAAAAAACCCTTTACATTCACAAAAATTAACACAGACAACTTTCATATCTTACAAAATCATTATAGGAAACGAAATATTCAATGAGAATTTAAAACCGATGAAGAGTTTTCATCATAGTCCTTATTATTATTATAAGAAAGTTATAAACATAAAGATGCAATAAATTCCTATAATATTATGTTCTGACGGATTGAAGATTATAGCAAATTGTAGCCCAACTCCAGTTCACCACCACGAATTTCCATACTTATGATCGGTTCAGCATGCTGATGTTCTGTGATAATGGTTATTGTAAAAAAAGAAAAGACTGAATTGAATATGTCAAAACTTGTGGACCAAAGTAACAAGATTTGTAAAGCATTTAATTCCTTTATTAATTTCTAATTTTATCCATACTGCATGTTTAATGATTGCACCCATTAAGAAGCTCTTTACTGTTTTGTCCCGATAAAATGAATAATGGCATGCTTATACTTCTTAGTTTTTATTGATAAATACGATTGATAACGAGAATTATTCAGTCAAAAGCAAAACAATATGATCATTATACCAAAATATAAGTTATTGCAAATAATCTTGCAAGATAAAGTCATTCATGAATGAAAGCTTTAAAAACACAGTATCATCTGAATGTGTGGATAAGTTTCTGGCAGTGCAGTAGGCCTACATATTATATTAGGTTAACAAAAAATGAATCTGTTTTAATCAATGTAGTATTAAGACAGAACCTAGAAAGTGCATGCGAGTCTATCAAGACTTGGACTACGCAAGTGAACTATTCGTCAACCAAGCGATAAGTATTTATCCATAAGCTCTGGCAAATGATTCTGTAACAACACGCCATAAAACTCGAAGTCGTTAACGTACTAGGATAAATTTATCATGCCTGACATCAATATAGGGGTTCGTAAGTAGTCGCAACTCGTTTTGGCGGTCTGTTTATCGCCTGCGAATATCCCAGTGGGACCAATACGTCCATACCGGTCGAGTCTTTGATCCGACGTATAGCAAACGATGTAAGCTTTCATCAGCTACAGGTGTAACCTCAACCGAATCATTTGTACATTTCCTGATGTTGTCGACAGAGTCCGAAACATGTATAAAGCCATGTGTATTGAGTTACTGTTATTACCCGGCTGAAATGTTGGTTTGTATATAAAACGAACCACGAACGTGCTAAGATTAGAAGTATGGTAATATAATCGAAGGTCACCCGGATAAAATGAAAGGGAAATAATTTTAAACTGTTTTATGTGTGTTAATGCTAGGCAGAAAGTAGTAGGCCTATTGAATGGGATTATATGCCCAATGTCTGAATATTATTCATAAAGTGGTACGTTATTAACACTTTTAACTCATCCGAAAAATGCAGTGGCTTTATTTTTATGTATATGCATTGAAACAAATTTTCTAAAATATTATAATTTATAAGCATTATGAACACATGTACTAGTACTTAAAATGTATGTAATCTTGTAAAATTAATATCACTTTATCACTATAATAATATATTATAATATAGATATAAATTGATTACGGGAAAACGTATATGAATATAGGTTTTCACTGCATATTTTTCTGATATCATTATTACTAAGGAATTGTAACGACTGTTTTCCTTTTTTTCTGTCTCCAAGTGTATTTTTAATACCAAATTATAAGAATTTATGCAACGAATGCATGATATAATCAGTATTTCGTTCTGAAAGAGACTGGGTTGCACATTATCAGCAACTCTTCTAGCATCTATATTTTGTCTTAGAATAAATTAGATGGATTGTTTCAGTGGTAACTCTGTCTAGAATATCTACTAGACTTTTTAAAAAGTAATTTCCAATGTGTGTACAGTACATTTGCTTAAATAATCTCCAAACCATGTGTTGATATAATTTATAGTGTGAAAATTTTATGTGAATATGAAACTTTCGAGAACTCCGTTTTAATTTGTTTTATATATCACAAGTTATTTTGACCAGGGTATAAACAATAACAGGAATAAAAAGGGAATGAATGGTATGAATCAAAATGTCTACCACTTGATAATATCCCACGTTTAGACGTTACGTGTATTTCTCGTAAAATAACCACGAAATGAGCATTAAAAAGGGGCCAACGATTTGAGATAGTGCACTCACCCGTTGAGGGCCGTGTATGAATGAAATATGTGATCGGAAACGTTCAAACAGATAATAGCAGTGTAAACAAACCCAGGGGCTATTTGCAAGAATACTGGGGACAGACGTAATTAACAGCTCTTGTTGTGAGAAGCATGTCTATATAGGAATGCTTTCATTTATATCTCTATTCAGTTTCTCATCTGGCAGCCACACGCGCCAGATCTGTGTAAATCCCTGCCCACTGGCCAGTGTTTGACAGGCTCATTAGGGGAGGGATTAGGGATAGAAAGGGGATTACTTTAATCCGGACTACTAACACGAGGCAGTGTTTTGTCTTCGTATCAATCTGAGGCTGTCAGTTATATATAGTTGCCTGAGGTCGTGTGCTTGTAAAGCTATGCATCTCTTTTCTTCTTTTTTTCAAGAGAAAATTATTGTCATCCACATATCTCTGTCTTTCTTCCACGACTTCTGTGTCCTTCTCTCATGCTGATCATGAAGCTACAAGACTAGGTGACATATTTGTACTACATAAGTCATAAAGGAATTTCCCCCACGAAAAATTACAGCTCGTCAGCTCAAATCATAGCTGATTAAAATCGGTGCATAGGATATAATTATTGAGATAAATTTAGAAGGTAATCAAACTATAGTTCATTTCAGACAATTATCTTGTAAGAAATATTAATTCATTTATTTCAAAAGCATAACAAACTAATGCATCATGGAAGAAATATATAATAAGCCGACCGTTTGAATTTCGTTTGAATTGCATTAAACGATAGTTACCTCGCATTGAAAAAAATATTACAACATTCATAAAACTTACAGGAATCATTAATCTGTGCAGCAACCCTAATGTGGCTAGCATCAGTTCATATGCATCATGATGATGGTGTATGAATGAGCAGGTGTACTCTTACAAGGGTGTCACGTGTTCAGATTTGGTCACGTGACAAACGGATATTGCAAAGAATGATGGGGTATTAATTTACATTTAAATACATGTATAGCTACAGAGATGTTTATGCCACCAACTTGTAGTAACAGATACGTGGATTTTAACAATGAAATGCATTTACTGATTAGTATTATTTTGTAATATTTGGTGAAATTCATGATGCAGTTGTCATGTATTAAGGATTTAAGATGAGAATGACTTCCAAATATCACAACAAGTTGAAAGAAAAATATTGAATCGATCCACCACAAAGTGTGCAAATTGAACTGCTCTCTAACTTTTTGTCACAGTATGTATATATCAAGTACCGTACTAAAGATTAAATTAATTTAAAATCCTTGTTTGCCATCATTTTACGGGTTGTGAAAGATGTAGTTTGGTACAATCCATACTGTTTCGACGGTAATAATGAAGATGATGGCTATTACAACTTTGTAATAATATTATACAAGAAAAGCATAAACTTTTGAATTACATTTGAATTACAGTTGATAGATTGTAGATTCATTCTTACAAATTGTTATGAAATGGTGGATTGATGCATACAGTACTGAATAAATATACATTATTAAGACATTTTGAAACATATAAATAATTGATAATCCCCACCCCAAGAAAAAAAACTATTATGTTAGTTCGTGTTAATAATAATTATGTACGATTTAAACTATAAATGACATACGTAAAGCCCAAAATTATATTAGAATACTTATATACCAGTATACTAATAGGATTGTTTGTTAATAGTTAGACAAATTGGAAGCCATGCGTTAATAGCAGTAATTAGCGTTCCACTTCTCCTTGCATATAGCTAATGGGATCCACGATTTGATTACGTAATATAACATGATAAGAACTACTTTCGAAAAATAAACTCAACGGAGTCAAGGGCAATTCCAAAGGCATATTGTACTGCCCATAGAAATCACGTTCGAATCATGTAATACACCACTGTAATGTTCGCACATTTCTAAGGTGATAGACAGGGCTATTAAAATTGTCTTGAGTTTATTTTTCGAAAGTAGTTTTTATCGTGTTATATCTACAAATCCTCACTAAATCGGAACCAACTCCTTGAACTTTTCTTTAGTCTTATATATCAAGTTATCTCTGCCACTCAGGATGATCCGATCTATATCTTTTCTTCTTCGAGACACCCGTCATAAAAACAAAAGTCTAATCCTTTTGTCCAGTTAGTAAGCTTTTGCCGAGGACGCTTTTGTTGTGGCGATTTGCGACACCCCCAATCAGGTCGGTATTGTTTTTTTTTCCGTGACGGTTCGCCGCCAGTTCTCCAGGCCGTTGGAAGCCGCAAGAATTCCCGTCTCCGAACGGGGCGGTCCCGCTCCTGCAGCTCGGACAATAGCGCTCGTATTAGAATACGCGAGATTTCTGCATGACCGGACTGTGAATCCTAAATTAAATGCAGAGAGGAAACGAATTTGTCGTATTATCTGTCATATGTGTGGTTTTGTGACCACTGATTGTGAGAAATAGAGTACTATGGTCCCTAAAAGCAATTGATCGTGTTGGCAAACATATTACAGTCGGCTGTACGGATGACAGAAGGGCAAAACTAATTTCCATTCAACTGACCAAGATCACGGCAAAGACGTATACAAGTATCGTACTCTATGCAATAAAGAATGCTACAAAACAAAAATACATACTCTATACAGGTTTCAGATCAAAACAAAATAGAGCGATGATACGGAAAAGCATGAGGAACTAAATGTGTCAACTAATTTGATAGAAACATGTTCTACAATAATAAACTAGCTACTACCATACTGTTCTTTTTTTACAATACTATTTGCGCCATTGATTATAATATACGATTTATCAATCTGATAATTTTTGTTGTTGTAGTGGTAGGAGCTACACTTCGTTTAAATCAAGTACCACCACCACCACCACCACTACTACTACGACTACTGCTGCTGCTGCTGCTGCTGCTGCTGCTGCTACTACTACTACTACTATTACTACTACTACTACTACCCGCAAGAGGTTACTACTACTACTACTACTACTATTACTACTATTACTACTATTACAACTACTACAGCAACTACTACTACTAGTGGTACTACAACTACTACTACTATTACTGCTGTTGCTACTACTACTACTAGTGCTACAACAACAACAACTACTATTACTGCTGTTGCTGCTCCTACTACTACTACTACTACTACTACTACTACTACTACTACTACTATTACAATTACTACAGCAATTACTACTACTATACTACTACTACTAGTGCTACATCAACAACACCTACTACTATTATACTACTACTACTACCACTACTGCTGCTATACTACTACTACTACTACTACTACTACTACTGCTACTACTACTACTAGTGCTACAACAACAACCACAACTATTACTACTAGTACTAGCCTATACTACTATTACTACTATTACTACTATTACAACTACTACAGCAACTACTACTACTACTACTACTACTACTACTACTACTACTAGTGCTACAACAAAAACAACTACTACTACTATTACTGCTGCTGCTGCTCCTACTACTACTATTACTACTACTACTATTATTACTAAAGCAACTACTACTATACTACTACCACTACTACTAGTGCTACAACAACAACACCTACTACTATTATACTACTACTACTACCACTACTGCTGCTGCTATACTACTACTACTTCTACTACTACTGCTACTACTACTACTAGTGCTACAACAACAACAACAACTACTACTACTACTACTACTACTACTACTATAATACTACTACTACTACTACTACTAGTATACTACTGACTGCCCTTATCATCAGATCATAATACTACAACAACGTCTCGTTTTATTATGACTGCTTATATTGTACAATCATCATGTACACGTCCCACATATTCGTCTATTGTCACGTCGATGATAGGCTAAAAAAGTGAAATTCACAATATTTTAACTCATTGAACCGACTAAAGAACTAACTTATATTTCTATTGACTAAAAAGTTATTGATATACAATCAATGTCATATCATTATCATTGATATAATCATAAATATATATTATAATACAACTATTATCACATTGATTTACAAGAAGGCTTGTTGGAAATAATCCCTTTAAAAAAAAATATTCATTTAAAAGTTTCACAACACAGTGGTATTGCCCTAATGGAGATTTCTGATTTCCCGCCTCAATCCTTCCACAAATTGTATTCCTCACAGAGCAGACGATAATGACATCATCCCATCAAGTGATGATAGATCTACTAAAATTATGTCAACATCGATACACTTGAACTACTACTCGAAATCATCTAGGGGGTTGTTGGGATGATAAGTATTTATATACGGGAGCTCTTCCTTGATATATTAATATTATGAAATTGAAATCTCTCGCAATTATTCGAATGTATTTTTTTTTTTTCACAAGAGCTCTTATTTAATTTTCCAGCGCTAAATTGTTCTACGCTCCAGTGTATTTTTGCACTGGATGATTATGCGCATATACTTCTTCCCAAAAGACGATCAAAAACAATCACTGTGTCAAAATTGTCCCTTTTTGCTTCTGTTTTGTATGAAAGTGATTTGAAAGTTACAATTTTATAATATAAGATTACAGGCACCTTATCATTAGTGCTTTAGAAGTTCTCGAAATTGGTTTCGAATGTATTATATGATAAGCAAAAGTTAGTGATGTAAAGTGACTAAAAAAGAAGGTTTTTCCTTTTGTTTTAATTCTTTTGGGAAGAGCCTATAATATACTTTGTTCTAAATGATTTATTTACGTTTTCTTTTTTACAGTTTTCAATTTAAATCGACTGATATAATGATTATGATACAATCCTTGTATAAGTATAACGTGATGTTTTAATCAAGAGCCTGATGTTTGGTAGTTGAGTACACTGTATTATTGGTATTTCTACATCATGTACATTAATGGTCATGGTACCAGCTATCCTGGAAATTATTACTGGGTCTGTTACGAAGTTAGAGAATTATCTCGACTTCTGATTTTACATCGACGAAGTAGGTCTACATGTTCCCATGATATGCTAATTATGTTTGAATGATTAAAGTGAACAGTAATTTTACTCTATGTACATGACGTAGGCAAAATAGGTCAATATTATTTCATTTTCTTTGAGTAGAAGGAAACTCCAAAGTGTCTGACGCGCAGGTAATTCGTTGGGTATGATAAACACCCACCACAAGGCATAATGTAACGCTTACTTTCAAAATGGCGGAACTACCCACAGTGCACCGCGTAGCATCTGTGATATAGTAAACCGGTGACCTTTGTTGACCTTAACTAACCCCGATATATCTCAGCTCAGAAAACGGATCATTTTCCACAAAAAATTGTCGCACCATTCTGATATTGGCACCTTTTAGTTGTCGCTCGTGTTTAAAGCGCTCTCGATTTTGACACATTAGTATGTCTCCGCCATGACTAAGCACATGCATGTCATTGATTTTATAGTGTCGAGAAACGTGAGATGAGTTTGATCATGTTGATCTCAAATCCCCCTTTAAAAAAACCCAAAACAAAACAGCGACATTTATTCAATCAGTATTTGTAAATTATAGCAAAAAGACAACATTTGCTGGTATGGTATCAAGTTAGCATTATAAGAGAAATCTCTTTATATTCATGAATTTGTTGACTTAAAATGACACAAGTAATACAGCCTACTGATCGAAATTGACAACTTTATTTCCAAAAGTAAAAACAACTATTATTGATTAACCATTTGCACATTATGGTTTATATACAAACTCCTTTGGAACAAGAAATCACGGTAGTCATGGAATATCATGATAATTATAATGAAGCAAAAAATGCTGATTATTTAATGAACGATGACAACCACTACAACAATATATAGGGGTTTATGATAGTTTATTTCACGTTTAATGATTCAATTATATCAGTTATGTGACATTACTAGACTTTTAAAAAAAATTGAAATTTTCATTCCGTTATTTGAGTGAAACTTTAGACCTTCAGAGATAAATGTATTTTTTTTTTAGTGTGAGTAAAAATGGCGACATGGTAGAAAACTATCACTTAAAGCATGTAGAAGATAATTTTGAGCTATGTTAGAAGAAAGATACCCATCCTTTTTAATATCCTTCTACAAGTTGAAAGATTTTAAATGTTTAGGTAATTGCATTGTGAAAAGAGGGTCAAAAGGCTTTTGGGAAAATATTAATTAAGAAAATGGTGGATAGTGAAGTGTTGGAATCATCAAAATGATTAAAATAAAAAGGAGACTTAATCTGCCGAAAATCAAATACAGTCAAAATGGTATATGGGACTACACACTTGTGTTGTCAGAATTTGGTCGAAACATATAAACTACTTGTAGGTCAGATTTGAAATAATGAAATAATTCCAAGAGCAATCCTTTCATTGGCCATGGTGTTCTTCTACATATGAATATGAGGAAGCTCACAAACTATATTAGACCTTTACCTGTTCACAGCTTTCTTCTCTTTAACTGCATCCAAGAAATATTCCAGAAATAAACGTGTGTGTATCTAACCATTGACTATCATGACTATAGCTGGAGGCGAGTTGACACTTGGTGATCTCGGGCGTGACTGGCGTAGCTCTCTATTACCAAAGACCTGTGCAGTGGTGATGCTAGAGCTTGGTAAAGTTAAAGGAATCTTTAATTTGGTGACTTCAAAACATTTATTTTTGAAAAAAGTGACCCAAAGTCGAGTCAAATCTTTTTAGTAAATAAGAATGTTGATGCATTGTGTGATATTTGGAATCACAACCTGTATCTGGCACCATAACTGAATAGAACGAACACGGACATACATATATGGGACCACGTATATTGCGTGGAAGTCCCCACAGACTCGATTTAATCATCTACTACAATACATTTGTAAATTTCAATACCGAGAGAGAGAGTAAACGTCGTAATATTTTTGTTATTACCGGGTATCAAGCATCAAGAAAAAGTGTATCAAGGTCAACGAGAAAAATATTGTACTATTCGTATGGATATCTCGAAGAAGTGAAGACTGAAGAGACGCATTATTAGGTTTAGATATAACAACAAATAAGCTTATACGCATAAAAGAAAGACGGAGAAGCGACTTCCTTATTATCTCATCGTGTATTGACAACAGATCACACTCGGCCTGTAATCTGTATTATCATTTTTGAAAGATATCTTACAAATCACGATTCAATTCATCATTTCGTTTGCAGAATATATGTCATGATTACATAGGCCTATATATTTCATTTCAAAGATTGCTAGTATTCACAATTTTGTTAAACACATAATGCAGGTCTACCTATGTGAAGTTTAGGAAATTTATATGAAATTCTTTTTCTTGATTTAATTAATGACAATTTTTTTTCTGATAATGTATACATTTCTTTTTCAATTCAATTCATTTTATTTCACATCTCTTAAAAAGTATAAAACAAGACATGTATACAGTCAGTGATAAACAACATAACAAGATAATAAACAAGAAAACAAGAATATGAATGAAAAATAAATGATACAAGATAAAGTTTGGGTTCTTATACTAATACCTTAGATGAAAATTCGTTTAGTTCAGATGACTTATAAAATATCAAGAAAGGGTTCCAAGATCATTCAATGAAGTAGAATGGAAAAAAAAGTTTCAAAAACAAATTATTAAAAATGAACGAATTACAGAATTGAAGTAGAAAAAAAAATCTCAATTTTAGAATTTCCTTCTGAGCATTTATCCATCATTCCGTTAATGTGGTTTTATTATTGTAAACTTTTCATTAGGGGCTAAAAAAAAAATAGGCAGTCTTAGGACAACTCTTGGTTTCCCTTTAATCTAAACTGAAATCCAACCATGTAACCGCATTTTTTAGTATTCCCAAAATGGTGTCCTTTGCGCGCGGTTTTGTGTAGTGTGAAATTCGAATTATAGACTCTTTTGGCAGAGTATACGTCACAGTTGTTGTCAGTCCATTGTGCTGTGTATAGCCTATGATGGATATATATATGTTATTCCTACACGGAATCTAGTTCAAATGTAGTCATCAATAGTTCGGAATGTTATAGTTGAAAAAAGGTTACTGCTAGCAATAGTATTAGCAAAACTGATTAATGGATTTGAATCTTAACAGATATATCTTTACAACAGCTAATTGAATAGAGTTCGATGATATCTAGAAATACAGATTTCGATAATCACTTTACGCAGATAAAAAAATTATGGGATCAAAAGTTTGGTTTGAACGTCAGGATTAGGGGCTACGTATTTTTAATACAATGAAAGAGATTTGCATTGTAAAATGAATAAAATCATTATTATGTCAACATTATAATCGTCCTGTTCCTGTGTGCAATAACTTGTTTTTAGTTCTGTCTAATTGTTGTTGTAGCCTAATGAAGCTAGAATAAAGACGTTATCGAAAGAGAGCAAATTACCTCTGCTTTGAATACTCTATTTAATTTACAGCTGATTATAGTGAAGTTTTATTTTGGGAAAGATGATAAACCTAAATATCGAATCTAGAAGTTAGAATCTAGAACAGTGAAACAGACTTTTCTCAGTTATAAGTGTTTTAGTTTATTTACAACCCATCATGTTTCTTTAAAGTGATAAAAAAACGTATAAAATGGGTTTAAAGATTCCATGCTTAATAATATCCCAAATTGCAAAAAAAAAAAAGAAAGAAAGAAAGAACGATGAGTCACACAAGTGGAGTGATATGTATGTTTTATGAGTCAGACGATGGGAGCAGAAGTCAATTCGACACGTTAGAACCGTAGGAAAATAATAACGCCGTGCATCATAACGGTAGCGATTTGGTTTGTAGAGACCCGCTGGTATATGAACGGGTTCATGATCCCATGCCGCGCCCAGCTCTCCCGGGGGACTTTTGTTATTTCAGGGTATCAACTAATATCGCGTCTCGTTCTCCATTTTTTTCTCGTCTTCTTCTTCTGTGTCTGATGTCCACGAGCTATGAAAAGTTTCACTGATACCGGGGGGGGGGGGGGGGTCATCACGTGTCTTGTCGGTGATTTTTACAAGTTTTATGAAACAGGGCCCAGGTCGATGTTTACTTCCTTGAAATAACTTTTCAAAATGGAGAAAATGTTTGCAGGCGTCCCATACCACGGACCATGCTTGAGGAGGAAATATTCAACTGCTCAAAATATTTAGTGAGCATGTCTATTGATGGGAAATCAAGTCTTTTTTTATTCACGTCGGAAACCTTTCAACTCTTCAAACGAGGATAATTATGTGACATAAAAATTACATGTATATTTATCTAGTGTGTTATCTACAAGATTTTGTTTTAAAGTCTGAAGTAAATTTAGAGCGCAGATACTTCGAGCGAATCATAAACATTGTAAATGGAATACACGTGGACGTGGTATTGATACAAACCAACATCAACTTATCAATAAAACTTTCATAAATTATTCTGTGTGTTTTATTTAAATAGATCTGTATCATTTTTTTTGTAATATTAAAAATTAATGTTTAATATATCTACCCCCCCCCCCTTCACTCGGATAAACTTATTTTATTGAGTACTAGACATTTAGATCGATATGTATCTCTGACAGAATCTCTACAATTCTACTCTCAAGACTAGTGAGCTTGGTGGTACTTTTCTTTCTTTTTGTCTTTGCTTTAACCCTTTCAAGACAGGAATTATTCACGGCCTAAATTGATCACTTGTCGTTCTTCAAATTGGCAACAATAATATTTTTCATTTAGTGCTACATGGTTCTAATAAGGTGTAATGTCTTTGAGAACAATATACATGTTTAGGAATTTTGTCGAAAAGTTGAAAAAATTGCCGATTTTGATGAAAAATAATGATTTTGAACCTCTCAATGTGTTGTCAATTTAAGGATTTTGAAGCTTATTCTCGTTTTAAAAATTCCTGGCATATGGTCTTGCAACAAAAATGGACATAGTATATGCAGAAGTTTTTGCTCTTTCCACTCATGCATCTGGTATATTTTTTAGAGCTCTGAATCAAAAGTTATTGAGCCAAACCACAAAATGTGGTCAATTATCTCGAAAGGGTTAACCAGAATAATTATTAATCGAGTGATAGCTGAAGTATGTTATTTTATACATACTGTTAGCTCACCAACAAAAGATATCAAGGCTTTGACATCTGGGGGGCGTTTCATGAAAGGACTTGTCAGATATTTTATCCGAAAAATTTGCTCTCCGCCAATAAGATGCGAGGATTTCAGTAGCTTATAACAGTTGTCGGATAAAATATCTGACAACTTCCTTTCATGAAACGATCCCCAGTTTTTAAAGTGTATCATCTCTTGGTAGGGGAAACCTTAGGTATGTTACTTTATACATACCGTTAGTTAACCAAACTATTTAGAAATATCACGGTTTAACAAAATAACATCAATTATTTAAATGTATCATCACTCAGTGCAGAGGAAAGCTTAAAGGATGTCTTGAACAGGGATTATCATTCAGCTTAAAGAAACACTCTTATTAATGAACTCAATAGATGATAATGAGCTTTAAGTCCACACGACGCCATGAAGTGTTTAAAGTACGTACTTCAACGAACGACTGCGCAAGAAAGCTCCATGATTGAATTCAATAGCACTAAACATGTTTACCTCTTTGTATAGACACTCACTGAGTAGATCGGTCGCCAATTGTCACCAATCAGCGGAAGTCCGACCCTCACTCATATTTAGAATGATATTGATGATACTTCAGCGATATCCCAATCAATATGTCATTCACAAACAGTTTGGATGTTACGTAATAGCGCGCGGCGTCTTTTTGACGGTGTGCGTGGCGAAAGTGTGCGTAGTGGAATGCGGGGTTCAAACGAGTATTTCATAGATGTTTCGTGCTCTGGTTCTTCAATTCGTATTCCAATGTGCAAACTTCATTTTCATTCATTGATATTATCAGATTTTATTATCATCATAATACATGTACTCATATTAATGCATCGTCTTTATATATTGTAGTCATCTTCACCATCAAGAAAAAAAAAAAAATCAAAATTATGGTCATGATCGAGTTCCATCCATTCACTCAGTTATAAAGAACTACAATACCTAATACGACATGTTTCATATCTCCCGATAAATTGTTATTATTGTTATGATTTAAAATCACAGAGCCTTCTCAAACAATCTCACCGACTTCTATTCGTTAATTAAGGTGTACCATTGCGAACAGAAACTGTATCCCATCCTCCTGCTTTTTCGTTCAATCCTGTAAAGAGTCACCGTTGGCCACAAATCTATCATCCACCCAAGCTCCTTCAGATCCCAATTTCCCGTTTAAAAGAAATGCCAGCTGACCGTGTCCAGTCCTAACAAACTTCTTCTCTGTTTTGGCATTTTCCTAGGATTAAGAATTTCAGAGCGAAACTCCGCCGCAAAAAATGACGTTTCGATTGAAATATTTATAGTATTTCGTGCTCATGGCGTGAATGATACAGGAACTTATTTGAGACACCTCTGGTTTCCGGCAACTGTGGGTCGTGAGAGTGATAACACTCGGTTTCCATTTTTGAAAGCAAAGTAAATGAGAAAAGAATGGGGCGTATCTGAACTTTGTGTTTTCCTTGATGTATAAAATAAGAGGGTGGTATATTATAATGTTTTGGCGTATCCAGATAATGGTAAACATGAGATAGAATCATTTAAGACAAGGGAATTCATGTATCTGGGCAGCCTATACCTTTCGCCTGATACGCCACTGTACATATAATATAAAATCTATATTATCGTGCTTTTAAAATACCGTTCCTTTCATTATGTTTATGAAGTATGTAATCCTTTCATTGTATAAACTTGTCTTCCCCTTTTTGATTGTCTTGTTAACGCTTGACCCCGTGAGCCCAAAATATCATACCCTTTTTAAGAACACAGCCATTGTAGTAAGAACCCTATCCGATGAATCTCTCGGTCGATTACATCTTAATATTTCTGTTCTTCTTTGCTTTGTTCTTCTCCATCTATGCAGGTGAGAAGCCCTTTAAGTGCGAGTTTGAGGGTTGCGACCGTCGCTTTGCCAACTCCAGCGACCGAAAGAAACATTCTCACGTCCACACTTCGGACAAACCATACAACTGCCGCGTCAGGGGATGCGACAAGAGCTACACCCATCCCAGCTCTCTACGCAAACACATGAAGGTCCACAGCAAGTCACCACCGCCACCAGGTTCATTTGATGAAGTCAACGACAGCAGTAGCGAGCCCTCACCGGCGGGTTCGTCAGAGCATAACACCCAGGCTGTCGGAGGCGGCAGCGGTGGGAACACGGGCGGAGCGGGAGGAGGTGGAGGCAGCGGTAGCTCGATCACGGCATCGAGTCTTGCGACGAACGCGGGAACGAACTTGAGTGAATGGTACGTGTGTCAGAGCGCGGGTGGGATGCCAACCCCGCCCAGTAATGAACCCTCTCCTGTGGGGTCTGGAGCAAATAACCATGGCCCAAGTGTCGGTTCAACCCTCCTAACCCATTCCTCAGGATTAGGTCGGGCACCCAACCCAGTGTCGTCTTACCCGTGACTCACGGCTGGCTGGTAAGACAACAGCCTGGACTCTAAAATGTTTGCCAAAAAACTTATCCATGACTGAGGAGAATTGTCTCCGCTCGATAACCATGATAATATTGATTCTCTCTTTAGAAAATTGTCAATAATTGTGTATCATTGTGCATACATGTAATATTTTTCTAAACGCTTAATGTCACTTAGCCTTTTTAAGGCTATTTCCCACTATATATTTCTTCCTCTGTATCTCCTTGTCTCCTCCCCTCTATATCTCGCTTTCTCCCTCCCTGACCCTCTGTTTCTCTCTTCCTGCCCCTCTGTTTCTCTCTTCCTGCCCCTCTTTCACTCTTTTCTGTTTCCCTCTTGGAACAAAGTGCTGTCTTCATTCATCATGCCTCATAACTATTACATGAACATGACATAAATATTTTTACTTATTTATTGTCTTCTTTATTATATATTTAACTCGAATAACTCGATAAGATAATTTTAAATAATTTTTTTACGCGTTCATAAATAGGCTACCTTATAATAAACCCTCAATACCTCAAACTGACTTTTGAAAGTCATGTTAAAACTACAACTCATACAGAAGGCTATTTAACCATGTCGGATGTGGCTTTTTAAAAGTACTTTTGATAATAAAACAGGATTTGAAGTGATTTTCAGTATATTTTTCATTAGAACAGAAGCTATGTAACCATGACAACAGGTGATGACGTATTCGTCCGAGTCAATCGGGCTTGACGACATATTGTAGCTGAATTTTTAACGAATCAAGCCATAAATAATAACCGGTGTTCGATGCAGTTATACCTTTGTAAGGTGATACTTTTACTTTGATATCATTTTCTTCCAACGTTTTTTTTAATTAATTAGTTTCTTCTAAAAATAATGCAGGTATATCCGGTTTCAAACCCCTTCGTACGTTATTTAAAGCTAATCTTGAATTCTGGCGATAACATTGCGTATCGACTGAGACTGTCGTATATTTTTTCTGGATAGCTTATCATGCTGAAGATTGGTGATTATGATCTGTAAAATGTGTATTAACTTTAACGAAAAAATCAATGGAAATCATTTTTACGGTGCCTCCCGTGATCAATTACTCCACACTCAATCGGGAAAACTACTATGATTTTCCATGATTTTCTTCTTTCTTTTTTCATATTACTCGGCTTTAAGTACATTTTCAAAAAATAATGTTTAGCAGACACATTCTTTTGTAGTAATGAACAGTCAGTGTAGTTTGATTCGAATTTGTGACAGTTTATTTTCGTCTTGACCAGAACTGAAGATTATCTCTAAATATAAATTGTAGATCACATGAATATTCAGTTGTTCTTATGCAAATTCTATCTTGTAACCCACCAACATAATTCTACGCGCCATATCAGCCTTATTACAAGTGCAAATTCATGGATCAAAAATCATCAAACTAATTTTGTATCGTCTTGTCTTGTGTGATGTGTTAAAATTGTTGACGTCCTGTTGTGACTGTCTTGACATGTGGAATACATTTTACATTATAGATTTTGACGATTCTGCTATCAGGAGGAATTTTGCTCTAGAGAAAAAAGAGAAGTGCATATTCCTAATGATTTCTGCAATAGCATTCATTTATGACATGAATGCATTCAGATATTGCAAGTAATCTACAGTCTCTTTTCTTTTCAAGAATAATTTATGAGCGTGAAATAGAAGTAGATTATAAAAATACTGCAAACGTTAAGCAGAATTTTGATTCAGTTAATACAATGAATTTGTTCTACCGATGCATTGTAAATAACAGTATTCAACTTGTTTAAACACATTTTGTACTGACCGAGCCGTGCCAGTTTAAGTTACCTTATGTTGTAACATTTCTGTGGTACATGGAATGGCCGCCAATCTTCCAGAAGAATTATTGCGATATTTATGCAGCAACTTGATGATCTAAAGTAAGACAATTTTGTACAAATCTGATTATGTATCATCGTTTTTTCAAAATCAGTTGGATCATTATCTTGATGTTTGTACCATGATCACAAAACCATCGATTTTTTGAAATTCCCACCGCCTACGATGCTTACTCATCTGCCTTATAAGAACAAAAGTAATCTTCCATGTAACCCTATACTGTAAACCACTCGAAGAACTTTTACCACCAAGTATATATATGCATTTAGACAGTTTTGACTTGACAGTTTTTCAAAATTCTTAGAACTCTTTGGCAGCATTTTTTATGTCACTGACAAAAACTTGTTCTTGAAAATTACGCGTGATAAAATAATGTGGTCATGACTAGTTCAGCTTCTTAATCAAACGTAATTTTTTTTCACAGTTCTTCTCGAGAACTCATCATATGGAATACATATTCCGAAAGTGACAAAAACTATATTTTCTACTGCATATTTTTACTGAATTTTTTACTTTTTACTCAACACACCCATTATTTCCTACTTAGATTCATGCTATTCAAGAATTTGAATTTGAATTTGAATTTATATGATGGCAGTGTATAAGCACGATCAAGTATATTGGAACCGAAGAACAGCTTGACAACATTTTTGTTGGTAAATGTATATGGAAAGTCGACTTAATTTATATAAAAGATGATTCGAATTAAAAAAGAAGATATGTTTTTTTCCCCACCTTGTTTCTCTTGCATAAAAAGTTGCGATAAAAAGCAACTCGAAAAATTGAACGCTACTTCGCAATCCTGATTGGTTGATAATCAAGTTTGCTTTAACGCAAGTCACAAATATTGAATGCAAAGTCCCAAATACGCGATCCTGATTGGTTGAAAATCAAGTTCCGTTTCATTTTTGGAGTTAAGTTTAATCACAACTTTTTATGCAACAGGGCCCTAATGTCTCGCATTGTACATTGATCTATGTTTGGAGGCATGTAAAAAAAACACGTGTAAATAGTCTCGTCAAGTTAAAAACTCGCACGTTATCGTGTGGTGTACAGATATAAATAATAAAAAGGTGCATTCCTTAAAAATC
The DNA here is from genome assembly GCA_025617745.1 of Heliocidaris erythrogramma. Classification (NCBI taxonomy): domain Eukaryota; kingdom Metazoa; phylum Echinodermata; class Echinoidea; order Camarodonta; family Echinometridae; genus Heliocidaris; species Heliocidaris erythrogramma. The sequence continues at coordinate 7,559,801 of CM046871.1, read as the reverse complement.
AAATGTGCTTGAAATTGTCGATACTTTGTCTGAAGGGGTAACAAAAAAACTACAGTAAATATGGTAAGAGTTTATTCTATGAGATGACAATGGATATGATAAAAGGTCTTTTTGTGGAAAGTTTGGGAAAGCAACTTATCGAAGGAGAATATTTGATAGAGCAAAATCAAAAGAAAAATAAGGGAGAGAGAGAGAGAGTGGTAAGGAGGAGGGGAGGAATAGAGGAAAAGACGGAGGAGAGAGAGAGAAAATAATAGGTTCAGGTTGAGAGAGAGGGGGGGGGGGGCACTGAAAGAAACTGGGGGAGGAGGTTGGCCTCGTTCATTGTTGAACTAAACAATAAATGTAAGAACATTAATTCATATCCACATATCTTTTGTAGGTCACATAGGCTAAACTAGTCAAAATATGATCTTTTCAAGTTAACGTATTCCTCGCGTATCTAAATATACATTCAAATCATAGTACCCCGGCCCCCTTACCGAGCAGTTCGCAGCGGTAATACCCGGTCATGCAATTACGTTGGTAAGTCATTTATTAACGTGACAGACGGCGGGTGTTCGGGCTGGTATACTCGGTCACACAGGTGTGGTGGGGTGTAACGCTTGTAATGTCTTGGTGAGCCGGTCATGAGATGTTCCTTTCCTCATTAGCATCCCGCTGGCCTCAACTTCTGTCGTATGCTTCAAGCTCTCAAGACATTAAGGAAAGAGGTAAGTTTTCTAAATAACCCGAAAGAGTTGCTGTGGATGAAAAAAAAAGAAGAAGAATGCAATCATCTCAAGTTAATACATCAGTCACACCTCCAAACCGACAGATTCTTGACTATCAGGGCTAATGCAATTGTTTGTTCGATCTATTGTCGGTGTTCACTCTCTCGTTCGTGTGACTGGGGTATATAAAACAGTCTCTATTTTGTCACGACACATATCCCTATATACAGATATAAATCTTGTAAATAAGTGAGTGATTTTGGAATTCGCTATTGGCCTATAAATAATCATTTGCCCATTCTGTGTCATGGTATAAAACCATTGATTTTGTCCCATTTTTAGTATGCATATTTCATTTTTCTATAATTGTGGGTTATTTTTGTCTCGATATGGTAGCAGTGTGTCTTGTTCTTCATTTCCCGACAAATGCATTTGAGATGATTATGAAGTTAACCTATAGGCCCTAACCTAAGATGAAATTCGGCTTCATATTTTTTTTCGAACATCAATACATATTATTTCCTTTAAGCGACATCAAAACCAGGAAAGACCCAAGTTTATTACTGAACAATCGGGGCTACTCTCCTCCGGAATGAAATGTGAATGAACTATTTACTCTGTATTCCCTTTATCATTCCTAATACGCTTTGTATCAGCATGATCAGCGTTAGGTCTATTTGATAACTTTGAATTATGGACACCATTATAATCCAACTAGGCTTTTGAACACGCGGTCATTTTTTTAATCCACGTTGGTAGTGGTAATACTATATCAGTTTCTTTAAAAAAAACAAATGAACTCTGGAAGACCCCTTTAGTTAAAATGATGAAGTTCGCTTGGATTGGTAACGCCCAATTTTGACTTGCATTTATTAAAGATATATTTTAGTACAAAATATATATTTTCTTACGATAGATACCATAGACTGATAGATAGCCACATTTCTGAATGATAATGAAGCTTTCTATACACATTAGGAATTATTCTGTCTCTCGAGGATTACCACGTCTGTTTTTTCTACTTCAAATTAATTCTTACATTATGAAGTAAACGATGTATTACATGTGTATAAATATAATAGTAATTTGACATTTGTTAAACTGTGCCCATCGTTGATATTCATTTCTTTAAGAAGGATAATGCCTGTCTGAAATTAATTTCAAATCGTTCTTGAAGTTTTCAAAGAAGTGATTATGTTGTATGCCTTGCAGACTGATTCATTCATTTTCTACTCACAAATAACTCAATTATATTACACGCGAATTCTCAACACACCCACGTTTACCTGTACGCACACGTATTATTACCTGCAAGATAAGAAGTTAAGATGGCGCGGTACATTTTTGAACTTCCTGTTGTTGATGGTAGGTCGACAGCCCCCCTGCCGAGTGTTTCCCATCTCTTTTGGTCAATTTGGGGCTAGTTAAACTTCAAGATTGTACAGAAGAAACAGAAAGTTGAAAAGAGCCGACACTGAGACATATCACCACGTAGGACATGTAGGATGTCTAGCTGCATTGTGAAAGCTATAAACATATAGATCGTGTTAACTTTTTCTCGTGCATGTCGATGTACTATAAGAAAGACACGAACTTTAATGTGCCCCTCCGAAAGACATGGCATCAATTCACTAATCCCGTAAATTCACTCCGTCTTGAAGTTGAAGACGAGAAATAATATTATATCGATGATTTTGGGCGCACTTCTACGAAATTCTAAATAAGTTAATATGAATGTGCTACTTTACATTTTTAAAAAGATTATTCTGTGACTGAACATGACTTAATACATATTTTAGATAAGACCCTGTGAACAGTTTCAGATCTAATTGAAGAAATTTGATAACCGACTTTATTTTAGACCAACAATAGATGCACCAAGAAACAAAAAATCCAAATCGATGACCACGCGAAATATTTGTATTACCTTTTACTTGGTTAAATTTCTCAATTCAATTCAAGTTTATTGCCACAAGAAAAGATGCTAAAGATGATGGAATGAAGGGGAAAAATAAAACTAATTTGCTTGGTCATGATATGAACTGATGAATGGGTGTGAGTCAGGATAGCTTTATGATCCTCTCACTGCTCATCTATGATCTAACTCAAACAGAAAGTACAATATGGCATTAGCGAATGGGGGGGGGGGGGGGGGTACGTCCGGCCAATGCCCCCCTTTTTTTAAAACCCAAGTGGCATACCTTAACTCCAAGTTTGTACCCCCCCCCCCCATTTCGAACTGATGACCTTGATTTTTTTGTTGTTGTTGCTAGTCCAAGAATTTTGGAGTAAAAAGACACAAAAAAATCTGAGGCCTTTTTTTTTTTCTTGTCACGAATTTTCTGACTACTGTGCCCCCTCTTTTACAAAACCCTTTATCCACCCCTGAAATCACTCGAGACAGGGTGTTTGCTAGACATCACAGGCCTACATGCGATGAGTCAGACATTGTACTTTTGTAAAGAAACACCGGTGTTTCATGATACTTTCATTTTTTCTCTCTCTCATTTGAGACATAAATGAAGATTAAATGTTATACATAGACCGTAAATTATGCTAGGAGTATTATATATATGGTTATGGGAGGGCCCATAGTATAAAACCATATTCTATCATAAAGTATTAAAGAATAGGGGTAGATCCTGTGATAAATTATGGCGGTGTATGATATAATTTCCAGCCATCCAAGTGATAATAATGGTTTGTTTTATTAGAAAAACTGCAGCACAGCTCAAAGGCTTAATTTTGAGAAATATATCAAATGAAAAGAAATTATTACTGGTATACAGTTTATAACTTATACTCAAATCAAAACCGATAATTATTTTGTTCTAAGGATTTTATTCTGCTCTTTCGAAATTATTTAATAGCATATATTCAACTACAATTCAAAAATGTATTTTCCCTTCAAAATATGATGCCTTTTTAGCGTGTTTAAGCTCTTTGGCAGTGGATTGATGCTCCAACAAGACAATGCAAATGATTTAATATGAGCGTCTTGCTTTGATCATAAAATATTGTGTTTTTCTCTCATGAAATATAATACAGTGGCATCCTCAAAAAGAATTTATGAAACCAATAATGATATTGATTACAGGATGTAGAGGGTCTAAATACGCGATATGACTCTTATTACTTTTATCACTACTAAAGTATTATGCTATTATATGATAGAATAGAATATAATTATGATCGTAGGCAGTGTATATTGCATAGAAGTTAGGGAGTAAAATGTTTAAAATATGAAATAGGTAATAAATAATACTTCCGAGGGCAAAGCGTAATGCATTTCTGATTCAGCGAGATACTGCTTTCAGTTTTTAAATTCTGCTTTTTAATATAGGCCTAATTTACTTTTTACTAAGATGAGTTTTTAAGACGATCGAGCTTCCATGTTACTTCCTAAAGTTATTATCTTAATAAAATACTGATTGAGATACATGTAGGTATACTGCCTTCAAATTCTAAACTTTTATCTTGAAATAAAATTACTTTTATACTTGAGTGAAATTTGAAAGCTATCAGAGAGGGAAATGCAATGACGTTATCAGTGAACACTCGTCCATTAATAGTATAATAGTCTAGAGTAATTGTTTTCATGAACTTAAAATCCCAAATAACATATTGATGATAAAGATATTTCCATCCTTTCACATCCGGGTAATCCCTCAGACCTGCCACTGCCACAGGTCGATGTACTGTTTACTGAATCAATGGAATCGGCAGGTTGTAGCAGCAAGAGGGTTAACTAATTTCAAATCATAGATAAGGTATACTCAGGTAGATAGGATGATACTTTGAGGACGGTAGAACGGAAGGAAACGGCCAAATTGGACCGGCTAACTTTTCTTCTTGGACGAAAGACAACCGACTCTTTCCGCCGTAACTCCGGGGACCCCATGCGGCTTTGAGTCGGTCCCATTGCTTCAGGGCATGGTCTACCTTTCCCCTTTTCGGCACGGAATTATAAAGTAAATCGGATGAAAGTCAATCTTTGTTATTGATATCTGAGTATGTTTGATTGGAAGCCCTTGCGATCGAGAGAAAGGAAATAGAGGCACGGTGGTCGGGGGAGAGAAAAAACAGATGATAACCTTATAAATACTGCTTGGCAAACTAAACAAGCCAACATGTGAATTCTACGAGAACAGTGCTCCTGCATCGTATTCACAAGGAGTTACCAGGCAAGAAAAACTACTGGTACTTTAGAATTTGGCCGAATTCTACTGTTTAATTTCCATTTGAAAATTAAGTCGAGCAATATGTTGGTTGAGTATAAATTATATCCTTGGGACACATTTCATGCCATGACACCCTTTTACCACTTTCTTCATCTATAAAATGAATTCGTGAAGTGAATGTTTTTTTTATAGAGGGGGGGGGGGGGGCAAAATGCAATGCTTTCATCCATTTTGAACTTTTGCAAAACTGAGAAAATCGAAAGAAGGCCCATAGGGTTTTCAAATAACTGTCTTTGTAAAGCGCTTTTAACAATGGAAAGGAGCTACAAAGACAGTCATTATTTCCTGATCGATCTCTCTCTCTCTTTATTTGTACATGTATATCTGAATATGAAATTCACGTGTTATTAATAAGATGAAATTTAAAAAAAGAATTAGGCTCACAAATAGAAAAGAAGGAAATGATAATCAATTGAGAAAGACATTAGGAAACGTCGACAATTTGTGAGCCAAATAAAAGAACTGTTGATTACAAAGCATGAAACTTTTCTTGTTGAATGTTTGCGTCATCATCTTAAAGGAATAATACAAAGTCCACGTATTGGTGGAATATCAACAAACAAACTAGTAGAAATAAAGATAAAGACTTGATAAAGACGGTGTGAATGTCGTCGAAAGTTCGTGAGAGGAAATAAAGAAGTTGGATAAAAGTATAAAATTTCTACTAGTTTTGTAGACATATATATATATATATACTTTTTTCTTTTTCTGAAAGTTCTGAGTTATCCCATCACAGGATACAGGCTGATAAACCGTGGCTTCTTATACTACGATATAGGTATCGTCGTAATTGCCAGGGTCAAGGTCGGTCTAAATTTCATGCTAGCTTGTTACTCACTGGATCCTGAATATGTCTAAATAAACTTTCCTTTCACTGGCATCAGGCACAGAAAACTTAAACCTGGGCTTGAATTTGTGTAAATCTAAGTTGTAATCAAAATTTCACGTGACTTGAAAATGGGTATTATACGCTTGCTTCTTCATTGATTTGGGACTTCAATATCGATACATATATCGTATTAATTGTGAGCATGCTCCAATTTCCGCGCGTCCTCGTTCCATACGGTTTCTATTTCATCATGATAATATATTCCTCGTCCAGTGTTATGTGTAAACGAAATCGGACGCTTGCTTATCTAACATCGTCAAGGCTAACCACGTGTTTCTGTTTAAGCGAAAGGTGTTGCATTCATGCACTGTCCAGGGCTAATTGTTATTCTCGTAGCCAACTGAGATAAGCAGTTCATGTTTAATCAAGGATTTAACTCCTTGCTTTAATGAAGGTTTATAAAGTTCATGCAGGAGCAAATTAATTCTTATCAATCCACCACTTAGGTAATGGTGAGAAAAATATCGATGCTTTACTGATACTAGCAAACATTACCAGTGGCACCGGGGGGGGGGGGGGGGGGGGGGTTCTTCTCCTATGTACAAGCCCAAGTACCCATTCACACTGAAAGGCATGTAGTTTATTGATGCAATATATTTGAACAATTGATTCATAGCAGAGTTCTCTTTATATAGGAGGTTCAATTTTATAATTAGCATCATGTGTTAAACTGGGGGATGAACTTGAATATCATTGCGGAGTGAAATCAAAATCTAACTATAGAATGGGGGAAAAATGTATTGTAACACGATGTATTAGTGGATCCCCCACATTTCCTCAGAAATTAAGAATTTTAATAATTCATTATAATAATGTATTTATATATGTACAGTGTACTTCTACACTTATCAAGGTAAATTGAATTTGTACATATATTTTTCATATTTTCTGTAACAATATCTGTAATGCCATTGTCTTTTCTTTCTGTTGGAAATGAAATAAATACGAATTTGAATTTGAATTTGAATTTGAATTTAGTAAGCAGTCAAGAGGCAATTATTGTAATATAGAAATGTTATCTTGTAAACAAATTTTTAGGCATTTTACTCCCAGTGTTAAAGATCGTATGCTCGATCTGTAATGAAAAACACAAGTCAGAAAAAATTGGAACCAGCGGGATTCGAACCTGTCATCTACTGCTTGCCGGCAGCGACTTAACACTTAACATTTAACACTTAACACTGGGAGTAAAATGCCTAAAAATTTGTTTACAAATTAAAATTCCTCCCATCAAGCTTCTTCGTTTACTAACCATTGTCTACGGCGGACCGTTTGAATATTAATGAGTCAGAAAGAAGAGGATCTTGGGTATTTGATTCCAGTTCATCGTGACTTGGCCGTGAACCAGAATTAACCAGAATTAACCAGGTTAAGTCGCTGCCCGGCAAGCAGTAGATGACAGGTTCGAATCCTGCTGGTTCCATTTTTTTCTGACTTGTGTTTTTCATTACAGATCGAGCATACGATCTTTAACACTGGCAGTAAAATGTCTAAAATCAAGCTTCTTCGTTTACTAGAAATATTATCATTACATGTATTTAGTCAAAAGTAAATGTGTAAGTACATGTACACTACAATGTACAACCAAAGAGTTAACTCCTTGGTATAACAGATTGAATTTGTTTGTAGTTCTTCACTTAAATTATAGTGAAATGTGGAAAGAAGCGAGAAGTATAGTTGAATGTTGAAAGAAGAGAGAGAGAGAGAGAGAAGGATACAGTGGGAAACAGTGGTGGGGAAATGAGTGAGAGAGGGAGAGAGAGAGGCAGAGGGGAAAATGAGAGAGAAAGAAAGAGAGAGAGAGAGAGACAGAGAGACAGTGGAAATATGAGAGAGTGAGAGTGCGTTTATGCTCACTTTCTTTCAGGCCAGAATGAGGCTTTTGTTACGCGTTTCTCAATTTCGTATAATCGCCGATCGTGAAGGCTGATCGTAAACGCACAAAAAGATGCGTTTACGATCGGCGTTTCTCCAGAAAGACGATTTCTGGGGAAGCATAAACGCACTCATTTGTAAACACGTTAAAATGACGTCATGATAAACATATTTCTGGTTCACGTGAAAACGGTGCACAATATTATGCAATGTTTTTTTTTTTCTCAAGCTTAAGCCATGCACATATAGACGTCATCCGAGCAAGATATAACAGTTTTTTTTTTAAATAATACTAGTACTTTTTCCATATTTATATCATTGTGTTGAAATGAGTATCAAGGGCTCGAACAACAGCGAAGAGGAAGTGAGGGCCCTTTTCTTCGCTTGGTCCGAACTCAAATACAAGATGAATTGAATGGGTTGACAGGGAACAAATCCATATAAATTGGCAGACCAGTTTTATTTGTGGGTGCAGGGTTTCCAAGGAGAACCGGGAACAATGGTAGATTTTAATATCGAGCCGATATTTTGTGGTAAATCTATTTAACGTAATGTTGAGTTGAGAGATGTGTGAGACTGTCAGTTGTAATTACTTGTACCCGGTCAGTGACAGCGTTGGTCGGCTCTAACTTGTCCCACCATGGTAGGAAGTCCATAGCCGTAAATCGAGACCGCGGAAAGGCGGTAGTCGAGTGCGAGATCGCGACACAAAAATATCACAGTATACATAGTTTCGAAAAAGCGCGCGCCCAAACTTGACCTGCAGGTTTGCGAATCCAGCTGCAGAGCCCAAATTCGTCTGGAGAAGGGAAGTATAAACAAAACAATACCCCGTGGAACTGCATTTACGATGAGCGTTTAAAAACGCTCATTCTGCCTTCAAAAGTAAGCATAAACGTACCGTACCATACGTAAAATTTATGCCTATGTAATTTCGCTGAGACGCTGAACCGAAAATGGTCGAAAGGACTGGGATCTTCGAAGCTTTACTTGGGGCCTGCCAAAGAAAGTTACGAATTGTAAAAAATATTTAGATAATACGACCAAAATACCACAAACAACCCCCCCCCCCCCCCCCCCTCATGACAATCTGGGAACAATTTAACCACGTCTGAAAAAACAGTGGAAAATCAAGGAGAAAAATGCTTTCAAACAAACGGACGGACCGACAAACATTAGCCAAATTATAGTAAAGATGTTCTTCTGTACTATTTTAAAACGAAAAGAAAAGAAATAACTAGATACCGAATTGTTATTTATTTTAATGTCTGCAAAACAAGTCAAAAGGACTTGCTTTGTTACTGGTTTAAAACTCTCTTGGACTTAAATATAAATCCTTTGGACTTAAAAATAAGTCTTAGAAATTAAGAGAGTATTTAACATTTGAAAATAATCTTTTTAACCGAAAATGAATTCCAGGGTATATGAGAAAAAGGTAAGCTGCATTAAATGGTTCATTGTGAATGTGATAGCCTACGTAATAATTGAGTATGGGTAATAATATATAGTCATAGTAACGTTTAAAAAATAAAAAATACTTAGCAGATTACTCAAAACATTCGATTGTCATTGATAAGCACTCTTTTAAAAGCGAAAGGACACTTTTTTTCTTTTTTCTTGAAAAACAAATCTTGTATTCGACCTATATTTTGCGATATTTTAAAGCTATTTATATTTCCTGCATTGCCTGAACCATAATGAACTTCATTTTTTTACCATTCAGAAATAATATTTTCTCGTATGACCCTCCACAAATGTGGGCCACATGGCTGGCTTTCTTAGACCTTGCCCCTTGCACCAATGGAGTATCCCGTGGGGAGGAAGAAGACACTGGAAGTTTTCGAATCGTTCTCTTACTCATGTGGTAACGCTTTGCTTCCATCCCCTTCCAAACCTCAAACATTTATTATATACCCTTATCATTATGTATTTACTGTCATTATTATATTTATGATATTCCTGTTAGTTTACGTATTGAATTGTAATGAATAATTTAAAATTTATAATACGAATAATAAAAAATGCTAAAACGGACATCCGTTCCCACAATTCGCAACAAAGAATCCTTTATTTATTTAATAGTCTTTCCGAGATAGCTAATCTCACTTTCGCATTGCCTATCTCAAGTTCTTTGTTCATATCAACCCCGAACAAATCTGGTGTTATTGAATTGCCATCGTTTCTTCCACAGATAATGTATGTCGCTGCTGACTGTCCCTTAATGTACCAACCTTTTCTCGCAAACGTGTACGTTGTACAAATATTATAATGTTTATACTCCAAAAAATTCTCACCCTAAATTATGATGTAATGATTTTTCATTTATTCATTCATGTATTCACGTATTCTTCCCTGTATCAATTTATTATAATAATATAGATATATAACAACCGTGGTATCGTTAGTTGTAAGAACCCTATCTTAAAAAGGTTATGTTTTTTTCAACAGAAAATACAATTAAAAAAAAGTAAAGTGAAACTATCATTTAGCGAAATTTAAAGATAAATACATCGTTCTCAATTATAAAGTGATTTGATAATAAATCGTACAAAAACATTTTTAAAATATTACATTATGGATGAAGTTGGTATCATAACTAGATTTATTTCCATTGTTCTTAGCACTAGTTGTCATAGTTGAAATCGTTAATAGGTAATGTTGAACCATCCCAAAAACACATATTATAGTTTATACACTGTTTGATACACGCCTGTTACTTCTATGCTGATTTAGTGTGAGAAATACAAATATGTCAAGCGTTTCCTTCTGGTTTCGGTACACAAATAATCCATTTTATAACATTTGTAAACTAAATTTTTACAGCGCAATTATACTCACCTCAAAAATTTATATTTCTTCTTTTCTTTTGATTGGTGGTTAAAATAGACCTCCTCCCAACATGCTATACCACAATGCATGAATGAAATATAACCTGGGGCTACGTGTATTTTAGAAACGAAAACAAATTGCGGCTTCTGTCTCTTAACAATTTACGAAGAAATGAATCAGCTGGCATGAGAGAATATCGTTTGGTATATTTGAATAAAGGACTGCTGGTAAAGTAAAAGGACATTATACAAAATGATATTCTGATGATAAGTACAGTTTAAAAACTAAACGTGTTTAATGTAAATTTGAAAGGACCGAGCAATGACAACGTTTTCATAATGTCGTATTTACAAACTGTGGCATCTCACTATTTATATCGCTGTCACTCCTCGGTCCTTTTCAATGTTGATTTAACACTTTATTGTTTTAAAAATTACAATAGCTGAATATAAATAAGACAACCGTTGGAGAGATGAAATATTACGAATTTTCGCCCATAGAGCTTCATCAGGAAATAAACTTTATACAACATTTATTCCGTGACTTAGTTTGTTGGTGTCTACACTACTAAATAATTTTCAAATAACTTTCAAAAGCAATAAATTCGTTAATTGGTAATTACATTTTTTAATTAATCGTGGAAAGTGTGCAATGAAAAGGATTACAACATTGCAGTTGAATGTTTGCGCGTTTGTATAGGGTGTCGCTTTTAAGGTCTACTACTTAATGCGTCGTCCAGTATTCGTGCAAACGCCAGGAGAGTGAGAGAGAACACCGCTCATTTTGATGGAAAAGAAAAGGAGGAAAGTAATGACGAGAGGATGGGAGAATATGAGCTGGAAGCCAATAAAACTGCAATTGTAAGGATATCACACATGAGCGCTAATACATGTGGTTCACCTTACGTGACCCTTATCTTAGATGTAAAGACACATTACGGCGAAACATACATCGTGCTAATAATACTGGAAAAACTGCTGCGATCCAGCCCGGGTGGGGAACCAAAGAACAAAGCATTAATCCTTAAAGAGTTTCTTTATACCACATTATTGCAACCCTTTTACCAAGTTTCTCTTCGCTTGTTACAATTAATATTACCCTCATGTCATCCTGGCGGTGGGCTGACTATGCGGAACACGCCTAATCTGGAATCGGCTGGAGCACCGTTACGCGGCCCGCGCGTACCACATTACGTGCGCTGAAACGCACTTAGACACAAGACAAAACAGGCGCCATTTTCCTCTTTAGCTCCACGTTGTCGAATCCTCATTCATTCCTGACTTCCACCCAAAACATTTTGCCTCACATCCCATTCCATCTATTTGCTTTGCTTCGGGGAGATATCACACGCTTAGCGGGAGAGATACAAAAGCAAGCTGTAGTTTTTTTTTTCTCTCTCTCTCTCTCTTGGTTTGGGTTGAAACGTAACAGTGGACTTTTCCTCCTCATAAACTTTTCCCAATTCTTCTTTGATGTTGTCATTCCAGGCATGTAATTTATTGGCGTCTAGTTGGTCGTGCGATATGAGTGTTCCTACCCAGACGTCTGCAGTTACTGGACTATCACCGTAAGCCTGGCCTCTATACCAAACAGACGGGATAATGCGGACAGGTGTGTGATGAAAGTGAAAGGGTCACCATTCCAGTGAATGACAGGAACTGTTTAATTAATGATGATCCATAACAAAACATCATCTACTTCTTCAGCCCCCTCCCTCTTGCCATACCAGTGAATGAAAACAAAAATTAATCACGCGACGTAATAAAATATCGTCTCTTTTCCAGCCCCCAACCCCAACCCCTTAACCATGTTAACCACTGAATGACATGAACTGTTTAAATTAATGATGACCACTATTAACTATCAACTCCTCTCCCTCACCATATCATTGAATAACGAAAGCTCTTTTATTAAACATGACCCACAACAAAATATCCCTCCCGCCCACTTCCCCTTACCACAGACTGACATGAAATGTTTCATTAATCATGACTCACCCACACAAACAAACAAAAATCATATACTACCCCCCCCCCCCAACCAGAAAAATTAATAATATACTACTAACCCCCCCCCCCCCCCCCACCACCACCACCACCACACCATTAAGTGACAGGAACTGATTATTTAATTATGACTGAAAACAAAATATCATTATCTACTTCTTTCGCCCCTCTCAGTATACGATTGAATGATGGAAACAAGTGTCTTATCATTATATCCTTGTTCAGCCACCCACCATATACCATTGAATAATGAAATATTTATGTTTGACTAAACATCACCCATAACAAAATATTATTTCCTTTTTCGCCTGCCCCACCAAACCGTACAAAAAACTCGTTTTTCTAAGACATTCCGCTGTACAACATATAAGAACTACAGAATACGGCAATCAGTTATTGCTTTATCAATTAATTATTCATTTAATACACATTCCATCTACCATTTAATTCGAAGGTCAATTATTGCAAATATTCAAGTACCAAAAGTAGTCAGTATATTTATGGTTTCCAAGATGAAGCATTTATTGAAAAAAAAACATTACTGAATGGAACTGACTGATGGGCCTGCATTTGACAAATAATGTCTAAAAACTAATAATCTTCGTGCGTGTTCTTCCATTGCACTTTTAATAATTATATGTTTTTGTAAACCATTGATATACATACATGTATATACACCCACACAGACGCTCACATCTATGTTTTCTATTGTTCGAATTTCAACCGATGACTCCACTATTGAATTGCGTCACAAAATTCATTGACGGAATAAACCTCATCAATTGTTGACAACCGATGACCTATTGAATTACTACCGATGACCCATTGTTCTCTTTGTTCGATGTCATCGGTTTGAATGCGTAAACATGTGTTTGTATAGCCGTATGTGTGTACATGTGTGTACATGTGTGTGTGTGTGGGGTGGGGGTCATGTCGTTGTATCAAAACTCTGCAAATCTAAACCTCAGAAGGAGAAAATGGTGACTCGACTATCATGTAATTATATTTTATACTTATTTTTTTTATTATTTTACCCTCGGGTGTTACTTCGTTGTAAGAAGTTTATTTTAGTTATAATTAATCTCACATGGGTACATAAACTGAATTTGAAAATGTATCATGGGGTTTCTGTTAAAAAAACGTGCTAATACATACCAAACAATCATATCCATGTTCTGTAATTCTTATTACATAAATAACAAACTCACCTACCCAAAATAAACAAAAACAAAAACAAAAATGTGATGAAAATATACAAATATACAACTAAATTGAAGTATAGAAGATAAAATTACAAATCACCTACGAAGAGGTTTCCAAAGAGCAACTAGTAGTAATCATGAGTTTCGTTTCTGTAAAACAAAGAGGAATTTTCCCGAAATGACATTTAAATGTAAAAGATTAAAATGAAATAGCAAGACAAGATCATGGCCTCTCCTAAAGGTTTGAGTTGTCTATACCCGAGTTATGAAGGTTGATTCACAATTATCCGAGCAATCTTCCTTTGTCGCAGATTTAAGGAAAACAACGATTGAAAGAAAAGACCAGCAAAGCAAGGTCTTAGCTTTCCGCCACAAGAAACATTTTTTTCTTCAGTGTAAACAATGCTACATGCACTTTGTTTCCCCGAGACAATGGCATATGAGGAATATCTGCTCCACTTTTTTCGGATGTTGGTTTACTTCTTTGTGCATTGATAAGATGGTGTCAGATTTCTCAGGAAAAAAGTACGGCAAACTCGTGGTGGCCGTGACTTCTAACAGAAGTGCAAGATGCAGCATTTCTCTTTTCTCTCTCTCTCTCTTTCTCTCGCTTTCTTTCTCGCTGTTTCCTTTTCTCTTTTACCCCTCCACCTCTGAAGCTTGTCAGTTATCGATCTTTTTCTTATATACGACCCTATTTTGCAACCAAAAGGTACACATTCATCCTCATGATAATTCTGTCTTAATCTTCTCTTGGACTCGCTCACACACACTCTCCCTCCCTCTCTTTCTCTCTCTCTCTCTCTCCTCTTTCTATTTCCCTTTCTCTTTCTTCGGATAGCCTGCAAGAATCTGAATATTAAAACCACTTTAATTTATGAAGCTCCGTGAAATAGTTAGAAATATAAGTTTAGATTCGTTGATAAATTACATGCAAATAATTACCTCATATTGCATGCATTTAAATGTATAATAATTTCCGTTTTTGGTTTAACACTTACTGTGCCATTGTTTGTGTCATTTAGCACAGACTTCACACACAAATCATATGGAAGAGTATTTGCGTGGCATATAGTCCAAGACTATCAGGACGTATATATAGCTTTATAATTATACCACTTGTTTACCACAACAATCATTTTTTTAGCCCATTTCTTATGATTACATAATTATGTCATCAAACATGCAATGTTTATAATGTGTTGTGTATTATTATATTGGATTAATTAGCATACATTCTTACTGATTCGAGTAATGCATTATCTTACATATTATTAGCAATACACTTTGTGTGTTTCCAGATTATCCGTTAACCTAAATTTTGAAATGATTGTGTCAGTTTAAAGTTGTTTTGTGATGCAGTGCTATATATAGACTCTACAGATTTTTATAAAATTAATATCATGATTATATTGGTTATGAATAATATAGAAGGGATCCAGTTGATTCTTTTATTTATAATATAAGAAGATTTTATCAGTTTTCCTTGTTTATATTCTTAAAGTAATTCTTGATTTGTATTAACTTTTTGTTTAAAAGTGCAAACATTTTTTTGTTCAGAACATTTGTAATATATTTAATATCATGTAAATGAAATTATGCGATTGTCACAGATACTTTCTAGATAAATGAGTAAAATATTTAGAGATTTTTAAATCAGTCAGACAATTAATAATCATGTTGATGAAGAAGTGGAAAAGAGAGCAGAAGTAAATGGTCGATTTTTCTTTACATTTTGAATTCACGAATATGTTAGCAATCATTTATTTACTTTACCTTTCTTCTTCATAAAGCATGTCAGTCAGACTTTCTCTTTTACCAAAAAGTACTAACTCCTCAAGCAGTTAAGCATGACCCTGCCAGTTGGTTAATTGGAATTCACTGACTTATCAAGTTTATTAGTGCTAGCCCCTTAAATAGCTCTGAATGTAAAGATCCTGTCTTTTCATCTGACAGTTCTTGACTCCAGTCAAGGGTCCATGGAAGAGCCCTCAATCGAAGGGAAGTGTTTGTGGAAGGCATCAATACTCTCTCATCGCAGAATTGAGACGAGGCCATGATATACCAATAATCAATTCTGGTGGATTCTCCGAGTTCACGCCAATTATGCTTAGTCCCGTGTATTCAAATTTGTGTTGGTATTGTTACCTCCGGATTCACCTATTGTGCTCGATTTGAACACGTAGAGGTATGCTTTGTCAATGTTGTGTTAAGGGGCATTTGTGGCGTAAAGCCCCCACTAAGGATAAGGAGGGGTTAATTAAGACACCTTTGACGGGTCTACCGGAGGGGGTAAAGTGTCCAGAGTGGGGGATGCGATTGTAAAGTCAAAGCCCATCTTTAGAAACCAGTGTTGGGACATCTTCTTGATTGATCCTCATCTGAAGGATTATGTCAAAGCAGTCCACGATGGAGTAGATCTTTAGGGAAAGGAAATCCCACTTTAAGGTGCCTTGGAGTCTCGTTCTGGCCTCACTCGTCGGGCTAGCGGTTAGCGCGACGCCATTCACCACCCCAGCTTCCCCGCGGCGCCGCACAATGACCGGCAGAATGCGCAATGAAGTACCGATTCGTTACACTGGTGCAGTCTTTTGAAAATTATCACTCATTTGTGGCAAAATTCGTGCCTTTTCACAGACCTTCTAATTGTAAGGGATTACGCACACGCAAAGTTCCGCAATCAGACGTATTTGCTTAGTCCGTCTTTATGATGTAGCTGTGTGGACATGGGCTCTTGGTGTGTCCATGCATGCACAATCATCCTATATCCCTTTTTTTCTCACCCCAAACTCCACACCATCCAAACGGCGCTTTATCAGCCAACACCAAGTTCAGCATCAATAACATGACCTTGAATTCGCTTCATTTCACTCATTACTAACCTCAGTGCCAGTCGCTCCGTCAAAACATACCACGCGCGTCATAAAGGATTTATCGCCAACAACCAACGTAACCACTGGTAGGCAGACTATAACGCTGGGAGAGGACTTTAACGTTTCGGAGGAGAAAAAAAATCCTGAAGACGCAATTTAGAACTGTCTTGCTGTTCCATTATTCTTCATCTCGGTCTAAAGCTATTAAAATCAACACGATAAGGACGAAGTCTAAGCGGTCTTAACAGCGGATCATTAACACATTTAATAAATTGAATCTGGTTGAAAGGGGGAAAAAATCAAAGTCGAGCCCCGCTTTCTAACTCTCATTATTCTAAATCTCTCTCAGCTTATGCTGACCTCGATGTAAAGACTGAATCAAAGGGTATATGAATGGACTTAACTTATTATCCTTGCCTGTCCCCTGTCTCACCACTTTATTAATTTTTTTTTTGCTTCAGAGAATCGTCTTATTAAGGTCATATCATGATAGTATTGGTAATACCTATATATCGATGTGGTAACAATCAGTTCACACGAGTGAATATTTTTACACATTTTCACAGGAAATTTATGAAAAAAAAATGATCATCAAACTAAAGATGGAAGAAACCCGTTCAAAAGAAATGCAAAAGCATGTAACAATGCTCAAAGCTTGTAATGGTTTTTATAAAATGTTTTGCATTACCATTTTTAATGCAGATACAAATACAAGTGTCAAATAATCAAGGGTTACTTTAAAATTTATTAAGTTCTTCTTCTTTAAAAGTGTTTTTCAAAAACGTGATTCTAAAGAAATACTTTCAACATTTAAAGTAATATGAAGATTTATAGACGGTTTTGTTTTCCAAAGACACGTATTGATTGGAAACTCGTCAGAGATTTGTATAAATATTCAAATGGAACGCTAATTTCCCACTTCTAACTTTTAGCGAGGCTCCTTCGTGTTTTAGCCTTTTTATGTGCTCAGATATACGAGATTTCGTTCTTTCTCTAACATATTTTCTGAATATGCACATTTCAATTCGTTGTGTATTGCAAACTGCTAAATTGTTTTGCAAATATAGGAATGATAAAAAACAAAGCTTAAATTAATTCAACCCATCATCAAGCAAAGACATTTTCATGGTACGTAAAATAAATATTAATAAGAATGTTTGTTAAAGAATAAAAAAATCAAATAGTAGATTTCAAAAATTGCGGCATGTAAACTTGACGGGCACTGCGATCAAAATAGAATTATTTGCATACATTTCAGAAATAGATAACAAGAGAAAAACTGTCATACTAAAGATGTGCATTTGTGTAAGCGCGGTTGGTCCAGCACAGGGCAGAGGGTCCATGTTACAACAATAAGCAATGTAGATTAACAGTATTCCGAGGGAGGACAAATCAAAATGATACTAATTGGGCGTTAATATAAACATGGAAACCTATGTGGCCTTGAGTCCTTTCCCCAACAAGAACACAAAACAAACACCAATACACACCTTTGAACCAAAGGACTTTTCATCAGAAAAAAAGTTTGAGACTATATAGAGGGAAAATGGTAGAGGGACACGAGGAATTGTAAAGGAAGCAAATAATTGAAGACAAGAACGAGAACCGTGACCTTTTAAGTGAAGTTCAGCTCTTAGTGTTGGATTAATTCGGCATATTATCACGAGAAGCATACGAGTGCAAATAGTTGGAAAATGTCTATTTTGATGGTATGGTTATGACGGAGGCAGACCGGCGCCAGTGCTCTACCCTTCATTACATTTCCAATTCCCTCTCTGGTCTAAGGTCTCATCTGTTTCAGTCCTATTCACAAGTCCCTATTCCAAACACACTCGAAAAGCCGCGATTCACTATCAAGGCTACCGCTTTTATATCCTTTTCTTTAGCGATTTCACGCCACCGTAGTCCCAAATCCCGATTTGTAATTGTGAGCGAAGTCACAGACTTGGCAAGTCCCCCCCCCCCCTGCCCCCGGCCCCCCCCCCCCCCCGTCATTTTTCTCCTCGCGATATTTTGCTTCCACTCTTTGAGTATTACAATGCTGATGGAAGCGGCGTAGAGTGGGCCCAGCAATTGAGGGGATAATTGTGTCATTTGGGGGAGGGGGGGCATCGGCTTTACAAGGGGATGAAATGCGAGAGGAAGGGTCTCAACATCTTCTTTTCACGTTACCTTCCTCCTCCAAATTCGTTTCTATCTCTCCCTCCCTCTCTCTCTATTTTCTCTCTTTCATTTTGTGTTTCGCCTTTTTGTGGGCTGAGATGGGCTTGTCTACCCATGCTCCCCCGTAAACACGTCGCTGGCTCATATAGCTCGAAAACTAAAGTGGGAGGGAGAGAGAAAAAAAAGGAGAGAGGGGAAAACGCAGAGAGACATCAAAAGAAATATATAAAGATAAATAGAAAGTTCAATAGATAAAAAGACAGAGAGAGAGAGAGAGAGAGAGAGAGAGATAGATAGAAAAAGAAAGAGAGAAGAGATATGAAGAGAGAAAGAGGGGCGAGAGAGGGAGAGAGATAGATTGACATTCAATAAGTTATTCACCCAAGTTAAAATTGAATGTAGGTGTCGCAGTTGATGCCTGAAACAGTTGTATCATTATCAATTTTAGATCAGGCCCATCGTTCCATTATCCTTTTAGGGCTGGTGAGGTAGAGGTTGATCGTGATTCAGGTGGTATAGATCGTAATATTTTAATAACGGACCTGTTTAATCGTCTATTTTGCTTGTATCAGAATCGACAATTTCCAACGAGAAATTCACCGCTTTATGTATTTTAAAACTTACAATATTTCAGCCATTTGCAAGTTTTTGATAGTCATAAACAATAATGTCATCTGCAAATATTAATGGACAAAGATTTAACTAAAATGACTGCACGTCGTTAATACGTTAAAGTACAAAAGTACCTAACTTGATCCTTGGGGTACACCGACAATTTTTTTTTTTTAATAATGGATTTCACATTATACCAACATGTACTGTTTCCCAAATACTCAATTTTTAGTAAACCAGCTTAAAGTAATTAAATGCCTTTTTTCTACATTAAACACGATCGCAAAAAATTGTCGCACTTAAATTCCTCGGACGCATCACCGAATTGGTCAGACATGTCAGATCAAGCTCAGGGGACGCGCGCTATTGGATAATCTACCAATGAGATTACGCGTTTAATACCGTATGCGCATTGACACTTACGCATGACTTTAAGTTGAACTCGTTGGCCCGAATTCACAAAGGAGGTTTGGCTTAAACCATGGTTTAAACCCCCTCCTAGGTTTTTTTTAAGCGTACGTGCGCACGGAATCCGATCCAATCCTATATTTTCTTTGAGCGCGCGCATGGGCAATGTGCGCTTATTTACGCTTATTTTAGTACGCTTACGTCATTGTAATGTTCGCACATTGCAACAGGTCATGGGCAGGGCTATTGAAATTGCCTTACGTTAATTTTTTTCGAAAGTCTTTGCGATCGTGTTATGATCACTATTCTTAGATGATTAATAGCTTCAGTTCGAGAATTCTGAGATCTTTTTTTCTTCAATATAACGTGACGTACTATATGAATCAAACTGATTTGTCAAATGACCTGTACTAAAGGCAAACTGTTTATTATAAACATGATAGAAAATATAAATTCTATCATTATCAATTTTGTTTACGATTTTCCATAACCTCTTTTACTCTTACTGCTTACGTTTCGTTTCTAGAAATGTGAACGATGCTCAATTCAAATAATACCTCATGAACTATGTCTTGCACAACAAACCGATTTTTCAAAAGTTAAAGGAAATTTAAGGGTTTTTTTTTTCAATTTTAAGAAATATATAATTTACTCAATCTCATGCAACAGGAATTAGAGCCTATTGTAACCGGAAAATGATGTTACCATTATGTTTTCACATTTTAGGAAAGAAAATTTGCACAAAAAAATCATTAATTTACTTAACATTGTATTGTTTGAGATATTTAGTATTACTTGATTTTTGCTTCATACGTTGATATGAATTAAAAACCTTAAAGAGATGTCCTTGATATAGCCGTTTTGCCCTTGTCCCCGAAAGCAAAGTATTATTTATTAATTTCGAGTTGTTTCCAATCTAAAATGCCTTCGCTTCGAAATGGAATTAACTGGCACGTCTGGAGATAAAACTTCACACAATATCAATATAAGACCATTTCGTACAAGCCTAGGGAATATTTTACATTAAATCTTGAAACATAAAATGATAATTCAAGTGTGCGTTTGTTATTTTTATTATTTCACCCCATGACATAAGATAAGTATGAATATTTAAAAAATGTCTTTGATTTTTCAAATATAATTTTATGAACTAACCTAAATATGTTTTAGATTTTTTATGTTAAAAAATAAAATGCTGAACTGAGGCATCGCCTCATGATTTTATGTTACGCTTCACTCTATTGTGTAATTCAGTTCTTTGGGGGCTACGATGTGGGATTGTTTTCGAATACGGTGTCTCGGCATTAAATAGAAACGAAAAATATATAACAGAGAAGTCATAAAAGCGAAAAGAATACTCTTATTAGAAGACTGATGCTAAAAATTGGAAATGAGGGAAACTGTTTGAAAAGAAGAATCGGTTTATCCCCAAATGCGCCTTCTCGCTCTCTATATGGTCGAGCAGCTTCAGCGACACCTAGGTCTCTCGAGGTGTCAAACCGGGCAGGTGTCCGGGTAATACTCGCTCCTCGGCGCGTGGACCAAAACACTCGTCTTCTCGGCTTAGAACCAGCTACCACAATGGTCTCATTACCCATTTTACGATATCGTTTTGAACATTTCTTGTGTTTTTTCTCTCTCTCATTCTCTTTTTTTTTCCATCTTCCGCTTCTACCTTTTTCTTTCCCTCTGCATCTTTCTCCGTTCTCTCTTTCTCTCTCTCTCTCTCCCTGTCTCTCTTTTATGAAGCTTCTACTTTACTAATCTTTCACTTTAAATAGTCTATAGTTCTTTCTCTCCATCTCTGCCATGTCTCTTCCTCTCTCCTTCTATCTTTCTATGCAAGTTTCCCTATTCCTCGGCTTTCCTCTAAACCTCTCAAAATCTCCCGTCGCCTCCCCATTTCTTTCTATATTTCTACAATATTTCTCTGCTGTTTTCTATAACTTTAATTTTTTGTTTTCTTTATCCATTCCATCCCCCCCCCCCCCCCGTCCGCCTCGTCCTCGTCCTCCTCCAGCTCCCCTACAGTGCCCGTTCCTCTCTCTTTCTCTATATCTCTCTTTATATCTGTCTCTCTCTGTGCATCTGTCTGTATCTCTGTCTGTCTGTCTCCCTCTCTTTCTCTCTCTCTGTATCTCTCTGTATCTCGGTCTCTCTCTCTGTCTCTGTCTCTCATTGTGTATCTCTGTCTCTCTATCTCTCTGTGGATCTCTTTCTGTATCTCTCTCTCTTCCCCCTGTCTCTCTGTATAATAATAATAATAATAATAATAATAAATGTAACTTATATAGCGCCAAATCCACTCTGTGGAGTGCTCAAAGCAGAAATTAATTAAGAATTAAACAGAAATGTTTTTACATGATTTTTAAAAGAATCATAATGTTATGCACATTTTGATGTCTTCAGGAAGGCTATTCCATAATTTAGGACACGCATGGGCAAATGATCTGTATCTCTCTTTCCCCTCTCATTCTCTCTATCTCGACTCTCTATTTCATCTCTCTCGCACTCGAGAAATTAGGCCTATACATCCTAGAGAGATCAAAATAATGAGGACATACAAACACAGATACCTGCATCCACCACGAAGAAAGTTTGAAACTCAAATTCAAGTTTGCTCACTCCATTTCAAGTGAAATCACAACGTCTAGGTGAACCCATGGAAATATAGTATTCAAGTTCAACCATTTCAAGGTCAGCGATGAATGCCAATATTCATAATTGCTAGGTTTAAACCCCGACTAACGAGCTAAAGACATAGTCCACTGATTTATGGAGAGCCAAGTGTGGACCTTTCAATACAATTCAATTCAATTCAATTTTATTTATTTATTCACGGAAATTACATCAGCCAGAGGCTGTTTTACCAAACACCCTCTCCATCCCGTGATGATTACCATGATTCAGTAACTAAAAAACAAAAAGATTTAAAGGGAAAGTCCACCCTGATATCAAGTTGGTTTTAAAAGAAGCAGTGAAAGGTTAAAGAAACACATCGGTGAAGGTTTGAGCAAAATCCGATGAGAAATGAGAAGGTTATGAATTTTTGAAGTTGTAATCTATCGAACACAAATTGGCAACTCCATGACGTATCATGCGATCTCTTCTCCCATTTGCCCTGTACCCAAAATGACATTAATTTACATGTTCTCTAAATAAAATATTCATTCATACATGCACCTTATACTTATATCATCATTGCTGATATGTTATTACGCAAGTATGACACAAATCTATTCCTTCATCAAAAACTAAGAAAATGAAAATTTATGAGACTTTCTGTACTGAGCAAAAGGGAGAGAGGTGTTTGATTGATTACAATTTCAAAAATTCACAACTTTCTTATTCCTTATCGGATTTTGTTTCAACCGTCAGTAATCTGTTTCTTTTAACTTTTCTGCTTCTTTTCAAACCAACTTAATATCAGGATGGAGTTTTCCCTTTAACAAAATAATGCCACGCAATGTACCTTCCAATTTTGTGACTGGATAAATTTGTTACAGAATTGTAGAGAATATGTAGAGAATAAAGAGCTTGACACCTGGCGCTCCATAAATCCGTGGACTAAGTTAAACCAGCTTTAACTTAGTCCGTGAGACTAAACATCAACCAAAGACCCAGATGGGTGGCTTGATACGCACGCGCATCTCCTACTGTGCACAATGATTGATGACCCAGTCCCAGTGGGCACCATCACTTAACATCACTAAACAGAAGGATAAAGCTACACAAAGTCGAGCTTGAAGCTTAGATATAGTAGATTTTGCCTCTCTTACAAGTGCCCAGGAAGTGTCATATTCCTGTTTTGCTTCGAAGTCATGTAACTCCAGGACCACGTCAGGCTTGGTCCGAATCGATCGCACGTCCTCCAACATGTCCAACGAAATGCGAACTTGCAATCTCCTATGTATAAAGCTGCATTTTTATTTCAATCTTTAGTTGTGGTAAATTTCGATAGAAGTACTAATTAGGGGCGTTGACTTTGGGAAGGACTAGTTCCTGAAGATGGCTCTAGGTCCTATAGTTTATTTGCCAAACTAAATTTAAAGGCAATCCAACCTTGGTAATTTGATGATTTATGTGAAAGCAGAAAAATAAGAAAACAGATTGGTGAAAGTTTGAAAGAAATCGGACAAGGAATAAGAAAGTTTAATATGGATGTTTGAAAAATGAGATCACTACATCTATGCGAATTTAAAATTGGCAATTTGGTGAGTCGATTGTGACATTTTTGTGGACAACTCTCCCGTTTGTTGTACACAGAAATGTTAAATGTCGATTGTGACATATGATCACTAATATCTTTTTAAAAAATATGTAGAGATCAGTCCATACGATTTGGCCAATGTGAAATTCCTATATAGTGATTACAACTTTCGAAAATTCATAACCTTCTTTCATATTGCTTGTCTGATTTCGTTCAAACTTTCACCAATCTGATTCTCTGATTTTTCCCACTTTCTTTCAGAGCAAATTTGCCATTAAGGTTGGATTTCCCTTTAAAAATCAAGATTTTGGTCGGCGGCCTTCTTAAAATGTACCCCCTCCAATCAACAACTGATCACTAACTATTTTTCAAATGTCTGCATTTAGTTTAGTAAAAACTGTCTTGATGATTTAGATAATTTAAAACTCAGGAATTGAGTACGTGGGAATTAATAAACTTCTGAGTATTAAAAGCTTTGTTTTGTTGGCTTTATACTAGAGAGAAAAAGGAGATCAAGTACCTCTGTTACAGCAGTCAAAGCCAGTCAAAGTTATTGTTAACACGGTTAAGGAGTGAGTGAGGGGAAGAGGAGGGGTGCGAACAACAGTGGAAGGGGGGTTAACAAGGGGTACAAAAGGAGGATGATCCGATTATTGATCATTGTCTATTGAGGTGGATTCACACTCGATTGCAGAAGGTGCTGGAAATCGGCTTGCTACTCCTCACAGAGTCTTTTATACCGTGAGACGAATGAAGGCTTTAATTGGCAACAGACAAATAATAGGTTAGGGGTGCTTAGGCCGGTCTCCGAATAGGACCCCTTCATATATCTCATAATCATCATCATTTTCTGAACATCTGTACATGTAGTCTCTCTAAAAAAATGAGTGAGCACTGACTCGACTCCCCGGGGAGTAAAAATAGAGTGAAGATTCACTCTTTTATTTTTAGAGAACACTCTCGATATGCACTCTTAAACAGGCGATGACGGACGCGACTCCCAGGGATAGAAAATAGTCTGAAAATTCAATTTCTTTTAATAGGGAGTAAGTTTATTATTTTTTTAATGTCCAAAATGTATTTCTCTATACCTGGAAAAGGGACAAATATATGTTAATGATGAAATAAGAAAACGAATGCTAAAACGTCTAGTGGTAAAGTGGTTAAAAAAGTCGCCTGGACTGTTGAACGGGAAGTCCGAATCCCTGGCACAACACTATAACTTCCTTTTAATATTCTAAACTTTTCGTGTCCTTTTGCCAGTGATGTGGGTCATTTAATTTCGGTGCAAGAAGGCATGAATAGATAATAGTTGCTATCCAACTATTATAGTATTATGATATATTATGATCGCTTCTCCCTTATTTTCCATTTGGGACATTTCAACGAATTTATCTTGTAATAGATACATCGATTCCAACCCAAAATACACGTTTAGCTGTATTCTGGAATGTTCAGCGTTTGTATGTTCTCTCTGAAAGCTTACTGTTTTGGGAAATTAAAACATCATTATCATATAAATAAGTTTAATACGCCCCTCAAAAAATGAAGGGAAAACAAAAGCATCAAGCTTAACATAAACATAAAACAATTCAGAACACTCTCTTCATTTTGACACCCAAGGCGAGCGTGGGGCTCTAACATTATCATGGGCTTTTTTATACATCTCAATCAGTCAAAGACGCCAAAAGACATGTGCGCGAATCACCTTTGTTTGCTTACACACAATGATCCGATATTGATTGATGCGTATAGTTTTGTAATTGAAGATGATGAAACCAATTATTGAATAGTTTTGCACTTTGAGATAGATATGGTTAACATCTAGCCTTGTTTTTGTGTGCGTGCATGTGGGAGTGGGCGTGTGTGAGCGAGGGTGTGTGTGTGTGTGTTAAGGTTTTTTTTTTTTTTTTTTTTTCTCCTTTGATGTTTAACATGTTCAATTCATTGAAATAGTTTTAGTGATGATTAATTGTATTTCTAGTAATGTATTTCAGTGTGTCAAGCCTTATCTTCTATTGTTCATATGATCATGTAAGTCACTGAAATATTTCAGTTGTGATTATTATTGTATTTCTGTTATGTAATTCAATGAAAATAATTTTGTAAAAAGGAAAAAATCCATGTATTATTGAGTAAAATCAAAATAAAGATCACTGAAAAAAAAAAGTGTGGGTGGGAGGGATGGAAGGTTTCTAGGTAGTGGTAGTTCGGAGGGAATGGGAAGGTAGGGGCATAGGTAGGTACGGAGGGGTCCGAGGGGTCCTTGTCGTTTTGTTTGTTTGTTTGTTGTTTTTTTTTTAAATAATAGATTCCGTTCACTTTCTTTGGATATACATCATCACACTAATAATGTTTAAATCTTATATAATCATGTATGGAATAATTTCAATTCAGTTACAACATTAGAAATGTACATAGTTTTGATTTTACATTCCAGAGGAAGAATATTTTGCATGATAATTATATAAGTGATGATAAAGTATTTTATTTGTTCATTTTGTTAAAACATTCAAAGAGAATATGTTGATTGTATAATTTGTATTTGAAATTCATGGAATCATTAATAAAGATCATTGACAAAAAAAAAAGTGTGTGTGTGATAGATATAGAGAGATAGAGAGAGAGAGGGAGAGAGAGAGAGAGAGAGAGAGAAAGTGTCAAGGAAAGGAAGAAGAACAGTTCATTTTTAAAGCATAAAGGGAAATTCATATTATTTTTTAATGTCGCAATTGGTGATAAATATTGGGAAACCGTTGAAATAGACTTTTCAAATCACGAAGAGAAGCATTATCCGCTCATTTGCGTTCGTTACAGAAATATTGATCGGCGCTACGGAAGTTTCGGCCACAGATACCGATATCACCACTCCATGTGATTAGAGTACCTTTATATAGAGATTAGCGACATAGACGTCTGACTTTTCGGGAAACAAAATGCTTTTGAATTATTTCTGTTGAGAAAACCCAGGTGCTTATCGGAATTGAATAGAAATGTTGCATAGCATGCAGAGGAAACAAAATGGCGTTCAAATAATGAGTTGTCGCTACTCTCTTTATGTAGGTACTCTACGTATGATTACGATGTAACGCCCCAAACCCTTGAAAGTAGATTTTCAAATTCTCCCACGGGGAAAGATTAAGCTTTATATAAATCACTCTTATTGTGAGCATTTTGTGTGGTGGATGAATAGCTCTGTCATTCTTGGAGAACTAACTGTGTTAATTGTTAACTTGTGTCTGCTCCTGATTGTACAGATCTCATTTGATGACACGACTCAAACTGTGAATATTATCGCTGATCTTTTTTTCTTCTTCTTTATTCCGACTGATCGCACTCGAGGTTAAAGGGACAGGGAATATAGCGAGTTGAAGGAAAACATGGTATATATAGTGCAGCAAGATCAGATTCGCTGTCAATTGCTCGTGGCCTAGTGGTAAAGGCATCTGGTCAGACTATCAGAGTATTCACTTTCTGCACTGCACTCGCGTTTAAGGTCCCGGGTTCAAATCCCGCTCTTTCTTGCTCATAATTTTTTCAGTCATGAATCGATAACGATAGCGTTTATTCCGTTATAAATAACTGAATTTCAACAATGAAAACCAAGAAACTTGACTAATTATTCACTTGTTCAGACGGATTTAATGGCGGCTGGGCATAATAACGACTTAATAATAATGTCCGGCAAAGTGATTATAAATTACTTGTTAATATAGGTTTATCATTTTTTGTTAATGGTTGTTTTGTTCGTCTTTTTGGCAAACCTAGGTTAAACAAAAATGAGGTGAAAATTGTCTGTTTATGTACAAATTACATGTTTGAGACGAAATATTTACCGTGTTCCGGCTATCTTGTTCCCAGTAATGCTTTGCATCGCCTTTTCGTCATTCCGTTTGTAAATATTAAATGCTACCTTTAAATTTTCATGAAGGGTTTATTTACGGGTATCTCCCTCGTTTCGCAGTGGGCTGTCAATTTGAAGAAGAAAGGGAAGGGAAATCAACGCGTATTGTGTGTCCAAGTATCGGCTCAGCCTCGTTTACAAAGTGATGACAGCAGAACAACACTAATTTGACACGCATTTGAGGGCGCTTTACCATTAATTGATTGATGCTCTTTTATAGGGAACGACAAGAGAGAGAGAGAGAGAGAGAGAGAGAGAAAGAGAGATAAAGAGAGGGGGGATATAGGGAGAGGGATTAAGTGATATATTTGATTAATGTAAAGCTGAATGTAAATCATGGTTGGAAAATTTATTTATCCTTTATGTTCTTGGCAAGGCGGAATCAAAAATAAGCCATCGATGAATCGATTAGAAGACTGATCGATGTGTGCTTGATATTTTCGTTTCCTTTATTTTTGTTATCCATGTAAAATCAAGTTGAATTTGTGGTAAGGAGTATTTTTGTTCATTTCACTTCCAGAAAGATAAACAGGTTCGTTTTGTTACTTAATTTCCCCCTTTTCACAAACTTTTTTAATGTGTGTGCATTTGTAGTAATCATAAACAATTGTAGAATACGTGCATATCAAAAGTGATAATTACTTGGTTGCATAATCAATTTTGACTAAATATTTCTCCGTCGTAGCGACTGTGGACATATAGGGTTATTTGATCAATTTTTTTAAATATACTTCTTTTTTCTTCATCATCATCATCATCATCATCATCATCATCATCATCATCATCATCATCTTCTTCTTTTTCTCATCCTCCTTCGTGTTTCACTTCTTCTACATGTCCACACCAAACTGTTCTTCTTTTATTTCTTCATCGTTCATTGCCTTTATTCCCTCTTCTTCCGTTTTCTTTTATGTTTTCTTCTTCAAGTGATCCCGGATTTAAATGATAAATCATAAATGATATTATTATCATTATTATCATTATATGAATATCATTATCATTATTATCATCATCATCATTATCATCACTATTATCATCACCATCATTATCATTATAATTTATTGTGACTAGTACTCAAAATTAACCAATATCGACTGCACATATTGATAAATAGGTTTTTAAAAATAGTAGGATTTCTCATGGGCTTTTTTTTTATACATCTCAATCAGTCAAAGACGCCTTTCTTTTATGTTTTCTTCTTCAAGTGATCCAGGATTTAAAAATAAACGTCTCGATGTTCCTGGTGTAAGGTGGTCCGTTTTTTTTGCCCGAGGATGAACCGAAAGAGGTGTAAATATGCACCCATCAGATGGTGTTATGACACCTCCCCGCACTCTGTGGGGGACCTTTACCCCTCCGTCAACACCCCTCCAATGATACCCTTACCCCATCTCCTTCAGGTTACGTATGAATGGCTAATTAGTGCCAGATTAATCACATTCCTTTAAGACCTGACCTCGATGTAAGGTCACCATATGTCCCATGACATGACCTCTTGTCCTTAAGTTTTTATATCGTCTTTAGGTAAAAAGCAGAATGAAAAGAATACTGTATATACCGATATTATATAACAACTATAAGATAATAACTGCTATAGCATTACCATTTGAAGTTTGAAGTTTATTTGTTCCACATTCCACATTTACATCAAAACAATTTTTCAGAAGTTATTTTACAAGCCTAATTGTCAATTTCAAAGGAACTCAGATCAAGTATATACAGTAAATAGGTAGAAAGTTTGAGAAATGTATAAACGACTGGCAAAAGAAGAAAAATGTAAAATGTGGGGAGCCTAAATAAAAAGCATTGCTTGTGAATGATTAGGCTCCCGTATACTGTAGAGTAATTTTGATTGGGATGCGATGAAAAGGGGAGACGGACTAGAATTATCAGAATCAGATTTATAAAACGTAAAAGGAGAGCAAAGCTCAGAATGTGGAGTAAAGAACGAAAAAGACGAAAGAGAAGAAGAAAGAAAGAAAAAAGAAAAGAAAATGAAGAAAAGAAAAAGAGAAAATGAAGTAAGGCAGAAGAAGAAGAAGAAGAAGAAGGATAAAAAATTTTTTGTAAAGCCATGACAGTGTTACACAAGCAAAGTCTAGGTGATCATCTGTACAATCCAACATGATATTATGAATATTCATACATACATGTACTTACTTAAGAGGTAACACCTTAGCGTCCGTTTAAAAGAATTGTTGGAGGGGCTATCAACTAGTTCGTTATTCAGACTGTTCCAGAATTTGGGTCCAGTAAAGGTGATTGTTTTATTTGCGAAAACGGTGTGAGTTCGGGGGGGGGGGGGGGTGGAAATGGTTTGTTTGTCTAGTTGGATAGGAATGCACAGCATTATTGCGTTGAAAAATAGGGACGAAAGCATCTGGTAAATTACCTTTCGAGAGTTCGTACATAAATATTCCAAGATTGTACAAGTACAAGTCAGATATCTTAAGGATATTACAATTATAGAAAAGTTCATTTGTATGTGCACGAAATCCAACATTATTTACTATTCTTAATAACTAAGAATATTTGTGGTAATATTTGGACTAACTTGAACAGTGAAAAAAATAAATGAAGTGTTTTTTGCAAATCACAGGATTCAGATGGGAGTTACAAGTGAGTCCAAAGAGAGAGTAATAGTTGGGTATATGCATATACCCAACTATTACTCTCTCTGGGTGAGTGTTAATCAATAATGTAATAACCTATGCACTATTGCGAGGTAAGGGAAATAAGCATGATGTTGATAATAAGGATATAGATGGCTTTTATGATGGATGATGGATGATGATGAAGATGATGATGATGATGAATGTGATGATGATGATGATGATGATGAAGAAGATGATGATGAATGTGATGAGGATGATGATGATGAGGAGGAGGAGGAGGAGGATGTGGTGGTGGTGTTGGTGTTGTTGATGATGTGTTGACCATAATGGCGTTGTTGATAGTGATGGTGGTGGTGGAGATGACGGTGATAATTATGATGATAATTATGTAGGAGAGGGAGAGAGAGAAAGCGGGAGAGAGAAAGAGAGGGGGTGATAAATATAGAGAAAAGAGAGATGATGACAAATTTAGACAAAGAGAAAGACAAAGAAGTGCGTAGCTGCCACATGTCCATGCGCTATGTACATCTCTCTCTCTCTCTTTATATAGGATGGGTGATTTTGAGCAAAGGAAAGATCAGGATATTAACCTCTCTCTTCCCTCGTCTTTATTTTTTGTTTGTTACAAGCAAGCATCTCATTAACCAACCCTGAATCCAGTAATAATATCACTCCATCTCACTATCTGAAACTCCACTCCCTTCAGATGGTTCGAGGTCGGTCATGTTTCGCTGGTTCCACACACCAGAGGTGTGGATTACATAAGAGGAGGGGTCATCTCTTGACATCAGAGGGGGACCGCCTTCCACCGGAATGCAACTCTCGTCCACACCTAGATCAGGTTAGACTTCATCCAAGACCGGCTTCTTTTTCACAAGACCATCTCCATCGTCATAACGATTCACAATATTTTCTTTATAAGAAGTGAAATCACTGTTATAATTTGTATACCGAGAGCTTTCCCTATATCGCTCACTCCTCCCTCCCCTCTCTCTCCCTCTTTCTTTCTTTCTATCTCTCTCCTCCCCTCCTGTTTGTCATTATTTCACTGCCCCTATTCTTCTCTCTCTTTCATGTCTTTCCAATTATTTCTCTATTTCCCGCTTGATTATAAGCGCTTTAAAGTTGTCAATAATGATGCCCTCATTGTGAAACATTTTCATTAATGCGCTACTTACACAGTTTACATCAGTCCACCCTACATTTTCCCATCTTTATCACAGTATCACCGTGAATAATTATAAAGACTCAATTTATCAGTTATCTTTTTTTTTCTTTCTTTTTCCATTTTCTTCTCCTCCTTTCTTACCCGTTGCGTTCAGTATACATGGTATAGCCCTCCGTCTCCTCTTTTTTTTATATTTATGCTTTTAAATCATCAAGAATCACAATATTTACAATAGATTGACATGATAAGAATATAAAAAGAAAAATATAAAAAGGATAAATAAAAAGAAAAAGAAAAAGAGGCAGAACAATATGTAAAACCTTCAATATTGACTAAGAACAAGCTCCGAGACTGACAAAAGATAGACTCAAGGATGTATGATAGAGACACCAACCACTATAATTTACCTCACCTCCCTACTCCTCTTTTCTTCTCTGTCTATCATTTTCTTTCGCCATTTATCGAGGTTTATGTCAAGGTAACGGCAGGTCTTACCACCATCATGCAATATATATATATATATATATATTAATTTCTATATTACAACTTTAAACAACTTAGAATATACATGGTAAATAAGAAAAAAAGATATGGCGGATGAATAGCCTATTTCAGTGGCATTTTACATCGTGATCTAACGATTCGGTATACCAAGGAGTTAGGCCAAGTGAAAATGATTCCTAGTTCCCAATCCGGATTTTTCGAGAACGAGGAGGAGTGGGGGAGTGGGTTCCATCTCATTTAATGTTTGGGTATTTTTCTATAAATACAAATGCTACCCCAACTGGGCCGATTTCAACACCAATTTTCTTTCAAGTTATTCCATGTCATTTAAAGCAATACAGAGGCTCAAAACATTTTTACTTTTTATTATTTTCTTTCAAGTTATTCCATGTCATTTAAAGCAATACAGAGGCTCAAAACATTTTTTATTTCTTTTAGAACAATCAAATGTTATTTGGCCTTAATACCAGACTGATAACACCTTAATAATACTTTAATTCTGTGCCTTGGAAAACAACTAGCCCCGTACCCCCCTGACTGTAGTGTTGAAAGAAGGAAGAGCGGTGTCTTGATTTATTCACTGTTATGCCTGGGGTGTTTTCTTAGTTCAAAGTATTATCGTTCATTCAATCCTCTCTCACCCCTCTCAAATGATTTACACGTAATTACACCCCACTCTTCAACTCAACGACTCAGAATCCTGTACTTTCTATTTCTGGTAATTTATTAGGGTGATTTCCGGCAGCGGACCCGTCAATGAGATATAAATTTATGGGGTTTGGAGAAGACATTTTCCTTCACTACACGGGATGAAGCGATTCAAAACGAGTTTTTAAGATTTTAGGAAGTACAGTCACCGTACTATAAAAAAATATGCTCACCTGACTATTTTACATGCTTTACAAAAGTGTTGGGATTCTACGTAAAATTACTGGTGATTTTGTTTCACCCTGCTGTTTTGATTGTGAATGAGATGAAAATCATGTGTAATGTTATCATGAAAGTTTTAACGAAATTTATGAAGAAAGTTATGAATTTTTGAAAGTTGTAATCACTATACATATGGGAATTTCAAATTGGCCGAATAGGTAATGTCACTGTGATGTAGCTCCAACACACAAAATGACTAAAATGTCACTTTTTCCAGAATGTATTGCTCAGTTATGTAGGATCTTTTTCTTTTATGGGGACCTATAACAATATGCTATCTCCAATATATTGTGAGTACTGCCCTGAGGGTAAAAGCGCCTCGAAGAAAACCGCAAATTAATTATATTTTTGTCTACAACAAACGGGAGAGTTGTCCACTAAAATGTCACAATCGATTCACCAAATTGCTAATTTGAGATTCGCATAGATGTAGCGATCTCATTTTTCAAACATCCATAACTTTCTTAGTCCATGTCCGACTTCTTTCAAACTTTCGCCATCCTGTTTTTCTTATTTTTCTGCTTTCACAGAAATCATCTTATTACCAAGGTTGGATTGCCCTTTGAATGAAACGAGAACAATATGTTCTCATGCTGTATTCTGTTGTTGTTTACAAAGAACAACTCCTGATTGCCTTGATATAGTATCAAACTGCAAGTGAAACTTTATCTAACAACTTAACATAATACACACAGTATGTCCACAGGGTAGTTACATAATATACAGCTGGAATGGATTAGTAGGTGTGGATGGGTGGAGCAGGGATTAATGAGACAGGAAGCAGGCAAAGTGATTAAGGTAGGAGATTGAAAACAAACAAGGCAAAGTGTGGGAACAGGGTGATAAAGATCTCGACGCATGCATTTTTATTTATTTATTTTTTTTATTATTATTTTTTTTAAATAGATGTTTGGAATAGTGTAGTTAAAGTTGTACATGTAAGTAAGCAAATTATAGTAAGCAAATTATGATAATGCTTGACATAATGTTACAGGAACAAAGCTGATCGAGTATTAAATCGCTCTACATTTATTTCAACCATGGGCCAGAAAAATTTGGAGGAGTGACTGGAAGTACTCGTGCCCCGGTGAAACGAAACGAAAACAAACTTTATGGAAAAGGTGATAATGAACCCGTCCAGGTCGGAAAATCGTCTCCTGTGACATCACTAAACGCGCCCATATTTTTATGACGTTATGCA
Source organism: Heliocidaris erythrogramma (assembly GCA_025617745.1). Lineage (NCBI taxonomy): Eukaryota > Metazoa > Echinodermata > Echinoidea > Camarodonta > Echinometridae > Heliocidaris > Heliocidaris erythrogramma. Next base: position 7,525,458 of record CM046871.1, on the reverse strand, counting down.
CCTGGGCGGCATATTCGTATTGCGAATAATTCCTCCGTTAGAGGTGTCAAGCCAGGCGTTTCTTGAAAAGACACCCTCCGCAGCCACCGTGGCGTCCCGTAGGTTTATGTTCCTTCGCAGAGCGAATCACGGCTGGGGATTGAGTCTGTATCACAGCGTGACAATCATTTACATCCCCCACTGCTGATATCTTTTAGAGTAGTTTAATGAGAAGACACGCGTCAATCTGTGACAACAAGTTTCCAGAAGTACAAACAAAATATGTTCAAGGACTTTTAACACGTTAAAGGCAAGTGAAAATTGACTTTCATGTAGTTCAACAAGATATTACTATTACCCCCCCCCCCCCCCACACACACACACAAAACCATGTCTATAAAGTAGGAAAAGCGACGATGAATAATATCATACATTATTACCTGTATTCATTGTTTATTGTTTATAATAATTTGGACTTGAGAGATACCAAAATAAAAAGATAGATAGATCTATATCGAACAGAAATATTGATGTGTATGACGAAATTGCAGCATCCAATGTAGAAAATATCTGACAAGAAACAAGTAAAAAATAATATCAAAAGAAGAATGGGGGGGGGGGGGTGGTGGTGCAATGAAATAGTATAGCACATTTTCTTTTGGGCCGAGTTGGGGGGGGGGGGGTCACGTGCCCCCTGTGCCGTACCCCTGAATCTGCCACTGAACTATGGCAAATAGTGGAATTCGAGCGTACCCCCAAACCAGCGCATATAATTGCTGTGTGTATAAATACCATGAAAGTAAAATGAGGGCACATGAATTCAGTGGCGTAACATGGGTCGAGACATTGAGGGGGCACCGGCATCTTGGGGGGGGGGGGGGGCACAAAGTTTTTCCCGGTGGATGGCAAACAAGGTCATTGATTGGGGAGGATGTAGGAGGGGGTCGGGGCGTCATCCTTTCACGTTCTCTTTCCCCTCTCCGCCCCTTTCTTCTTATCCCCTTTTTCATTAAGGGGGCACATGCCCCTTATGCCACCCTGCTGCCATTGCATGAATTATACTTCTCTCTCGCAGGAGTCGCAGCTGCTACTGGATGTTTCAGATAGCTCACACCACACGGTAGAGATGCCATCGCAGTGATATATGGCCCCTGCAGTTGGGTGGAGAAATATGCCTCATCAGTGGCATATCCAAGATAGGTCTGGGGAAGCCGATGTTTGCCCCCTCTGTCTCTCCTTGAAAGCCTAAAAAGTATGGGTGTACAGCACGCGGATCCGTCCGTCCTAGAGACACTTTAGAATTAGTTAGGACCAGTGGCGTAATGTATCAAAATTAAATCGACTTTTTAATGAAGATGCAATTTTGTCATAATTTTATCTGGTATAGGTACTAAGTAATTTGAAATATTTTTCTTCCTCTTTTTTTTTGGTGGTTATACGACCGTCACGACATAGAACAACTTGGAAGTTCAATTTTTGTTTTGATTTTCTTGTTATTTATTTATTTAGTCATTTGTTATGGGGTGTGTTATGCTTTCTTTCTAGAAGAAAACCCTGAATAAAAATGTTACGATGTAGTGGAAGCAAAATGACGTCTTAATCATGGGTTAACATCATTTTTGTCTATAAAGCGATACCGCCCTGATACATTACGCCCCTCCAGTCTCGCGAGCATTCTGCCCCTCTCAATCAATTTCTGGATACGCCATTGGTGATATGCAGTTTGCACTTTCCCGAATAAACATCTATATAAATTATCGCCTAGTTGACTTTAATCAGCTTGGCTAGAATATTGTCACGTTGATCTTGCCACACCTTTCCAAAAATAAACACCATGTGCATGAGAGTCACAAAATTTAATTTGCTTGATTACGTGATCTTCTTTTATTTTGGGAATTGAGTATTTGATTGAAATTAAAACATAAGCGAAATAATATCAACTATTTTCAACAATGAGAGTAAAAATGACAATATTCCATTACCCGAGAAGGACAAAATATTATATTAAACAGCGAGATCAAAGGGAAATGGGACAGTCTTTGGAGAGGGCGCTCTTCTACAAAATTCCTTGCAGTGCTTTCTTTGTGCTCCTTTTGCTTTACCCCCAAACAAGACAAGTTTTTAAATCTCATCATAGACCAGTCATTCCGTAAGTTGCGGTGAAATAAATCATACGTACACACACACACACACCAAAAAAAAAATCACTTTTCATATTTCATCTCTCTCTCTATATATACATTTTTGAACTCCTGGAAACATTTTTTTAAAGATATAACGAAGCTTTCTTCAGCTCCAGCTGATGTCAATTTTCTCTCAATAATAAGAAAATATTCGAAATATTTGTTTATAAATATAACCTTTCAGTATTGACTATAAGATCTTTTGCTACAAGGTTTGGCGGGTAAAATGCATAGTTATCCGGAACAACCATCGCGTAATTAGATAAATTTTCCAGAGTATTATTGTTATTATTATTATGATTCCCTCATCTCAAGAAATCATCGGTATTATCAAATTTGCTTCACTTATTCCGACGAATATAGGACAGTAGTTAACCTATTATGTCAAGTAATAGTTGGATTGAAATGACTCAAATGCTGTAATAAGCACGGTTCTATAGGCCATACCAACAAGACCTGATTTAATTCATTTTATGATAAAACCATTTGATTATACGACGTGTGTGGACTGAAACGGTATTTTGTCCAATTTAAACGAGTTAATACATGTATATATGCTTTCGCCATATAGCTTTTTCAAATTTTGTGATAATTATAATAATATAGACTGAGGATATATAGTGTATTTCTTACTTGCTATAAAAAAGGAGAATGTGACTTGAAATCATGAATGATATTATTTAGAATATGTTTTTGATATTTACTGGTAAATAGTCTTATTACTTCGGATCGCGGAATGATTGTGTAGCCTATCATGTGTCAATAGACCTGTTTACTAAGTGATTCAAATTTATGGATGTTCCTTTCCTGGGGACCTATTAACGAGGTATTCCATTAACCTGTTATTAATGAATGAACTACAATACTTGGAATCCAATTTGCATACATTACTTGTTGCTATGTCTGACAAGCCTCTGGCAAGCTTTCAGGTTGTCAAGAACAACCTTTGTTTCAAAAGTATGCATAAAATTTGAATTATACTTAGTAAACAGGTCTATTATTTTTGACGTCGAATGCTCTTGAAAACAGGATTCAGGTATATATTTTGCAAGGGCTTATCATTAAGTAATAAAATGAAGGAAGTTAACGACACTTTATAAAAAGAGGAACATTTTCTTGTAAAAAAGCAGTTACTAAATTTCCTTTCTCGTTGAAGATTCTGCAATAATAGGGAGCCGTGCTTTCGTATGCAGGAAATATATATTTTTTGAAACTTTTACAATCGTAAATTCGATTAAATCGAGCTCCTTAATTCGTATGTCCTCTGAATGCTAAAAACATTATAATCTGTTCTCTTCTATATAATATTCCAGGTAAAATTGTGACCATGGTCACCAAGGTACCAATCATCCCAATGAAGATTATACAAGATGTTTCTGTTGATCAATATTAGATGGTGCGTAGTATAGGTGATAAGAAGAAGTATATAGAACAAAATATATACAGTGGCGGAACCAAGTGGGCATCCCGCCCCTTTCCATTACACCTTGCCTTTGACTATTCCTTTTTAAGGGAGGGGGGGGGGGGATACTTATTTTGTTTTGCAACAATGCCTCACCTGCATTATTTGTATGGCTGGTCAAAGATTTCGCTACTGATTTGGAATCTGGTTTAAATTGCTCATGCAGCCCTAGCTCCTATAGACTGCGGCTGCCCCATCCTCCCAGGATCAACGCCCCTAGCTCTGCTACACCCTCATTATATATTTTAAAATCAAACAACATTCGAAAGAAAGAAGGCTAGTTTCAGTTTAGTGTGGGTCATGTTCAGAAAACTAAATATATAACCAGTCTCTAAGGCTTTGTTTATACTATATAGTTTAGTTAAGTGACCAATTATTTTATTTCATAGTCGGTGTAAATTCCACCTACATTAAAATGGGGTTCTTTTCTTGGTTAGAGATGATATCTGAATGGGGACGGTGATTTTTTTGGCCACATGAAGAGTGCAAGTACCCGGAGCCTCAGCCGAGAATTTCTTCAAATTGGATTGTGACTTCTAGCGCTGGGCACCCACGGCGTATAATGAGGCAATAGATGGTGCTGCTGAAAAGCGACACCTAAGTCTGTTCGAGCCCCGCAGGGCTGGGGACCGTGAACCTGCACCGAGGCCCCGGGCATGCTGCGCTGCCTAGCAGCCTCGTGTGACTGAGCATACTCGCTCGCTGGCTTGCGATTCGAGCGGTGTCAACCTTGACCGCTACCCCGTAGCGACGGGGGAAAATCCAATCAGTGTTGGGGTACCGGGCGGTCTATTTGATGCCATGCGGGATTTTACAGATACTCTTTTCTTGTATCTTCTTGTCATCACTCTCTTCCCATCCTATCATCATGTACCCGTCTTCTATCATCCAGTCTTATTTCTTTAAGAAGGATTTTACCAAACTATATAAGAATTATATTTTCAAGGACTATAATTATAATCAGCGGCGGATCTACAGGGAGTGGGGGAGGAGGGGGGGGGGGGGGGCAAAGCCGACTCCCCTTAAAAGCCAGTCTGATATTTACACTGTACGTTAAAAAAATGTTCTTGTATGAGCACATCTCACGAGGGGGGGGGGGGGGGGCTATCGCTTTTGCCTAAATTAAATTTCAAGTTTTCTTAATGCTAAGCGAAGTACGCGATCAAAAATCTTTTGACATGTATTTTTAGTGAAAAATCTATACAGAAATTACATATTCGTGCACCTCGCTGATTGAATATGCATAAGGATGTGGTTGCCTGAGTGTCGGAACTTAAAAAAAAAAATCCTCGGACGGCTGCCTACCCGCCCCCCCCCCCCCCCCCCTCCCGCCCCAACCCTGGATCGCCTCGTATACCTATATGGGGTTGGGTGGGAATATTACATCACCCATAACAAACCTCATTCCCCTTGCAAGTAGTTCCTTCTGCCATTTTATTGCAGTAACGGATTTCAGGGGGGGGGGGGGCAATCTGTCCATGCCCCTTTTAAAACCATTGTTGCATACCTTAAGTACACATCAGAAGATTTGTAACCCCCTTTCGAATTTCCGACCCATGCAAGTTTTTAATATTTCGACCACAAAGGCACCTGGAAAATTTGTTTACCATTTCTGTTTTCAGAGTGTTTGAGTGTCTTTTAAAACTAAATGCAAACATTAATGAGATTTCTCAAATTCAATAAACCGGTTTCGAAGAAAATTTCTTAACAGTCATTTGAATTTGATGATAATTTGTTTCTGATATTGATTGAAATGGAAAATACATTTCCACTATTTGACAAATATCATCTCTATATTAACATTAAAAAAAAATCTTAAATGATAGTAAAAAATAATAAAAATCAGAATACAGAAGGAACGTATTGTCAAAGTTATTGTTCAAACTTAAGGACTGATGACTTCTGCAGAAGACACCTTAGTTAATAATGACTATACACGACTAGTCAATAATTTTTTTTCTGATTCCGTAATGGAATTAACTATTATGAACTCGGTTAAAAAACAAAACAATAAGTGTAATTCACATCGATTTGTATGACTGGCATGCCGTAAATGTTTATGAGAAATGAACTAACCAAATTCAAGCTGTATGAAAGCAGTAAACTATTATGATAAAGAAGCTGGAGTAGAACTATAATATCTTATTCAGGGCCGCAGATAATGCTGTTATCTACCCTCTCTTTAAGTCATTTTCGTTAGCACGCGAAGCTTCTAAAAGTCAAGGCGCTGGTATAAATTGAGGCGAGACCGGCGCTATGACAGGTGCGAAGATTGGTAGTAAATTCGACCTGATTTATCTCGGTGCGAGCTATTTGTTCCACGACCAAGGTAATTTGATTTTTCATTATTTTTCATTATTTTCGTTTGCTCCTTTCAATGTCTTCTCGTGACGTGGGGGAACGAATTTTAGGAGATGGAGAAAGAAATTATAAAGAAGAAATTGAAAAGGTGAAACAGGGGAACAAATAGTGCACTGGCACCCTCACGTGCATTCTTGTGTCTGGTTTAAAGTGCATGACAGGACTCTTTCCACAAGAGAGAGAGAGAGAGAGAGCAGCGCAAAGGGTGTGACGTGGCGAGACCAAGGGTGTGACGCCCCACCCTTTCTGGACCACGTCCATAATCAGTAATCTTCGTTTAGCACATGTAATCAATATACAGCGTATAGGCCCAACAGTATTGGCATTATAAAGGAAAAATATGATACTTATGATTTTCGGAGATATTCGTGATAACGGTTTTTAATGACGGAGTGAGATGATTATCTCTATACTATTATTATACAGATCCGTCTTCTCGAAATAAATCGCTTCAGAATATTCAGTAATGCTTGCTATTTCTCTTCTTTTTGTCTACCTTTGCAAAGTGTTATGCCTCTTTATTATACTCCCCTTTGCTCCCATGCACCTTTTCTGGCTGTGTTTCCCCAATTATTATTATTTTCTCTCTCGTTCTCTTTCTTACTCTCTCATACACTCTCCCTTCTGTCCACCCCCTCTCTCTCTCTCTCTCGCCGTACTTTGCATTCTTTTTCTCTCTTTCTCGCTCTGCCTTTATGTTTATTTCTTTCTCCCTCTCTCTGTCAATTTCCCCTTTCCCTCTCACTCTTCTGTCTGCCTCTCTTCCTCCTACCACTCTCGCATGCATCCGCCCCTTACGATCAATTTCAGTTGCCCACCTTTTTTTTTTCTTTCGTATACCATAAATATAGCCACCATAATTCACTTTGAAAGGTCGGCTGTACTTTTTCTCTCTGATCTTGTTTGCGGATGATGTCTCGAGATATTCGCTTTGACGTGACTCCAACCATCACGGAGAAACGAAGTCACGCTATATACCGACCGCCTGGTGAGAGGTTTACTAGTACTAGTTTGCAGACACAATCCCCTTGTCAGTCAGTTATAACGCGTAATACAGGGTCTGAATTATTCGGAGATGAAGACTATCACTGTGTCATAGCAAGAGGTCCGGTCTGAAAGGGGACATTAATTTCTGCCCAGAAACTTTTTCAGAGGTGGGGGGGTGGGGGGGGGGGGGGGGGGGAAAATTCTTTCAGGGAACCCCAAGCCCCCCCCCCCCCCCCGGTATCTTGCAGCCCTCCCATTGCCCCGAAATGGGTTGGTTTTGTTTTAAAAGTATCTATTGGGTGAGCCGCGCCCTTTTTGGTTTCTTCCTGGAGCCGGTCCATACAAATTATAAGCTTTTTATAATTATGATCCGCCACTGTAGCTCAGTGCCCCGTTCAAATTCAAGGAGGTATATCAGAATGTGCAGATTTAAATTAGATAACAATTGGAGCTCGTAATTTGTGCGCTTTCTACTTATTTTATACCTTTTTTTGGAAAAATAACATAGAAGAATTGTTTCCTGAGAAAGGAGTATTCTTCAAAACTCCTCAAATGCCCACATATTCGAAATATGAAGAGGAATAGCTGAAGTCTTTGGACTAAACATTTTTGCCATAATTACGACTGTGTTCAATCCATAATTATATTAACACATTTCTGTGTGCAGTGCATTTTCTTTTCGGCAAGAGTCAATTTATTATCGGTGTGATGATTCCAAAACCTCACAGTTTCAGTTTATGTCTTACATAATGGTAATCAACCTTTCCCAATTGCTTCCAGACATTTTTCTTTTACAATGTAATCGGATGACCGGGGGCGTTTCATGAAAGGACTTGTCAGATATTTTATCCGACAAATTTGCTCTCAGCCAATCAGATGCAAGGATTTCAGTAGCTTATAACAGTTGCCGGATAAAATATCCGACAACTTCCTTTCATGAAACGCTCCCCGGAACTCAACTATAGTTTTTAGGCATGATATGGGAACATTGACTGGAGAATATCGGATGGACCCAACACATAAATTGTTATTTGGTATAATTTGATCCTATTCAAAATTTGTCTCATAGCATTTAATGCAATTCCATTGCGCAGAAAAAACAACCATAAGATGAAATTTGAATTTGAATTCCATCCTGAAAGTCAGGAAAGCCGGAAAGTGCAGTGTGCGCACAATGCAAGCTAAAGGTGGCGCTATCACTATAATAAATTCAGACGTGATGAAGCGTTTTCGTCTCTTTTTTAGGGCCGCATGTCAAATGACACAGAATGAATCAAATTAACAATACAAATAATCGCATGGAAATCAATTTGAATGAAAAGTGTCCTCGATTTACTAGTACCAAACTGGTAATTATCAGATATCTATTTGCAATTATGTAGGCCTGAACTCAACTGTTTAACACTTTCCCTAATGACAAACTTTTTGAGAATTTAATATTTTTACACAATCTTGATGCTAACTACTTTTCATACCAAATTACAAACGATGTCTTATATGGATAAATAAAACTTTAAAGAAAAGGGGGAAGGAAGCATTTCTAAACTATTTAATAGTATAGGATTTTTGTCTCTATAAAATTTAAATATTCGAATTCAAATTCTTTTAGTATAGTAAAAAAGCACAAAGGAAATTGATCCCAGCGGGGGGGGGGGGGGGGGGGTGCTATTGTGTGTAATTGCCCCTCCCCTAATAAAACAAAGCTTTAATTATTATCACCAAATATTTGGGATGAATGTGTGAAAAATACTTGAGTTAGGATTTACTGCCTAGAATATGTTTCATAGGCGTACGAGGCGGGGGGGGGGGGGGGCTGTATCCCCCTGAGAATTTTTAAATTTCCAGTATTCGGTCAACCGTCATTTCATGTTCGGTCAGAGAGATGGTCTATCAATAACTTTCATTTATCAGATCTATATCGACGATGAAATTTCATTCCACCATAATAAAGTGGCAAAATTATTTGCTTAGCTCCCTTCACTTTTTCACCGAAAAAATATAGACAGGAATGGGGGCATTGACATTGTTTTGAACATAATCAAAGGTACGCATTCTTTTTTCTCGATTTGTACAGACCTGGGGAGCGTTTCATTAAGTGTTTTGTCAGTGATTTTTACTGACAAATTTGGTCTCAGCCAATCAGATGCAAGGATTTCAGTAGCTTATAACAGTTGTCGGTAAAAAAAATCACTGACAAAACACTTGATGGAAACATTCCCCAGGTGGGTCAAGTGTTTTGGGAGGGGAAATTCCCTACACCTATCACGTGATTTTTAATGAGTCACGTGATTCCAAATCAGCCGGACAGATGCAATCATGGCCGACAGCAGGCAAGCGAAGCTCGCCAGACATGGACGTACGTTTCTCCGCATTGGCGGAGTTTCTGGGTTCGTAGCAGTGGCAATGGGAGCATACGGTGCTCATGGTACGTTTACTATTATTATACCTAACTAATATTGTTTGAAGCCGTGTCATGTACTATGTACAACTTGTGGTCAAGTTTAGCCCCAGTCTTGCATTTTGCAATTTACAGTGCACAGCTGCAGACGACGGCCAGTCCTAGGGCTGGGCCAGGCGGGAGCCGTTGGCGTTGCGATTGCGACTTGGCGAGTAGCAGTAGCACACGACACCAATTGCCAATGGTATTGACCTTACTGCGGAGCCCTTTGAAACTAAGTTTGGGTGCCTCTTAAGTCCAAGATCGTATGTCAAAATTATACCATGAAACAAGATATAATTATAACTTCATTTAATTTAAGGCTACTTTTAGGTACTACAACTAATTACAAAACAATACTTTCCAAATAACTGTCGTCTTTCTTTTCGGTGAGGATGATATATTATTATAATATTAATTAAGGCCTATTAATTTCCCAGCTCCTGTACTGTAGTCCTGTACAATTTTAAAAACTTTTGAGTCTTGTAGGCCGGTGTAAAGTTTGCAATACGCATGCGCATCAGTATGCTTTTATATACGTTCTCGCTCGTTAATAGAGACGAGAAGGGCGGATTACAGTTGAGTGAAAAAAAGTGACATTTGATTTGTGAGGAAGAGCTGATTTGCGGAACGTCTAAACTCTAAAGTGGCATCGTATATATGATTATGATACTTTGATTTAAAAAATATGTACCTACGATACAAATATACATGGTCATTTGACCATGTAAATTGTGAGCCCCACGCACGGAATAGTACTGATTTCACTCAGGACGCCATGAACTACTAGTTCTTCTTCTTCTTCTTCTTCTTCTTCTTCTTCTTCTTCTTCTTCTTCTTCTTCTTCTTCTTCTTTCTCCTCTTCCTCCTCCTTCTTCTTCGCCTTCTCCTCCTTCTCCTTCTCCTCCTTCTCCTTCTCCTCCTTCTCCTCCTCCTCCTTCTCCTTCTCCTCCTTCTCCTCCTCCTCCTTCTCCTCCTTCTCCTTCTCCTTCTCCTCCTTCTTCTACTTCTTCTCCTTCTTCTTCCTCTTCCTCCTCTTCTTCTTCCTCCTCCTCTTCTTCTTCCTCCTCTTCTTCTTCTTCTTCTTCTTCTTCTTCTTCTTCTTCTTCTCCTTCTCCTTCTCCTTCTCGTTCTTCTTCTCCTTCTTCTTCTCCTTCTTCTTCTTCTTCTCCTTCTTCTTCTTCTTCTCCTTCTTCTTCTTCGAGTATCACTATGAACATGGCGAACAAAGAAGCGGACAAAATATACAGCTCCTCAATGTAACTTCCACAATTGCCCTGGTAGACAAAAGAACATCCCTTCATTGCTATTATGTAAAAATATGCAGAACAGGTGTCACATGCATATTCACCTGTTCTACTTATTTTACATAATAGTAATGAAGGGATGTTCTTTTGTCTACCAGAGCAATTGTGGAGGGTACAATGAGGAGTTGTATATTTTGTCCGCTCTCTTTGTCATCATGTTCATAGTGTATGATTATTATTATTATTATTATTATTATCACTTTAAATGCAAGTATCTGTGTCAGCCTGCTATTTCTCAATTTAGTAGAAAGTTTGAGAATGAAAGGGGACCACAGAAATATATTTTAATGTGCATTAGGAAAGGAGACATTGCCATTAGAAAGAAAAAAAATAGACAGATGTATACACAAAAACTGTCTTCTATGCATCCAATTGAACTTTTTGTATGATGTGTACAGTGTAAATCATATGACTGTAAACTCCTTTATTTGTACTATAAATAATGCTGTCTTGATTGCAGTTCTGAAGACAAGAACAGGGATAGAACATGAGATAACGGTAAGACCCACATCTTCTATTCTTGGCTTTCTGCTTGGGTCTTTGCAATCTGACTCAGAATCGATGCTGAGTTATCCAAGGGAGCTGAAGAGATCATGAATGCTTGCATGAATTTTTGCATTAACCCTTTTGCGACATCACTCCACATTTTCTGGTTTGACTCAAAAACTTTTGATTCAGAGCCCTATAAAATATACCAGATAGATGAGTAGAAAGAGCAAAACTTTTTGCAAACACTGTGTCCACTTTTGATACATGATTGATCATATTGCATTTGAACTTTGATGCCAGGAATTTCAAAAAGGAGAATAAGCTTTAAAATCCTTAAAATGGCAACAAGACATTGAGCTGAGAGGTTTGAAATCTTTGTTTTTCAATCAAAATTTCATATATTTAAAATCTTTTTACAAGTTTCATTTTTTACCCATGTTCATTGTTTTCAGAGACATTACGTTTTATTAGAACAATGTAGCATTAAAAGAAAAACATTATTTTTGGCAATTTGAAGAACATCATATATGATCAATTTAGACTTTAAAGAATTCCTGCCATGTTTTAACATTACAATTTTCGCGCAGATGAATTTTGCTTTTATGGCCAAATTAGACAGATTTGGTTGAATATTCCCAAATGATAGTTATTTTCTGGAGGAAACTTGGAGATATTTTAGGGTTTAAAGTAGAACGTTAATGATTTTAAATATTGGCTTAATACTTATTATTGCATAGATGGCATAAATTAAACAAGGTTATCCAAATTCAACGCTTGGAAACATTTGAAGTAATGATTATTATCAATTATAAAACGGTAAAATACAGCCCCCGATATAGCAGCTGAAGAGCTCCTCGAACGCTGCTGAGATATGTGACGACACACCCTGGACCAGTCCTGTCTAAGCAGACGATGTCCTATAACATCTTACACATTTTTCAGAGCCTATTTTGTCATCTCCTCTTCACTTATTTCTCTTCCTTCACTAGCGTCAGTCTTAATGTTAGTCTGTTGCCTCACTCTTAACTTCGTGTATGGTATTATTTTGATGAAAAATGCAGCGTTAAAAAAATAAAGGAATCAGTCACTTGTAAACAAAATAAGACGCCATTGTATTTTCAGCTGCTTGCACCGGGGCATGTTCGGCGTTTCAAGAGGGAACGAATACCATCCTGCTATTATTCGGAGGGCTTTTCAATTTGAAAGTGGGTTTATTTCATTGATCATTGACCCTTCTCCTATGTATTTACAATCAAACGGTTTTAGCTATCAGAATCAGTTTCACTTTCCTTTATAATGGTGTGAAATAAGGTCATGTTTAAATACACCAAACTCTTTATAATTTGATAAATAATTGCATTGCAATTACGTTCATTCATTATAGGACGTCGTCTGCTTAAGCAGGATCGATCCCGAGTGTGACGACATCAAAACATCGCTATATTTCTGGCGAATCCTCGGATATTCCAGATGCTGAGAAGAGCTTTTATTTGTGTTGTTTTTATAATCACCAGATACGCAGTTGACATAAAACTTATACGATTGCCATCTGTAAGCTTCCCAGTTTCTAGTGATACATTAATTGCCATATTTGTGATTTTCTTTGAATATCTACTTTAAAGGGAGCGACAAGTCGCAATCTATGGGCGGTTTTACAGTTGGCTGCTCCTTTCTCTGGATCAAAGTTCAAAGCGACTTCAATTTATCGCGCGCAGCTAATAAAAATTTGAGTAAACAAGATTGCGTAGGTACCCAGGGTATCATTTATGTAATCATATTACAACTCAGATGGTATAGCCATTTATTTGAAGTCTTGAGATTTGGTTCTGCTGGAATTAACAATAACATCTTTCTACCATTTTAACTCAATTGTATCAATTGATCGAATTGTTGTGGTTTTCTTTTTAAAACGGTTTGAAAATTGGAAAAAAAAGTGTGTGTATTGTAATATTTTATTTATTTGTAGTATCTTCCTAGTTGTTTTGAGTTGTACCTGGGTCAATTTGGTTACAATATCATCATGCAATTTAGAATACAAACAGATATTTCAATGAATTTCTTTTCCCTGTGCTCTCTGTTGTTATTTCAGACATTTGATTCAGCTAACAAATATCATCTGATTCATTCCTTGGCTTTACTGGCTGTTCCACTCACAAGGCAACCACTCGTGGTAAGATTATGGTATCCTCTACTGCACAAATTGTAAAACAAAAGAATACATAATAAAACCTTTATGTTCAACTCTTCAAAATCATTTTTATAATTTTGTTTGCATATCATAGTACCCTTATTACAGAAGCTTGGTCTAGTAATTTTTTCCAGGGCTGTATATAAATACTGCTCAATGGAGACAAGAATTGTGGTCTTGATGGGCACTGTTCAAAGGGGAATAAAAATATGTGGTCTTTTTATACAGGTGGTTTACTTAAGCAGGTTGTACTCACTTATGTTGCAGTTGGGTAGTGGGGATAGACATGAATTACATACTTTTAGTGAGAGCCCTTGTAAAAAAGTACTGCAAAGTAATGCAGTAGTACTGCAGTAATCCTGCAGTACTCCTGCAGTACTCGCAATATTTTTGCAGTACTCATAGTACTTTTGCAGTACTTTCTAAGGTAGTACTGCAGTAGTGTAGAAACTTTGAGGTACTTGCATAGTACATAGTACAGCAGCTGCAGTAACTGTAGTACAGCTACTGCAGTACTTGGGTCCAATTTACTACAGTACTACTGCAGTACTTTTTCACAAGGGAGGTAATTAAGGTTGCAAAAGTGTCCACTCTCCATATAAAAGATTACTCTAAATATTATGGACATAATAGACTTTACCAGTTATTGTAATACGTGGACTTATTACAAAACAAATTATTGCATACCGTAAAACATAAAGTTCTCTCATCATACTTTGTGCACATTATATTTATTCAAAGAAACCACAGTTAGTAGAACATTGCAAAAATTAATGACAACCAATATTTCAAGCTGTTTGCAAGTATTGCAAAGTATTTATCCCCCATGAATCATTTCATAATGATTCAGCCAAGAGTATATTGGAAAAAGCAGAAAATGATATGTTTCTTTTCACCTCTTCTCTTTAGACTGGAAGCTTGATGACCGCTGGTATTATAGGATTCTGTGGGACTGGCTACTATTACTCGATGACCAGTGATTCAACACCGGTCAAGCTATACATGCCGATAGGTGGACTTCTTCTCATGGCTGGATGGCTGGCCATGGCCTTATGAAAGACCAATTTAAAATCATATTATGAACATCCAAACTTTAAAATTTTATTATGCTCCAATCATGGATGGACAATATTTTTATATGTATTGAAATGAAGTGGTTAAGAATCATAGGATGTACATGTATGAATGTGCCTAAATTTGATATCATATAAGTTGTTTACGCTTTTTGGATAAATGTTGAACAATATTTCTTGAATATATCAGATAGAAGAGCAGTTTAAAATCGTTGAAAGAATGGTCTTAATTTATGTGTAATTCTTTTTTACCTTTTCGGATGATACATGTAGATGAGCTATACTTTTGCATGTTGTTCAGTGGATTTTGTTTAAACATGTATTTTAACCATCTTTGGACATGAAAGATATTTTAGGCCATTTTTTTTTTCTTTGTGTTGAATAAAAAATTAGGGAGAAAGAATATAGTGAAGTACATGTATTCCAATATGTGTATCGCATCCAGAAGAAATGGTTAAAATCCTATGTTGTTAGAAGGTTAGTGGTAGATTTCCTGAACACTGTTATAACAAACTATCGTCATAACAAGATAAATTTCCTAGTTCCAATCCATTGTATCGTATTGTTTTTTAGTTCTGCTACAACAAAGAAAATAATTTCCTTTGTCCCAAGGAGTTTGTGATATCGAGGTTCCACTGTATCAGAAAAGCCCCAGATTTTTAGGACTTCATGGGAGAAAAACAGTTAAATGTGCAAAAAAAAGAGTGAAATCTCCCTATATTTATGATTTTATTCAGTGATAATTGATTGCCAGGGGTTATTCTGAAAACCATGTTAACTCTAATTTTATTGATTAATTGTTCACTCAAATTGGAAATCATGTGGTAGGGGCAGTAATTATCAGTGCTCGCACACAGATGTCCTGTGAAATAGCACATGCAGCTATCTATGCACATTAAGCAATACTTAATATTATTATTAATATTAATATTTACTATTACTATTTCTTGGCCTCACTTAGATTTGTTGTGACAATTAATAAACTTTACCTCTCTCTAAGATAAAAGATAATAAATATTTCAGAATACCAACCCTGGTTTCTAACAGGATAATTTTATTTATGAATATCAAAAGGAAATTAAGCATCCGTAATTTTCTTCCTTCTTTCAGTGTCTTTTGGGGGGGGGGGGGAATTTTTGCACACTTGTTACTTTGTCCTCAAAATATTCTGACAAATATAGCTTAACATTAGATAATTCAGTACTTGATAATGATATACATGTATTTGATGTTACCTCGGCCTGGTTATAGTGTAAAAATGAATGTGGAGCATGTGTTTACAGTGGCAAGATAACAGAATTAATCTTTCATTAAAGTAGATATTCAAAGAAAATCACAAATATGGCAATTAATGTATCACTAGAAACTGGGAAGCTTACAGATGGCAATCGTATATGTTTTATGTCAACTGCGTATCTGATGATTATAAAAACAACACAAATAAAAGCTCTTCTCAGCATCTGGAATATCCGAGGATTCGCCAGAAATATAGCGATGTTTTGATGTCGTCACACCCGGGATCGATCCTGCTTAAGCAGACGACGTCCTATAATGAATGAACGTAATTGCAATGCAATTATTTATCAAATTATAAAGAGTTTGGTGTATTTAAACATGACCTTATTTCACACCATTATAAAGGGAAAGTGAAACTGATTCTGATAGCTAAAACCGTTTGATTGTAAATACACAGGAGAAGGGTCAATGATCAATGAAATAAACCCCACTTTCAAATTGAAAAGCCCTCCGAATAATAGCAGGATGTTATTCGTTCCCTCTTGAAACGCCGAACATCCCCCGGTGCAAGCAGCTGGAACTACAATGGCGTCTTATTTTGTTTACAAGTGACTGATTCCTTTATTTTTTTAACGCTGCATTTTTCATCAAAATAATACCATACACGAAGTTAAGAGTGAGGCAACAGACTAACATTAAGACTGACGCTAGTGAAGGAAGAGAAATAAGTGAAGAAGAGATGACAAAATAGGCTCTGAAAAATGTGTAAGATGTTATGGGACATCGTCTGCTTAGACAGGACTGGTCCATGGTGTGTCGTCACATATCTCAGCAGCGTTCGAGGAGCTCTTCAGCTGCTATATCGGGGGCTGTATTTTACCGTTTTATAATTGATAATAATCATTACTTCAAATGTTTCCAAGCGTTGAATTTGGATAACCTTGTTTAATTTATGCCATCTATGCAATAATAAGTATTAAGCCAATATTTAAAATCATTAAAGTTCTACTTTATTTAATACTTTCATTCATTGGCGGATCCAGGGGGGTGGGGCACTTCCGGCCCGTGCCCCCCATTTTGGAAGAAAAGTATGAATTTTGACCATAGACGACCCGCCATTTTCTCGATTGTGCCCCCCCCCCCCCCCTTTTAGAATGAAGACCTTTTTTTTTTCTTTTGCTTGTCGGGGAGCGACTTTTCGAGAAGCTGGCGAGACCAAAAAAATACGGGTCTACCTTTTGACAAACTTTCATTTTTGTGCCCCCTCTTTTACTCAATCCTGGATCCGCCCCTGCTTTCATTTGTATTTTCGCGGTGATTAATGAAATGAAATTAGCATTGTAAGAAAATCACCAGGGTAGCCGCAAGGGGGTCCTGATGAATTATTTTATTTTGACAAATTTGAGCCTATGACATGCATTCATGTTCAATTTGTTTGCTTACCCCCCCCCCCCCCCCCCCCCCCCGAACAAGATGGCTAGATGCAGCCAGTTGAAATAACTGATTGTTTCTGGTGTAGTTGTAAAGTAACAGGTAAGAGAATACTAGTACATATGTATAATTATTTGATAGAGTACATAGCGTTGAAATACAACATGTGTGTGAATCCATGTATTGAAGATAAATATATTCCATTTTATCTTGTCAAACACAACATCAATTCATTTAGAATATATCTGTACTGATTATCACCAGTGGTCATGTGCGAATTTGCTTGATAATGATTTATCAATTTGTACCTCATGATTTTGTGTGTTTTTCTCTGGGTTGCAGTGAAAAACAATTTTGCTGAGAATGAAATACACAGAGGAAGAGAGAAAGCGGTGGGAAAGAGAGAGAGAGAGAGAGAGAGAGCGAGGGGGGGGGGGGGTAGAGATTAAATGGAGAGAAAGAATGAGGGGGTGACATTTAGATTCCCTTAGCATATTTGGATAGAGATGCAACTTGGATGGAATAGAGAGAGGAATGAAAGAAGATAAATTATTGGCAGACGTGGGGGGGGGGGGGGGCAGATACAAAGAAGGGAGATAAGCCAGATATCGAGAGAAGCGGCTAATATTAAAAACATGTAGCTAGAGATAAAAGAGGAGCGTGGTAAATATGTGTGTGTTGGGGTGTGTTGGGGGGGGGGGGGGTCCAGCAAAGAAAATTCAAGGGGCCTCGAATCTCGAAATTTGCTAAAGTATACGTTATACTAGTGTATGGCAATGTAGACCAACTCGTTGAAGTCACTGGTAGGCCTACTGCACTACTAGTTTGCAGGCACCAAACCCTGGTCAGTCGTAAAGCAGAGTCTGCACTGTAAGACTACAATAGGCCATGTACTATAGCTGCTCCTGATATCCCTGCTGACCCTATTATTGGCACGACCTTCTTCTTCTGGATTTGTTTTTGTTTGGCAATCAGTCATAATTGACTATTTTTGCCACACACTATACATAATTATGTAGACCTACGTAGCATTTTTTTTCCTCCTTTTAATATCGGTTTTTTTAACAATAATTTTCTGATAAAGTGTCAATTAGGGTCTGTGCTTGCAGACTACTGCACTCCTGCACACGTACCGGGGAGCGTTTCATCAAGCGTTTTGTCAGTGATTTTTACTGACAAGTTTAGTCTCAGCCAATCAGATGCAAGGATTTCAGTAGCTTATAATAACAGTTGTCGGTAAAAAACAAAAATCACTGACAAAACGCTTGATGAAACGCTCCCCGGGATTGCGTAACCCGGAAGTACACGTGTAATACCAAGGTAATAGTAATACGAAAACAACACTCAACAGAATTCAATCTCGGATGGCACGGTTTGACCTACTACAAACATGGTTTGACCATCGACGCGACAATCCCTTTGTAAATTACCTATTTTTTTCGTCAGATGATACCTATTTGAAGTTAGACTGACGTGTATTTACTAGTTGGAATTAAGCAAGGCTCCAGATCCGAGTTGAAACTTATATGTCAAACACCTGAACACGCAGTTCTGACTCTAAATTTTAAGTAACACTAGTAACAAAGTAACAGTCAGTGACTTTGATTTTCGAGCGCTTAAATTAAGTTAAGAGTTAAGTTATAAATCGGGAATACGAACGTTCTTGGTCCTTCCCGCCGAGGCTGACGGCTGGCCATTGCTGGTGGTAGCGGTAAGTTTACTACTTTTTACTAGGTGATCTGTGAGTGTGAGATACTCTTTTAGTCTTTACCTGTAGTGTAGCCTGTAGGCTGTAACTTTGTTGGCAATCCTAGGTTTTAGCGGTCTAAATTATTTTAGGTTGCTAACTAGGGTTAGGGTTAGGGTTAGGGTTAGGGCATAGACGAGCTGAAGTTAGCAACCTGAAATAAGTTTAGACCGCTAAAACCCAGGATCGCCACTTTGTTAATATTAGACTTAGTTAGACTTAGACAAAGTTAGAGAGCTATCAGGGTATGCAGAAAAACAAAAATAAATAATTAAAAAAAAAGAATAAATAAAACAGCACTCAGCTCATTCAGTGGTTGATGCCTTGACTTGAGATAGAGCCAGAGGCTCTTTTCCAATTCTAGTTTTCTACTCACATAGATAGACCCTCTAGGCTCTAGGCTCTACATTAACATTGTTCTTTTTTTTTAAACTTTATTTTATTAGCTTGTTGTTTTTTAGGTCTACTGAATTTATTCCATTGGCATTACACACAATGAACTTCCGCTGTACATAGTGAATGAGGAGTGAACTATTTCATGAGAATGCCAGTAATTTTTATTATTATAATATAAATTATAATATTAATTATGTTATTATAATCATCCCAGCCCAGTAACAGTTTCGCCGTGTCTTATTAGCATGGTTAGATCCAGGATAACTGGCATGTCTGGACTAATTGGACTCAATTAAGATTAATAAGGCTCAGACTGAGTTGGCCTAGCCCCGGGACGCTGCCACAAAGTGGCAGCGTCCTGAGTGAAACCACTACTTTTCCGTGTGTCTCACAATCTACATGGGCAAATGACAATGTATAGTTGTATTGTAGGGACTATTTTTAAAATCAAAGTAACATATATCATGTGATGCCACTTACCGTACCTAAACAGACCTCCCGCAGATCAGCTCTTCCTCATAAATGTATAGAATCAATCAAATGTCACTTTTTTCACTCAATTGTAATCATCCCTCTCGTCTCTCGCGAGCGAGAATTAGAACGTATGTAAAAAATATACTGACGCGCATGCGTATTGCAAACTATACATCGGCCTCCGAAAATTTTTAGTACAGGAGCCGGGCAATTAATTTATATCATCCTCATCGAAAAGAAAGACGACAGTTATTCGGAAAGTATTGTAAGTACCTAAAGCATCCTCAAATGAAGTTATGTCATATTTCATGGTATAATTTTGACATACGAGCTTGGATTTAAGAGGCATCCAACCTTTCAAAGGACTGCTGCCTCAGTAACAGTTGGCCAAGAGAGCTGAATCGATAGAAAATTAAATTCTTGCATAAATTTTTGCATTAAAATACATCCTTTGAAATACCGATTTTCTAATTTGAAGATTATTTGAGAGTCTTTAAAATAGCTTAAAAGAAAATAATGGAAATTTTAAGAACATGAAATGAATTTAGGGCTATTTAGAAGTGTGTAGAGCTACCACAGCTTTACTCTTGAAACCTAATCACTGTGTGATGCAAAATTTGCCCTAGAGTATTACAGAGTTTTCCTGATGCCCTAGTAAATCACAGTCACATGTATCTAGTATAAACTCGCTCTTATTCTTACATGTAGCTTGCCTGAAACCATCAGAAAGACGGCCTGCGGACAGCCTCAGACTTGAAATCAGTCTATTTTGATCAGCATTAAAGATATCCGTGTGAAAAAATGTCTCATAAATGTGGCCAATGTCGTTATTATGCCCAGCCGCCATTAAATCCGCCTGAACAAGTGAATAATTAGTCAAGTTTCTTGGTTTTCATTGTTGAAATTCAGTTATTTATAACAGAATAAACGCTATCGTTATCGATTCATAACTGAAAAAATTATGAGCAAGAAAGAGCGGGATTCGAACCCGGGACCTTAAACGTGAGGGCAGTGTAGAAAGAGAATACTCTGACAGTCTGACCAGACGCCTTTGCCACTAGACCACGAGCAATTGACAGCGAATCTGATCTTGCTGCACTATATACCTCCGCTCCATACAAATTATATCTATACCTCCGTTCTGCTATTTTTTTATATCCTAGGTAGGATTCTTGCCAATTTGAGGATTACTGGGCATATTAGCTATAATAGCCATAAATATTTATGCTACCTTTAGTAAATGAAGATTTATAAACCTACATTATGTCTGTGAAATTACCACTTTGCATTGTGGTAGAAGGTTTTGATTAGAGGTTATAATTTCTGTGATTTTCGTTGGTTGTGATCTTCCCCCTTCCTTTTTTTTTTTTTACATCCAGGTAAAGTTATTTAATCCAAAATGTTTCGACCGAGAAGAAGAGGGATGCCTCGGCAGCAAGGTTTAGGACTCCTGTTGCTCCTTCATCAGCTTTACCGGGTTGGATTCAACAGAATCCCTCCTGTAACTCTGGCAACGATTGCAGCCAATGTCCTCATCTTTCTCCGCATCCTCAACCCGTACATCAAGGTATGATGCATAGCAGTTTGTGATATTCATTATGAAAAAAAAAAAACTGTATAAGTGATGTCATATGTCATACAACAACTCTAGCAATAGTTACTTTCCATTTGCCTGGTAGTATGGAGACCTGTACACAGGCTATCAGATTTTTGAATAGATACTTCACACCTAAACTGATGGCACATGCAAATGAGGTTGAATGCAACGTTTGCTTCAGGGACAATTGCTCTTGGCTTTATTTCATCCGAGATATAGGGTATAAGCTTAATGTACATACAGGTTGTGTTTGAGTTTTAGGGTTAAGTACAGTAGTGTTGCGTACAGTATTGTGTCTAATGTTGGGAATTTGCTTTAAGATTTACCATAGAGCAATTGCCGCTGGAGCATGCGTCATACAATCTGATTGAGTTATACTTGCTTATTCTTGCAATATATTACCTTTGCCCATGTTTTTGCACCAAACCGCTCAGGCTGCCATCAGATCACCATCCATCAAGAACATCTGTGTAAGCTCTGCACACGTATGGTACAAAGGTGATTGGCCGCGTCTCTTTCTGGCAGCCTGGTTTCATCTTGATGACTGGCATCTTTACTACAACATGGTGTCCTTCATGTGGAAGGGTATCAGCTTAGAGAGGAAGTTTGGCACTCCATACTTTGCTTACCTCATCATGGTGTTCTGTGTTCTCACCAATGGTCTGTTAGTTGCTCTCAATGTTGGGATAGCTGAAGTCCTGGAGGATAGCTCTCATATTGTCTCCTGTGCTGCAGGCTTCTCAGGTAAGGTTGCCAATTGAATACTTGAGATTAGGAAGGCCCATCAAAACATTTCTTTATTTAAAAAACCCTGTATTTTGATGCAAATATTTGTGTTATGAAACCTGGTCATTGGTGTCAAATTAATGTTCATGGAAGGCTTGATGTTAGTAACTGGCACAATGGATTTCAGATGTGGAGCTCTTTATAGATATTTCTTCTTTACATGCAGTTTTTAATGCTTTTCAAGTTATTTTCCTCTATTTTATAAAGATTCTTATTTGATTTGTCAGTGTAGCAAGTGTTTATTTATTAAATCAACCCACCATGCAAATGCTACCTTCAGTACATGTACTTGTATTACAATCTATTTCCAGGAGTTATTTTTGCCCTGAAAGTGCTGACTACCTACTACACTCCTGTCCAAAACCAAAGGATCATGGGATTGTTTAGTGTGCCGTCTCGCTGGGCATGCTGGGTAGAGTTGGTCTTGATCCAGCTCATTGTTCCTAGGGCATCCTTCACCGGCCATCTCGCGGGTATTCTGGTTGGCCTAGCATATGTGAAAGGTCCCCTTAAGCTTCTCATGGATGCCATGTGGAGTCTGTTCACAACAGGTGAGGCTTTGTGCAAAAGGCTATTAATACAGTGTACATCTCAACTGTTTTTAACCTGTTGAATACCAAGCCGAGATAATCTGGGTCGGAGTTAATGGAAAATGTCTGCTATATCAAAAGCAAATCATTTCTTACAGGTGAACAGATGCCTAAAATAGAAGAGTCTGTTCCAGTGTTTGAAAATTGACAAGTGGCAGGGAGACTGGTGTGCTATAAGGGATTATTTTATTTTTCTTGATGGACAGATCTTTATGCATCATAATAGTGGATCCTGGGGACACAGTGGGCACATCCCCCAGTAAACAAGGGTCTCGTACACACAAGTTCTTCCCCTTTCCTCATGGCAAGTATTTTTTTTTTGATGTATAATTAATTATTTGTGGGGCCCCCCCCGATTGTGTCAGTCCTATCTGGTAGCTCCACGGTGCATCATGCAAGGTACCAGCCCAGAGCGGACACTACAGGCTTCAGGGAAGGTGCCCCACCTTCCAGACCAAACCAAGCCTATGTGGGGCGCGGTTATTCGACAGGATCAGGATCAGGTACAGCCCACTCCAGACCAGGTCCTGCCAACAACTCCCACAGCACTTGGAACGAGTCTACCTCGAGGGGTCCAGGAACAAGTGCATCACCCACTTTGCCCAATTACCAAGCGGATGATTATACCGGTGGTCTTAGCGAGGAGGAACAGATGAGAGCTGCCATGAGGCAGAGTATGAATGACGGTGAGTTATCCATCATGTAGTGCCATCAGAGACAGCATCTCAGAGTTTGCAGAGTTTATCTTTGCTAGATTTCAGGCTCTACCTGTACAGGCACAGTAACAGTAGTACTTTATTGGCTCCTAGAGGTTTCCCGTCATTTGTAAAATAATATCTAGCATGATTATGTATTACACATTCATGATACTATGTTGAAATTATGGGATGCCAAATTATATTGATAATAATAGTTACATTTCTATACATTTCTAAGTGCTTTTACATATAATTATAATTTCCCATGTTATGGATTTAATTGCTATTCTGCTAATACGGATCTCTACTCCCTGGAGAGCATTCCAGCCAGGCATTTTACAAGCACGCACACACGCTACCTAATCCAACCACAATGACATTCACATCCTACCAGATAGTTATATTACACCTGGGTGGAGAGAAGCGGTGTAGATAAACTGCCTTGCTTACGGACATGAATGCTGCGTCAGATATTGAAACGACAACCTTTGCATCTCCAGTCTAGCGTTTAAGCCACTCGATTACGACACCTCTGCAAATGTGTAATATAGAGATAGAACTTCTTTATGTGTGTAATAATGATATAATCATAGTAATGTTTCATTTACCCAGGGTAGCCACTTCAGTTATCAAACTGCTCTTCCAGCGGGCCCTGCATAACATAATATGTCATTATTACCCTTCTCCATTCTAATATGCCAAGCGCCTGGCTAGGAGGCAGAAAATCCCATTTTTGAAGTCTTTGGTATGACTTGACCGGGGTTCGAACCCACGACCTCCCTTTCATGAGGCGGGGGGCTCTAACCAACTGAGCCAACATACCCATAGTGTGGCGATAGAGGGCTTATCTTCAGAACTGCCGTTGGAAATAATAATTATCTTCTTCTCTCTCCCATCAAACAGACTCTGGTTCATCCAGTCATCCACAGGGAGATAGGCCTTTGCCCTCAGCCCCACTCTACTCAGAGGACCACGACGCGCAACACCTCTATCCTGATCTATCCAGAGAGAATGGAGCCCCACCTCCACCCTACCCCCAGAACGGGGCGCAGCCTTCAGGCATTTCAGCTGATGAGCTCAGGAGAAGGAGGTTAGCCCATCTCAACAGATGATAAAGAACTGAACATTGGCCTTGTGGGTCTCAACCCTCCGCCCACCGGATCCTGGCGGTTTCTGTATTATGAGAATTAGATAATTTGGGAGTCAACAACAGCCGGTGAGAATGGACTAAACATTGGCCTTTTTGTAGCTATCAAGAAGTTGTATAGATGTAAACCCATTTCTCACGGGAATTGGGGGGTTCCTGTATTATGCTTGTGAGAATGAGTTAATTTGGTAGTCAACGACAGCAGCTGAGAACGGACTGAAATTTTGCCATTCAGGTATTGAGAAGTTGTATTGATGTTAACCTGTTGCCAACAGGATCCTGGTGGTTCCTGTATGAAGCCTATGAGAATGTGATAGTTTGGTAGTCAATGGGTTAACAAGAAACAGTGTCTATGCAGGGTTCTCCTTAGTGCATAACACCATTGGTGCTGATACCAAACGTGGGGCACTCAAGAAAATAATACGAAGGGCAAATTCTTGTTGAAGGTACACACAAGCGAATAAATGGTTGATGACCCTTGTGGGGTCAAATATCGAAGTCAGAAGTGCTTTGACAGGATTGCATGAACAAGACTTTGACCAGATAAGCTGATCTGTGTTGGACATTGGCCTTTCAGTGTTGCAGTCTCTAGATGCCACCTTGCATGAAGAGGCATGATTGATTGCAAGTTATGCAGCTTTCAGCATGACAATCAATGCCCTTCTTTCAATGATTGACAGCTGGAGCCTTGATAGCTATTAGCTGGTAGTAGCTGATATTGATCGCATCCGAATTGGCAACGTTGCTTTGGCAGAGTATGTAAATATTTAGCAAAATACGATTTCAATTATTTATGAAAGTTAGCTAGCGAAAAGTAATGGCACATAAAAATGCAGGAAAGACGCAAAGAGCAAAATAGCTAGTTTTGTCTGTTGATCTAAAATTACAATCGGACTTACCTGAATAAATGTTTTCATATTATTTTGCTTAATAATGTTAATAGATTTCTTCCTTTATGGAATAAAATTGTGATTTTGAATAATTTTGTCGTTTGCGCCTTTCCCACGTTTTTACGTGCCATCACGTTTCGCTAAAGCTACCATGATTGCGATTTCTCGTTACAGTAATACTTAAAGCTGATGATACAGGTCGGCTACCAGGACAGAACTCCAAACATACAAAGCAAAACAAGTTATATTCTCAATTGAAGGCTTTTGGGAACACCATATGGGAGCCTCTGTTAAAAGGCTGTTTATATATTCTTTTGTGAAAATAACCCACTTATGGGGTGTTTAGATGAACTTTGGAAAAAGTGATGATGGAAAGAGATGATAATGGAATGAAATTACACTTACACAAGACTAATTTTTTATTTTTGTTTTTGGTGTTTATACACCAAAAATGAAGTGAAATGGAAAGACAAAAGAGGAAAAAGAAAGAAAGAGTAATTGATATCAGCAGAGTTGTGAGCAGGTCGCATAGGTTTGGAGAGCGTAGTTCTAAAAAGAACTGTTTGTATTCCTCTGTAGAGTAGTTCTGAAAGAGAGTTTCCGGACTACGGTAATCTTTCGGTAAAGGAGTGTATCTGTCTCGACGCGTTTCGGACAGTGTGCTCTGTTCGTTGTCAGGAGATTAACTCAAGGAAAACTGCAGTGCGGCGAGTATTTATGCAGTTGTGCAGACCAGGGTTACTGTGCGCGTGCCAGCCCGTGTTCGCAATTCCGGGCCTGTGATTGGTCTGTTTCATACTCACTCACCATGGAAACCTACTGAGAACATCTAAAACAGGTTGTGTCGATTGGTCCCCTTTAAGTGAAAGGATTCTCAATGTTAAAGGGGAAGTCCACCTCAATAACAGTTTATGAACTTCTGAAGTTCTAATCAATCAAACACAAAGTGGCAACTCCATTCTTGCAAGTTACTTACCCATTTGCCCTGTACTAAAAAAAAAATTGTAAATTTTCATTTTCTCTAAAGAAAATTCATTCAATAATACATGCACCGTAGATTTAATCATTGCACATATCGTCTGTTTGGAGCCAGAAGGGCGTTAACTCATGTGCTTTAACACAGAGCTAACACCCTTCTGGCTCATGTGCTTTAACACAGAGCTAACACCCTTCTGGCTCATGTGCTTTAACACAGAGTTAACGCCCTTCTGGCTCCAAACAGACGATATGTTCTTACACAAATTCTGTATTAGTGTACATAAAACAAACCTATTGCTTGATCAACAACTAAGAAAATGAAAATTCATTAAATTTTCTGTAAAGAGCAAATGGGAGAGGACCTGGCAAGATACATGCATGTCATGGAATTGCCAATTTGGGTTTGATTATATTGATTACAGCTTCGAAAATTCATAACTTTCATATTTCAAACTTTCACTATTCTACATCTCTCATTTTCTACATCTACTCAAATCATTAAATGTAGAGATGTCGTGGTCTAGTCTAGTCTAGTCTAGTCTAGTCGTGGTCTAGTCACCGGACTGTGGATCACAGTCGAGTCCCGCTTCGGCACTAATGTCCTTTAGCAAGACATCAGTCTACATGTGCCATCCTCCACCCAGTTGTAGGAAATGTGTACCTGGTAGAAAATTTGTAGGCGCCTTGAGCATCCCCTGGGATGTATATGGGCACAGTAGAAATGTAGCTATTATTATTATTATCATCATCATTATTATTATTATTAAATACATGTACCAGGGTGGACTTCCCCTTTGATAAGAGGTCGCTAATAAGTGGAGGTTACACACAGGTTTAAGTTGACACCTGATATGTCACAGCGCTACATATTTGGTCGGTCGACAATGACCACGGTAATAATGTTGGAGCGCGATGATCGCCACAATAGACTGATATGAGAGCTGTGCAAGAAGCCACCATTATTATTATTATTATTATTATTAATATTAATTACTGCTATTATTATGTAGTATTTTGTTTTCCACATCCATATTGAAAAATCATTCAGAAAATGCAGCTTGAATACTTGAGATGAAATATGATATGACAACTTGTGCGTAAAATGTTTGTGTGTACCCTGTTTTGTATATATATATCACCGGTATTTTGCTGTATTTTCTATAATTTCGGTAACTGCAAATCCAGAAACGTTTAAGTTTTCTTTTCATTACAGGAAACTCACGAATTACAAAAAATCACTGTTTTTTCAGTTATAATTAAATAATTTCTGAACCACATTAAATGCATGTGAAAGTCTCTGGTTTCAGTTTTACAGTATGTAGAAATATTTTACTCAGTGTTTTTGTTGTCAACTAGCAAGGCATAATGTTTTTGGGTATTTTTTTTTTTTTTTACACTTTGAATGTTGAATACATGTATTGCACATTCCAGTCAACCATGATTTTATTTACAAAATATTAATGTATTTACACTATGAACACGATGACAAAGAAAGCGGACAAAATATACAGCTCCTCATTGTACCCTCAATTGTTCTGGTAGACAAAAGAACATCCCTTCATTGTTATTATGTAAAATAAGTAGAACAGGTGTGTATGCATGTGACACCTGTTCTACATGTTCACATAATAGCGATGAAGGGATGTTCCTTTGTCTACCAGAGTAAGTGTGGAAGGTACAATGAGGAGCTGTATATTTTGTCCGCTTCTTTGTTCGCCATGTTCATCTTGGTATGAACACTTTGAAATATATCTCAGTGCCAGAATAGGCCTACGAATAAAATCAGCTCATGTGCTTATTTGCCAAAATATTGTAATGTGGTCAGTAAAGTAATTCTGGTCATATTGGGTATACCTAGAAGAAGTATGCAAATCAGAGGCCATGGGCAGAGAGATACAGAGAATGTGAGAAGGTGAAAAATAGAAAAGTGTTTGAGAGAGAGATGGAGAAGTGGGGTTAGAGAGAGAGACAGAAAGAGACATAGATAATGATAGAGACAGAGAGAGTGAGAGAAAATGAGAGAGAGAGAGAGAAGGGGGATGACTATACATTTCCAATGTAATGTGACAGAAGAACAAAAATATTCGCGACTTTGATGTGGCGATGTTTCCATCTTGATGTGGTTTTTTTTTTGGAGTCGGCAGGAAAAGAGCGATCCAATTAAAAAAAAAAAAAAAAAAACTTTTCAAAAAATGGTCATGCATTTTTTTTTCTATTTCATTACACGAATTGAGAAACCTTTTCAGATTCTCGAATGAAGCATTTGTCCATTCTTTCTTTCCAAATCTCCTTTGTTCTTGCACAATTATTTGATAACCCCAACTCGCATGAGGAGGTGGGATGGCTCGGTGGTAGAGTGGTGGTGGTCTCGTAACTACTACGGGTTCAAAATCAAATTGATGCGCCAGTGCCCTGTGGTAAGGCATTAACCCTCGTTACCATATCCATCGGAGAGGACTTAAAGCCATCGGTCACCTGGCTGCTTACAAGCATACACATGCTTTCTTAGCAGTCCGGTGAAGGTTTGACAATGTTTTGTTTATTGTTGCCTATCGTGTAATGTAGCCTGTTAAAAAACGGGGTAGCATGGGACCACTTTGGTTTTTGATAGATCAGCCGAACACAATCATTCTGGAGGCATAATACGTTGTCTGGGCCCTCTTGCATAAAAAAGTAACTCGTAAAATTAAACTTCAGGTCAAAATTCGCGATCCTTATTGGTTGAAAATCAATTAATTTGCATTTAATCGTTCGAGGGACCAGCATATCATTTGAACGGGAAATACTTTAATAGTCTAAACTCCTAAAGTTTGTTCTATCATGGCTCATTAAATACAATTTCACAACGGAAAATGATGTCCTTGGGGTTTAAAAAAATTTTGTTGAAATTTTATTATGATAAGGTCCTCTATTTGAAGAGTAATTTTTATGCATTCCTTCCGTTTTTAAAAGAACGCTCTTTTTGGTCCTGCCCGGACAACTCCCCAGACTAGCATCTCGGACAACAACCCCCGTCAATGAACCCCGGACATCTACATCTTCCCCCAGATAATCATCTTTACGACAACCCCGCCCGGACGCGAAATTTTTTTTCCTGTACCTTTGGGGCTATCCAATCTGAATATTCATGAAAGAGACTACAAGTATCGGACTTTTCTTACTCAGTTTCACCTTATTTTTAAAATCAGCAAAAGAATATTTCGTAATATATTCCTCTGCCGAGATTCGAACTTGCGGTCCTTTCATCGATAGCGCACCAGATTATCCGACTGCGCCACACAGAACAGCTGCTCAATGGCCTTGCTCGTTTTATGATTTCCCTACAGCTCGTTTTCATGAATATTCATGCAGACTAGTCTTGACGGAATAAACCGTTTACACCGGACGAATCTTCACGGGGGGGGGGGGGGGGGGGGGGGGGGGGTCAACATTGGAAAAAGTGGACCTATCTGCGCCAAGCGACCAAGTAGGGGTGGCGGGTGGCGGGGTCAGGGGATACTGTGCCTCTCCAAGGGTATGGGCACGAGCGTACATATATATATATATACTCGTCAAAAGAATTTAGGGAACACTGGCATTTTATAACACTTTTCTTTAGATTGATTTAAAGTTGGGAAATTATATTTCTGACAGTAAGTGACTTACCAAATAGAGACTTTACACTTCCTGGATTCACATTATGACCAGAACAAAGCATTTGAATGATATTGGAGCACGTAAATCTTAAATTGACAATGGCTTATTTTCATGGAAATTTTGGTTGTGATCTACCCAAAGCAGTTGCCGCAAAAATGGAAAATGTGCATTTTCTCACTTGCATTCCAGATGCACGTGCTTCATGGAATGTTTGTGTGAAATTTGGCTTTAAAAGGCCAGGCCGTTGTGAGACAGGATCATCTTGTTCAACATGCCACAACGTGGACATCTGAGTACTGAAGACAGAGCGATAGCTATCGGCTGGTTAAATGAGGGTGTATCAGGGAGGGAAGCTGCTCGAAGACTGAATGTCAGCCCATCCGTCATTTGTAGGCTGCGTCAACGCTTCCAACAGACGCAGACAGTACGTGAGCGACCAAGGTCAGGACGCCCTCGAGTGACGACAGGAAGGGAAGACCGGCTTATCACCCTTGAAGCTTTGAGGAGAAGAACCGTCACAGCAAACCATCTCCAGCGTCAACTGAGGGCAGCTACAGGAACCAACGTCAGTGACCAAACGATTAGGAATCGTTTGAGGGAGAGAAACCTCCGACCTCGACGTCAAGCCGTTAGACCACGCCTCCTTCCACGTCATAGAGCCGCCAGAGACGCATGGGCAAGACGCCACCGACAGTGGACAAGACAGCAGTGGTCAGCAGTCCTGTTTTCTGATGAATCCAGGTTCTCTCTGCAGCACAACGACGGACGAGTTCTTGTCTATAGACGACGTGGGGAACGTTTTGCTGACGTGAACGTCCGTGAGCATAACCCTTTTGGTGGAGGTAGCGTGATGGTGTGGGGTGCCTTCTCATTTCATCACCGAACCGATCTCTACGTCATCAATGGGAATCTGAATGCAGCTCGCTACAGGGATGAGATTCTCATACCACTTGTGATTCCCTGTCTTCAAGCAATAGGCCCACAGGCGGTTTATCAGGATGATAATGCCAGACCACACCGTGCACGCATCATCAATGACTTTTGGTAACAAAACAACGTTACTCGAATGGAATGGCCAGCATATTCTCCTGATATGGCGCCGATTGAGCACACATGGGATCTGTTGACCAGACGTGTAAGAGAGAACCATCCTCCACCGCAGGATCTCCGTCAGCTAGCTCAATGGCTGACTCAGGAGTGGCAGGCTATTCCACAGAACACTCTACAGAATCTGGTAACGTCCATGAGACGACGTTGTGTTGCATGTGTGGCTGCACGGGGCGGTGACACTCGTTACTGACTGTTGTATCCGAGCCTTGAAATTCAGTTTTCACCCCAGTGACTTTATTGACATCACCACGTGACCATGTTATGAAATCTCGAGGATTGATTGTGAATTTTGATTTCATTATACCCACTAAATAATGAATTTACCACTCCTGCCTTTTTCTGCTGTTCCTGTTTGTTTTTATATGCAAAAATATCAGTGTTCCCTAACTTCTTTTGAGTAGTATATATATAATAAACAAACTTAAAATCAGTCGATTATCTTGATGTAACACTCGATCTAGAAACGGGAACTACCCGCCCCTATAGGAAGCCCAACGATACATCGCTATATGTACACAACCAATCCAACCACCCCCCTACCGTCATCAAACATATCCCAGCCTCTATCGAAAAGCGCATTTCATCACTTTCATCAAATGAAGAAGCATTCAGAAAGGCAGCCCCTATATACAACGAAGCTTTGAACAAAAGCGGCTACAACACTGAAATAAGGTACACTAAAAATGAATCGGAATCCGAGCCAAAAAGAAAAAGGAACCGGGGCAGAAAAACCATCTGGTTCAACCCCCCTTACAGCGCGAATGTCAAGACTAAAGTAGGGAGGCTATTCATCAACCTAGTAGATAGGCACTTCCCCACCGGCCACAAGCTCCATAAAATTTTCAACCGAAATAATACCAAAGTAAGCTACAGCTGCATGAAGAATATGGACGCAATAATTAAAACTCACAACAACAGCACACTAAGAAAAACAAACCCCCTCAACCAACACCCTGAAAAAACGTGCAACTGTAGGAAAAAAGAGAACTGCCCACTACAGGAGAACTGCCTAATCTCGGCAGTTGTCTATAAGGCAACAATAACCCACGGGGAACAATCAAAAACGTACATAGGAAACACAGGGGGAACATTTAAAGAGAGGTATAGAAACCACACCAAATCATTTAGAAACCAGAAATATGAAAATGAAACCGAATTATCAAAATATGTATGGGAACTTAAAAAGAGAAGCATCGACTACGAAATTATTTGGAGCATCATGAAAAGATCTAATACGCATAGGAGAAAAAGCGGAAACTGTAACCTCTGCCTTGAAGAAAAGCTACTGATAATAATAAACAAAACAAACGCGTTGAATAAACGCAGTGAGATTATCTCTAAATGCCGCCATCACACCCCAAAACCACTCGACCGTATCAAACCACATCGTCCCATGCGGATCTAACTATGCCCAGTCATTCGCCTGATGAACGCTGTTGCGTGAAACCAGCGGTAGCGAGACTAAAGCACTAGGAACAAACTATATATATATATATATATATATATATATATATAATAGCTTTGGCAACTCTCGTGAAAAAAAAATACGATGTGAAAGGAAACTAGAATTTAATTCGTCATGAGGACGAATTAGGTGGTCTGTCTTTCAATTTGTATGATCATGATTGTAATCAGGATGATCATAATAATGGGGAAATACTAAACTGAAGATAGGAAGTCAAGAATGCCATGAATGGAGATGCTTCTTGAGGACAGGAATGTAGCAAAATGTGTGAAACGGTCATTGTAAAATGATTATGGTGATGATGATAATGGTGATGATTATGATGATGAAGATGGTATAATGATGGTTATAATGATTATGATGGTATAATGATGAAGGTGATGATTTAATAATAATAGCGATGATGATCATGATGGTGATGATGATGATGTTGATGTTGATGATAATCATGATGATGATGATGTAATGATGGTGATGATGATCATGATGATGAAGGTGATAATGATGAAGATTGATGATGTGATAATGGTGATGATTATGGTGATGGTGATTTTGAAGATGATTATGAAGGTGATGATGATATAATGACGATGATGATGGGGATAATGGTGATGACCGTGACTGCAATGAAAGTGACCTTAACCATGCCAAATGTGAAAGAGAAATCACATTTCGTTATGAAGATACGACCGTAAGTTTATTTTTACAAAATGGTGCCTGGATGACGTCACGATAATCTGATGACCTTGAAAAAGATGCGGGAACCTGACCTTATTAGGACTGATGACTGACGAAAATTTGAAGATAATTGACCAATTTTGAACTTTCCGTAGGTTTGTACACAAACTACTGCACACTACTTTCCAGTAGACAAAACACGCAAAATAAGGCAGTTTAGAACTTTAGTACATGGTTTGTGATTGTATATGATATAATAGTCGAAGAAGATGGTAAAATGAAAGGCAAAAGGAAGCAAAAAAAAAAAAAAAAAATTTTAATGGACCAACCGGGATCGAACCGAGGTCACCGGAATGAGAGGCAAGTGCTATAACCAATATACCAAAATATTTCCCATAGAGATAACACGTAAACGAAAAACGGGATTCTCAAATCCCATTTTGTAGTAAAAAATTG
Organism: Heliocidaris erythrogramma; assembly: GCA_025617745.1. Classification (NCBI taxonomy): domain Eukaryota; kingdom Metazoa; phylum Echinodermata; class Echinoidea; order Camarodonta; family Echinometridae; genus Heliocidaris; species Heliocidaris erythrogramma. The sequence continues at coordinate 7,491,677 of CM046871.1, read as the reverse complement.
GGTATGATCCCGACATCTGATCAAAAATTGGAGACCACCATAATGAAAGCTTATAGTCTCAGCTATAACATATTAAAATCTGGAAGAAAATAGACCAAAAATAACTGAGATACTGCTCAGAGAACGATGTCATGTAGATTCATGATTCAAAAAAAGATCATCTTCCATAGACATAACACGCAAATAGGGAAAATTTTGACATGGCATCTTTAATTGAAAATTTCACTGTGATGACGCCATCAAAATGAAAAATGTTGGTGACTGATCTTGTAGAGAATTGTCTCAGCTATAACATATCAAAATTTGGAAGAAAAGCGACCACCTATTACTGAAATATTATCAAATGAATGACATCATTTTTTTCAAAATCATATTTTTGAGTTCATAGGCAAATATGATGACGTCAGAACATGCGATTGGCAAAAATTCTGCATGAATTCAAATCTACAACTCACCGGCTTTCAGAATACGTAAAGAAATTTGGGGGTATCCCGGCATTCTGAGGAGCTATGGCGAATTCTAGATAGGCATGTTTTTACCACTTTTTACATTCGATGACGTCACGATGACCTGATGACCTTGAAAAAGATATTGGATTCCGCCCCCCCCCCCCCTCGAAGTTTTGCGTAATATGTTCGCGCATCGCGAAAAGCAGTCACCACACCGCTTCACTACTTTTTTCTTTCAAGTCTTGCGCAACTTTTGAGACCAAATTTGTGATGTCCGTGCATGCGGTTCCGGAGTTACGCAACATTTCGTAAGTGCATGTCAGACCCAAAATTGCTCAAAAACGTGATTTCGTGTACAAATCCAATGCAAATTGTGTTTCCAGCTAAAATTCATAAATGTTTCATTATTTTTACTTTTACTGTTCAAAAACAATTAATTTAATGTTGTTTATGATTAAAATAGTGTCGCCGACGAATTCCATCGAAAAAACAATAAAAAACAAAAAGTCGAAAAACAAAGAAATACATAAGAAATTTAAAAAACAATAAAATAGATGTACATAAGAAAAAAGGATTTTACCAAATTTTTTTTTTGGTTTATTTGATCAGAATCTGACAAAAGGTCTCTATGGGGCTTTATTTAATTAATTAGAGCAAACCATTAATTTTATGCATAAATGAGCATAATTAATTAGTTGTGACATTTTTCGGAGAAATTGACTATACAGTTTTGTAGATTACGTGGTCGGCGACGTGTGTGCCGATTTTCGTTGTGAATGCGCGGTGGACGGCCGAGATCTTGGGGGGGGGGGCGGAATCAGCCCCCCCTCCCCCCCGGCTGTGAGATGGGTCTAAATAACCCGGCTCTATTAGAGTTACAGTTGCATGTTATTCAAAAGAAAGTTGTCAGGTACATGACAAATTCAAACTATAGGTCACCTAGTACTCCTTTGTTTTTGCATGTACATATTCTGCCTTTTGATGAACTGGTTTCTCTTCAGTGTTTAATACTTTCTTGTCTGATCTATTTGTAAAAAAATCTTCCATCTATCATTATAATACTTGTCAGAGAAAGCTTATCCATCAGCCATATACATACTACTTTAAATTCATTTAGGATAGTCTGTGTCAAAGAGTGGAATAAGTTACCCCTTACTATAATCAATAGCACTATATACACTGTCTCGGTTTAAAATTTTGTGTAAAAAACACCTTTTTGACAGAGTGCAATCAGATACATGAATTTACAATATGAAAAGAGCTAGGCAGCCATATATGTGACCGTGAAGTGTGTGTGTGTGTGTGGGGGGGGGGGGGGGTGTGAGTGTGCGTTTTTGTGTTTGGGGTGGGAAGAGCTATGTTCGTTTGCATTTATTACGTTTAAATTATATCATGTTATATACTTGTACATGTTACACCTTGCCATAGTTGATTGTACAAAGGGGCCCTGACCACAAGCTGTGCTTCACTGGGGTCCCAAACCTATCATTCTGATTTCTGCAGTTATTTCTTGTACTTGTTATGTTTGATTTGGTTTGAATAAACTAAACTGTGCAATGTACTTTTTTGGGGTGAAATGAGATTCTGAAAACAAATTAGCACTGATTCCATTTCCACCATAATGTTCATGAATATGAATGTATGTATGTACACTGTACATGTAACTCAAGAGCATCGTTCATGCCACATCCTTTTATGAGCATTGTATGCTAAAACAGGGCACTCATCTACAGCTAGTCAAGGATAGAGCAGCATCAGGTGACTTATCACATAAGGACAACATTTCAATTACTAGTAGTTCAGTGTAAAGGTCACCAAACTTTTACCGATATTTGGCTGACAGGCTGAGATTAAAATCTCTATTAATACGTGAAGTTCTTTGCCCTTTCCTACATGATTATGATGAATGACAACAATTGTTTTATATCAATCAATATATTGTTTGATAATGATATGGGCAGAGAATACATGTACATTTAACCCATTGCCTACCTACTGGAACCATGTGGTCCCTCTGTGTAAAACCTATCGGATTCCGCCCCCCCCCCCCTCGACGTTTTGCGTAATATGTTCGCGCATCGCGAAAAGCAGTCACCACACCGCTTCACTACTTTTTTCTTTCAAGTCTTGCGCAACTTTTGAGACCAAATTTGTGATGTCCGTGCATGCGGTTCCGGAGTTACGCAACATTTCGTAAGTGCATGTCAGACCCAAAATTGCTCAAAAACGTGATTTCGTGTACAAATCCAATGCAAATTGTGTTTCCAGCTAAAATTCATAAATGTTTCATTATTTTTACTTTTACTGTTCAAAAACAATTAATTTAATGTTGTTTATGATTAAAATAGTGTCGCCGACGAATTCCATCGAAAAAAAAAAAAAAAAAAAGTCGAAAAACAAAGAAATACATAAGAAATTAAAAAAACAATAAAATACATGTACATAAGAAAAAAGGATTTTACCGAATTTTTTTTTTTGGTTTATTTGATCAGAATCTGACAAAGAGTCTCTATACCAAAAATTAGCAGTTTTGGGGCTTTATTTAATTAATTAGAGCAAACCATTAATTTTATGCATAAATGAGCATAATTAATTAGTTGTGACATTTTTCGGAGAAATTGACTATACAGTTTTGTAGATTACGTGGTCGGCGACGTGTGTGCCGATTTTCGTCGTGAATGCGCGGTGGACGGCCGAGATCTTGGGGGGGGGGGGGGCGGAATCAGGTCTGTCGATCGATTCAGAAATTATCATTATCTCTCAACAGAAATGTAAATCTTAATCTGATATTCGTACATGTATGACCTTAATAACTTGTAAATCAATCGATAAGAAAATGTACAGATGCGACTACTACTAGTTTATTGGTAATACTGCTGACTTTCCTTCATGATTAAAGTTGAAGTCATGACATTAAAAAAACAAATTTAATTTGTAAGAAATTTAATTATAAGAAAATCGGACGTACGAGCAGATGCTATGGGTTATGCATCATTTCTATACATCAGCGGTCTGATTTTTAATTCCAATAAATTACGCATAACATGTAATTTTGGGTATTGTACTGTCATATGACAGTGACAGTGGCAATAATGGAATCGATAGTTATCATAATTTAAAAAAAATAATAATTTACATAATTTGTATACATCAGAGGTCTGAATTTTAATTCTAAGAAGCTACGTATAAATTTTGGTATATGAGGATATTAACGTTTATATCATATCTTCTTTCATCTGAAGTTATGTATTATTTGAATCGAATATCATGCTTGCTACCTGTGTTTAAATTTTAATATTATATGGGTTATGCATCAGTTGTATACATCAGCGGTCTGATTTTTAATTCCAAGAAACTACGCATAACATTTAATTTTTGGTATTGTACAATGCTGCCATATGACAGTGACAGTGACAATAATGTATTTTTTTTTTAATTGCTCAGGGAATCGATAGCTATGATAATTTAATTTTTAAAAAAATGATTAAAAAAAAATAATTTACAATAATGTAAATTCCTCAGGGAATCGATAGTTGCGTCACTTGTATAAATGAGTTCACAGGTGAAGGTTTGACCAGGGAAAGTATATTCAACCATTTTAAATGGAACTAAACAATTGTAACAAAAATAAAAAGTTTCACCAGGTATTCCAAGAAACTATACGCATAACATGTAATTTTTGGTATTGTACTGTCATATGACAGTGACAGTGACAATAATGTATTTTTTAAAATTGTCCAGGGAATCGATAGTTGACATAATAATTTAAAAAAAAAAAAAAATAATTTACAATAATGTAAATTCCCCAGGGAATCGATAGTTGCCACATCCGTGTGAATTTAGCATGTATACATCAATTTGTAATTCTCCGGTAACAATTCTTATTTTTAATTTTTATTTACGATGCCCTTAAAGGTCGTATACTATTATTTGGCACAATGATTTTACAGGTGAAGTTACGACCAGGGAAAGTATATTTAACCATTTCAATGGAATTAAACAATTCTAACAAAAAATAAAAAGTTTCATCAGGTATATCGATCGATTCAGAACAGAAATGTAAGTCCGATATTCGTACGTGTATGACCTTAATGACTTGTAAATCAATTGGTTGGCATGTTTGATAGGTGATTGTTCATTTCATATTGTATATGACGCATTTAATTCTCAGATTCACTTTATCAGTTGTTATACATGTACTTAAAAAGCAAACCAATATTAATATATATTAAACCATTATAAATAGAAAATGGGATCAAACAATGTAATGAATATAAAAGAAGTCTCGTCAAATATGTCATTTGATAATGACTTGATGTAACGATGACTTAATGATTTGATGTACAGATGCAACTATTACTAGTTTATTGGTTATACTGTTGACTGTCCTTCATGATTAAAGTTGAAGTCATGACATTAATAAACTAATTTAATTATAAGAAAATCAGACGTACGTCCATATGCTATGGGTTATGCGTCAGTTGTAAACATCAGCGGTCTGATTTTTAATTCCAAGAAACTACGCATGACATGTAATTTTTGGTATATGAGTATATTAATGTTTTTATCATATCTTCTTTCATCTGAGGTTATGTATTATTTTAATTGAATATCATGCTTTCTACCTGTGTTTAAATTTCAATATTATATGAAACTGTAATTATATACTACTCCGAGAAATGTAATGCTTGTTATCGATCATATATTTTCTATTTAATTTTACCTATACGCATAATTATTCATCACAAGGCTTTAAATTCGAAAACTCGTTATTTACTTGAATTTGATATACTATCATGGGTCTATTTGTCAAAAACTGTAAAGAAATTAACATTTGGTATCGATCATATTTTATTTCGATTCCATTTATTTCAATTCTATATCAGCTATCATTTGTTATCATAAAATCCATTAAAACGTGTTGTAACAAGATATGCTTGAAATATGATTGATATTTAGTTGGCAAATGTATATTTTGCTTCAATGATATTTATAAAGGTATTCAGTTTGTAAAAAATATAATGATTTAAAAAAAAATTAATTGCAAATTACATTATCGATATCATATCACGCCAACCCGGCAAGGTTAAATCACATGTATTGCTTGGTTTTCTTGTTTTCTTGTTTTCTTATTTTGAAATTATAACAAATATAAATATTTCTTTGTTTGGTTTTTTATAAAGCAACGTGGTAGTGATGCTCGAGCTCATTATATAAGCAAGTTCTTGATGTCTATCTGTCAGGTTAAGTTCCATTTTGTTCCCATTTTTTCCCCATCATCCATTTCACCTTTCATTCCATCCCAGTCATTACTTTTCACCTTTTCATTCATTCTTGTTCATCCTTTATACAACATCATATTTGATCCTGATTTCTTAGTATTCAACACATTTCAAACTCAAATTGTTCCACTCGATAAAAATGAATGAACGCAACCAACAGTCTTACTTTGATCTTAATAATGTTACCTCTGATAGTAGGTACTATACAACTCAGGAATTTGTTTCTAGCTTTAAAAATGTAACTAAATCATTTAGCTTACTCCATATTAACTCCAGAAGTTTAAGTAAAAATTTTGATTCCTTTGAAACCTTTTTGTATAGTATTGACAATTTCCCATTTTCAGTCATTGGTATAACTGAGACCTGGCTCCATTCTATTTCACCTAATGTATATAACTTGCAAAATTATGAAATGATTAGAAATGATCGCTTGGGAAAGAGAGGAGGAGGAGTTGCGTTATATATTCGAGAACATCTTAAATTCAAGATTCGACATGACTTGTCAATTAACCAATGCGAGTCATTGTTTATTGAAATTATAAATCCAACAACGAAAAATATTGTAATTAGTCTAATTTATCGACCACCCAATAGCCATATTGATCCATTTTATCGGGATTTCGAAAGATGTTTTGATATACTAGCTAGAGAAAATAAGATATTGTATTTCATGGGTGATTTCAACATTGATTTGTTGTCTCCAAATAATAATCATGAAACATTTCTCCAACTTGCATATTCAAATACCTGTTACCCGCATATTAATGAACCCACCAGAATTGAAAATAATTCATCAACTCTGATTGATAACATTTTTTCAAATATTTTCCATTCAAATATAACTAGTGGTCTACTATATTCCGATATATCAGATCATCTTCCAATATTTGCAATCTCCGAAAATGACATTTTAAGTCAAGACCAACCTAAACAGATTCCTTTTCGAAAAGAAACCCCTGAAAATATTGAATCATTTAAAAATGACTTGATTAAAGAGGAATGGTTCGATGTATATTCTCAGCAAAATGCAGATAATGCGTACGAATATTTTAACAATAAATTACAATTTTATTATGATAAGAATTTTCCCTTAATTACTGAAAAAAAAGAAAGCTAAACATGCTAAAATGCCGTGGATAACAAAGGCAATATTAAAATCTATTCATACTAGAAACAAACTTTACAAAACATATTTAAAGAACCCCACTATTTGCAACTGTAATAGATATAAGAAATATCGAAATAGATTAACTAATATCATTCGAAATTCCCGTAAAATGCATTATTCTGAGAAATTAAAAAAAGTTAAATCAAATATGAAAGCAACCTGGACTATTATAAATAAAATAATTGGTAAAAAATCGAAAGAATTGCCGAAGGATAATTTTACTATAAATCATACTTCTATTAATATTGATGATGCACCAAATACATTTAATTCATACTTTGTTAATCTTGGTCCTAATCTTGCACGCAAATTTGACAAGCAAAATGACAATTTTACTAAATATCTCAATGAACCAACTTCTCGATCCCTTTTCCTAAATCCAACAAATCCCACTGAAATAATCAACATAACTAAATGTCTTAATACAAGCAAATCTCAGGGGCACGATAGGATAAGTACATCACTCCTCAAACAGATCATATATTCAATTGTTTCCCCATTGAATTACATATTTAATATCTCTATAAATACGGGTATAGTTCCAAAATCTCTAAAAATTGCAACAGTAAATCCGGTCTTTAAAAAGGACGATCCTTATGAAATTAAGAATTATCGCCCAATTTCAATTCTTCCCAGCATATCAAAAATTCTCGAAAAAATTATTTACAAAAGACTCTACGACTTTTTAGGTATTCAAGAATTGCTTAATATGAATCAATTTGGATTTAGGAAATATCATTCAACTGATTTAGCTCTAGTACATTTGTATGATAAAATAACTAAAGCAATGGCAGATAAAAAATACGTAATTGGAATTTTCATGGATTTGTCTAAGGCGTTTGATACGCTTGATCATGATATTTTACTCAAAAAACTTCATACATATGGAATTCGAGGAGTGACCCATACATGGTTCAAAAATTACCTTTCCGATAGGGAACAATATGTTGCATTCAATGAGGTTCCTTCTGATTGCTTAAGTATAAAATGTGGCGTTCCACAGGGATCAATATTAGGACCTCTCCTCTTTCTTTTATACATTAACGATATAATTAATACTAGCCCCGTTTTATCTTTTATCTTATTTGCAGATGACACCAATATATTTTACTCCCATGAAAGATTAGACTCTTTGATTGATACACTCAATTTGGAATTACCTAAAGTATCAACCTGGTTTAAATGCAATAAATTGTCCCTTAATATAGACAAAACTAATTTTATTTACTTTACACATTCAAATGCGCATGCTAATAATTTTCCGTATAACATATTGATTGATAATGTACCCCTAGATCGTAAACAATGTACAAAATTCTTAGGCGTTTTTATAGATGAAAATCTGAATTGGAATCAACATATAAGTCATGTAAGTACTTGTATATCCAGAAATATTGGTATATTGTATAAAACTAGAAAATATCTCCCTCAAAATACTCTTTTCATGCTATACAATGCACTTATATTACCATACATAACTTACTGCAATATGGTCTGGGCATCTTGTGGGAAAACAAAAATAGACTCTATTTGTAAATTACAGAAAAGGGCTATCAGAATCTGTACTGGTTCTCAATATTTAGAACATACAGACCCGTTATTCAATGAATTAAAAACACTTAAAGTTTCTGACATCAATTCCCTCCAGACCTGTATTTTTATGTTTAAATATAAAAACAAATTACTTCCTGATTCTTTCCAAGACTTTTTCACGCTTAATAGTGCAATTCATTTATATCCCACCCGTATCTCTGCCAATTACCATTTGATTAATCCCAAATTACTTATTGCACATAAATCTATACGACATCATGGTTCAGATATATGGAATGCATTACCAGATTCCATCAAATCTTGTCAAAACCTCACCGCTTTTAAAGCTAGAAATAAAGAAAGATTGCTATTGAGTTACACTGAATCAGTTTAAAGTTTGTAGTTAGATTACTGAAATCTCATATCAACTTTTTTTTCTGTATCAACTTTAATTTTTTATTCTTAGTTTCATTATCAACATTATTTTCACTTTTAGTTATTTTTTAATTTTTTTTTTCTTTAACCCCTTATTTCATCATTCCCATCAAAAACGGATCATGCAATTTAAAATAATTCTAAGGGGAAAGTATAATTGTCATAATGTAATTTGTCATCTATTCCGCACAGCAAAAATAATAATTATCTGAATATGATTGGGTTGCCACATCATCAAGCACTTGCTTATAGTGACAGTCCATCTTCTGCTTTTCATTAAAATATCAGTAAGTTGGCAAAGGTTAATTTATGATTAATTACTACCGCCTATTCATTTTATACTCATTGTTTCCCCGAATATGATTGTAATTATATTTGTTATACTTAATTCGAATTGTGCCTATACCTTTGTAAAATGTGAAACATGCAGAAGAAAATAATTAAAATCAAATCAAATCAAATCTGTTACAGTTGCATGTTATTCAAAAGAAAGTTGTCAGGTACATGACAAATTCAAACTATAGGTCACCTAGTACTCCTTTGTTTTTGCATGTACATATTCTGCCTTTTGATGAACTGGTTTCTCTTCAGTGTTTAATACTTTCTTGTCTGATCTATTTGTAAAAAATTCTTCCATCTATCATTATAATACTGGTCAGAGAAAGCTTATCCATCAGCCATATACATACTACTTTAAATTCATTTAGGATAGTCTGTGTCAAAGAGTGGAATAAGTTACCCCTTACTATAATCAATAGCACTATATACACTGTCTCGGTTTAAAATTTTGTGTAAAAAACACCTTTTTAACAGAGTGCAATCAAATACATGAATTTACAATATGAAAAGAGCTAGGCAGCCATATATGTGACCGTGAAGTGTGTGTGGGTGTGGGGGGGGGGGGGGGTGAGTGTGCGTTTTTTGTTTGGGGTGGGAAGAGCTATGTTCGTTTGCATTTATTACGTTTAAATTATATCATGTTATATACTCCTTGTACATGTTACACCTTGCCATAGTTGATTGTACAAAGGGGCCCTGACCACAAGCTGTGCTTCACTGGGGTCCCAAACCTATCATTCTGATTTCTGTAGTTATTTCTTGTACTTGTTATGTTTGATTTGGTTTGAATAAACTAAACTGTGCAATGTACTTTTTTGGGGTGAAATGACATTCTGAAAACAAATTAGCACTGATTCCATTTCCACCATAATGTTCATGAATATGAATGTATGTATCTACACTGTACATGTAACTCTAGAGAATCGTTCATGTCACATCCTTTTATGAGCATTGTATGCTAAAACAGGGCACTCATCTACAGCTAGTCAAGGATAGAGCAGCATCAGGTGACTTATCACATAAGGACAACATTTCAATTACTAGTAGTTCAGTGTAAAGGTCACCAAACCTTTACCGATATTTGGCTGACAGGCTGAGATTAAAATCTCTATTAATACGTGAAGTTCTTTGCCCTTTCCTACATGATTATGATGAATGACAACAATTGTTTTATATCAATCAATATATTGTTTGATAATGATATGGGCAGAGAATACATGTACATTTAACCCATTGCCTACCTACTGGAACCATGTGGTCCCTCTGTGTAAAACCTATCGGATTCCGCCCCCCTCGACGTTTTGCGTAATATGTTCGCGCATCGCGAAAAGCAGTCACCACACCGCTTCACTCCTTTTTTCTTTCAAGTCTTGCGCAACTTTTGAGACCAAATTTGTGATGTCCGTGCATGCGGTTCCGGAGTTACGCAACATTTCGTAAGTGCATGTCAGACCCAAAATTGCTCAAAAACGTGATTTCGTGTACAAATCCAATGCAAATTGTGTTTCCAGCTAAAATTCATAAATGTTTCATTATTTTTACTTTTACTGTTCAAAAACAATTAATTTAATGTTGTTTATGATTAAAATAGTGTCGCCGACGAATTCCATCGAAAAAACAATAAAAAACAAAAAGTCGAAAAACAAAGAAATACATAAGAAATTAAAAAAACAATAAAATACATGTACATAAGAAAAAAGGATTTTACCGAATTTTTTTTTTTTGGTTTATTTGATCAGAATCTGACAAAGAGTCTCTATGGGGCTTTATTTAATTAATTAGAGCAAACCATTAATTTTATGCATAAATGAGCATAATTAATTAGTTGTGACATTTTTCGGAGAAATTGACTATACAGTTTTGTAGATTACGTGGTCGGCGACGTGTGTGCCGATTTTCGTTGTGAATGCGCGGTGGACGGCCGAGATCTTGGGGGGGGGGGGGGCGGAATCAGCCCCCCCCCCCGGTTGTGAGATGGGTCTAAATAACCCGGCTCTATTAGAGTTACAGTTGCATGTTATCAGGCCCGTAACTAGGCCCCCCCCCCCCCCCCCCCCCCCCCCCCGTTGGCGAGCAGAGGTCCGCTTGAAAAAAGATCAATTAAAAAAAAAAAAGAAGTGAGGGAAGAGATGATGGAAAGGGAAAATAACGTGATAAAATATCCGTCTCTCCGTCTATTTAAATACATTTGATTTTGATTTTTTCCCCGTAACTTCCTAATCTGGGAAATCTAGCATCTTTCACCATTCATTTTCGAATGTTGTACGTTATGCCATGTTGCAATCAAAGCGTCATTCAAAGATTTATTCAGATTCGTTTGTAGTATCCATGGCAGGCCTGTAACGAGGCGGGGGATGAGGGGGGGGGGGGGGGGTCAAGGGGTTCGAACACCCCCCCACCCCCCCCCCCCAACCCCAAGCTGGGGAGCAGATATCTGCTTGAACAATAACATCAGAATAGTGATCAGAATAGTGATTTTTAGGTTAAAAATTTTAAAACATTTCCATATATACAAACTGGCTTAGATACGGAAGGGCGCGCAAGGGGGTCACGTGAAAGGGGAGAGAGGAAGGAAAGTGGAAAATATTGTGAGATAATATGGTTTCCAGCCAGGTTTCCATTCAGTCTGAACACTTTTTGATTTGCTTTTGTCCTGCAACTTCATAATAAGGCCTAGTCAATATACGTCTTTGGCCATTCATTTTCGGAATTTATTTTTCATTTTGCTATCGATTTTGTCAAAGACTGAAAGAGTGCAAAGAGTTATTCAAAATCGTCACCCGCTCGTTGAAAGGTCTTGTCTATGTGACGAATTTGAATGACAATTTCTTGAAATCGACTTCCCAAAAATGGATTTGATGATAAAATTTTGCAGCGGATTGCCAGGTCGGACGAATTCGAATGAAATCTGACGTAAATGAATGGAGATATGTTGAAGTTCATTGACCATTGAAACAGTTGAATGACATTTTTAATTATTAAGCTATCTTTGACATCTGACATTACTTTAGATGATTATTGATTCCTATCAGCCTATATGACGTAATTGAAATGCATTTTGACTTTTGAGAGGTGTTAGATTGGACAGGAAATCCTGACAATACCTTACTTTCAATATTGAAATGAGCAACAACAAATTAAAGTGCATTTTTATTCGCTCGCTTCGCTCGCAAATCTTAGAAATGAGATGGTTTCAGGCAGCAATGTCCATGAATATTTCCATATGATGTTATTGCAATATTCAGGCCAGGCACGTCGCTGCCCTATCGCCATGGCACCCGAATACTTGTTAGGTCCAGTTGCTATATTGAAATGTGCAACAGCAAAGTAAAGCGCAGTTTTCTTCGCTCGCTCGCAAACCTTATAAACGAGATGTTTCATGCAGCGAGGTCCATAAATATTCAATGTTATGACAATTTTCGGCACGTCACTGCCCTATCGCCATGGCGCCCAGATATATATTATTACCTTTCTATAAAAGAACAGCAAAGTGCCCCCCCCCCCCCCCGTTCGCTTCACTTCACTTTAACTTTATTAATATGAATGTGGCAGCTAGATGCATATGGCAGCTAGATGACCGGGGATATAGCTTTACATTTCACCTATTGGTGACTAATGAAATAAAATTTTACCATTTAAAAGTACATTTTTATTTTTCTCTCGCTCGCTTTGCTTGCTCTCAGTATTTGGAATCCTACACAGTGGTAGTACTTGAACTTTGAACTTTGAACTTTATTTCTTTCGACCCCTTCCGGAGTATGAGAAATATAACATATTTACAATATTGTACAACATAGAATGATTACAAAATGGCAGTTTTCATACACATGAGATGTGATAGTATTACATACTTAAGAACAATAATATAAGAACAACAAACAAAAACAAGACAAAACAAAAGTATTTAAAGAGGTAACAGCATATCTTAGAAGATAAATTATCTACTAAACTTCTGTAATATCACTTTAACAAACTTTGCAAGTTTAGACAACAATTTCATGTCTTTAGTATTAAATAACTCGTACATTTTCAAAGTATTTGGACGAGTTATGTATTTCTTTGGAATAGAGACTTTTCGTTCCTCAATAAAGTACTCACACTGAAATATATAATGAAACTCATCACCTACCAAACCAACACTACACAAGGAGCACAATCTGTTTGACCTTGGTATTCCTTCATACCGCCCACTTACACTGGGGAGACGGTGGCTCCCGCAGCGAAATTTACATAAATTTTTGCTATCCACATTACTACACTTATCTAAGTAAGGATCAAATGTCACTGAGTCTTTAAAAATTCGATAATTCAAACATTGGCTATTTCCATTTACATCACTCAACCAGTCTTGTCTATCAATATCTTTCAACCGAAGATCAATTGCACGTTTTAACCACTTGACATTTACAATTTCCTGGTTATCCCAAATTCCTCCAAAACCACTTTTATCTAAAATAAACTTAACATTCTGAATCCACCTAGAACAAAAAACATTTTCAACGTCATCATGCATTGCCCTAATTAACCTGTAAAGTGTGCAAGACATTTTAGTTTGTTTTCCAGTGAGTAAACTACACCAGAAGTTCAAAATTCTCATATTTACTGCACTCAAAAGTTTATATCTCCTTGTTTCCCCATGTATCATGCAACTAGCAACAGACTTATGAACACCTAGAATATTCCTCAAAAATTTTCTATGAAATACTTCAATTTGCTCAATATCTTCAAACCCCCACACTTCACTACCATACAAAGCGATTGGCAGCACTAATCTATCAAACAATTCACATGAAATATCTACTGGTAACTTGAGTTTCCTAATCTTACTCAAAACACTAAACATTGCCCGCTTTGCCTGACTAACTTGTGTTGATATAGCTTTTTTGAAACGAACATTATAATTAAGTGTCACACCAAGATATATAAAATCATCCACAACTTGAAGGTAGTCACCTGCGTATGTAAACACTGGCTTGTTCCTTATCTTTCCCCTTGAAAAAAACACAACTTTTGTCTTACTAGTATTAACCGTAAGGTGCCATAAATTACAATAATCCAACAATGCATTTAGTGATTTCTGTAACTCATATGTTCGGGCTTCACCTTTGACCCACCCCCTGTCAAATAATTCTGACTACGCTCATGCCCATACCCTTGTTGAGGCACACCCCCTGACCCGACACCCCTACTCGGTTGCTTCGCTCCCTCAGAAAGGTCCACTTTTTCCAATGTTCGAACCCCCCCCCCCCCCCCCCCCCCCCCCCGTAAAAATCCTAGTTACGGGCCTGAATGGTATGGTATAACGACATCTGGGGTAACTGACATAGAATCACGGAGTCTTTCAAGGTCTTTTTTTCTGAAGAAAAAAATAATTTTAAAGATTATAATAAGAGTTTTCTAAGCCTGTTGATCCGGACTACTACTGGTAGGACTGTACAACCCCGGACAACTTCTTACTATAAAGACAATTATTGTTCCTCGACAACTACTTCCTTGAAATCATAAATTAATTATTCTTGGATGACTATTCCGAGGGTAAATTGTCGGTAGGGTAGTTGCCCGTATGTTGTTGTAGGCATGGGCGCCAATCCTCACAGGAATTCTATTCAAGTGTGGGGGGGGGGGGGGGGGACACACCTGGATGCAACAATGGGGTGTCCCCCCACTTGAATAGAATTCCTGTGAGGATTGGCGCCCATGGTTGTAGGCTGTAGGAGTAAGTGACCTATAGGGGCAGTTGTTCTGGGTGTTAGTCGTTCAAGAGTAGTGGTCCGAAGGTTATTGTCCTATCGGTTGTTGTGCTCCTTGGTACTAGTTATTCGATTGTTATTATCAGGCAGATTTTGTCCTATAGAGATTATTTTCCCCAAAAGTATAGCAGTCCTTGAAGGTAGTTATCCTCGTTGGTAGTTATTCGATGTAATATTCTACATATACTACGAATCTTGCTGTTAGATTGGTCAAAAGGTAATCACGTGATAAAACGTAGTTTTCCCCACCCGAGGAGAAAAGTTCATGACCTTGACGGCATAGTACTACTTCGTGTTTTCGCTAATCTCTTCAGTCCATATAGAGTCACAATGCGTTATCAATATGTTGGGTACGTGCGAAAGGAAAGTTCGTGCATGGCCTCTACGAATAGTCAGATTGAAAAGGGCGTGACCTCTACGTATAGCTCCATAAGCGTATATATTCCGTTTGTCAACAACATTGCAACATTATATTTTGAAACGATTTCAAAGAGCACAAAAAAAGACCAGTTACCACATGCGCATTCATCTATACAGATCACATTTTGGTAGCAGCTTCAAAATGTCTCACTGTTGGTTGACTTCTTTCTTGATCGTGGCGACGATGGGAAATTCGATGGCCCAATCGTCATGTTCCAGTCAAGACCTCATACTAAGCGGTAGCTGGAATAACATTCAAGTAAGAACGAACAGTTTCTAAATAACTAAAATCAACATAGTTACATTTTTTGAATATTTTTTGGAAAATATAATTTTTTAATAATTTTCTTTCAAAAGTAGATGAAGTGTCTAAATACTTTAATTCATAGTAGGCCTATAAATGAATGAGCTGTCACTACTTCGACAAACCTGAATAATTGCTGATAGGTTTTCTTGTAATTTCTACATTAGGGCCTATATAACTTCTCTATTTTTTATGTCTTTCTTTCGTTACTATTATTTTCGTATTATTATCATTATTAGGTGATCTGTCGTAGTCGACAGATCACCTCTTATATTCGTCAGAATTTTCTTGCTTTTATTTATTTTTATTTTCTGGCCCTTTCTTGTTGCAACGAAATCTCAAAAACTTTTCAGTCAATTTTCATGACATTTCCGTCAGTCATCAGGTCATATAAGGTCAAGCTCCAAAATCTTTTTCAAGGTCATCAGGTCATCGTGACGTCATCCAGGCGCCATTTTGTGAAATCACATTATCAATCATATCTTCATAACGAGTCATCAAAAATGAACCATATTTGACACACATGAACTTCAGGTCAAGGGTCAACATAAAATGTCATCAAAATCCGCGCACGCATCATGACGCGCACGTACGCGCGCGTCAAAATTAAGAAATGCTCAAAATCACTTTTTAATCAAATTAGAGTACGGTTCAGGACAATTTAAGCATTTTAAAATTTTCCGTCCGTGCGCGTCCGTGTGCGCGTTATGCGCGCGCGCAGCGCGTACATAACGTAAAAACGCCGTTTTTTCGCATGGTTTGTCTTCCTGACACTATTCTTGACAATTTCTAACTATTTACAGTCTTTCTCGACCTACCATAATGCCACACGCGTGCGTGAAACTTTCAAATTCGTGCGCGCGTCAATGGGCATTCTAATGTAAAAAGTGGTAAAAACATGCCTATCTAAAATCCGCCATAGCTCGTCAGAATGCACGGAAACCTCCCAATTTCTTTACATATTCTGAAAGCCTGAGAGTTGTAGATTTGAATTCATGCAGAATTTTTGCCGATCTCACGTTCTGACGTCATCCTATTTGCATATGAACTCAAAAAAATGATTTTGAAAAAATGACGTCATCATTTTTGTATTCAATTGATAATATTTCAGTAATAAGTGGTTGATTTTCTTCCAAATTTTGATATGTTATAGCTGAGACAATTCTCTACAAGATCAGTCACCACTGTTCTTCATTTTGATGACGTCATCACAGTGAAATTTTCAATTAAAAACGACATGTCAGAATTTCCCCTATTTGCGTGTTATGTCTATGGAAGATGATTTTTTTTTCGAATCATGAATCTACATGACATCGTTCTCTGAGCAGTATCTCAGTTATTTTTGGTCTATTTCCTTCCAGAATTTAATATGTTGTAGCCTGATACATACTCTTTCTATGAGGGTTCGGTTTTTTCAATCTAATGTCGGGATCATTGTCAATTTTAAACTACAAAATGTGATTGGAGAATCCCGTTTTTCGTTTACGTGTTATCTCTATGGGAAATATTTTGGTATATTGGTCAAAGCACTTGACTCCCATTCCGGTGACCCAGGTTCGATCCCCGGTGGGTCCATAATTTTTTTTAGGTGATCTGTCGTAGTCGACAGATCACCTCTTATATTCGTCAGAATTTTCTTTATTAGGTGATCTGTCGTAGTCGACAGATCACCTCTTATATTCGTCAGAATTTTCTTTCTTTATTTCTTTATTATTAGGTGATCTGTCGTAGTCGACAGATCACCTCTTATATTCGTCAGAATTTTCTTTCTTTATTTCTTTATTATTAGGTGATCTGTCGTAGTCGACAGATCACCTCTTATATTCGTCAGAATTTTCTTTCTTTATTTCTTTATTATTATTATTAGGTGATCTGTCAAAGTGACAGATCACCTATTGTATTCGTCAGAATTTTCTTTCTTTATTTATTTATTTATTTATTTTTATTTTCTGGCCCTTTCTTGTTGCAACGAAATATCAAAAACTTTTCAGTCAATTTTCATGACATTTCCGTCAGTCATCAGGTCATATAAGGTCAAGCTCCAAAATCTTTTTCAAGGTCATCAGGTCATGGTGACGTCATCCAGGCGCCATTTTGTGAAATCACATTATCAATCATATCTTCATAACGAGTCATCAAAAATGAACCATATTTGACACACATGAACTTCAGGTCAAGGGTCAACATAAAATGTCATCAAAATCCACGCATGCATCATGACGCGCACGTACGCGCGCGTCAAAATTTAGAAATGCTCAAAATCACTTTTTAATCAAATTAGAGTACGGTTCAGGACATTTTAAGCATTTAAAAATTTTCCGTCCGTGCGCGTCCGTGTGCGCGTTATGCGCGCGCGCAGCACGTACATAACGTAAAAATGCCGTTTTTTCGCATGGTTTGTCTTCCTGACACTATTCTTGACAATTTCCAACTATTTACAGTCATTCTCGACCTTCCATAATGCCACACGCGTGCGTCAAACTTTAAAATTCGTGCGCGCGTCAATGGCCATTCTAATGTAAAAACTGGTAAAAACATGCCTATCTAAAATCCGCCATAGCTCGGCAGAATGCCTGGAAACCCCCCAATTTCTTTACATATTCTGAAAGCCTGAGAGTTGTAGATTTGAATTCATGCAGAACTTTTGCCGATCTCATGTTCTTACGTCATCCTATTTGCATATGAACTCAAAAAAAATGATTTTGAAAAAATGACGTCATCATTTTTGTATTCATTTGATAATAATTCAGTAATAGGTTGTCGATTTTCTCCCAAATTTTGATATGTTATAGCTGAGACAATTCTCTACCAGACCAGTGTCCACGGTTTTTCATTTTGATGACGTCATCACAGTGAAATTTTCAATTAAAAACGACATGTCAGAATTTCCCCTATTTGCGTGTTATGTCTATGGAAGAGGATTTTTTTTCGAATCATGAATCTACATGACATCGTTCTTTGAGCAGTATCTCGGTTATTTTTCGTCTATTTCCTTCCAGATTTTAATATGTTGTAGCCTGATAAATACTCTTTCTATGAGGGTTCGGTTTTTTCAATCTGATTTCGGGATCATTGTCAATTTCAAACTACAAAATGTGATTTGAGAATCCCATTTTTCGTTTACGTGTTATCTCTATGGGAAATATTTTGGTATATTGGTCAAAGCACTTGACTCCCATTCCGGTGACCCAGGTTCGATCCCCGGTGGGTCCATATTTTTTTTTTTTTTTGCTTCTTTTTGCCTGTCATTTTACCATCCTCTTCGACTATTATAACATAAACAATCACAAACCATGCAATAAACTGCCTTATTTTCCGTGTTATATCTATTAGAAAGTAGTGTGCAGTAGTTTGTGTATAACCCTATGGAAATTGTGATTCCCTGTCGTGTATTAGAGCTATGGGATTTATCTCCCAGTATCCTGCAATATCAAATAGTCCTATTTGATATCACGATTTCTCAAAATTGGCTTAGTCAATTATCTTCAAATTTTTGTCAGTCATCAGTCCTAATAAGGTCAAGTTCCCGCATCTTTTTCAAGGTCATCAGATTATTGTGACGTCATCCAGGCGCCATTTTGTAAAAATCAACTTATGATCGTATCTTCTTCACGAAATGTCATCTCTCTTTCATATTTGGCATGGCTAAGGTCAATGTCATTTCAGTCATGGTCATCACCATTATCATTATCATCATCGTGATTATCATCAACATCATTATCATCATCACTGTGATGATATTCATGATGATGATGATTATCATCAGCATCATTATCATCACCAATCATCATTATCATCATCATCATGATTATCATCGTCATTATATTATCATCATTATCATCACCATAATCATCATGATTATCATCAACAACACAGTATCACCATCACTGTCATAATATTCATGATGATGATGATGATGATTATCATCCACATTATCATCATGACTGTCATGATGATATAATGATCATCATCATGATTATCATCAACATCATTGTCATCATCACTGTCATGATGATATTCATCATGATGATGATTATCAACATCATCATCATCACTGTCATGATATTCATGATGATGATGATTATCATGATCATCGTCAACATTATCATCACTGTCATGATGATATAATGATCATTATCATCAACATCATTATCATCATCACTGTCACGATGATATTCATGATGATGATGATTATCATCCACATCATTATCATCACTGTCATGATATAATCATCAACATCATTATCATTACTGTCATGATGATATTCATGATGATGATGATGATTATCATCAACATCATTATCATCATCATTGTCATGATATCCACGAATCATCCAAAATTCATGTTCACACACTTTATGCCCCATTGAACGAAAGGGGGCGCTATTTCACTAAAATATGTAGTAGCTACAGCCTACGAATTGAAAATGCTAGGAAAAGGCTGAAATCATAAAAATCTTGATTAGATTCATTATAATGAATGTCATCGTGATATCAACGTCATCTTTCACATTATCATTTTGTCATTCGTCTTCGTCAAAAATATCAAGATCAAGACAGATCACCTAATTCGTCTTCAGTGACGAATTCAATGTCTAGTTATTATTTATTTTTATTTTCTCCCACTTTCTTGTTGCAACGAAATCTCAAAAACTTTTCAGTCAATTTTCATGACATTTCCGTCACTCATCAGGTCATATATGGTCAAGCTCCAAAATCTTTTTCAAGGTCATCAGGTCATCATGACGTCATCCAGGCGCCATTTTGTGAAATCACATTATCGTTCATATCTTCATAACAAGTCATCAAAAATGAACCATATTTGACACACATGAACTTCAGGTCAAGGGTCAACATAAAATGTCATCAAAATCCGCGCACGCATTATGACGCGCACGTACGCGCGCGTCAAAATTTAGAAATGCTCAAAATCACTTTTTATTCAAATTAGAGTACGGTTCAGGACATTTTAAGCATTTAAAAATTTTCCGTCCGTGCGCGTCCGTGTGCGCGTTATGCGCGCGCGCAGCGCGTACATAACGTAAGAACGCCGTTTTTTCGCATGGTTTGTCTTCCTGACACTATTCTTGACAATTTCCAACTATTTACAGTCTTTCTCGACCTTCCATAATGCCACACGCGTGCGTGAAACTTTCAAATTCGTGCGCGCGTCAATGGGCATTCTAATGTAAAATGTGGTAAAAACATGCCTATATAGAATCCGCCATAGCTCGTCAGAATGGGAGGAAACCCCCCAATTTCTTTGCATATTCTGAAAGCCTGGGAGTTGTAGATTTGAATTCATGCAGAATTTTTGCCGATCGCATGGTCTGACGTCATCATATTTCCATATGAATTCAAAAAAATGACGTAATCATTTTTGTATTCATTTGATAATATTTCAGTAATAGGTGGTCTATTTTCTTCCAAATTTTGATATGTTATAGCTGAGACAATTCTCTACAAGATTAGTCACCACGGTTTTTCATTTAGATGACGTCATCACAGTGAAATTTTCAATTAAAAACGACATGTCAGAATTTCCCCTATTTGCGTGTTATGTCTATGGAAGATGATTTTTTTTTGAATCATGAATCTACATGACATCGTTCTCTGAGCAGTATCTCAGTTATTTTTCGTCTATTTCCTTCCAGATTTTAATATGTTGTAGCCTGATAAATACTCTTTCTATGAGGGTTCGGTTTTTTCAATCTGATGTCGGGATCATTGTCAATTTTAAACTACAAAATGTGATTTGAGAATCCCGTTTTTCGTTTACGTGTTATCTCTATGGGAAATATTTTGGTATATTGGTCAAAGCACTTGACTCCCATTCCGGTGACCCAGGTTCGATCCCCGGTGGGTCCATAAATTTTTTTTTTTTTTTTTTTTGCTTGTTTTTGCTTGTTTTTGCTTGTCATTTTACCATCCTCTTCGACTATTATAACATAAACAATCACAAACCATGCAATAAACTGCCTTATTTTCCGTGTTATATCTATTAGAAAGTAGTGTGCAGTAGTTTGTGTACAACCCTATGGAAATTGTGATTCCCTGTCGTGTATTAGAGCTATGGGATTTATCTCCCAGTATCCTGCAATATCAAATAGTCCTATTTGATATCACAATTTCTCAAAATGGGCTTGGTCAATTATATTCAAATTTTTGTCAGTCATCAATCCTAATAAGGTCAAGTTCCCGCATCTTTTTCAAGGTCATCAGATTATTGTGACGTCATCCAGGCGCCATTTTGTAAAAAATCAACTTATGGTCGTATCTTCTTCACGAAATGTAATTTCTCTTTCATATTTGGCATGGCTAAGGTCAATGTCATTTCAGTCATGGTCATCACCATTATCATCATCATCATCACCATCATCATCATCATTATAGCATCATCATCATCACCATGATGATGATTATCATCAACATCATTATCATCATCACTGTCATGATATAATGATCATCATCATGATTATCATCAATATCATTATCATTACTGTCATGATGATTATCATCAACATCATTATCATCATCACTGTCATGATATCCACGAATCATCCAAAATTCATGTTCACACACTTTATGCCCCATTGAAACAAAGGGGGCGCTATTTCACTAAAATAGGTAGTAGAGCCTACGAATTGAAAATGCTAGGAAAAGGCTGAAATCATAAAAATCGTGAATAGATTCATTATAATTAATCTCATCGTGATATCAACCTCATCTTTCACATTATCATTTTGTCAGTCGTCTTCGTCAAAAATATCAAGATCAAAAGACAGATCACCTAATTCGTCTTCAGTGACGAATTCAATGTCTAGTTTATTTTTATTTTCTGGCCCTTTCTTGTTGCAACGAAATCTCAAAAACTTTTCAGTCAATTTTCATGACATTTCCGTCAGTCATCAGGTCATATAAGGTCAAGCTCCAAAATCTTTTTCAAGGTCATCAGGTCATCGTGACGTCATCCAGGCGCCATTTTGTGAAATCACATTATCAATCATATCTTCATAACGAGTTATCAAAAATGAACCATATTTGACACACATGAACTTCAGGTCAAGGGTCAACATAAAATGTCATCAAAATCCGCGCACGCATCATGACGCGCACGTACGCGCGCGTCAAAATTTAGAAATGCTCAAAATCACTTTTTAATCAAATTAGAGTACGGTTCAGGACATTTTAAGCATTTAAAAATTTTCCGTCCGTGCGCGTCCGTGTGCGCATTATGCGCGCGCGCAGCGCGTACATAACGTAAAAATGCCGTTTTTTCGCATGGTTTGTCTTCCTGACACTATTCTTGACAATTTCCAACTATTTACAGTCATTCTCGACCTTCCATAATGCCACACGCGTGCGTCAAACTTTAAAATTCGTGCGCGCGTCAATGGCCATTCTAATGTAAAAACTGGTAAAAACATGCCTATCTAAAATCCGCCATAGCTCGGCAGAATGCCTGGAAACCCCCCAATTTCTTTACATATTCTGAAAGCCTGAGAGTTGTAGATTTGAATTCATGCAGAACTTTTGCCGATCTCATGTTCTTACGTCATCCTATTTGCATATGAACTAAAAAAAAATGATTTTGAAAAAATGACGTCATCATTTTTGTATTCATTTGATAATAATTCAGTAATAGGTTGTCGATTTTCTCCCAAATTTTGATATGTTATAGCTGAGACAATTCTCTACCAGACCAGTGTCCACGGTTTTTTCATTTTGATGACGTCATCAGTGAAATTTTCAATTAAAAACGACATGTCAGAATTTCCCCTATTTGCGTGTTATGTCTATGGAAGAGGATTTTTTTTCGAATCATGAATCTACATGACATCGTTCTTTGAGCAGTATCTCGGTTATTTTTCGTCTATTTCCTTCCAGATTTTAATATGTTGTAGCCTGATAAATACTCTTTCTATGAGGGTTCGGTTTTTTCAATCTGATTTCGGGATCATTGTCAATTTCAAACTACAAAATGTGATTTGAGAATCCCATTTTTCGTTTACGTGTTATCTCTATGGGAAATATTTTGGTATATTGGTCAAAGCACTTGACTCCCATTCCGGTGACCCAGGTTCGATCCCCGTGGGTCCATAATTTTTTTTTTTTTTTTTGCTTCTTTTTGCCTGTCATTTTACCATCCTCTTCGACTATTATAACATAAACAATCACAAACCATGCAATAAACTGCCTTATTTTCCGTGTTATATCTATTACAAAGTAGTGTGCAGTAGTTTGTGTATAACCCTATGGAAATTGTGATTCCCTGTCGTGTATTAGAGCTATGGGATTTATCTCCCAGTATCCTGCAATATCAAATAGTCCTATTTGATATCACAATTTCTCAAAATTGGCTTAGTCAATTATCTTCAAATTTTTGTCAGTCATCAGTCCTAATAAGGTCAAGTTCCAGCATCTTTTTCAAGGTCATCAGATTATTGTGACGTCATCCAGGCGTCATTTTGTAAAAATCAACTTATGATCGTATCTTCTTCACGAAATGTCATCTCTCTTTCATATTTGGCATGGCTAAGGTCAATGTCATTTCTGTCATGGTCATCACCATTATCATTATCATCATCATGATTATCATCAACATCATTATCATCATCACTGTCATGATAATATAAATTGATCATTATCATCAACATCATTATCATCATCACTGTCATGATATTCATGATGATGATGATTATCATCCACATCATTATCATCACTGTCATTATATAATCATCATCATCATGATTATCATCATCATCATCATGATTATCATCAACATCATTATCATTACTGTCATGATGATATTCATGATGATGATGATGATTATCATCAACATCATTATCATCATCATTGTCATGATATCCACGGATCATCCAAAATTCATGTTCACACACTCTATGCCCCATTGAAACAAAGGGGGCGCTATTTCACTAAAATATGTAGCTAGAGCCTACGAATTGAAAATGCTAGGAAAAGGCTGAAATCATAAAAATCTTGATTAGATTCATTATAATTAATGTCATCGTGATATTGACGTCATCTTTCACATCATCATTTTGTCATTTGTGTTCGTCAAAAATATCAAGATCAAAAGACAGATCACCTAATTCGTCTTCAGTGACGAATTCAATGTCTAGTATTAAAATTTACTTTCGCCAAAACGAGCTTTCCTTTTTCCGCCTACTTTTTGTTGCCACGAAATCTCAAAAACTGTCCAGTCAATTTTCATGACATTTCCGTCAGTCATCAGGCCCTATGAGATCAAGCTCAGAAATCTTTTTCAAGCTCATCAGGTCATCGTGACGTCATCCAGGCGCCATGTTGTGAAAATCAACTCATGGCCATATCTTCGTAACGGAAAGTCATTTCTTATTCATATATGGCATGATTGAAGCTAATATCAATCCGGTCAATTTCACAAACTTGGACGCGGGCGGACGCTTACCTTCGCGCGTAAGTGCCCCCACAACAATCAAATATGCCAACCCCGATTACTCCTAAACAAGACGGGCAATCTTTCTCAATCTTGCCACAATCATCCCATCTTGACCAAACATCATGCACAGAAGAAAGCAGATTCGTAGCTCAATTATATTTTTTTTTTTTTTTTTTTTTTTTTTTTTTTAAGTGTCGACGTCGTTTTCTTGTCCATCTTTTCCTTAATATCTCCTCCACCCTGCCATCTACAACGAAAAAAAGGGTTCAACTTTGGAGGAAATGTGGCACCATTTTACTTCCAACTTCAAGATTCTTCACATTTGGGCTTATTTTCCTCCCATTGACAAATGAAAAAACGGGGAAAAACGGGAAATTCCATACTAATTTCACCTTAATCCACCATTTATTATGCCAATTCCGATAAGTCCTAAACAAGACGGCCAATCCTTCTGAATCTTGCCACAATCATCCCATCTTGAACAACCCACATGCACACAAAAAAGCAGATTCGTAGCTCATTCAGTTTTTTTAATAAAAAATCATTTGTTGTCTTTTGGACCCCCCCCCCCTTTTACGGGGCAAATAACTCGAAAACGAAAGAGTGAATCTTTTTCAAATTCGACGCAGTCATGAGACCTGATAAGAAGAGTTCACAGTAAAACTTTCAAGTTCACGACGTCATTATGACGTCATCCAGGCTTCATTTAGTCATTTTTTGGTGAAAAATGCCCTTTTCGGACCTCGAACGGGGTATCTAACTTCAGTTTGCGTGGTGCTAGAGACTTGGGACTTGATTCAGATGATAGAGCAAAAAATTCTGCACAAAAAAGGCCCGTGTAGCTTTAACGTTTTAACGGGCGTTTATAGGGTGAAAATGGCTTTCAAAGTTAAAACTGCCCATTTTGCCATAGACACACACGTTGTAGGTATTATATTAAAATTTACTTTCGCCAAAACGAGCTTTCCTTTTTCCGCCTACTTTTTGTTGCCACGAAATCTCAAAAACTGTCCAGTCAATTTTCATGACATTTCCGTCAGTCATCAGGCCCTATGAGATCAAGCTCAGAAATCTTTTTCAAGCTCATCAGGTCATCGTGACGTCATCCAGGCGCCATGTTGTGAAAATCAACTCATGGCCATATCTTCGTAACGGAAAGTCATTTCTTATTCATATATGGCATGATTGAAGCTAATATCAATCCGGTCAATTTCACAAACTTGGACGCGGGCGGACGCTTACCTTCGCGCGTAAGTGCCCCCACAACAATCAAATATGCCAACCCCGATTACTCCTAAACAAGACGGGCAATCTTTCTCAATCTTGCCACAATCATCCCATCTTGACCAAACATCATGCACAGAAGAAAGCAGATTCGTAGCTCAATTATATTTTTTTTTTTTTTTTTTTTTTTTTTTTTTTTAAGTGTCGACGTCGTTTTCTTGTCCATCTTTTCCTTAATATCTCCTCCACCCTGCCATCTACAACGAAAAAAAGGGTTCAACTTTGGAGGAAATGTGGCACCATTTTACTTCCAACTTCAAGATTCTTCACATTTGGGCTTATTTTCCTCCCATTGACAAATGAAAAAACGGGGGAAAACGGGAAATTCCATACTAATTTCACCTTAATCCACCATTTATTATGCCAATTCCGATAAGTCCTAAACAAGACGGCCAATCCTTCTGAATCTTGCCACAATCATCCCATCTTGAACAACCCACATGCACACAAAAAAGCAGATTCGTAGCTCATTCAGTTTTTTTAATAAAAAATCATTTGTTGTCTTTTGGACCCCCCCCCCCCCTTTTACGGGGCAAATAACTCGAAAACGAAAGAGTGAATCTTTTTCAAATTCGACGCAGTCATGAGACCTGATAAGAAGAGTTCACAGTAAAACTTTCAAGTTCACGACGTCATTATGACGTCATCCAGGCTTCATTTAGTCATTTTTTGGTGAAAAATGCCCTTTTCGGACCTCGAACGGGGTATCTAACTTCAGTTTGCGTGGTGCTAGAGACTTGGGACTTGATTCAGATGATAGAGCAAAAAATTCTGCACAAAAAAGGCCCGTGTAGCTTTAACGTTTTAACGGGCGTTTATAGGGTGAAAATGGCTTTCAAAGTTAAAACTGCCCATTTTGCCATAGACACACACGTTGTAGGTATTATTAGGTGATCTGTCGTACATCGACAGATCACCTCTTAATTTCGTCAAGATTTTTCTTCTTTATTATTTATTATTAGGTGATCTGTCGTACATCGACAGATCACCTCTTAATTTCGTCAAGATTTTTCTTCTTTATTATTTATTATTATTTATTAGGTGATCTGTCGTACATCGACAGATCACCTCTTAATTTCGTCAAGATTTTTCTTCTTTATTATTTATTTATTATTTATTAGGTGATCTGTCGTACATCGACAGATCACCTCTTAATTTCGTCAAGATTTTTCTTCTTTATTTATTATTATTTATTATTATTATTTATTTATTTTTATTTTTCGCCCATTTTCTTGTTACCATGATTTCTCAAAAAGTTCATTCTCAATTTTCTTCAAATTTTCGTCACTGATCAGACTGGTCAATGTCAAGATGTGGCATCTCATTCAAGGTCATCAGGTTATCATGACGTCATCAAGACGCCATTTTGTAAATTTACAAGATCGATTATATCTTCATAATCGATCATCAAAAATCAACTATATTTACATCACATAAACTTCACATGACGGGTCATCAGGTCATGTCCTCACAGGTCATCTAGAGGTCAGGACGTACGCGTACGCGCGCGTCAAAATTTTAAAATGCTCAAAATCACGTAGGATCAAGTCTGCACACGTTTCAGGTCAGTTTGAGCATTTCAAAAATGTCCGTGCGTAAGCGTCCGCGCGCGCGTTTTACGCGCGCACAAATCGTAAATAACGTTAGAACGCTGTTTTTTTTATTGATTTGCAATCCTGATACTTTTCTTCATCATTTCCATCAACTTGGAATCAATTTCAATCAATAATAAGGTCGTACGGGCGAGTCAAAGTTCAAAATCCGTGCGCGCGTCTATGGCGAAAATAACGTAAAAACGTGCAAAAACATGCCTCTACAAAATTCACTCTAGCTCTTCAAATAGTCCGTTGACCCCCAATTTTTTTGTCATCATCAGGTAGAGTATGAATCATAGATTTCATTTCATGCATCATTTGACCCTTATAAACATTATGACGTCATCAAAATGGCGCCAGAAGTCAAAATTTCTATTTTTCATGTTTTGACGTTATCACATTTATGCAAATTTGGATCTAGATTCTTAATTATTGGTCGTTTTTCGCCCAGATTTTGATATGTTATAGCTGAGACAATTCTCTACAAAATCAGTCAACACCATTTTTCATTTAGATGACGTCATCACAACGAAATTTTCAATTAAAAACGACATGTCAGAATTTCCCTAATTTGCGTGTTATGTCTATGGAAGATGATTTTTTTTCGAATCATGAATCTACATGACATCGTTCTCTGAGCAGTATCTCAGTTATTTTTGGTCTATTTCCTTCCAGATTTTAATATGTTGTAGCCTGATTAATACTCTTTCTATGAGGGTTCGGTTTTTTCAATCCAATTCCAGGAACATATCGAAATTTTCCGCTGAATATACGATATGAGAATCCCATTTTCCATCTACGTGTAAACCCTATGGGTCATATTCTGGTCTATCGGTAAAGCACATGACTACCATGGTCAAGGTACCTGGTTCGATCCCCGGGGCCGATTTTTTTTTTTTTTTTTTTGCTTCTTTTTGCTTGTCAGTTTACCATCCTCTTCGACTATTATAACATAAACAATCACAAACCATGCAATAAAATGCCTTATTTTGCATGTTATGTCTATTAGAAATTAGTGTGCAGTAGCTTGTGTACAACCCTATGGAAATTTTGATTCCCTGTCGTGTATTAGAGCTACGGGGTTTATCTCCCAAGTATCCTGCAATATCAAATAGTCCTGTTTGATATCACAATTTCTCAAAATTGTCTTAGTCAATTATCTTAAATTATCATATCATTATAATCATCATAATCACCATTATCATCATCACCATAATCATTTTATAATGACCGTTACACATTTTGCTACATTCCTCTCCTCAAGAAGCATCTTCATTCATGGCATTCTTGACTTCCTATCTTCAGTTTAGCATTTCCCCATTATTATGATCATCCTGATTACAATCATGATCGTACATATTGAAAGACAGATCACCTAATTCGTCCTCATGACGAATTAAACTCTAGTTATTTATTTATTTTTATTTTTCGCCCCTTTTCTTGTTACCATGATTCCTCAAAAAGTTCATTCTCAATTTTCTTCAAATTTTCGTCACTTATCAGACTGGTCAATGTCAAGATGTGGCATCTCATTCAAGGTCATCAGGTTATCATGACGTCATCAAGACGCCATTTTGTAAATTTACAAGATCGATTATATCTTCATAATCGATCATCAAAAATCAACTATATTTACATCACATAAACTTCACATGACGGGTCATCAGGTCATGTCCTCACAGGTCATCTAGAGGTCAGGACGTACGCGTACGCGCGCGTCAAAATTTTAAAATGCTCAAAATCACGTAGGATCAAGTCTGCACACGTTTCAGGTCAGTTTGAGCATTTCAAAAATGTCCGTGCGTAAGCGTCCGCGCGCGCGTTTTACGCGCGCACAAATCGTAAATAACGTTAGAACGCTGTTTTTTTTATTGATTTGCAATCCTGACACTTTTCTTCATCATTTCCATCAATTTGAATCAATTTCAATCAATAATAAGGTCGTACGGGCGCGTCAAAGTTCGAAATCCGTGCGCGCGTCTATGGCGAAAATAACGTAAAAACGTGCAAAAACATGCCTCTACAAAATTCATTGTAGCTCGTTAGATAGTCCGTTGACCCCCAAATTTTTTGTCATCATCAGGTAGGGTATGAATCATAGATTTCATTTCATGTATCATTTCATCCATATAAACATTATGACGTCATCAAAATGGCACCAGAAGTCAAAATTTCCATTTTTCATGTTTTGACGTCATCACATTTATGCAAATTTGGCTCTAGATTCGTAATTATTGGTCGTTTTTCTCCCAAATTTTGATATGTTATAGCTGCAACAATTCTCTACGAGACATCTTGCCACCATTATTCATTTTGATGACGTCATCACACTGAAATCTTCAATTAAAGACGACATGTCAAATTTTTCCCTATTTGCGTGTTATGTCTATGGAAGATGATTTTTTTTCGAATCATGAATCTACATGACATCGTTCTCTGAGCAGTATCTCAGTTATTTTTGGTCTATTTCCTTCCAGATTTTAATATGTTGTAGCTGAGAC
This sequence comes from Heliocidaris erythrogramma, assembly GCA_025617745.1. Classification (NCBI taxonomy): domain Eukaryota; kingdom Metazoa; phylum Echinodermata; class Echinoidea; order Camarodonta; family Echinometridae; genus Heliocidaris; species Heliocidaris erythrogramma. Next base: position 7,461,176 of record CM046871.1, on the reverse strand, counting down.
TATAAGCTTTTATTAGTAAGCCCTCCAATTTTTGATCAGATGTCGGGATCATGCCCAATTTTTCAGTACCAAATGGGATTTGAGAATCACGTTTTTCGTTTACGTGTTATCTCTATGGGAAATATTTTGGTCTATCGGTAAAGCACATGACTACCATGGTCAAGGTACCTGGTTCGATCCCCGGGGCCGATTTTTTTTTTTTTTTTTTTTTGCTTCTTTTTACTTGTCATTTTACCATCCTCTACGACTATTATAACATAAACAATCACAAACCAAGTAATAAAATGCCTTATTTTGCATGTTATGTCTATTGCAAAGTGCTGTGCAGTGGTTTATGTATATCCCTATGGAAAATCTGTTTCACTGACGTGTATTAAAGCTATCCTACAATATCATTAGTCCTATTAGATATCACAATTTCTCAAAATTGGCTTAGTCAATTATCTTAATTATCTTATTGTGACGTCATCTAGACGCCATTTTCTACAAATCAACTTATGGTCGTATCTTCATAACGAAATGTGATTTCTCGTTCATATTTGGCATGGTTAACGTCACTGTCATTGCAGTCATGATCCTTACCATTATCCCCATCATTATCATCATTACTATTATCATCATTATATCATCAATCATCTTCAAAATCACCAACACCATAATCATCATGAATATCATTATCATCACCATCATTATATTATCATCTTCATCATCACCATTATCATCATCACCGTAATCTTTTTACAATGACCGTTTCACACATTTTGCTACATTCCTGTCCTCAAGAAGCATCTCCATTCATGGCATTCTTGACTTCCTATCTTCAGTTTAGCATTTCCCCATTATTATGATCATCCTGATTACAATCATGATCGTACAAAGTGAAAGACAGATCACCTAATTCGTCATGACGAATTAAACTCTAGTTAGGTGATCTGTCGTAGTCGACAGATCACCTCTTATATTCGTCAGAATTTTCTTTCTTTATTTCATTATTATTTATTTTTATTTTCTGGCCCTTTCTTGTTGCAACGAAATCTCAAAAACTTTTCAGTCAATTTTCATGACATTTCCGTCAGTCATCAGGTCATATAAGGTCAAGCTCCAAAATCTTTTTCAAGGTCATCAGGTCATCGTGACGTCATCCAGGCGCCATTTTGTGAAATCACATTATCAATCATATCTTCATAACGAGTCATCAAAAATGAACCATATTTGACACACATGAACTTCAGGTCAAGGGTCAACATAAAATTTCATCCAAATCCGCGCACGCATCATGACGCGCACGTACGCGCGCGTCAAAATTTAGAAATGCTCAAAATCACTTTTTAATCAAATTAGAGTACGGTTCAGGACATTTTAAGCATTTAAAAATTTTCCGTCCGTGCGCGTCCGTGTGCGCGTTATGCGCGCGCGCAGCGCGTACATAACGTAAAAATGCCGTTTTTTTGCATGGTTTGTCTTCCTGACACTATTCTTGACAATTTCCAACTATTTACAGTCATTCTCGACCTTCCATAATGCCACACGCGTGCGTCAAACTTTAAAATTCGTGCGCGCGTCAATGGCTATTCTAATGTAAAAAGTGGTAAAAACATGCCTATCTAAAATCCGCCATAGCTCGGCAGAATGCCTGGAAACCCCCCAATTTCTTTACATATTCTGAAAGCCTGAGAGTTGTAGATTTGAATTCATGCAGAACTTTTGCCGATCTCATGTTCTGACGTCATCATATTTGCATATGAACTCCAAAAAAATGATTTTGAAAAAATGACGTCATCATTTTTGTATTCATTTGATAATAATTCAGTAATAGGTTGTCGATTTTCTCCCAAATTTTGATATGTTATAGCTGAGACAATTCTCTACCAGACCAGAGTCCACGGTTTTTCATTTTGATGACATCATCACAGTGAAATTTTCAATTAAAAACGACATGTCAGAAATTCCCCTATTTGCGTGTTATGTCTATGGAAGAGGATTTTTTTTCGAATCATGAATCTACATGACATCGTTCTTTGAGCAGTATCTCGGTTATTTTTCGTCTATTTCCTTCCAGATTTTAATATGTTGTAGCCTGATAAATACTCTTTCTATGAGGGTTCGGTTTTTTCAATCTGATTTCGGGATCATTGTCAATTTTAAACTACAAAATGTGATTTGAGAATCCCATTTTTCGTTTACGTGTTATCTCTATGGGAAATATTTTGGTATATTGGTCAAAGCACTTGACTCCCATTCCGGTGACCCAGGTTCGATCCCCGGTGGGTCCATAATTTTTTTTTTTTTGCTTCTTTTTGCCTGTCATTTTACCATCCTCTTCGACTATTATAACATAAACAATCACAAACCATGCAATAAACTGCCTTATTTCCGTGTTATATCTATTAGAAAGTAGTGTGCAGTAGTTTGTGTACAACCCTATGGAAATTGTGATTCCCTGTCGTGTACTAGAGCTATGGGATTTATCTCCCAGTATCCTGCAATATCAAATAGTCCTATTTGATATCACAATTTCTCAAAATTGGCTTAGTCAATTATCTTCAAATTTTTGTCAGTCATCAGTCCTAATAAGGTCAAGTTCCCGCATCTTTTTCAAGGTCATCAGATTATTGTGACGTCATCCAGGCGCCATTTTGTAAAAATCAACTTATGATCGTATCTTCTTCACGAAATGTCATCTCTCTTTCATATTTGGCATGGCTAAGGTCAATGTCATTTCAGTCATGGTCATTATATTATCATCATTATCATCACCATAATCATCAAGATTATCATCAACAACACAGTATCACCATCACTGTCATAATATTAATGATGATGATGATGATGATTATCATCCACATTATCATCATGACTGTCATGATGATATAATGATCATCATCATGATTATCATCAACATCATTGTCATCATCACTGTCATGATGATATTCATCATGATTATCAACATCATCATCATCACTGTCATGATATTCATGATGATGATGATTATCATGATCATCGTCAACATTATCATCATCACTGTCATGATGATATAATGATCATTATCATCAACATCATTATCATCATCACTGTCACGATGATATTCATGATGATGATGATTATCATCCACATCATTATCATTACTGTCATGATGATATTCATGATGATGATGATGATTATCATCAACATCATTATCATCATCATTGTCATGATATCCACGAATCATCCAAAATTCATGTTCACACACTTTATGCCCATTGAACGAAAGGGGGCGCTATTTCACTAAAATATGTAGTAGCTACAGCCTACGAATTGAAAATGCTAGGAAAAGGCTGAAATCATAAAAATCTTGATTAGATTCATTATAATGAATGTCATCGTGATATCAACGTCATCTTTCACATTATCATTTTGTCATTCGTCTTCGTCAAAAATATCAAGATCAAGACAGATCACCTAATTCGTCTTCAGTGACGAATTCAATGTCTAGTTTATTTTTATTTTCTGGCCCTTTCTTGTTGCAACGAAATCTCAAAAACTTTTCAGTCAATTTCATGACATTTCCGTCAGTCATCAGGTCATATAAGGTCAAGCTCCAAAATCTTTTTCAAGGTCATCAGGTCATCGTGACGTCATCCAGGCGCCATTTTGTGAAATCACATTATCAATCATATCTTCATAACAAGTCATCAAAAAATGAACCATATTTGACACACATGAACTTCAGGTCAAGGGTCAACATAAAATTTCATCCAAATCCGCGCACGCATCATGACGCGCACGTACGCGCGCGTCAAAATTTAGAAATGCTCAAAATCACTTTTTAATCAAATTAGAGTACGGTTCAGGACATTTTAAGCATTTAAAAATTTTCCGTCCGTGCGCGTCCGTGTGCGCGTTATGCGCGCGCGCAGCGCGTACATAACGTAAAAATGCCGTTTTTTCGCATGGTTTGTCTTCCTGACACTATTCTTGACAATTTCCAACTATTTACAGCCATTCTCGACCTTCCATAATGCCACACGCGTGCGTCAAACTTTAAAATTCGTGCGCGCGTCAATGGCTATTCTAATGTAAAAAGTGGTAAAAACATGCCTATCTAAAATCCGCCATAGCTCGGCAGAATGCCTGGAAACCCCCCAATTTCTTTACATATTCTGAAAGCCTGAGAGTTGTAGATTTGAATTCATGCAGAACTTTTGCCGATCTCATGTTCTGACGTCATCATATTTGCATATGAACTCCAAAAAAATGATTTTGAAAAAATGACGTCATCATTTTTGTATTCATTTGATAATAATTCAGTAATAGGTTGTCGATTTTCTCCCAAATTTTGATATGTTATAGCTGAGACAATTCTCTACCAGACCAGAGTCCACGGTTTTTCATTTTGATGACATCATCACAGTGAAATTTTCAATTAAAAACGACATGTCAGAAATTCCCCTATTTGCGTGTTATGTCTATGGAAGAGGATTTTTTTTCGAATCATGAATCTACATGACATCGTTCTTTGAGCAGTATCTCGGTTATTTTTGGTCTATTTCCTTCCAGATTTTAATATGTTGTAGCCTGATAAATACTCTTTTTATGAGGGTTCGGTTTTTTCAATCTGATTTCGGGATCATTGTAAATTTTAAACTACAAAATGTGATTTGAGAATCCCATTTTTCGTTTACGTGTTATCTCTATGGGAAATATTTTGGTATATTGGTCAAAGCACTTGACTCCCATTCCGGTGACCCAGGTTCGATCCCCGGTGGGTCCATAATTTTTTTTTTTTTTTGCTTCTTTTTGCCTGTCATTTTACCATCCTCTTCGACTATTATAACATAAACAATCACAAACCATGCAATAAACTGCCTTATTTTCCGTGTTATATCTATTAGAAAGTAGTGTGCAGTAGTTTGTGTATAACCCTATGGAAATTGTGATTCCCTGTCGTGTATTAGAGCTATGGGATTTATCTCCCAGTATCCTGCAATATCAAATAGTCCTATTTGATATCACGATTTCTGAAAATTGGCTTAGTCAATTATCTTCAAATTTTTGTCAGTCATCAGTCCCAATAAGGTCAAGTTCCCGCATCTTTTTCAAGGTCATCAGATTATTGTGACGTCATCCAGGCGCCATTTTGTAAAAATCAACTTATGATCGTATCTTCTTCACGAAATGTCATCTCTCTTTCATATTTGGCATGGCTAAGGTCAATGTCATTTCAGTCATGGTCATTATATTATCATCATTATCATCACCATAATCATCAAGATTATCATCAACAACACAGTATCACCATCACTGTCATAATATTAATGATGATGATGATGATTATCATCCACATTATCATCATGACTGTCATGATGATATAATGATCATCATCATGATTATCATCAACATCATTGTCATCATCACTGTCATGATGATATTCATCATGATTATCAACATCATCATCATCACTGTCATGATATTCATGATGATGATGATTATCATGATCATCGTCAACATGATCATCATCACTGTCATGATGATATAATGATCATTATCATCAACATCATTATCATCATCACTGTCACGATGATATTCATGATGATGATGATTATCATCCACATCATTATCATCACTGTCATGATATAATCATCATCATGATGATTATCATCAACATCATTATCATTACTGTCATGATGATATTCATCATGATGATGATGATTATCATCAACATCATTATCATCATCATTGTCATGATATCCACGAATCATCCAAAATTCATGTTCACACACTTTATGCCCATTGAACGAAAGGGGGCGCTATTTCACTAAAATATGTAGTAGCTACAGCCTACGAATTGAAAATGCTAGGAAAAGGCTGAAATCATAAAAATCTTGATTAGATTCATTATAATGAATGTCTTCGTGATATCAACGTCATCTTTCACATTATCATTTTGTCATTCGTCTTCGTCAAAAATATCAAGATCAAGACAGATCACCTAATTCGTCTTCAGTGACGAATTCAATGTCTAGTTAGGTGATCTGTCGTAGTCGACAGATCACCTCTTATATTCGTCAGAATTTTCTTTCTTTATTTCTTTATTATTTATTTATTTTTATTTTCTGGCCCTTTCTTGTTGCAACGAAATCTCAAAAACTTTTCAGTCAATTTTCATGACATTTCCGTCAGTCATCAGGTCATATAAGGTCAAGCTCCAAAATCTTTTTCAAGGTCATCAGGTCATCGTGACGTCATCCAGGCGCCATTTTGTGAAATCACATTATCAATCATATCTTCATAACGAGTCATCAAAAATGAACCATATGTCACACACATGAACTTCAGGTCAAGGGTCAACATAGAATGTCATCAAAATCCGCGCACGCATCCTGACGCGCACGTACGCGCGCGTCAAAATTTAGAAATGCTCAAAATCACTTTTTAATGAAATTAGAGTACGGTTCAGGACATTTTAAGCATTTAAAAATTTTCCGTCCGTGCGCGTCCGTGTGCGCGTTATGCGCGCGCGCAGCGCGTACATAACGTAAAAATGCCGTTTTTTTCGCATGGTTTGTCTTCCTGACACTATTCTTGACAATTTCCAACTATTTACAGTCATTCTCGACCTTCCATAATGCCACACGCGTGCGTCAAACTTTAAAATTCGTGCGCGCGTCAATGGCCATTCTAATGTAAAAAGTGGTAAAAACATGCCTATCTAAAATCCGCCATAGCTCGGCAGAATGCCTGGAAACCCCCCAATTTCTTTACATATTCTGAAAGCCTGAGAGTTGTAGATTTGAATTCATGCAGAACTTTTGCCGATCTCATGTTCTGACGTCATCCTATTTGCATATGAACTCAAAAAAAATGATTTTGAAAAAATGACGTCATCATTTTGTATTCATTACATAATAATTCAGTAATAGGTTGTCGATTTTCTCCCAAATTTTGATATGTTATAGCTGAGACAATTCTCTACCAGACCAGTTTCCACGGTTTTTCATTTTGATGACGTCATCACAGTGAAATTTTCAATTAAATACGACATGTCAGAATTTCCCCTATTTGCGTGTTATGTCTATGGAAGAGGATTTTTTTTCGAATCATGAATCTACATGACATCGTTCTTTGAGCAGTATCTCGGTTATTTTTCGTCTATTTCCTTCCAGATTTGAATATGTTGTAGCCTGATAGATACTCTTTCTATGAGGGTTCGGTTTTTTCAATCTGATTTCGGGATCATTGTCAATTTTAAACTACAAAATGTGATTTGAGAATCCCATTTTTCGTTTACGTGTTATCTCTATGGGAAATATTTTGGTATATTGGTCAAAGCACTTGACTCCCATTCCGGTGACCCAGGTTCGATCCCCGGTGGGTCCACAATTTATTTTTTTTTTTGCTTCTTTTTGCCTGTCATTTTACCATCCTCTTCGACTATTATAACATAAACAATCACAAACCATGCAATAAACTGCCTTATTTTCCGTGTTATATCTATTAGAAAGTAGTGTGCAGTAGTTTGTGTATAACCCTATGGAAATTGTGATTCCCTGTCGTGTATTAGAGCTATGGGATTTATCTCCCAGTATCCTGCAATATCAAATAGTCCTATTTGATATCACGATTTCTCAAAATTGGCTTAGTCAATCATCTTCAAATTTTGTCAGTCATCAGTCCTAATAAGGTCAAGTTCCCGCATCTTTTTCAAGGTCATCAGATTATTGTGACGTCATCCAGGCGCCATTTTGTAAAAATCAACTTATGATCGTATCTTCTTCACGAAATGTCATCTCTCTTTCATATTTGGCATGGCTAAGGTCAATGTCATTTCAGTCATGGTCATCACCATTATCATTATCATCATCATGATTATCATCAACATTAATTTCATCATCACTGTGATGATATTCATGATGATGATGATTATCATCAGCATCATTATCATCACCAATCATCATTATCACCATCATCATGATTATCATCGTCATTATATTATCATTATCATCACCATAATCATCATGATTATCATCAACAACACAGTATCACCATCACTGTCATAATATTCATGATGATGATGATGATGATTATCATCCACATTATCATCATGACTGTCATGATGATATAATGATCATCATCATGATTATCATCAACATCATTGTCATCATCACTGTCATGATGATATTCATCATGATGATGATGATGATTATCAACATCATCATCATCACTGTCATGATATTCATGATGATGATGATTATCATGATCATCGTCAACATTATCATCATCACTGTCATGATGATATAATGATCATTATCATCAACATCATTATCATCATCACTGTCATGATGATATTCATGATGATGATGATTATTATCAACATCATTATCATTACTGTCATGATATTCATGATGATGATGATTATCATCAACATCATTATCATCATCATTGTCATGATATCCACGAATCATCCAAAATTCATGTTCACACACTTTATGCCCCATTGAACGAAAGGGGGCGCTATTTCACTAAAATATGTAGTAGCTACAGCCTACGAATTGAAAATGCTAGGAAAAGGCTGAAATCATAAAAATCTTGATTAGATTCATTATAATGAATGTCATCGTGATATCAACGTCATCTTTCACATTATCATTTTGTCATTCGTCTTCGTCAAAAATATCAAGATCAAGACAGATCACCTAATTCGTCTTCAGTGACGAATTCAATGTCTAGTTTATTTTTATTTTCTGGCCCTTTCTTGTTGCAACGAAATCTCAAAAACTTTTCAGTCAATTTTCATGACATTTCCGTCAGTCATCAGGTCATATAAGGTCAAGCTCCAAAATCTTTTTCAAGGTCATCAGGTCATCGTGACGTCATCCAGGCGCCATTTTGTGAAATCACATTATCAATCATATCTTCATAACGAGTCATCAAAAATGAACCATATTTGACACACATGAACTTCAGGTCAAGGGTCAACATAAAATGTCATCAAAATCCCCGCACGCATCATGACGCGCACGTACGCGCGCGTCAAAATTTAGAAATGCTCAAAATCACTTTTTAATCAAATTAGAGTACGGTTCAGGACATTTTAAGCATTTAAAAATTTTCCGTCCGTGCGCGTCCGTGTGCGCGTTATGCGCGCGCGCAGCGCGTACATAACGTAAAAATGCCGTTTTTTTGCATGGTTTGTCTTCCTGACACTATTCTTGACAATTTCCAACTATTTACAGTCATTCTCGACCTTCCATAATGCCACACGCGTGCGTCAAAGTTTCAAATTCGTGCGCGCGTCAATGGCCATTCTAATGTAAAAACTGGTAAAAACATGCCTATCTAAAATCCGCCATAGCTCGGCAGAATGCCTGGAAACCCCCCAATTTCTTTACATATTCTGAAAGCCTGAGAGTTGTAGATTTGAATTCATGCAGAACTTTTGCCGATCTCATGTTCTGACGTCATCCTATTTGCATATGAACTTAAAAAAAATGATTTTGAAAAAATGACGTCATCATTTTTGTATTCATTTGATAATAATTCAGTAATAGGTTGTCGATTTTCTCCCAAATTTTGATATGTTATAGCTGAGACAATTCTCTACCAGACCAGTTTCCACGGTTTTTCATTTTGATGACGTCATCACAGTGAAATTTTCAATTAAAAATGACATGTCAGAATTTCCCCTATTTGCGTGTTATGTCTATGGAAGAGGATTTTTTTTCGAATCATGAATCTACATGACATCGTTCTTTGAGCAGTATCTCAGTTATTTTTCGTCTATTTCCTTCCAGATTTTAATATGTTGTAGCCTGATAAATACTCTTTCTATGAGGGTTCGGTTTTTTCAATCTGATGTCGGAATCATTGTCAATTTTAAACTACAAAATGTGATTTGAGAATCCCATTTTTCGTTTACGTGTTATCTCTATGGGAAATATTTTGGTATATTGGTCAAAGCACTTGACTCCCATTCCGGTGACCCAGGTTCGATCCCGGTGGGTCCATAATTTTTTTTTTTTTTGCTTCTTTTTGCCTGTCATTTTACCATCCTCTTCGACTATTATAACATAAACAATCACAAACCATGCAATAAACTGCCTTATTTTCCGTGTTATGTCTATTAGAAAGTAGTGAGCAGTAGTTTGTGTACAACCCTATGGAAATTGTGATTCCCTGTCGTGTACTAGAGCTATGGGATTTATCTCCCAGTATCCTGCAATATCACATAGTCCTATTTGATATCACAATTTCTCAAAATTGGCTTAGTCAATTATCTTCAAATTTTTGTCAGTCATCAGTCCTAATAAGGTCAAGTTCCAGCATCTTTTTCAAGGTCATCAGATTATTGTGACGTCATCCAGGCGCCATTTTGTAAAAATCAACTTATGATCGTATCTTCTTCACGGAATGTCATCTCTCTTTCATATTTGGCATGGCTAAGGTTAATGTCATTTCAGTTATGGTCATCACCATTATCATTATCATCATCAAGATTTTCATCAACATCATTATCATCATCACTGTGATGATATTCATGATGATGATGATGATGATGCTTATCATAATCATCACCATTATCATCATCAGAATAATCATTATTAGCATAATCATCACCACCATTGTCGTCATCACATCAATCATCATCATTATCACCATCATCATCATTGTCATCACCATTATCATCATCGCCATAATCGCCACAATCATCATTTTATATATATCATCAGCATCATCATCATATCATCAATATTATTATCATTATATCATTAGCATCATCATCATAATCACCATTATCATCATTATCATCATCCCCATTATCATCACCATTATCATCTTCATCACAACCACCATTACCATCATCACCAACACCATCACCAACATTATCCTCATCATCAGCAATGTCAGAATTTTCGATATTTGCGTGTCATGTCTATTGAAAGTGATTTCTTTTCACTCGTCAATCTACATTACAATTCTCTTTGAGCAATATCTGAGTTGTTTTTATGCCTCCGCCCACCGAAGGTGGGTGCCGGAGGCATTATGTTTTCGGGTTGTCCGTCCGTCCGTGCGTCCGTCCGTCTGTCCGTCCGTCCGTCCGTCCGTCCGTGTGTCCGTGCGTCCGTCCGTCCCACTTCTCGTTACCGCGATATCTGAAGAATCATTTGAGGTAGGAACCTCAAACTTGGTACTAGTATGTATCCCCATACGAAGATGAACTGATTAGATTTTGGGGTAAGTAGGTCAAAGGTCAGAGGTCACAGAGGTCAATTTACATGAAATTACATAAAAATTCTTGGTTTTTAGCACCGTTACCACAATATCTCAAGAACTGTTTGAGGTAAGAACTTCAAACTTGGTACTAGTATGTTTCCCTATATGAAGATGAACTGATTAGATTTTGGGGTAAGGAGGTCAAAGGTCAGAGGTCACAGAGGTCAATTTACATGAAATTACATGAAATTCTTGGTTTTTAGTACCGTTATCGCGATATCTCAAGAACTGTCTGAGGTGAGAACTTCAAACTTGGTACCAGTATGTATCCCCATAGAAAGATGAACTGATTAGATTTTGGGGTAAGTAGGTCAAAGGTCAGAGGTCACAGAGGTCAATTTACATGAAATTACATAAAAATTCTTGGTTTTTAGCACCGTTACCACGATATCTCAAGAACTGTTTGAGGTAAGAACTTCAAACTTGTACTAGTATGTTTCCCTATATGAAGATGAACTGATTAGATTTTGGGGTAAGGAGGTCAAAGGTCAGAGGTCACAGAGGTCAATTTACATGAAATTACATGAAATTACATGAAATTCTTGGTTTTTAGTACCGTTACCGCGATATCTCAAGAACTGTCTGAGGTGAGAACTTCAAACTTGGTACCAGTATGTATCCCCATAGAAAGATGAACTGATTAGATTTTGGGTAAGTAGGTCAAAGGTCAGAGGTCACAGAGGTCAATTTACATAAAATTACATGAAATTACTGGTTTTTAGCCTCGTTATCAAATATTTCTAGTTTATTTATGAAATGAAATAAATTTTCAGTCTCCTGTGCATTTTAAGTGAAAAGATTTGTAATTTTGTTGGACCAATCCTTTTTAGAGTGTACATGTATGCCATACATTTCCAATCTGGTGATGGCGGAGGCATAAATTCCGACCGCGCGCGGTCGAAAATTCATCTAGTTTCCATTTTGTCCTCTCTCTGTCTTTTTTCTCCCTTTTCTTTACTCCTCTCTCTCTGCTCTCCCTTCTCCTTTACTCCTCTATCACTCTCCTATTTGGCTTTTTCTGTCTTTCTCTCCCTTTCCTTTACTCCTCTCTCTTCTCTCCTTTTTCCTTTACTCCTCTATCACTCTCCTATCTGTCTCTCTTTTTTCTATCTATTCATTATTCGTCCAGTGTTAATAATTTTTATCTCTCATTCTTTGTGTATTAATTTCCTCTGGAGCGCCTTGAGCATCTAATCAGGAGGGAAAGTGCGCTATACAAGTCACATGTATTATTATTATTATTATTATCTCTCTGTCTCTTCTCTCCCTTTTCTTTACTCCTCTCTCTCTGTCTCTCTCTTTTCCTTTACTCCTCTATCACTCTCTTATCTGTCTGTCTTTTTTCTTTTTCTCTGTCTCTTCTCTCCCTTTCCTTTATTTCTCTCTCCATCTTTCTTCACCTCCCTTTTGTCTGTTTCATCCTTATCTCTTCCACGAATGGTCAAAAATTAATTTTTCACACGGTTTATGCCCTATTGAGACCAAAGGGGCCTATTTCACTAAAATATGTAGTAGAGTCTACGAATTGAAAATGGCTAGGAAAAGGCTGAAATCATAAAAATCATTATCACCATTATCATCACTATCATTACCATTTCAACCATCATCGTCATCATCACTGCCATAATCATAATCACCATTCCGAATATCATCACCATCACTATCACCATTCCATGATGGTCATCATCATCTCCATATCATCACCATCATTCCAACCATCATCACCATTCCAATCATCATTAATTACTATTCCATCATGATCATTATCACCAGCATAATCACCATCATTATCACCATTCCAAACATTATCACCATCATCTCCATCATTATCACCATTCCAACCATCATCACCATCTTCATCACTATTTCAACCATCATCAACCATTCCAGCCATCATGATCATCGTCATCATTATCTTCATTACCATTACAACCATTCCAGCCATCATTATAATCATCACCATCATTTTCACCATTCCAAACATCATCCTAAACTGTGCTGTCATCTCCATCAGTATCACCATTCAACCGCCATCACCCCAATCATCAAATCATTATCACCATTCCAACTATCATCATCATGATCACCATTATCACCATCATCATCACCATTATCACCATCATTATCACCATTTCATCTATTATCATCATTTCCCTATCATCTCTGATTCTGTGATTATTACCATGACCATTTATGAGCATCTTATGATATATTAAGGACTTAAAATAATACCCAAATGTTTTTAATTATACGAGAAACAAATCAAAGGCAAACTTTATTTTCCATGTTAAAACTTGAAAGAATATATGACACAATGGAACATATTGTTGTAATTAATGATACTAAATGAAGTAAATAGGTTTTTGAGAATTACTGAGTAAAGAACTGTTCATGCATATGTATATGGTTCAAATAAATCATTATTATTTAAAGAGCACTAATAATCTAGAAAACTCTATCTTTCAAGGTTTTTTTCAAGAAAAAACTCAAATGTGGTAAAATTAGAAACTGGATACTAATTATTGAGCATTGTAGAATCCAAACCTTCTTTAATGACAAGAATTTAGGTTGATTTCAATTATAAGTTAAGGAAGTTTCACAACACAATTAGTATCTAACTGATTATCAA